>ML681972.1:54716674-54792672 GCA_007922195.1 Podocnemis expansa | reverse complement strand
CCCCACCCCTGCACCCCCCCAGGCACCCCACAACTGGCCCTGAGTGTCTCACTGGCGCCTCACACTACACCTACAGACACCCCCAATCAGGCCTTAGTCCCCCCACCTCTGCACCCCCCAGGCACCCTGCAACTGGCCATATTTATCTCACAGATGCCTCACATTACACCCCAGGCACCCCCAAAACAGGCCTTAGTCCCCCCAGCCCTGCACCCCCCACAGGCCCCCACAACTGTCCCTAAGCATCTCGCAGATGCCTCACACTACACCCTCAGGCACCCCACAGTGGGTCCTAAGCATCTCACAGGCACCCCACACTACATCCCCAAACCAGGCCCCAGCCCCCCCCCACTCGCCCTAAGCTTCTGACAGACACCCCAGCCCTACACCCCTTAGGCACCCTGTGGCAGGTCCTAGGCCCTCCACAGACACCCCACAACTGGCCCTAAGCCTCCCACAGACACCGCATGCTACACTCCCCACACACCCTCAAAACAGGCCCTAGTCCTCCCACACAGACACCCCAACCCGACACCCCCCACATATACCCCACAAAGGGCCCAAAGTCTCCCATGGACACCCTGCCCTTCCACCCCTAGACACCCCACAGCAGGTCCTAGGCCCCCCACAGGCCCCCCACAACTGGCCCTAAGCCTCCCACAGGCACCCCACGCCTACACCCCCCACACACCCTCCAAACAGGTCCTAGACCCCAACAAACAGCACATCCGCTACACCCCCACAGAGATCCCCAAAACAGGCCCTAGACCCCCCCATAGACACCACATCCTCTAAACCCCTGTAACAAACACTGTGCTCACAAACACTCCAGCCCTACATTCTCCTGCAGATACCCTCTGCACCCTGCTCACCACATAATACCCCTACTCCACACATATTCTCTGCCTCATAGACACCCCCATACCCAAAATATCCTGGCCCGCAGACACCCCACAGTACCTCTACATCCAGCCCACGTGCATACCCTCCCACCTGAGACCCCGCCACTGCACCCAGGTAAGCAGACATTCAAGGAGCCTGATATCAGAATTCACCTCCATCCCAGAACCCCATCTGCACCTCACCCTCCAGACAACTGGCCTGGCCCACCAGCCATCCATGCAGACACAGCCCCAGTTAGCTTCACACCTACCCATACATCTCTGCTCCACACAGCAGTACAGGGGGGTATCACTCACTGGGCCTCCGCTGGCTAATAGGCTAAATGCAACCTGTCCCGTTTGGACTAGGTTTTCAAAATATGGTAGCTAACCATTTTGAAAACATTGGTTAGCCTAATCTAAGCAAAGCCTCATTTGTTGCATTAGCAATAAGCAACATGACAGGCAGGCTGCCTTGTAGGAAAGCAGCTTCTTGGGCATGTATAGAGGTCAGTGCTCCAGTTGAGAGGCTCCTCGTGTTTGTAACTATGCTGTACTTAGACCAGGTTTTGCCCACGTGGTGTTGCTATGACAAGAAGGGTTTGCAGTTTTCAGTGCTTGGTATTGGATCAAAATTCATGGTGGAAAATCAACAGGATACTGAACTGTCTGTCTTCCACACTGATTGCTGTGCTGGTTCCTGGCTCTCTGAATTCATGCAGTTACCCTGGTGCATCAACAGTTTGACACTGCTAGCTTGGACTACAACTATGGACTACTTGCAAATGCAAATGACAATATAGACTTTTAACAGTGCATACATGGACTATATAGTTACCACCAAGCTGCCTGAGATTCTTAATAGGGAGTTCATCACCAAAATTACTCACTACCAAGCATACTTTGGTAACAAAGGACTGCAACAGACCTGCCCCTTCCCTAACACATTTTGGTACTGCATGCAACCCCCTGGTGTGTTTTATACAGTTAATTCTCATCCATGCCTTGTATTTCTCTCTACCCCACCCCCAAGCACACATACACACCACAGGCTGCTTGTTACACTGAGGTGTGGCTGGCCAATTTTTACGTACAACATACTAAAAGGGAAAGCCATAAAAAGCTCTAACACCCCAGCACAGCTTATCAACAATAACACAAACAAACAAGGAGTCCTGTGGCACTTAAAGACTAGCAAATTTATTTTTGCATGAGCTTTCGTGGGAGAAAATCCCACTTCTTCAGATGCTTTGAAGATGGGGAAACTTACAAAATGGGAGGAAATAAATTCAGAGCAGTGTAAGTCAAGGGAACAGGTCACACAGTAAAAGCAAAGCAAAGCAGTTAAGATTCAAACACTGAGGAACAGCATATAGAGGAAGATGAGGAAAATCACTTGTAATGAGAAAAAAAAATCCAATGTCCTTATTTAGCCTTGAAGAAACAGTCAAATTCACAAATGAATTCCAATTCTGCAGTTCTTCTTTGAAGCCTTGAGCTGTTATTTGTTTCTCTGAACACAGCAATTAGCAAATCTACAAATTAAATTGTATTTTGAAATCTACAAATTTACTTATTTGGTTGCATTGCTTCAGGACTTAATAGGGACGTTTGATTTTTCTCTCATTACAACAGGTGATTTGACCTCATCTCTCTCTGTATGCTGTTCCCCAGTGTTTGAATCTTTACAACAGTTCTGATTTGCTGTTACAGTGTGACCTGTTCCCATGATTTACACTTGTTGGCATTTATTTCTTCCCATTCTGTAAGTTGCCCCATCTTCAAAGTGTCTGACGAAGTGGGATTTTCTCCCATGAAAGCTCAAGCAATAAATATATTTCCTAGTCTTTAAGTGCCACAGGACTCCTTGTTTGTTTGTTTTACTGAACTAAACTAACATGCTACGCTTTTGGAACTTAGCAAATCTGTGAGCATTTAGCAAAAGTGTCACTATTAGAGCTTGTTTAAATTATTTGCACTTCCTGGTCTCCAATTTGAATTCCATATGTGGGGTGATGATGGAGGGATTGGGAGACTCCAAAGCCCCAGCCCTTTGGCTAACCTCACCCTGCCTGATGGGGTTAGGATGGCTCTGAGTGTCTTTCTTCCCCACCTCAAGGCTAGTAGAAGGCAGGTAGAGTTCTGCACTCCACTCCTCCTACCCCTGCAAACCAGATGTGGCCTCTGGAGATGACCACCTGGAAGGAGGAGGATGATTACAAAAAACCCTTGGAGATAACCACCATTGGCTTGGGAATGGAGAGAAAATTGGGTTACCAGAAGCCCCCATTTTACAGGGACATTTCCAATATCGTGGGCTTCACCTTATGTAGGTGCCTATTACCTCCCTTCCAAGCCACTGTTCTGATTTTCATCCTTGCTATCTGATTACCCTAGGAGAAAAGGATTCTGCTGCTGTTGTCCCTGGTTCCCCCTCCCTGTCTTGAAGAACCTCAGCAGCTCAGAGGTGAGGCTGAGTGACCGTCACAATTGAAGTGGGAGTGGGGGTGGGGGGACCCGAAAGAAAGAATGTGTTGGTTTGGTGAGAAGCTTGAAGGTTTGTGCTGTCAGGCAGCTGAGAGGGCCCCCACTGAAGAGAATATATTTGAGGGAGCTGGAAAGTTTAACTGTCCCAAATGCTGGAGGGCAGGGTGGGAAAGGGGGGAGGCTAGAGGGCAGGGAGAGCCAGGAGAATTAAAATGTGAAAAGACAACCCAAAAACATATATAATTAAAAAAAAAACCAAAACACTTTTCAGGCTCTGGCTCTGGGGGCTGGCCGTTCTGCTACGTGGGGTAATGTCTTTGCCACAAACGGGCAGACGCACAGTCCCTGAGATAATATGGTTTCCTCATTATAGTTAGGGTTATTAGATGTCAGGCAAAAGGAGGACATGTCCTCCTTTTTACCTTCACACATTCCATTCAGCAGGCATTTTAAAAATACATGATTTTGTCTGGCTTTTTACATACAGGGGTTAAAGTATCCTGGAATGCCCTGGAACACCCTATTTTTAGGTGGAAGCTTTCCAGGGCCCCCTAAAAACGAAGGAATACTAAATTAATACTACATTTTCTCAATGTGTCCTCCAATGTTCTCCTTTTTCTACTTCCCTGTCTTCCTTTCCATGCTTTGGTATCTGGTAACCCTAATCATAGTACATAACCTGAACAGGGTCCTTTGTGCTAGGTTCTCCTGCTACACCAGTAGTGGAACCATGTAGGCAGGGACCCCAAGACCTAGCTGTTTGACTGCAGGAGACAGGGAAGAAGATTTAGGGCGTGTCTATAGTGATGGCAGCAAAATCCCTGCCATCAGTTCGGACTTCCAGGAGCGGATCATGGTGAGTATGAACTCACCACGCTGCTCTCGGAAGCCAACCCCGGAAGTCCTGGGGGTCTGGAGGCATAGGGGAAAGCTGATCACAATCGATTTGTGGTCGGCTTTCCCCTAATAGGTAAATGGCTTACAAAGTTGCTGCTGTTTGTGCAAGGAATTTTACGGCGGTCAACTGCCGTCAAAACAGCCCTAAGTATAGATGAGGGCTTAGTTCGTAAGCAGTTCAGTGGCTCTGGGCTCCCACATGCCAGCAAGCTAATCCAGGTGTTTGTGAATCTAGTTTTTCAATCAGGATCTGGAAAGAGGGTGGGGTTGCTGTTGACTGGGATTGGCCTCTCAGGGCACGTCTACGCTGCATGGTAACCTGGGTCTCCAAGTGTTTCAAAGCTCATGCTTGAGTGCCCACACTGCATTGTACACCTAGGCTTACAGTTGCTGAATCCTGTTGTATGCTACCCAGACCTTTTGACTTGAGTCTGCTGCTTGAATTGCATCCACAGTGCAAAACGACAGGGCTTGGACCCAGCTCACAGCAGGATCCAGGTTCTGACCTGTCCCTTTGTAGCATCCTAGGACCCAAGTCCTGAGTGCTTGCTGACATGACTGATTTGTGTGTTGGTGATGGAAAAGGGACTTCTTCAAGCGCTGCTCAGATACATACAATAATATGTGTATCCGTGCCACAGCGCATGATTGGTTGGAAACTTTTTGCCGTAGCCTGTCAGAAGAGGGCTGGCAGCCACCCCGCCCCTCCTCAGTCCCATTTTATCTGCCTTAGTGACAGTTCGTGGAACAGCCCACTCCTTGCAATCGTGGAAGCAGCCTGTCTTCTTTGTTTATGAATAGAATAGAATCAAATCGAATCATAAGGTTAAAAGGGACCTCATGAGATCATCAAGTCCAATGCCCTAGGCTTTGAACCCAGGACTTTCTGTCTGTAAAGCAGAGGTGCTAGCCACTACGCTATTTGCAGAGCTGGAGGCTTGATTGGGAACACCTCTTTGTGGACGTCATTCCACAAAAGAGTGCTTCCTCTTCTGAGTGTTCATCAGAGCAGCAACACCACTCTCCTCTGCCGCCCACCATGCTGGGGTTTAAACCTTGTGCTGCCTGCGGCAAGGCCTTCCTGTGGGACAACCCCCATTCGAAGTGCCTTTGGTGTCTGGGTGAAGCCCACTTGGTCACCTCCTGCTCCATCTGTCTGTCCTTTAAACCCAGGACAATAAGAGACAGGGAGCAAAGCTGCCATGCCTTGGCCTCAGGACAAGCATGGGGCAGCCCACCCCTGAGGCTTTGGGGTCTCCGGCGGCACTGTGTGCCTCTTCGGCACTGGAGCCCTCCCAGCACTGCTCACTGAGAGGCTGCAGAAAGGCCGGGTTGGTACCAGTCTTGGTACTGTGCCGCTGGCACCATCTTGGTCCCCCTATCAGGGGTCACCAGTGAACTGCAAGGAGTTGGTGCCACTCCTTGCTTCACCGGAGGCATTTGAGGGAGCGAAGGTGCTCCTCTTATTGCCTACACTGCCCTCTCTGGTACCCCCAAAGAGGAGAGGCAAGCCGTCATTTGCCTCCAGGGCCTGGCCCTGCAAAGGGCACTGAACACCCTCTCTGGTCTCGGTCCCGAGTTTCCAGACTTCCCCCCCATACCAGAGCCCAGGTACCATTGAGCCTTCTCCCCAGCACCATATCAACTTGCTGTCGCCGGCACCATCATCACTGTCCTGAGGAGTTTTCCCTCCTTCGAGTCCAGAGGGGGTGCCTCAAGGGGGTCTAAATGGCCCCATCTTAGGCTCTTGACATCAGCACCGTTTAGGTACTGGCCCTGTGAATGGTCCCCACAGGAGACCATGTCGAGCCCTCTCGGTGCCACAGAACTTTTGGCGGCACCAGCGCCTCCAGCACCAGCCAGAACCTTAAACCTTGTGCCATCTGCCTACACGGGAGACCTCACGGTGCACTTTGATCTTTTGTGCCGTGTTGCTGGCCATACAGGGATGGAATTTGAATCCCCCGAAGGGTCTGCCGACACACTATTTGGGGCAGTGATCTCGTCCAGCGACCCTGTCACGGTCCCACACCACCCTAGCATGTGGGACCTTGCATCGTCATGATGGCAAAGCCCGGGCTCTATTCCCCTGATATCAGATATGGCGGGCCTAAAATATCAGGTCCCGGGGACAGAGTTCCTTTCCCTTATCCACCACCCGGTACTGTCTTGGGGCATGGTGGAGGTGGCGCTAGGCCAAGGCTAAATTCCCCGTGTTCCCCTCCCGGCATTGAGGGACGCGAGGGAGGTAGACCTTCTGCAGTGGAAAGTATACTCCTTCTCTGCCTTCCAGTTGCATGTGGCCAATAACCAAACCCTGGTGGGCAGATACATGATGGATGTGTGGGAGTCAATGAATAAATTTAGACACCTACTCCTACAGGAGGCTAGGGAAAATTACAGCGCCTTCCTGGAAGAAGGCAGAATAGCGTCCCAAGACATCCTTCTTTCGGCTTGGGACGCAATAGACACGGCTTCCCGCATGATGGCTTCGACCGTGACCCTCTGCTGCATGGCATGGCTTAGGGAGGCGGGAATACCCCCAGCCTCCCAACAGGTCATCTTTGACCTCCTCTTCAACGGAGAGGCCCTTTTCCCAGCGGAGACAGAGGCTGTTATCACCAGCGCCCAAGACCCCCAGGGAGAGGTCAAGGACTTGGGTCTCCTCCCGTCAGAGGCCCCTGAACATCTTCCTGCTCAATAGCGAGAAAAGTTTGGGAATCACTGGTGTAGACATACCTTAAGAATCTCATCAACCCTCTCTTCCTGGGAGTTTTGGAAGTGCCTCAGTTATGGGCAGGCATGTGGACTAAGAGAAATAATCCGAAGGGAGGAGACAGCCAGAAATTGAAGCTGTCAGAGACAGCTTTTGCATGGGAGGGTAAAATGGAGCTCAGTGAGGGTCACCTCTCCAACACAGAAGAACTGTGCAGGGGCGACCTCTTCTTTGGTGGTACTAAGAATCGTGAAGCATTTCTTCCCAAACCTAGTTATATGACCTTTGGGAAAGAAAAGGTGTAGAGGAGTCAGTCAATCAAAGATTGACACTGCAGAGCAATTGCAAGAGTATGGAAACTGATCATATCTTCTAAAGTTTGACTGGTCTGTCTGCCCTCAGCTGATCATCTGATGTCTCAGAATCTCCTCCCCTCATCTACTGTTTCCAACCCCCACAAACTGCACTGGAATATGAATGCAATGCAATTAAAGGAAGCTCTGACTCCAGTGGCCAACCTGCCCCAGGCATTCAGCATTCCCAGTGTAGGGAATGTTTGCATGAGGAAATTGACCTGAATAGCTATTCTGGAATAGCTCTTTGCAGTTGGAATTTACACCCCACTGTGGTCTGAAATAATTTCCCCTTCATAGACCAGCACATACTTAGAGAATCCCCCTTGCAGTGTCCTGAGCTGTGTTTCCCTTAAAGCCCCAGCTCCTGGAGTCAGGTGACCATAGAAGAGTCTGTTTTCATTTAAATTAAAAAGAAACTTCTCCCAGGGGATGGCAAAGAAACACTTGCAAATGTGAACCTGAAGGTTCAAAGACCAGAAAGCAAATAATCAGAATACAACACTCATATTTTTAAAATCTCGACTCCTAAGCAATATCATGAGTTTTGGGGCCTAACTTGTGGTTTCTCAGTGTTGAGGCATTATGACACTGCTCACGTCTCTCTTGGTTTCCCAGCTGATTCACTTTCTGTATTAATGTCCTAACTGGCTGCTGCCCAAGGGGCATATTACTGTCTGCTCTTCATCTCCATGACGATGTGGACACATAGTGCTGGCAGGAAATCAAGGTGCTTTCATATAAAATCATTTCCCTTCCCCCACCTTGTTCTTTGTCTCTATTCAATGTAGTTTGTTTTGACAGTACCCCTTAGGACTTTTCAACAGACTTTGGCTCTAAGTGTTAGTCCTAGAGTAATTATTGTTTGGAGTATTTACATTGTAAGCCCCTTGAAACAGGGGACTGTCTCTTGGTTCTGGATTTGTAACCATCTAGCACAAGGTCCAAAAAATAATAATAATGTAATAATATTTACTTTATTTGTCATTCCTTTTGCCACCACAGTGTTGCCTACTGGTCAGAACACTGCAGTGGTTAAAGTATAATTTGACGGGCCCTGGAATCCTCCTAATCTCTGGGCCCCCTTCCTGTATTGTCCAGGCCCCTTTCATGCATGTGTGTGTCCCAGCCCAAGTAGGCATTTTTGAGCCCCACCAGCTCTTTCCTCACAAATGAAGCACAGCCTCAAATCCATATTACCCAAACCTTGTCCACTAGTGCCCGCATCAGACCCTTCTTTCCCCGTCTCCTCCTCAGCCCCCATCCCCATTCCCTAAGCTTCCTGTCCACAAGTCCCCACTCCAGCCCTCCTAATCCCCCACTCCCACCTCCTCCATCTTCACTCCACCCCATTCAGCCCCCCAACCTCCTCCCTAAGTCCCCAGCCCCTTTCAGTTCCCGTGTCCCTATTCTTCCACTCCACCCCCGTCAGGCCCCCCAACTCCCTCCACACCTCTCCAGCCCCGACTCCAGCCCTGCAATTTCCTCCATCCCTCCTTAGCCCCCCACCCAGTCCCCACTCCAGCCCTTCACAGTCCCCTCCACCACTCCCCAGCTCACACCAGCCCCTACACAGTCTCCTTGTCCCCATGCCCCTTAACTCCCTTCATCCCTCTACAGCCCCCCCTTCCCAACCCATTGCTCCAGAGACTTGTGCTGTTCCGGATCCCTCCATTCTCAACTCCGGGCTCTGGCTCACCATGGCACAGTGCCTTGTGCTTCACCTTCAGGCTCTCGGACTCCTCAAGGGGCAGGGCAAGTAGCAGCAGCAGCACAGCCAGGAGCGGTGACTATGAGGTGGTGGCGGACAGAGGGTGCATGGAGCGGGAGTGGGAGCGCCCATTTGGCTGGCAGCAGAGTGAGTGAAGAAAGTGTCTGCACAGGGGTAGTAAAGGGGAACACACCGGAATGCTACAGGGCTGCATATGACCCCATTATTCTATTTTTAGGGGCCCCATAATGCTGACCCCTAAAATTTACAGACCCTGGAACAGCGTTCTGGTGTGTTCTCCCTTACTTTAACCCCTGGCCACTGCTCTGGGACATAGGAACTGGCCCTGCTACTGGATACTCAGGTGAGGCATTTTAGTTCCCTGTGCCTCAGTTTCCCCATCTATAAAATGTGGTTAATGATACAGACCTTTTAAACGTTTTTTGAAATCTATTTACGCAAAGCACTGTATTAACAGCCATGTATTAAATATTACTGGTATTCAAATACTGCAGTGTTTGGAGTAGCCACTAGGTGACAACAGTGTCACAGTTATGTCATGCAGGGTTTCATAAGGAATGGGGAAAATTAAGCCTAGCATGGTAAACGCCTATTAATTAGTATTATGTAGAGCCCATGGTGTGATAATCTCTTCACCAAAAAAAAAAAAAAAGATCCTGTGGCACTTAAAGACTAACAGATTTGTTTTTTGCATGAGCTTTCATGGGAGAAGATCCCACTTCATCAGATGCTTCGAAGATGGGGGAACTTACAGAATGGAATGAAAATAAATGCAAGAGAGTGTAAAACATGTGATCAGGTTATACAATAACAGCAAATCAGAGCAGTTTACAGGCTCAAACCATGGGAAGCCTGAAGTCAAATTACCCTTTGTAATGGGAAAAGAATCCATAGTCTCGATTCAGTCCTGCTTTCACAGAATTTAGCTTGCATATTAATTCGAGTTCAGCTGTTACTCTTTGAAGTCTTGATGTCCCAGGTACAGCTCTGAGGACAGTCGTTAACAAATCCATCATCGAGTGATTAGGAAGATGGAAGTGCTCAGCAACTGGTTTCTCTGTTCTTTGATTTCTGATATCAGCTCTGTGCTCATTCAGTCTCTTACGGAGCGATCGTTCTGTTTGTCCAATATATAAGGTGTTGGGGCATTTCTTGCACATGATGGCATAAACCACATTAGTAGATGAGCAGGTAAATGAGCCTTTGATGGAGTAGCAGGCTTGATTAGGACCTATGATGGTGTCTGTTGTGTAAATATGTGGGCAGACTTGGCAGCGTGGTTTTTTGCAGGGGTATGTGCCTGCTTCAGTGTTCCTGTTGTTAGATCTGTAGTTGCTGGTGAGTATCTGTTTAAGATTAGGGGGCTGCCTATAAGCAAGGAGCGGTCTGTCTCCTAATGCTTGAGAGAGAGAGGGATCATCTTTCAGAATAGGCTGTAGGTCCTTAATGATCTTTTTCAGAGGTGTAACTTGAGGATTGTATGTGGTGACTAATGGTGTTCTGTTGCTTGCTTTCTTGGGTGTCTTCTGTAGTAGATGACTTCGGGGAACCCGTCTAGCTCTGTCAATTTGTCTTCTTACTTCCCCAGGTGGGTACTGTAGTTTCAAGAATGCTTGATAGAGATCCTCAAGATATCTGTCCCTGTCTGAGGGATCAGAGCAAATGCGGTTATATCTTAGGGCTTGGCTGTAGAAAATGGATCGTGTGGTGTGTTTAGGATGGAAGCTCGAAGGATGTAGGTAACTATACCGATCAGTAGGTTTTCGGTATAGGGTGGTGGTGATGCGTCTATCCCTGATTTGTACTGTAGTGTCAAGAAAGTGGATCTCCTGTGTGGAGTGTTCCAGGCTCAATTTGATGGTGTCGTGGAAATTATTGAAATCTCTGTGAAAATCTTCAAGAGAATCCCTGCCATGTGTCCAGATGATAAAGATGTCATCAGTGTAGCGCAGGTAAAGAAGAGGTGTCTTGGGATGAGACTTGAGGAAACATTGTTCTAAGTCGCCCATAAAGATGTTGGCATATTGTGGGGCCATGCGGGTGCCCATAGCAGTGCCACTGATTTGGAGATATAAATGATCCTCAAATCTGAAGTGGTTGTGGGTGAGTACGAAGTCGCAGAGTTCAGTCACGAGCTGCGCTGTGTCATCATCTGGGATGGTTCTTCTAATAGCTTGTAATCCATCCTTGTGTGGGATGTTGGTGTAAAGATCTTCTACATCCATACTGGCCAGAATGGTGTTTTCAGGAAGTTCTCCAATGGACTGTATTTTCCTCAGGAAGTCCATGGTGTCTTGAAGATAGCTGGGGATGTTGATAACATAGGGTCTGAGGAGGGAGTCCACATAGCCAGACAGGCCAGCAGTAAGAGTGCCAATGCCTGAGATGATGAGGCGTCCAGGGTTTCCTTTTTTATGGATTTTAGGTAGTAGATAGAATGTCCCTGGCCGTGGTTCTGGTGGTGTTTCTGTCTCCATATGTTCTTGTGCTGTCTTAGGGAGTTTCTTGAGTAGGCATTGTAATTCCTTTTGGTATTCATCAGTGGGGTCCGAGGAAAGTGGTCTGTAGAAGGTTGTGTTGGAGAGCTGTTGATAAGCCTCCTGGTCATAATCTAATTTATTCATGATGACAACTGCACCCTCTTTGTCAGCCTCCTTAATGATAATGTCAGAGTTGTTTTTGAGGCTGTGGATGGCATTGCGTTCTGCAAGGCTGAGGTTATAATGTAAAGGATGTTGTTTATCCAAGATTTCAGCCTTGGTACGGTGGTGGAAGCAATCAATATAGAAGTCCAGTCTCTCATTTCGGCCTGCTGGAGGAGTCCATGAAGAATATTTGTTCTTGTAGTGCTTGGAGGAAGGGATCTGTGTGTCAGTGCATTGATCTGTGGTGTTATGGAAATATTCTTTGAGTCTTAGATGACGAAAGTAGGCCTCTTCTCCCACGAAAGCTCATGCAAAAAATAAATCTGTTAGTCTTAAAGTGCCACACAACTCCTTGTTGTTTTTTCACTGGACTAGACTAACACGGCTATCCCTTTTTAAAATTGACAAGATGAAGTCAAATTACCTGTTGTAATGGAAAAAGAACCCATAGTCTCCATTTAATCCTGTATTCACACAATCTAATTTGCATATTAATTCCGCTACAACTGTTTCTTTTTGAAGTCTTGATGTCCCACGGAAGTCCCTGAGTATGGTCGTTAACAAATCATGTATAGAGTGATTAGAAAGATGAAAGTGCTCAGCAACTGGTTTTTCTGTTTTGTGCTTTCTGATGTCAGTTTTGTGTTCTTTTATTTTTTTGCGCAAGGATTTTCCTGTTTGTCCAGTGTATAAGGTGTTGGGGCATTTCTGGCACGTGATGGCATAGATCACATTAGTAGATGAGCAAGTGAATGAGCCTTTGATGGAATAGCTGGTTTGATTAGGACCTATGATGGTATCTTTAGTGCAGATATGTGGGCAAAGTTGACAATGTGGGTTGTTGCAGGGGTGTGTGTCTGTTTTAATGTTTCTGTTGTGAGGTTTGTAGTTGCTGGTGAGTATCTGTTTAAAGTTAGGCAGTTGTCTGTAGGTGAGGAGAGGTCTGTCTCCCAGGGTTTGAGAGAGTGAGGGATCATCTTTTAGGATAGGCTGTAGGTCCTTAATGATCTTCTGTAGAGGTCTGACTTGAGGGTTGTATGTGGTGACTAGTGGCATTCTATTGTTTTCTTTTTTGGGCCTCTCCTGCAGTAGATGACTTTGGTGTACCTGTCTGGCTCTGTCAATTTGTTTTCTTACTTCCCTAGGTGGGTATTGCAGTTTTAAGAATGCTTCATAAAGATCCTGAAGATGTCTGTCTCTGTCTGAGGGATCAGAGCAAATGCAGTTATATCTTGGGGCTTGGCTGTAGACAATGGATTGTGTGGTGTGTTTTGGATGGAAGCTCAAGGGATGTAGGTAACTAGACCGAACAGTAGGTTTTCAGTATAGAGTGGTGGTGATGTGCCCATCCCTAATTTGTACTGTAGTGTCCAGAAAGCGGATCTCCTGTGTGGAGTGTTCCAGGCTGAGTTTGATTGTGCAGTGGAAATTGTTGAAATCTCTGTAGAAATCTTCAAGAGCATCCATATCATGGGTCCAGATGACGAAGATGTCCTTAGGGTAGCATAGGTAGAGGAGAGGTGCTTTGGGATGAGACTTGAGGAAACATTGTTCTAAGTCGCCCATAAAGATGTTAGCATATTGTGGGGCCATGCAGGTGCCCATAGCAGTGCCACTGACTTGGAGGTATAATGATCCTCAAATCTGAAATGGTTGTGGGTGAGCACAAAGTCACAAATTCAGTCACAAGCTGTGCTGTGGCATCACCTGGGATGGTTCTTCTAATAGCTTGTAATCCGTCCTTGCGTGGGATGTTGGTGTAAAGAGCTTCTACATGAGGGGCTTAAACTCAAATCCCCACGAGGGCCACATGAGTACTAGTATGTTAGCCCGAGGGCCACACCACTGAATCATTTTCATAGAATGATATTGCAAATATTGGGAACAATAGTGTCATTGCGGGCTGTAAGAAATAGCTTTAGGGGCTGCATGTGGCCCATGGGCCACATGTTTGAGACCCCTGTTCTACATCCATGGTGGCCAGAATGGTGTTTTCTGGAAGCTCACCAATGGATTGGATTTTCCTCAGGAAGTCCATGGTATCTCAAAGATAGCTAGGGATGTTGATAACGGTGGGTTACTCGGATTAATTCAGTAATAGGTGTATCAGTGCTACAGCCCACAATTGGTCAGAAACTTTTTGCCCTAGCCTGCCAGGAGAGGGGTGGCAGCCACTGCCACCCACGCCACCCAGTGGCTATATGTGTGGCCGCCTCACGGCCCCTCCTCAGTCCCTAAAAGGCACCAACTCCAGTTGCATGGACAATGGGGGGGTTGTGAATGAATCTGAGCAGTCCATCTTGAAGAAAAATAGTTACTGGTAAGTAACCCACCATTCTTCTTCGAGCGCTGCTTGGATACATTCAGTAATAAGTGACTACTAGCTGTGCTTGAGGAAGGTGGGAGGAGCTGGCCCTGTCCACCTCCAGCACTGCTTTTCCCACATAAGGTAGCTGGTCTCAAGCCTGCGAGGAACCCCGGAGGGACCTAAGGCATTGGCTTTGGACTCAAGGACCAGGTAAAGAGTAACCTGAGCTGGGAAATCTGGCCCCAGTGAGGAATAGGCGGCCTACTAAGAAGAGCCTCGTACGTGGGGCTTTTAAGGGAAAAAGGGGGCTTCAACCCCGAAACCCTTCTAACCCAGGTAAATGGACGCTAAGATACATCTCCCCAGGCAAGGGCCGTAAAGATGTGAGTCCTGCCGTGGTGGAGAGCCTGCTGATCCGTGAAAGGCCGCAAGGCCTAACGTCCTTTAATATAAGACTTCCAATGGAGGTGCCCATAAGACTGTAACCAAGGAAGCGACTCGGTCTAAGGATCTGAGCCATTGGTATTAAGGAACTGCTAAGGAAGAGAAGTCAAGTATCTCGTGTTCCCTCTAAGGCCCTGGGGCAGCTGAGCAACTTATGTTGCTCGCTGCGCGGGCCGCTCCCCCCCCCCCAGGCCTGATCCTGGCTCCCAATCTCCCATCCACCCCCAGCCAGCCGAATCCTGTCCCCTGCTCTGCCAGTCAGCCTCCTCCCCCAACCCCCCTGCCAACCCCATCTCCCTCCTCCAAACCCAACTGCCCCTGGTGACCCCCCAACCCTCCACACTCTTGCCCAGTCGCTGGAGCGGCATGGCACAGCACAGCCATCACTGCTCCAGCCAGAGGAGCACTGACGGGGCATGCTCAGAGCTTCTGAGCATGTTCTGTCAGAGCTTCCCTGGGCGGGAGTTTTTAAAACTCCCAGCTCTGGAGGAGCTCTCAGGCAGCCAGAAGATGATGTCTTCCAGCTGGGGAGGGACTCTGCTTGCCAGCTGTGTGCGACTGGCAGCATTCTCTGCGTGGGGCAGTGGCAGGGTGCTGCACGGTCATGCAGTTTACAGGGAACATTGCCTGACACTAGTGTCAATTGGAGGGTACAGGTTACAGGAAAGAGGCAGCAGACAGTGGAGCTACCCCTCTACTAGGGATAGGTACCAAATACTGCGGATCACAAGGAAGAGGGAAAATGGATAGAGGGGGAAAAAAACCTCTTTCTTAGTTGGACCAAAAGGGGCATTGGGAGGACAGGGCAGAGAGTATTGCTGAATAGGATGCAGTGGCTACATGGCCCCTTTATTATGCCCTGAGGGACAAGACCACTCATCCCGGGTTGTAAGGATGGTATCCAGGGCTGTCCAGTAAAACCTGCAGTCCCTCAGGAGGCTCCAGGCTAGGATATTGGGGAAGCAGAGCTCCCTTCCGCTAAAGACAAGAGATTCCCCTTCTTAATTCGGGAAGGGGAAAAACATAAGGTTCAGGTCAGGGGCCCTAATGTGAAGAGGTACCCCCAGGTGTGTTCTCCCCGAGGTGGAGATAGGCTACCAGGAGTTGAGACTGGGGAAGATGGGTAACAACCCTTAATGGTGTCTGGTCCTGGTGCAAGATGTCAGGTCTAAGATGTTGGCCTCTGAGGGCCCAATGCCGCTGGTGCACATTGATTCCACGGCCAGGTGACAAAGGGATACTTTGTCATGAAGACCCAGAGGGTGGACCCTTTGAGAACGGTAAAAGATGGGGCTTGAGATCTGCTGGACAACTGCCAGAGCCAAGGGGTCCGGGTTATGTGATATTGTGGGTCACCGGGATTCCGTGGGACCGAAGGCAGGAACAGAGGACGCCTTCGTACGTGGTGGGAAGGCATGGGGGTCCAGAGCCCAGATAGAGGCAAAACTGTTCTGGATCTGTGGGGTCGGGGCACACGGGATTGTGGGGTGTGGCCCTGAAGGCTAAACGAACAGATGTTTGGCCGAGACACAACAGGGACACCAGAGGAAATGTCTCTGACTCTGCGTTGGGGGATAATGCCATTCTGCCCAAGATTTATGTGGAGAGGGTACTCTGGCCTTTGCCCTGTATGCCACAGGGGAGCAGGGAATCGCTGAGTGTAACAGAGAATGGGAGGGGGCTCCCTCCCTGAAGGGGAAGACCCTAATCAGGATTCACAGTTGGTGCCCCTAGGAGAGGAACTTTGGGTGTATGTTTTAAACCCATTACCCTGATAAATAAGAGGGAGTGTGATGAGATTGGGCAGCAAGCGGTCCCTGTCTAAAGGGGAGACCAACAGCCAAGAGCCAGAATGAGAGGTTGCAACCTCTGGTGTGGGGCAAAGCCCCTCCACACATGGAGGGGGACATAGTCCCTGAGTGGGAGAAACTCTCCTGTCCCAGAATGGACCCAGTCTTGAGGATTAGGGTGGCATGACTCGGCCATTCAGCCGAGAAGGGCGAATGAGGGTGGTATATGAGACCTATTTGGGAGGAGGATGTTCAGGGGTCCCTGAAGGGAGGAGGCCCAAGTATTTAAGCTCCCGCTAGGGGTCTTGGGTGCTGGTGATAACGGCCTCGGTCTCTGCCGGGGAAAGGTCCTCTCCATTGAAGGGAAGGTCAAAGATGGCCCGTTGAGAGGCCAGAGGTACCCCTGCCTCCCTAAGCTACGCTGTGCAGCGGAGGGTCACAGCTGAGGCCATTGTATGGGTGGCCATGTCTATTGCATCCCAAGCTGAGAGGAGAAGGCCTAGGACACTATCCTGCCTTCCTCAAGGAAGGCGTCGTAATCCTCCCTAGCCTCCTGTGGGAGTAGATGTTTAAATTTGTGCATTGACTCCCACACATTGATCAAATACCTGCCCACCAGGGCTTGGTTGTTTGCCACGCGCGGCTGGAAGGCGGAGGAGAAGTATACTTTCCGCCATAGGAGGTCTACTTCCCTCGTGTCCCTCGATGCCGGGAGGGTCACGGGGAACTTGGCCAGGGCCTAGGGCCGCCTCCATCACACCCCAAGACGGTACTGGGTGGTTAATGAGGGAGGGGAACTGTGTCCCTGGGTCCTGATATTTTAGGCCCGCCATATCGGACACCGGGGGAATAGAACCCGGACTTCACCATCTTGACAGTGCAAGGTCCCACATGCTAGGGTAGAGTGGGACTGTGACAGGGTCGCTGGATGAGATCACCAGCCCAAAGAGTGTGGCGGCGGACCCTTCAGGGGATTGAACCTCCATCCCTGTACGGACAGCAACATGGTGCAGAAGGTCAGAGTGCACCGTGAGATCTCCTGTGTAAGAAGACAGGATGGGGTTTAAAGTTCTGTCTGGTGCCAGAGGCACTGGCGCTGCTGGGAGCAACGTGGCTCCACGAGGGCTCAAGATGGTCTCCTGTAGGGACCATTCATGGGGTTGGTACCTAAATGGTGCCAATGCTGAGAGCCTAGGGCAGGGCCATTTTGACCCCCTTGAGGCACCCTCCTCTGGACTCGAAGGATGGGAGGCTACCCGGGACTGCAATGACATTGTAGGAGACAGCAGGGTGATATGGTGCTGAGGGGAAGGCTCAGCGGTACCAGAGCTCCGGCTCGGGGGCTCTGGTGTCAGGGAGCTCGGAACTGAGACCGGAGGGAGTGTTTGGTGCCCTTTGTGGGGCCAGACCCTAGAGGCAAAGGCCGGTTTACCCTTTTTCCTGTGGGGGTACTGGAGGGGGCAGCATAGGCAATAAGAGAAGCACCTTCGCCTCCTCGAATGCCTCTGGAGTAGTGGGGAGTGGTATCGGCTCCCTGTGGTCCCCTGGTGATCCCTGAGAGGGAGACCAGGGCCAGTGCCGGCAACGTGGTACCAGTCACGGTACCGGGCTGGCCTTTCTATGGCCCACGGTGAGCAGTGCCAGGAAGGATGCAGTGCCGAAGAGGCACGTGGTGCTGGAGAAGACCCCGAAGCCTGGGGGGTGGGCTGCTGCACTTGCCCAGAGACCAACTCATGGCACCTTTGCTCCCTGTCTCTTACTATCCTAGGTTTAAAGGACAGACAGATGGAGCAGGAGGTGGCCAAATGGGCTTTGCCCAGGCACCGAAGGCACTTCATGTGGGGGTCATGCCGCTGGAAGGCCTTGCCACAGCAGTGCAAGGTTTAACCCTGGCATGGTGGGCGGCAAAGGAGAGTGGTGTTGCTGCTCTGGCAGGTGCTCGGAAGAAGAAGCACTCTTCCATGGAATGACGTCCACAAAGAGGTGTTCCCAATCAAGCTGCTGGCTCATAAACAAAAGAGACAGGCTGCTTGCACAATCGCAAGGAGCAGGCTTTTCCATGAACTGTCACTGAGGCAGACAAGATGGAACTGAGGAGGGGCTGGGCGATGGCCACATATATAGCCATGAGGTGGTGGGGGGGTGGGGTGGCCGCCAGGCCTCTCCTGACAAGCTAGGGCAAAAAGTTTCTGACCAATCATGCACTGTGGCACAGATACACCTATTACTGAATGTATCTGAGCAGCACTCGAAGAAGTACATAGAGTTTGAGGAGGGAGGCCACATAGCCAGATAAGCCAGTGGTAAGAGTGCCAGTGCCTGAGGTAATGGGGTGTCCAGGGTTTCCTTTTTATGGATTTTAGGTAGTAGATAGAATATCCCTGGTTGGGGTTCTGGTGGTGTTTCTGTCTTTATTTGTTCCTGTCCTGTCTTAGGAAGTTTCTTGAGTAGGTGTTGCAATTCCTTTTGGTATTCTTCAGTGGGGTCAGAGGAAAGTGGTCTGTAGAATATTGTGTTGGAGAGTTGTTTATAAGCCCCGTGATCATAATCCAATTTATTCATGATGACGACTGCACCTCCTTTGTCAGCCTCCTGAATAATAATGTCAGAGTTGTTTCTGAGGCTGTGGATGGCATTATGTTCTGCATGGCTGAGGTTATGACGTAAGGGAAGTTGTTTGTCCACAATTTCAGCCATGGCATGGTGGTGGAAACAATCAATATAGAAGGCTAGTCTCTCGTTCCAAACCTCTGGAGCAGTCCATGAAGAATATTTCTTCTTGTAGTGTTGGGAGGAAGTTACCTGTGTGTCACTGTGTTGATCGGTTGTGCTATGGAAATGTTCTTTGACACTTGGACGGCAAAAGTAGGCCTCCAGGTCACCGCAGAATTTTATCTTATGTGTGAGGGTTGTGGGACAGAAGGAAAGCCCCCGAGATAGCACAGATTCCTCTATGGAGTAAGTTGTGTATTTTAAGAGATTAACAATGTTGTTGGCTGGATTGAAGGTGTTGCTCTTTTTTCTTTAGTTGTGTATAGTAGTTTAGACAGTTTGGCAGGAGTGTTGCTGCCCTAGGGAAGGACCTGGAGCACCGGCCCAGGCCCTGCCCCCTGACCGCAGGCGATGCCCCCGGCTGGGGACAGGGCGGGAAACGGGAGCCGCGGCCACGGGGCCGCCCAGCCTAGCAAGGGGCCAGAAGCAGCCACCACCATGGGCAGCTGGACCCCGGATCTCCGGCCGGATCCAGCCGGAGACTGGGAGAGGCAGGGGCCCCGCCAGGACCCAGGGCACTGGCGCCAGGATTCAGGGCATGGGCCCCATGTGCCAGGTGCCAGCGACACCCCTGCAGTTTGGTGCTTTTTTTCTTCTGTAGGAAAGCAAAGTGTGTATTGTAGATGGATTTTCTCTTTGTTGTGAAGTCCAGCCATGTAGATGAATGTGCTGTAGGTTGGTTTTTTATGAGGGAATCCAGTTTTGAGTGCTCATTTTTAATTTTCATCTGTGCACCGTACAGGATGGTGATCAGGTGGTTTCTAACTTTCTGTGAGACTGTGTGGTATAATCTCTCACTGTAGTCTGTGTAGTATGTCGATTGTAAAGGATTTTTTACCTTCAGTCCATTAGGTATAATGACCAGTTGTTTGCATTTTGAGAGGAAGATGATGTCTGTCTGACAGGGGCGTAACTACACATTTGGGCACCCAGAGCAATCAGCTCCAAAGGTACCCCCCACCTGGGCCCCGATCCAGGCATCCCTTTCCTGTTGCTGGCCAGAGCCAGCAGGCAGGTCTGCACCCTGCCACGGCCAGAGCGGTCCGGAGGGCTCTCTAGCTGGCTGCGGCCAGAGCCAGCAGGGGTGTCCCTTCCCCAGCCACAGCCACAGCCAGCAACGGGGGTCCCTACTGCACCACCATGGGGAGAAGAGACCCCTGCCACTACCTTTGGCCATGGGAGGAAGCGACCCCTCTCCGCCGCCTCTGGCTGCATCAGGGAAGTGATCACCCCTGCTGCCTCTGGCCGCAGCAGGGAGGTGATCCCCTGTCACAGCCAGAGACAGCAGAGATGATTGCTTCACTGCTGAGGCCACAGTCGGGGGGGGGGGGTCGCTTCCCTGTGGCCAAAGGTGGCAGGGGCAGTCACTTCCCCCCCGCTGCGGCCAGAGGCGGCAGGGGTGATGGCTCGCCCCCGGTGCCCTTTTATATTGGCGCCTGGGGCAAAACCCTTTTGCCTTGCCATAGTTATGGCCCTGCTGTCTGAATCTGTGCAAGTTGTTTCTGTAGGCTGATGGATTTCCACTTCAAAGGGCTGTATTTAGTGCCTTGCATCTTGCCAAGTTCCAAAGGGGCAGCCATGTTAGTCTAGTCCAGCAAAAAAACCCAAGAAGTCCTGTGGCACTTAAAGACTAACAGATTTATTTTTCACATGAGCTATTGTGGGAGAAAATCCCACTTCATCAGATGCTTCGAAGATGGTGAAACGTACAGAATGGAATGAAAATAAATGCAAGGGAGTATAAAATGTGGTATCAGGTCATAGTTACTGCATGACCTTATACCATGTTTTACACTCCCTTGCATTTATTTTCATTCCATTCTGTACGTTCCCCCATCTTTGAA
This sequence comes from Podocnemis expansa, assembly GCA_007922195.1. Classification (NCBI taxonomy): domain Eukaryota; kingdom Metazoa; phylum Chordata; order Testudines; family Podocnemididae; genus Podocnemis; species Podocnemis expansa. The sequence continues at coordinate 54,771,803 of ML681972.1, read as the reverse complement.
CTATCCGACAAAGTGGGATTTTCTCCCGTGAAAGCTCATGTGAAAAATAAATCTGTTAGTTTTTATGTGCCACAGGACTCCTTGTGGGTTTTTTTTTTTTCTTTTTGCTGGACTAGACTAACACAGCTGTCCCTTTGGAACTTGGCAATTTTCTTCACAGACATACAAGGAACTGGCAGCAGCCCCTTTATTTTAGCTGCTTAACTTTTATTGTTATACAAGATATTACAATTTAAAAAAAAAGCTGTGCAGCTCTGTTTGTAGGAGGACTTTGACTTTCAGTGGGGGTGGCCCTGTGGCCAAGAATGTGCCTTTTGCTGCCTTGTTAAATTCCCTTCAGATCTGGCCAAGTTATAAGCTGTTGAAAATTGCCATTTCTCATCTGTGGTATGGGTAGTGTAGCTGGATGTGGGCATCATATCTGCCGTGTGCCCCAAATATTCCAAAGTCATGTATGTGCACGCAGATCCAGCGTCTTTCTGAATTGTGCTGTGCACTGGTAAGTCATGACTACCACCAGGGGAGTTGTAAGGGTAAGATAGGGAAAGACCACTGGAGCAGGGTCCCTACCTGCATTGATCAGTGTGTGTCTTCAATGGCCCATGTCCCTTTTTGAGAGTATCACTAGGGGCAAATGCTCTGCCAGCTTCCAGCACAAGAATCTTTGGAGCAGAGTCTCAACCTGCTGGCTCCTGCTGGAGCTGCTGCAGTAGTACAGCTTTCTCCTGCTGCTAGCTGATCTGGCAAACCAAGGGCTCAATCACCTACTCATCTACCAGTTTGACATATTGCATCATGTTCCTGCCATCAGTGCTTCTCTGCTGTATATGTTGGCCAAACTGGACTGTCTCTGCGCAAAAGAATAAATGGGCACATCAGGAATAGTAACATTAAAAAACCCGTAGAGGAACATTTCAATCTACCTGAATGTTCTGTAAAGACATGGTAGTTACAGTTCTTCAGGAAAAAGAAAAAAAACAAAAAACCTTCAGAAACAGATTGGAATGTAAACAAGGAGTCCTGTGGCACTTTTAAAGACTAACAAATTTACTTATCTCCTGAGCTTTCCTGCTAGAAGATGGGGAACTTACAGATTGGAATGTGAAACTGCAGAATTGGCATTCATATGCAAACTAGATACCTTCACACTGGGTTTGAATAGAACTCTTGAATGATTGGGTCATTACAAAAAGTAATTGCCCTTAAATCACGCTTCTCAGCTCCTGCCTTCCTATTCCACAGTTTGAATCCAAACGCATTATTTACTTTAAAGAGATAGGCTAGCATTCTATCCCACTGGATCTTTTAGAATTAACCTTGTGACCCACCCTTCTCTGTATTTTTATATTTACGGTCTACATGCTATATTTTCCATTTCATGCATCTGACAAAGTGTGATTGTGCCCACAGAAGCTCATAGACAAATAAATTTATTAGTCTTTGACAGTGCCACAGGACTCCTTGCTTGTTATTCCACTGGCAGAAGGCCGGGCTACACTGGAGGGTTAGGATTAAAATGCTAGTGATAGAGGCTGGGTTTTTACACAAAAAAAGAACCAAGCAGTCATGTGGCACTTTAAGACTAACAGATTTATTTTTCGCATGAGCTTTCGTGGGAGAAAATCCCACTTTGTCAGATGCTTTGAAGATAGGTGAACTTACAGAATGGGTTTTTACACATCAGTCAAGGGCTCCTGGCAGGTGCCATGAAGCTCGTATCTCACAGATCCTCTTCCTATATGATATCTGTTTTCCGAATACCTGGTGTCTGTGAGCATGAGCTTGGCCAGATGGTAGAGATGGCACATGCATGTTTAGCTAAATACCATTCCTTTGGGAGGTCATGCCACCTGCCAGGTAAGGCATAAGCTTCTTCACAGAAGAGCAAAAAAAGCAAGGAGTCTTGTGATACTTAAAGACTAACAGATTTATTTATCGCATGAGCTTTCGTGGGAGAAAATCCCACTTTGTCCACTTTTCTCCCTTGAAAGCTCATGCAATAAATAAATCTGTTAGTCTTTAAGTGCCACAAGACTTCTTGCTTTTTTTGCTTGACTTGACTAACATGGCTGCCCCTTTGGAACCTCACAGAAGAGGAATCAGCTTCCTGGTGCTATGGTTTCATGCTTGTTTTTGATGCTGAAGTTTCTGAGTTCAAAGCCTCCTCTACTCTTGCAGAGAATGTGAGAGGTTGACTATCTTTAATTTGTAATAAGTCTACCCTGATGCATTACTTACCAGTTGTTTTGAAGGGGAAGCCTGCAGGCAGATTGACCTAGAGGCACGATCCTGGCTTTGTGTTTTGAAGGTCCGCTTCATTCTGGTAGGGAATAGGGTCATGGGCCAAGAGTCCCACTAAACCCCAGGAGCTGACTGTGCAGAGTCTACCTATGCCACCATGCCTTGCTTTGGCTCTTTGGGGGAGCGGGGGGGGGGTGTCTTTGGAAGTATCATCCTGCACTTGCCCCCAAACAGCCCACCCCTCCCTGGCCTGTCCAGTGCCCACCCCCTCATCACTCAACCTTTCATAGTCTCTTGGAACTGGGAGGTTAGTGCCAGAGGGGGCAGTTTAGCCCCATCTCCATACAGGGTGGGTCAGAAACTGCACTCCAGGGGGCAGATGAGCTTGGAAAGTCTCCAGACTCCAGTGGGTGCCAAACAAACCAGCCATAATGGCTGCATGAAAAAAATGTATTCTTTCTGCAGACATGTTAGGAAATGGGACTGATGTTCCCAGTGCACTGCTGCTCCTGCTGGGACAGTGCTAGCTTCAGAACAATTGAAAACAGCTGCTGCAGGGTGAGATGTAGTCACACATTATTAACAGCTAGGCAATCAAGGAGTCCTGGGTGCTACACCAATGTAGGCAGCTGCCAAAAGGTGTCCCTAGGGAAGGGTTAGCAGACATCAGGCAAAAGGAGAACATGCCCTCCTTTTTATCTTCATGTCCTCTGTCTGGCTGGCATTTTAAAAATACATGATTTTGTCTGGCTTTTTGCTTACAGGGGTTAAAATACTCTGGAATGCCTGGGAATATCCTATTTTTAAGAGGAAGTGTTCCAGGCCCCCCTAAAAACAGAAGAATATTACATTTATACTACATTTTCTCCATGTGTGCTCCAATGTCCTCCTTTTTGTACTTCTCTGTCCTCCTTTCCATGCTTTGGTATTTGGTAACCCTACCCAAGGGGGACTGTTCAAGGGGAAGAATACCTTTATTTTTTCACCGAGCGCTGCTCGGATGCGTTCAGTAATAGGTGTATCTGTGCCAAAGCACATGATTGGTTGGAACTTTTTGCCCTAGCCTGTCAAAAGAGAGCTGGCGGCCACCGCCCCCTGCATCACCCCGTGGCTATATATTTGGCCGCCGCCTGACCCCTCCCCAGTTCCATTTTGTCTGCCTCAATGACAGTTCATGGAACAGCCCGCTCCTTGCGTTAGCAAGCAGCCTGTCTTTCTCCAGTTTATGAGCCTTCTGCTCGACTGGGAGCACCTTTTTGTGGACCTTGTTCCACCGAAGAGTGTTCCCTCTCTTGAGCACCCGTCTTCAGAGCGCTGACATCGCTCTCCTCTGCCATCTGCCATGCTGGGGTTTAAACCCTGCGATGAATGCTGCAGGACCTTCCCATGGGACGATCCCCATGAGAAGTGCCTCCGGTGCCTGGGCAAAAGCCACTTGGTCACCTCCTGCTCCATCTGCCTGTCCTTAAAGCCGAGAACAATCAAGGAGAGGGAGCAAAGGCGCCATGCGTTGGCCTCAGGGCGAGCGCCGCAGCCTTCCCCCAAGGCTTCAGGGTCTCGTGTGGTACTGCGTCCCGGCTCGGCACCGAAACCTTCCCAGCACTGCTCCCCAAGAGGACGCAAGATGAGCTTGGTACCGGTGTCAGTACCTCGGCGTCGGCACCGATTCTCCATGGGGCTGAGAGGAGTAGGTGCTGTTTCCCTTGACTCTGGAGGCATTTGAGGCAGCGATGGCACTCCTCTTACTGCCTACTCCACCCTCCCCAGTACCCGCCAGAAAGAGGGGCAAGCCAGCCTTTGTTTTGAAGGTTTGGGCACACCGAAAGTGGCACCTAATGCTGTCTCCGGTGTCAGTACCAAGTTCCCCAGCACCGGAACCCGCTACACCCCAGAACACCGGTACCATCGAGCTTTTGTGCTGGCACTACATCACCCTGCAATCTCCAGTACCATCTCCACGGTCCTGTGAGACCTCCCCCACTTCAAGTCTAGGGGTGGGGGCCTCAGGGGGAACTAAAAAGCCTCGACGGTGGCCTCCAGCGTAGTTGCCCTTCTCGTACCGGCCTCATGAGTGGTCCCCCCAAGAGACGCTGCACCCAGCTTGGCACCTATTCCATCGGCACTGGCTAGAGCTCTAAACCTGATGCCATGCTACTGTATGGGGGACCTCTCAACGCATTTCGATCTCCTGCACCACATCTCTGCCCACATGGGAATGGAGGTCCAATCTTTGGAAGGGTACTGTTCGGGCCCATCTTCACATCAGTGGAGCCCATTACTTTCCCTTTCTACCCTAGCATTTGGGACCTCACCTCCTCATACTGGAAAAGCCCTGGTTCTATCTCCCCGGTTTCAGATGCAGTGGCCTCAAATATAGAGTCCCAGTGTTGGAGTTTCCATCGCTTACCCACCACCCAGACCCATCCCGAGCAGTGGTGGAAGAGGCACTAGGCACGGGACAAGTTCCCTGTGACCCTCTCCCGGCATCAAGGGATGCTAGGGAATTAGACCTTCTGGGTCGGAAGTTGTATTCTTCTGCCACCTTCCAGTTATGCATCGCAAACAACCAGACCCTGGTGGGCTGATATATGTTGGATGTCTGGGAGTCGATGAATAAGTTTTGTCATCTACTCCCACAAGAGACGAGGGAAGAATACAATGCCTTCCTTGAGGAAGACAGAGTAGCATCCCAGGACCTCCTTCTGTCTGCCTGGGATGCTGTAGACACGACTTCCCGTACTGTGGCCTCAGCCGTGACCTTATGTCGTGTGGCCTGTCTGAGAGAGGCTAGGGTGCCCACTGCCTCTCAACAGGTGGTCCTTTACCTTTCCTTTGGCAGGGAAGCTTCCTTCCCAATGGATACAGATGCTGTTCGGGGGACTGCCCGCGACCCTCGGGGGGGATAAAATATTTGGGTCTCCTCCCCTCAGGCCCCCTTCCACGCCCTCCAGCCCCATAGGGCATGACACTTAGCTCTGCTCATCCACTTTTTGACTACAGGCACAAGTTAACACTCCCACCTCCATGGCTCGGGCCTGAATCCCAATTAGGGAATTTCCCCGCTTCTGGGTCCACTACTCCATTCCCACAGGAGTGCCCTGCCATCCACCAGGGGTGGCTATTCATAACTACCTGGGTTGGTGCTATTACGCACCTCCTGAGAACCCTTGCCCTAGGGGGGTTCCCATTGACTCAGGAGTCTCCTTTCGAGCTCACAGACAGCTTCAGGCTCAGGGCTGAGTCCAAGTGGCTCAGCAGGCACAGGTACTACTCTCTGCCAACACAGAGAGTCCCAAAGGCCAGTGGTTTGGGAGCAGTGCTTCTGAAGGGCCATGAACAGATTAGAGCAGAGCTGCATGGGATTCTCTCATGCAGGGCCTGCTGTCTAACCCTGGCCTCCCTGTATTCTTTCTCTCTATCACTTCTCTTATCACTGTCAATAAATGGAGGAGGCCTGCCTCCTCCTCCTAGACCACCCCTTATATTTACTAATCCTTGGGTGGGGAAGCCCTCCCCACATAGCACCCCTTTCGCTCCCTCTCAAGGCACCCAGGGCAAAAACAGGGACACCCTGTAAATACCAGGGTGTTTTTCCACAAGTACTCTTCCTCATACTGGGAGACATGCACACCTTCCTGTAAAACCTTAACTCTGGCCCTTGCACATCTCAAACCAGACATAATCCCTCTCTCTCTCCAGAAGGGGTTTGACTTCCTGTTCCCTCCTCACCAGAGGGCGTTTGTGCTCACCCTCCACATGTTGGGGTAGAGTCTCCCACTCTTTCTTATTCGCCCATTTGCGCCTCTCTTTCTCTCTCTTTATGTCACGAACAGTCCTCAATAAGGGGATCTAAGTTACATTTTCTGGTTTGGTGGTGCCTTACACCCCTTCCGGCCCCATGAGACGGGTCAACCTGGCCTTGTTCTGCCTAGTGCCGGATGGAGATGTTGACGCCCGGTTGCTAGATGCGGGCATCTTGGGTTAGCTGCTTGTGGTTTTCCTTGGGGGTGTAACCCCCCCCCCCGTAATCAATCCCTATCAGCTGGTTGATAGCTCTCTCGGTGGACATGCTGAGAAGGCCCCACCATGATAGAGCTCTGGCCCAGTACTCCCCACCTTTTCCCCATCTGTAAGGGGGGAAAGGGTCACTCTAATGCCCAAAGGAAGTGCTCCCTCTCCTCTATTACTGCAGCCCACACTCTGGGGGAGATGCGAGCATTGTTACCTGACAATCAGGGATTTTGGTTCCCACGACCCTGCCCCTACTCCACTGGGGCACAGCAGCATGTCTGTAGAGGTGTCCTAAGTCCTCTCAGCGCTATGGGTGCTAACGCATGTAGGGTCTTACTTCACCAACAGAACAAACCCAGTATCAAGCCGGGTTGACCCTCTCTCTCTTTATCTTTATATGGAGGCCCGGGAAAATTTTGGGACCAGCCCCTCCTTGCATTGGACGGATTCTTGTCTGCCAATGGCTGTCGGTCTACCCAATACTGATCCAGAGATCAATTCAGTATGTTCAGTATGAGTCTGAGCCCACATGTTGGTTTTCCCAGGGGGTCTCTGCCTACTGGGTGTCTTCTCAGTAGTTCACTTTCCAGAAGACAACCATATCGCTGTGGTTACCCCTCGTGACAGCTCCGGGGTTTCTCTTGGGAGTTCCATTGTGCATGACTCCCTTTTTCCCCTCCAACCAAAGAGCCTCCTCAGCTAGCAGCTGGTTTTTTTTTTTTGGCACACTTAAGCTCCTGTACTAAACGATTACGAAATTCCTTCTACACTTGAAGGAACCGTTAAGGGCCCCATTCCCAGAATCCTGAGCAGCAACTAGGGATCTTGGGGAAACTAGTGAACCCTCGGTAGAGGTCTTCCTTTTTCCCCCTGGTAAAACAAGTGAAACAGTGATGAAAGAGGACAGAAGAGACAGACCGGAAAGTGTCTTAAAGGGGAAGGCCAGGGCTACACCTAAACAGGGTGACACGCCCTTGCTCCGTCCTCAATAGAGAAGGTTTTCCTTCCCTTTCTCTTAGATCCATGGGATCTTTTGCGTTGTTCCCACACTACAGTGAACCTCTTTCTAGTATGCATGTTTCCCGCACTCCGCCACTTTAGGATGGATGCTTTTCTGTCAAATCCATGCTACTGTGGCCCTTGCAGTCCGAGATCCCAAAAGCGTGCTAGGTTTCATAGGCCTGCGGGGGATGACTTCCGTGCCCCTTTGGGGGACATGAACCTACCCTTCAGACTCCGTCCTTAGTCACGGCAATTCTTTGCATTCCACTTCCCTTGGCTCGGTCCCTGTGGCGAGTTGTTAGCCATTGGGCCGGAGTAATAATGATAATAATAATAACAATGATAACAATAATAATAATATCATTTTCTTATTTCAGTGTAATGTGGTAGATGCTGACAACACACCTCATACAACAGGAGAGTGTCACAATGTCTTTGAGAGGGGCATGTTGACCTCTGGTGATGCCTTTACAGGGCTATATGAGGCCTCAGATATGGCCAGTCTGCATAGTCGTTATAGCCTTGACTAAGCGCTTGGTTCTCATGACAGCTTGAGTGCCCTACCCGCTTCATAAGGAATAGCCATCTCTTATCTGGCATCCCATGTCATACTACTTTACTCTAGGAAGGGGATGGTCTTGCTTTCATCTTCCGCTTCCTCACTTCTTGCAACCTTTCTCGTATGGCGGGTGCCCTGAGTGCTCCAGATCCACACAGTCACCCCTTGCCTATGCTCTCGCTGTGCTCTACTCTCTCCGACTAGGAAAATGATGGTATTCTTCTTCGCCCTTCCCTTTCCTTGTCCCTTGCAGCATCCTGTATTCACAACTGGTTAAGCTGAGAGCTCAAGGATCACTTTATTTTCTTCACAGTTATTGCGCCTGATACATGCTAGCACCAGAATATCTAGCTTTCTGGCCTCAGCATATCCGTATTTAACACCTACTCAGGTCCTTTGCTCAATGACGTGTGCCTCGGTCTTAGCTGTATTGTGTCTTATCTGACTCTTTATAGTAGGGTGACCTTAGGCCATTCTGCCCTCGCACATCGACTAGCGCTCAGGCAAATTGGGCCTTCTATCCTCCACTGGGTTAGGTCCTGCCTTCTCAGGTTGATCTTGCCTGGGCCAGGGTCTTTTGGTCAATGCCTTAGACCTTCCAAGGACCTTACTCGTTGGGCAGCTACCCAGGGTGGTGAGTGGCTGTGCTGAAGGTGGAAAAGACAACTCCGCCCACCATCCATCAGTGCAGCTAGCAGTCACCTATTGCTGAATGTATCCGAGCAGTGCTTGAAGAAGAACGGTGGGTTACTTACCAGTAACTGTCCTTCTTCGAGATGGGCTGCTCAGATTCATTCACAACCCTCCTTCTGTCCCCACACTCGGAGTTGGTGACTCCTAGGAACTGGGGAGGAGTCGGGTGGCGGCCGCGTATATAGTCACGGGGTGGGCACGGGGGGCGGTGACTGCCAGCTCTCTTTTGACAGGCTAGGGCAAAAAGTTCTGATCAGCCGTGTGCTGCAGCATGGATACATCTATTACTGAATGAATCCGAACAGCCCATCTCGAAGAAGGACAGTTACTGGTAAGCAACCCACTGTTTTACCTGCCTGGGCCTATCCCCTACTCCACATAGCCAGTCCTTCCCACTCTGCTGCTATGCTGGGGCAAGAGCTGGCCTGCTCACTTCCAGAAGCCTGACTGGCAGAAAATTCACCTTTATTTCCAGTTCTTCTTCTGTGGGAGAATGGGAATGACATGCTGGAGAGCTCACACTGTTGGGGCAGGGGCTGGAGGTGGCACACCTAGAACCAGAACTCTTGGACTAGGAGATGGGTCTGGATTGTGCCGGTTAGGGCACGTTATGCAAGTTCCAGGGAATATGCAAAACCCACCCAGCTGGTGAGGCTCAGGGCCCCCTTTGTCCATCATTTTCCAGAAAAGGGTGCCAGGGAGCCAGGAAGGCAACTTAGCCCACAGCAATTAGGAGGTTCCCTCAGTTCTCCAATTTAACCTCTAGAGGGAGCACAAGAGCTTTTGTTGCCACACCTGCTGGGCCTGACTGAGGCTTATGGATAAATGATCAGCAGAATAGAATAGACTAGACTAGAATAGAATCATAGCATTGATGTAAGGTTACTTACCTGTAACCATCCTTCTTCCAGATGGGCTGCTCACATAATTCTTATTCAGGTATGTACAGACCATGGTGCATGGTCATCCAGAAACTTTTTGCCCTAGCCTGTCCCCATAGGGTGAGTTGACAACACCCCCTCAGACCTGCACTTCAGCGCGGTATGTAGATGCTGCTGACCAGAGCCGGCTCAAGGGGTTGTGGCACCCCAAGCCAAGTTTTGATTTGGTGCCCCACCCATCTCATTCATGGAGGTTGAAAACAGTTTTCCAAAGTGCATAAATCTCCAGCGTCTGCCTGCGGAGAGATTTAAAGTGCACTCTACTTATATGACTTAAGCTGCAGGTTAACTAACAGTGCCTGAGCTGCTAGGAGAGAGTTGAAGAGGTAGGAGCCAGCCTGATCTTCAGGCAGGGGTGTCGCTGGCACTGGCCACCTGGGTCACGTGCCCTGAATCCCAGTGCCAGTGCCTCGGGTCTGGCAGATCCCCCCCCAGTCTCCAGCCCAATCGGGCCTGAGATCCAGGGCCCAGCCGCCCATGGCCACGGCAGCCCCGTCCCCAGCTGGGGATCCGGGGATCGGCCGCGGAGGCCACTCCTGGCCCCGTCCCCAGCTGGGGATCTGGGGCCCAGCCACGCGCGGCTGCGGCAACCCCATCCTGAGCCAGGGATCCGGGGCTTGGCCGCCCGCAGCAGCGGTGGCTGCTCCAGCCCCATCCCCGGCCAGGGATGTGGGGCCCAGCCACTCACGGCGGCACGCCGCAGCTTCCGGCCCTGTCCCTGGCTGGGGGCAGGCCTGCGGGCTGGGGGCGGGGCCTGGGGCCGTGCCCCAGAACCCTCCCTGGGGCAGCGATGCCCCTGTCTTCAGGGGGGCTAGGCGCCTCTAAGAACTGTCACCTGAAGCCATGTCTGTCTCTTGCCTCACAGCAGAGCTGGCTCTGGTGCTGCCCCTGCCCCCACTTGAGTCCCTTCTTTCTGCTAATTCCATAAAGTGGGGACAGAGGGAGGATATGGAATTTATGTGTGCAGCCCATCTTGAAGGATATTTACAGCTAAAAGAAACTAGGAGTCCTGTGGCATTCAAAGATTAACAAATTTATTTATTGCATGAGCTTTTGTACAAGAAAATCTCACTTAGACTCTTTGAAGATGGGGGAGCTTACAGAATCAGAGGAAATAAATGCAGGGAAGTGTAAATCATGGGAACAGGTCACACCATAACAGCAAATCAAAACAGCTGGAAAGATTCAAACACTGGGAAACAACATACAGAGGGAGATGAAGTCAAATCACCTGTTGCAATGAGAGAAAAACGCAACATCCCTATTAATCCTGAAGCAATGCAACTGAATTTGCAAATAAATTCAGTCTCAGCAGCTTCTCTTTGAAACCTTGATCTGGTATTCATCTGTCTGAGAAACACAATTAGCAAATTGTTAATGGAGTGATGACCATGATTGAAATAACAAGGAGTTGCGTGGCACTTTAAGACTAACAGATTTATTTTTTGCATGAGCTTTCGTGGGAGAAGATCCCACTTCTTCAGATGCTTTGAAGATGGGTGAACTTACAGAAAGGAATGAAACTAAATGCAAGGGGGTGTAAAACATAGGATCAGGTCATACAGTAACAGCAAATCAGAGCAGTTTTCAGGTTCCAACCATGGGAAGCCTGAAGTCAAATTACCTTTTGTAATGGGAAAAGAACCCATAGTCTCGATTAAGTCCTGCTTTCACAGAATTTAGCTTGCATATTAATTCGAGTTCATCTGTTTCTCTTTGAAGTCTTGATGTCCCAGCTACATCTCTAAGACAGTCATTAACAAATCTGTGATCAAGTGATTAGGAAGATGGAAGTGCTCAGCAACTGGTTTCTTTGTTCTTTGATTTCTGATATCAGCTCTGTGCTCATTCAGCCTCTTACGCAGCGATCTTCCTGTTTGTCCAATGTATAAGGTGTTGGGGCATTTCTTGCACATGATGGCATAAACCACATTAGTAGATGAGCAGGTAAATGAGCCTTTGATGGAGTAGCAGGCTTGATTAGGACCTATGATGGTATCTGTTGTGCAGATATGTGGGCAGACTTGGCAGCGTGGTTTGTTGCAGGGTGTGCGGCTGCTTCAGTATTTCTGTTGTTAGATCTGTAGTTGCTGGTGAGAATCTGTTTAAGATTAGGGGGCTGCCTATAAGCAAGGAGGGGTCTGTCTCCTAACGCTTGAGAGAGAGAGGGATCATCTTTTAGAACAGGCTGTAGGTCCTTAATGATCTGTTGCAGAGGTCTGACTTGGGGGTTGTATGTGGTGACTAGTGGTGTTCTGTTGCATTCTTTCTTGGGTCTCTCCTGTAGCAGATGACTTCCTCCGGAAGGCCAAAATGAGAGACTTGACTTCTATATAGATTGTTTCCACCACCGTGCCAAGGCTGAAATCGTGGACAAACAACATCCGTTACATCATAACCTCAGCCCTGCAGAACACAACGCGGTCCACAGCCTCAGAAACAACTCTGACATTATCATTAAGGAGGCTGACAAAGGAGGTGCAGTTGTCATCATGAATAAATTGGATTATGACCAGGAGGCTTATCAACAGCTCTCCAACACAACCTTCTACAGACCACTTTCCTCTGACCCCACTGATGAATACCAAAAGGAATTACAATGCCTACTCAAGAAACTCCCTAAGACAGCACAAGAACATATGGAGACAGAAACACCACCAGAACCACGGCCAGGGACATTCTATCTACTACCTAAAATCCATAAAAAAGGAAACCCTGGACGCCTCATCATCTCAGGCATTGGCACTCTTACTGCCGGCCTGTCTGGCTATGTGGACTCCCTCCTTAGACCCTATGTTATCAACATCCCCAGCTATCTTCAAGACACCACAGACTTCCTGAGGAAAATACAGTCCATTGGAGAACTTCCTGAAAACACCATTCTGGCCAGTATGGATGTAGAAGCTCTTTACACCAACATCCCACACAAGGATGGATTACAAGCTATTAGAAGAACCATCCCAGATGATGACACAGCGCAGCTCGTGACTGAACTTTGCGACTTCGTACTCACCCACAACCACTTCAGATTTGAGGATCATTTATATCTCCAAATCAGTGGCACTGCTATGGGCACCCGCATGGCCCCACAATATGCCAACATCTTTATGGGCGACTTAGAATAACGTTTCCTCAAGTCTCATCCCAAAACACCTCTTCTTTATCTGTGCTACATTGATGACATCTTTGTCATCTGGACACATGGCAGGGATGCTCTTGAAGATTTTCACAGAGATTTCAATAATTTCCACTCCACCATCAAATTGAGCCTGGAACACTCCACACAGGAGATCCACATTCTTGACACTACAGTACAAATCAGGGATAGATGCATCACCACCACCCTATACCGAAAACCTGCTGATTGGTATAGTTACCTACATCCTTCGAGCTTCCATCCTAAACACACCACACGATCCATTGTCTACAGCCAAGCCCTAAGATATAACTGCATCTGCTCTGATCCCTCAGACAGAGACAGACATCTTGAGGATCTCTATCAAGCATCCTTGAAACTACAGTACCCACCTGGGGAAGTAAGAAAACAAATTGACGGAGCTAGACTGGTTCCCCGAAGTCATCTACTACAGGAGAGACCCAAGAAAGAATGCAACAGAACACCACTAGTCACCACATACAACCCCCAAGTCAGACCTCTGCAACAGATCATTAAGGACCTACAGCCTGTTCTAAAAGATGATCCCTCTCTCTCTCAAGCGTTAGGAGACAGACCCCTCCTTGCTTATAGGCAGCCCCCTAATCTTAAACAGATTCTCACCAGCAACTACAGATCTAACAACAGAAACATTGAAGCAGGCACACACCCTGCAACAAACCACGCTGCCAAGTCTGCCCACATATCTGCACAACAGATACCATCATAGGTCCTAATCAAGCCTGCTACTCCATCAAAGGCTCATTTACCTGCTCATCTACTAATGTGGTCTATGCCATCATGTGCAAGAAATGCCCCAACACCTTATATATTGGACAAACAGGAAGATCGCTGCGTAAGAGGCTGAATGAGCACAGAGCTGATATCAGAAATCAAAGAACAAAGAAACCAGTTGCTGAGCACTTCCATCTTCCTAATCACTTGATCACAGATTTGTTAATGACTATCATTAGAGATGTAGCTGGGACATCAAGACTTCAAAGAGAAACAGGTGAACTCGAATTAATATGCAAGCTAAATTCTGTGAAAGCAGGACTTAATCGAGACTATGGGTTCTTTTCCCATTACAAAAGGTAATTTGACTTCAGGCTTCCCATGGTTGGAACCTGAAAACTGCTCTGATTTGCTGTTACTGTATGACCTGATCCTATGTTTTACACCCCCTTGCATTTAGTTTCATTCCTTTCTGCAAGTTCACCCATCTTCGAAGCATCTGAAGAAGTGGGATCTTCTCCCACGAAAGCTCATGCAAAAAATAAATCTGTTAGTCTTAAAGTGCCACACAACTCCTTGTTGTTTTTTTACTGGACTAGACTAACACGGCTATCCCTTTTGAAATTGACACGATTGAAATGCTGACCCACTGGTTTTAAAATGTGATGTGTGCTGTCAGATTTGTGCCCATTTATTCTTTTGTGCAGAGACTGTCCTGTTTGTCCTATATATAAGGCAGAGGGGAATTTCTGGCACATGATGGCATAAATCACATTGGTGGATGAGCAGGTGAATGAGCCTTTGATGGAGTAGCTGGTTTTATTAGGTCCTGTAATAGTGTCTTTTGTGCAGATATGTGGGCAAAGTTGGCAGTGTGGTTTGTTGCAGGGATATGTGCCTGCTTTAATGGTTCTGTTGTTAGGTCTGTAGTTGGTAATAAGTATCTGCTTAAGGTTGGGGAGCTGTCTGTAAGCAAGGGGAGGTCTGTCTCCCAAGGCTTGAGAGAGTGAAGGATCGTCTTATAGAATAAGCTGTAGATCCCTGAGGAAGTGCTGTAGAGGTCTGACTTGCAGGTTGTAGGTGATGACTGGAGGTCTGTTTGTTTTCTTTCTTGGGCTTCTACTATAGTAGTTGACTTTAGGGTACCCACCTGGCTCTGTCAGTCTGTTCCTCCACTTCCACAGCCAGGTACTTCCTCTGACAATGTTCCCTCTAAGAGATGCTGGTAGCTGAGCAACTCATGTTGCTCGCTGCACTGCCCCCCCCACTTGCTGCGCTACCCCCCCCCGTGGGTCCGCTCCTGCCCCTCCCACTCCCAGGGGGTCCTCCCACCCCCGCGTCCCACTCCTGGCCGCCCCCCCTGCCCCCTGCTCCCAGCTGCCCCCCACTCCCGGCTGCCCCCCCTGCTCCCAGCTGCCCCCTGCTCCTGGCAGCCCCCCCCACCCCCGCTCCCGGCCACCCCCTCTGCTCCTAGCTGCCCCCTGCTCCCAGCGGCCCCTCCCACCCCCGTGGGCCCGCTCCCGGCGGCCCCCCCCTCCCAGCAGGCCTGCTCCTGGCCATCCCTCCCGGCCCATTCCCGGCTCCCCAGCAGCCTCCCCGCCCCCACTCCTGGCGGTCCCCAGAAACTTACCTTGTGGCTGGAGCCGCATGGCCCAGCCACAGCTCCTGGGGCCAGAGAAGCTCTACAGAACATGCCCAGATTTTCTGGGCATGCTCCATTAGAGCTTCTCTGGGCGGGAGTTTTGAAAACTCCCTGCTCCACAGGAGCTCTATGGAGGGCCTCTGGCTGCCGGCAGTGCGCTGCCAGCAGCCTTCCCTGCACTGGCGGCTGCGTCGGGCTGCGCTGCAGCACGCCAGCGCAGCTTACAGGGAACATTGGTCCTCTGTATGCTGTTCCCCAGTGTTTGAATCTTTACAGCTGTTTTGATTTGCTGTTATTGTGTGACCTATTCCCATGACTTACACTTCCCTGCATTTATTCCTCCCATTCTGTAAGTTCCCCCATCTTCAAAATGTTTGGCAAAGTGGGATTTTCTCCCATGAAAGCTCCTGCAATAAATAAATTTGTTAGTCTTTAAGTGCTGCAGGCAATATTCTCCCCAGGACTTGAAATTGGGGGGAGGGTAGGGGGAGGTGTAGGGGGGTATTGGGGGTATTCACTAAATTGGAAATGGTAGCGTTACTAGCTGACAACTGGGGTGGGTGTTGGGAAATTCATGGGGGGGTGGAAGGATGGTGGGGGGGTAGGGAAGTCCCTGGCCCCCAGACTCCTTGTTTGTTTTTCTGAACTAGACGAACACAGTTGCCCCTTTGAAATTTACAGGTAAGTAACCTTTTGTTCTTTGAGCTCTGCTCACATCTATTCTTATTCAAGTGACTTACAAGCCATGCTTAGGATGGTGGGTGGAGTTGAGGTTTCCCTGGCTGTAGAATGGCTCTGCCAAAGGTCAGGCCATCTTTTGCTTGTTGTAGAATTGCATAGTGAGTTGCGAAGGTATGCTCTGAGGACCAGGTGGCCGCTCTGCATATTTCCTGGATAGGGACCTTCACAATGAAGGCCATGGAAGACACTTGTCCTCTAGTCAAGTGGGCCTTGACTCTCCCAGAGAGGAATTTTTGCTCAGCCGTAACAGTCCTTGATACAGCTTGTTATCCATGATGAAATGTACTGAGACATTACTGCCTGGCCCTTCATGCGTTTGGCGATCACAACAAAGAGCTGGATTGATTTGCGGAACAGCTTGGTTTGCTCAATGTACGTGACAAGTGCCTTTCTGACATTGAGGGTATGCCATCTTCTCTTGTTCTCCATCACTTGTGGGCCCAGAAAGAACATTGGAAGGAAAATTTTCTGATTTATATGGAAGGCTGAGACTATCTTAGGTAGGAAGGCCAGACAAGAGCGGAGTTGTACCTTGTCACATTGGAACACCTTGTATGGTGTTTCCGATGACAGGGCCTTCAGTTCAGGTACCCTTCTAGCCAACATAATGGCTACTAGGAATGCTACCTTCCAAAATAGGACTAGAACTGTGCATGAGTGAAATGGTTTGGGGAGGGGGGGAGTTTGTAAGCCCTTCAAGGACCAAGTTTAGGTCCTCTTGTGGGACAGGGTGTTGTACTTGTGGGTAAAATCTCTCCACCCTCTTGGAGAATCTAGAAGTCATGGGATGTGAGAAGGGGGTAACCCCTTCAGAGGAGTTGTGAAAGGCTGAGGTGGCTGGTAGGTGCACCCTGAAGGACAGCAGCATCAAGCCACTCTCCTTTAATTCCAGGAGATAGTCAAGTATGGCATGGATAGGGGCAGACTCTGGGGGCACCCTCCTGGCTGCTGTCCATAGGGAAAATCATTTCTACTTAGCCTTGTAGGCTGCTCTCCTGGAAGGTTTCCTGCTCCTGATCAGCACCTGCTGAATCCCTTAGAGCAGGGGTCTCAAACTCAAATCACCACGAGAGCCACATGAGGACTCGTAGAGGGCTGCATGAGGGTTAGTACAGTAGCCCAAGGGCCGCACCACTGAAACCTTTCCATACAATGATATTGTAAATATCGCTAATGATTGTGTCATTGCGGGCTGCAGGAAATAGCTTTAGGGGCCGCATGCAGCCCATGGGCTGCGTGTTTGAGACCCCTGCCTTAGAGCAAGCCTGCTCATCTTGGTTCAGCCATGTAGCTTCCACTGCTGTTAAGTGGAGAGTTTTCAAGTCCAGGTGACGGAGGTAGCCAGAGTCCTGGGTCAGCAGGTCTGCCTGGGACAGGAGCATGATGGGCGGGGCCACTGATAGGTCGAGCAATGCAGTGAATCAGGGCTGGCAAGGGCATGCCAGGGATATCATGATTACTTTTGCCCTGACTCTCTTTGTTTTCAACAGGACCCTGTGTATCAGAGGGAGAGGGGGAAGGCATAAAGGAGGAAGCCCTCTCAGCTTATCAGGAGGGTATCGGACAACGACCCTCAGTCCCTGCCCCTGAGGGAACAGAACAGGCTGCACTTGCAGTTTGTGTGCATTGTGAACGGGTCTATGTGGGGTGTCCCCCTCTTCTCAGAGAGGTGGCTCACTACCTCTGAATGTAAGGACCACTCATGGTGGGGGAGAAATTGTCTGCTGAGTTTGTCTGCTTGACAGTTGTTGACTCCTGGTAGGTGGGCTGCCACCAGATGGAAACTGTTCTCCAGTGCCAGTTCCCACAGATGGACCGCCTCTTTGCGTAGGGCAGATGAATGAACTCCCCCTTAGCAGTTGAGGTAAAATACGGCTGCTGTGTTGTCTGTTAGAACCTGCACAGTCTTGCACTTGATCTTGTCCGAGAACATCCTGCAGGCCAGACGGATCACTCTCAGCTCTTTTGCATTTATGTAGAGAGAGGCACCTACCTGTTACCATCTGCCCAGGGTAGATAGGTCGCCACTGATGTGAGTCCCCCCACCCCAGGTCTGATGTGTCTGTGATAAGAGTCACTGATGGGGTTCTGGATTTTGAAGGGCACTCCCTGACATGCAAAGACTGGGTCCTGCCAGATCATGAGGATATTTAGGAGCTCCGCTGGAATGGTGACCACCCAATCCAGGGGGTGGTGCTGAGAATGGTACATCCCTGTTAGCTAGGTCTGTAGCAGTCTCATGTAGAGGCATGCTATCCTTATCATGTAAGTGGAGGCTGCCATGTGGCCCAATAACTGGAGGTATTGCCTCACTGTTGTGGTGAGGAAGGGATGTAGTTCTGAAATGATGGTAGAGGTCTACTGAAACCTGGATAGTGGGAGGGAAGCCCTCACCCATCTCAAGGTAGGCTCTAATAAACTCTATCTTCCTTGTGGGGGTTAGTTTTGATTTCTCCAGGTTTAGGCGGAGGCCTAACTTGTCACGTAGCTTTTGAGTGGGGCCAATGCTGCAGCAAACCTGGTTCTTGGACTTGCTCTGATGAGCCAGTCATTCAGGTAAGGGAAAATTTGGACCCCTTGTCTCTTTAGGTGGGTTGCTACTGCCACCAAACACTTTGTGAAATCCCTTGGGGCTAATGAGAGTCCAAAGGGAGGGCCATGAACTGGAAGTGTTCACCTCCTATCATGAAACAGAGGAAGTTCCTATGTGTGGGCTTGATGGTAATGTGAAAGTATGTATCTGTCAGGTCAAGTGCTGCAAACCAATCTCTGGGCCTAATGAAGGGATGATATGGGATAGGAAAACCATGAGAAATTTTATTTTTCAGAGAAACTTATTTAGGAATCTTAAGCCTCAGATAGGTCTCAGGCCCCCATTTGCTCTTGGAACCAAGAATTAGCTTGAGCAGAAACCCCTTCCCCGTTCCTTGGTGGGCATTCATTCTGTTGCCCCCAAGTTTAGGGGCTTGTGGCTTTTCTGCTCCAGGAGGGCCTTGTGGGAGGGGTCCTCAACCACGTAGTGAGGAGGCAGTTTCCTTTTGGGGTGCCTGGACCTGAACTGTAGGGTGTAACCATGAGATACTGTAGCCAAGATCCAGTCTGATGTGGTCTTGGACCACTGGTGGCAGAATGGAGCCCATCAGTTTTGAAACACCAGGTGGTGGTGGGAGTTTTGGGGGTGGCTGTGGTCCTTGGGCAACCGATCAGAACCTCTCTCTCTGGATCAATGGGCAGCCTTTGTTACCCTGGCAGGAGGGCTGATTAGTCCCTGGGCAACAGGTTCCCTGCCACCCCTACTCCTATCTCTGTGCCTGATCTGGTAGTGATGGTGGGATGACTGAAAAGGCTGATGGCATGAACACTGCAGCTGCTGTTGATGTTGGGCAGAAGCACTGCTGTCCCAGGAAAAGACCAGGGGCTCAGTGCACTGGGACTCAGGCTTGAGGTGCGGCCTTATGGCAGATCCGAGGCTCAGGTGCTGGGAATTGGGGCTCAAGCCCTGTAAGCACAGTGCCAGCGATGCCCCTGAAGTTGGGGCTGTGACTGCAGTGGACAAAAGGACCGTCTGACCACTTGAGGGGTCTACATTCCCAGTGAATGAAGTGTTGCCCGGTAGTCCTTCATGTCATGCAGTTTGGTGTCATTAGACTCCACACACAAGGATGGACCTTTGAAGGGGATGTCCTAGATGCACTGCTGCATCTGACACCTGTTAGCCATGCCACTCGGTGCATAGCAGTAGCTGAGGCCACCCCCTTCTGGCCATGTCTGTTGCATCCCGTGAAGAGAGGAGAGTTGCATGTGCTGCCATCAGGCCCTTCTTCATGAGGGCTTCATAGTCCATAGTGTGGTTGGAGGGGATGGGATCCTGGAACTCCAGAGATTGAAGCTGTACCTGCCATCTGAGCTTGCTGGTTTGCTATGTGTAATTGCGAGGCTGTAGTGGAATAAATCATGCCCAAATAAGTCCAGCCTCCTGGCATCTTTGTTTTTAGGGGTCACAGTGGGCTGGTCTTGTCCTTGCTGGTTCACCACGTCCACAACTAGGGATCCAGGAATAGGATGGGTGAACAGGTAACCAAATTTGTGCACAGGGCCATGGTATTTCCTTTCAGTCCTCTTGGATATTGAAGGGACTGAGGATGGGGTTTGCCAACAGGTGTGGGGAGTTTTTAGGACCCTGTCATGCACATGAACAGCCACCATTGCTGGTGGAGCAGACTAGCCCACATCGAATAGAGGGTCAAACTCCTCCCTCACAACCTCGATAGGAAGGTTGATGTTGGTGGCCATATGCTTCAGGAGCTCCTGATGCACGCTGGGGTCCTCCCTGAGTGAGATGGACTTTTGGTGTGCCGCTTCATCTGGGGAAGATGAGGACAGGACCCTGGAGTTGTCTCTCCCCATCCCTGAGGGGCCCTCTCCTGAGTCTGAGTACACCTTGGACCCTTCTAAATCCTGTCCCTCTTGGGACATAGTTGGTCTTCAGGAGCTTGGAGCATGGGCTCCCTTTGTGGGGTGTCCCAGTATCCTCAGTTGGCCCACTGTGCATTCCAGTCTTTGAAGATCTGAGACATCAGAACCTGTGCCAGAGACGATTTCCTTCCCCATGCAAGGGAGTGGTCCATTCTTCCTTGGATCAGCCTCTCTTGTGCTCCGGTACCAGGGTCTCCCTGGTTGGAGCGCCATGCTGGTGGAGGGGAAGTCAGCATCCACGATCAGAGTTCCCTGTGCTGGGACGTTGAAGAGGACTGCTTCTTTCTATGTTTACCCACCAGGGGTGTCATGGCCAGTGAAGGTCGTGTTGATGATCTTTGGTGCTGGTGCTGGGTGTCAGATCCTTCTGATGATCAAACCAAGATCTGGCACAGCGGGGCTGTAGTGATGGCATCGGTGACTGGTCCCAAGATGAGTTGCCAGGAAAAAATTGGGAAGGAGTCCAACCTTCCCCTGCTTTAGACAGTGATCCCAATGGGGTTGAGGCACTCTGTGCTGGAGATAGGGAATGGCTGGGCCAGAGGTCCCCGGAGCGATCCAGTGGGGAAAGCAGAATTCATGCCTGATCGTGGGATGAGCTCCCACACTGCTGACTCACGCCCTGCACAGGCTCTTGCTGTGCCATGGGGCTGGACTTGCCCTGGGTTTTGGGCCAAGCCCTTGAAGACAAAGCAAGTTTACCCCTTGAAGCCACAGTCCTGGGAGGTGGAGGAGTCAGCAGCTGTAGCAGCGCTCTTGCTGCTTTGAAAGCCTCCAGTGTAGATGGAGCCTGGGGCTTCAGAGCCCTGGTCAGGGAAGCTCTCTGCACCCATGCTGGGGGTCCCGACCAGTGTTTGTGCTGAGGCTTCTTCTCTGATGTCTGAGTCTGGCATGGGATTTCTTCATTCTCCCGATGGTGACCTGTGCTGAGAAGGGGCTGGTGAAGACTGCGTCCTCTGTGCCAGGGCTGTCTGTGTGGTCAGAGCAGCAGACGGTACAGAGGCCAGCAGGAATGATGCTAGCATTTCTGGCGCCCCCCTGCAGTGCAGCAGATGCCAGTGCAGATGAGTGATGTCATAGCACAGTGCAACAGTGTGGTCCCCATTTTGGCACCCCTCAAATGTCAGCACCCCCCGCACCACTTACCGGGCTTACAACGTTGCATCAGCCATGGAGGCCGGGTAGAGGGCCACTTCCATAGCCATGGACCAGAGACAGCCCTCCCACTCCGTCTGTGTTCTCGACTTAAAGGACGCAAATATGGCATTTGTTGTTCCTGTGTACCTCATGGTCACCAAGGCACTTCAGGCACTTCTCATGGGGGACACTGAATGAGAAGGCCTTACTGCATGTAGTGCAGGGCTTGCAACTGGGCATGGCTGAGCCTGTGCTGGTTCCATGTGCATCCATGCAGGATTGAAAAACAGAGAAATTCTCTGATGCAATCTGAGTCTTGGAGGTAAGCAAAGTGTCCAGATGTTAGAGTGGTTGGTATCAGGGGTGTTGCTCCCCTGCGAAAAGGGTTGGGGCCAATGTTCCCTCTAAGAGCCTCAGGTAGCTGAGCAACTCATGTTGCTTGCTGTGCGCCCCCCCCACGTGGGCCCGATCCTGCCACCCCATGGGCCCAATCCTGCCGGATCTCCCCCGTGGGCCCAATCCTGCTGGCCCCCTCTTTGCGACCCTGCTCCCCTGGTAACCCCAAAGCCTGCTCAACCCCTCCCCGCAGTCCTACCCTGCTACTTGAGCGGCATGGCCCAGCCACAACTCCTGGGGCCAGAGAAGCACTAACAGAGCATGCTCAGACATACTGGGCATGCTCCGTTAGAGGTTCTCTGGGCTGGAGTTTTAATAACTCCCTGCTCTAGAGGAGCTCTGAGCTGGGACTCTGGCAACCAGTTCTGCGTGGCCAGCAGCCTTCCCTGCGCTGGGCATCTGTGATGGGCTTCGCGGCTGGGCACCCGCGCAGCTTAGAGGGAACATTGGTTGGGGCCCAGGTTCGGGGCCTGCCCTCTGTCATGCGGCCCCATCCGTGGGGCCCAATCCAGTGCTGGGGCTCGATCCAATTCCTGCCACTACTGGCCAACAGCAGGCACTCCAGCTGGGCCCATTCCAGCCCCAGCTGCTGCTTGCTGGCTAGCAGCAAACCGCCCAGACTTGGATCTGATGCCTGGTGTTTGCCGCTGGCCAGCAGGCAGCAGCTGGAGCTGGATGGGGCCCACCTGGGCTGCCTGCCTCTGGCTGGCTCAGATCCAGCTCCTGCCACTGCTGGCCAGCAGCTGGTGGCCACAGTGGGCCCAATCCATCTCAAGCCACTGCGTGGCAGCCAGCGGCAAACAGCAGAAGCTGGATCCAAGCTTGGGTTATGTGCTGCTGGCTGGTAGGCAGAGGTTGAGGCTGGATCAGGACCACCGGAGCCACCAGCTGCTGACTGCCAGTAGCAGGAGCCGGGTCTGAGACGGCCAGCAGCAGGCGACTCGCAGTCAGATCCAGCTCCTCCTGCCGCCAGCCCTGATGGGCCTGGTTGGGCCCCAGACACAACCAGGGCTGGGCCTGAGATGTATCGGGGCTGCAGCCCCTCTAGCCCTATGGCAGTGACACCACTGGTTGGTATCAGTGAAGACAGGAATAAAAATAATGGAAAGACAGGCGCTTGCAAGTATGTAAGGGAAAGTAGTTCCAGGACTGTCACTTGGGCAGAAAGAGGGAACTGAAGAAGGGGCAGGGTCAGCGCAACCTATATACCATGCTGATGCATGGGTCTGAGAGGGTGTTGGTGACAGGCTAGGGCAAAGAGCTTCCAGGTGACTGTGCGCCATGGCACATACACACCTGAATAAGAATGAATGTGAGTGCTGACCCTGAATGTAAATGTGCTGCATGGCATGAAAAGGGACCTGCAGTAGGGCTGTCTGCTCTAGTTTGAAGCCAGGGAAAACTGTTCCAGTGTGAATGCAATATTAGATTGGAGCCCATCGGGAGACACAGGTTTGTTTCTGGCTCTGCCACTGGCCTGCTGGGTGACTATTGGCAAGTCACCCCCTCTGTGCCTCAGTTTCCCCCTTTGTCAAATGGCAATGATAATACTGACCTCTTCTGTAAAGGGACCTAAGATCTCCAGGTAAAAGCACAATGTTATTGTTTGTTACCACTGTGGTGCAGCAGCACATCTTTGGTAGGGATTTTCATCTACATCAGCTCAGCAACCCAGTGAAAGAAATCCTGGTCTAAACAAGGCTTTATTTAGCACTTCCCCAAAGAGCTTCTCACCTGAATAGATAAGAAGGAAGAATTGCTGTGCTTGGGTGTTGGCTTTGCATGCTCTCAGGGCAGGTCTACACTTAAAATGCTGCATTGCCAAACTGCATGTAGTTGTACTGAATCCTTCTGCAGTGTAGACCAGAGCTCAGCCAGAGAACTTTTGTGGCCACTGCTTTGGCAGTGAATCTGTGGTCATCCAGGAGGCCCTGGATGCTCATGGCAGCAAGGCCAGGAAATCATCTGTCACAATTCATGTGCTAGTGAACCCTTTACATATGCCAAGTAAGGTCCAAAGAAGCAGCTGTGTTAGTCTAGTTCAGTAAAACAAAATAAATTTGTTAGCCTTTACATACAGTAATTTCTGCTGCACACCTAAAACTCACCAGTGCTGAAGATACATGTGGACCTGCTGGTTTCTGCTGTGTTCCTCCCTCACCTACTTGCCTCAGTAGAACAAGCAGGTGGAGCTAGTGCACACTTGGCAGTGTGCTGATACTCTAGAGCAGCCAGATCAACAGCCAGAAGAAGGATAAATGGAATATGGAAGCTACCTCTCCTTGAGGAGCCCAGGCTGCACCTGCACACACCTTCTCCTTTGAGCGCTGCTCACAGCATTCAGTTACAGATGTCTATGTGCCACAGCACACGGTAGCTCGGAAAGTCTTTAGCGTTAGCCTGTCAGGTCAGGGTCCACGGCCAACGCCTCTTCCATGCCGCGGCTGCCGCTGTATAGGTGACCGTGACCCTGACCCTTCCAGTTTCTTTTTCTACCATCAGCGTCGGTTCGGATCAGCGTTATATTGCGAAATGCAAGGGCCTGTCTTCCGCGCAAAATTCGAAACGCCAGTATTCAAGCCATGCTTAGGATTTTGCAAGGCTTTCCTGATGGACGACCCACATGAGAAATGTCTTGCTTGCCTGGGTGAGTCCCACATCACAGCGGACTGCCCCATCTGCTGATCCTTCAAGCGGAGAACTCGGCTGGAAAGGGAGTGCCGTCTCTGCCTCATTTGGGGACCAGAGCCGCTCCATCTACAAGCAGCCGAGCCATCAGCACTCCACCGGACTCTCGATCGGCCCGGGCTCAGGCCTCTCGCCGATCCCTGGTACCAGGCCCAAGATCTCAGCCCTCAACAGTACGTTCCAGACACCGATCCTGCCGGTCCCCCAGTAGCCTTTCAGCCACCCCTAGCAGGGCCATGGCTCAGGCACCAGCTCACCAAGGGCGCCGAAATCTGGCTTCAGTGCAAAACACAAGGCAGCCAGCTGCATCGGCACCACCTTCCTCAGTGCCGCTGGATGCTGTACCGCCTACGAGCCCGGCACCGCCTATGAGCCCGGCACCACCCGCAAGCCTGGTACCGTCAGCAAGCCCAATGCCACTACCAAACCCAGTACCGCTGGACCCAGCACTGTCACCAATACCACTTCCGGTACCATCATTTCCGGTACTGACAGTCTCGGCACTTCTAACACCTGCACTGATGCCAGTACTGTCTCGGGCCTCTTCGTCTCTGTCCAACCCAGCACTGTCTAACCCGGTACCAGGCCCAAGTTCTACGGTTCCCCACTGCTTTCCCGAGGAATTCTCGGTACTGGAATGCCACCTATTGGGTGAGAGATTGTCCAGGTCTTCCTCGGAGGATCCCTTTCTCCCTGCCCAGGAGGAGCACCCAAGGAAGCATGCCCACAAAAGCTCCATGTCACCGAGTGTGCGGCGCGAGCTCACATTGGGGGAAGCATCGGGGCCCCTCATAACACCTATGCCTCTGTCAAGGTCCCCACACGACGAATGGACCCTCGACTGGCTGAATGCAACGGCGGACGACGCCTCCTCCCGATACTCACGTTCGCCTGCACCAGAGTCCTCGGATTTCTCTGATGACGAGCCGGACCCTGATTCCACACAACAAAGCAGATCAAGGGCCCCATCGTCTTCATCACCTGATGAGAGGCTAATCGACATGTCCACCAACTGCGAAGGGGACCCTCACGTCGAACAGGACCTTCTCCGCCTCATGGCGGCAAACCTGAAGCTCAAGCTGAGGGTCATCCAGGTGGAGGATGACTTTCTTTTTGACGCGTGCCATCAAGCCCCACTGGCTAAGGTTGGAACTCCCTTGCACACCGGGGTGTTCCGCATTGTCCAGGAACGCTGGCAAATGCCTTCCTCAATCCCACCAGTGTCCAAGGTAGCAGACAAGAAATATTCCATCTCCCCAGAAGGATTCCCCTTCCTATTTCAACACCCGGCCCCGGGGTCCTTGGTGGTTGATGTAGTCAACCAAAGGGAGAGACAAGGCCAACCTAGCACCACCCCCAAGAACAAGGAGGCAAGGAGACTCGACCTACGCGGCAGGAAAGTGTACTCCTCGGCCGCCCTCCAGCTGCGCATCTCAAACCATTCTGCTTTGATGACACGCTACATCTTTACCCTGTGGGAAGCTCTGTGAAATCTCCGATCGGTCATCCCGGAGGATTGCCTGAGAGACTTCGAAGCA
Organism: Podocnemis expansa; assembly: GCA_007922195.1. Classification (NCBI taxonomy): domain Eukaryota; kingdom Metazoa; phylum Chordata; order Testudines; family Podocnemididae; genus Podocnemis; species Podocnemis expansa. The sequence continues at coordinate 54,745,849 of ML681972.1, read as the reverse complement.
ATGCTGGATGAGGGGGAGGAAACATCCAGGGACACGCTGGCGGCAGCCTGGGATGCAGTGGATACAGCGGTACGCACAGTGGCATTGGTGGTGGTGATGCACCGTTTGGCTTGGCTCCAGAACTCTGGCCTCTCCATGCAGATGCAACAAATTATCCAGGACCTTCCCTTTGAAGGTCCCGACCTCTTTATATCTTCCACAGATGCAAAGCTGCACGTTATGAAGGACTCGAGGGCCACCCTGAGGTCCCTCGGGATCTACACTCCGCAACCTGTTAGACGTTCCTCGAAGTCGCACCAGCTACAACAGCAGCTACAGCAACTGAAACAACAGCTGCAACTACAGAACCAGTTCCCGAGATCCCTCCAGTTTCCCCAGCATCACCTCAGGGACCTGGACGAGGATAAAGGCTGGGCAGGTAAAGGGGGTAAGCTGGGCGCCTCCCAGTCAGGACGGCGCAGACAAGGGTCAGACCGCTCATTGGGCCGCAAACAGCGTTTTTGATGGTCCCTCCGAGGACAGCAGTCCACAGCCCCAGTTCTCCCCCCCACCGCCTCTGCCACTTCGCCCAACAGTGTACCTGGGTCACCTTGGACCAATGAGTCCTCGACACAGTAGCAAGAGGATACCACATCCAGTTCCTCTCAACCCCCCAGGACAGGAAACCATCCCCTCCTATAATCCCAGAAAACCCCAATCTCCTAGGAAAGCTTGAGGCTGAATGCCAAAAGTTACTCTCCCTCAGAGCCATCGAAAAGGTTCCCAAGAGGGAATGCGGCAAAGGGTTCTATTCCCGCTACTTCCTAGTCCCCAAACTCAACGGAGATCTCCGGCCCATCCTAGACCTCAGAGCTCTCAACAAAAACATAAAGAAAATAAAATTCCACATGATCTCCCTGCCGCAGATCATTCCCTCCCTGTCCCCAGGACTGTGGTTCACGGCCCTCGACCTAAAGGACGCTTACTTCCACATAGCCATTCGACCCCACCACAGGCGGTTTCTCAGGTTTGTAGTGGCTTGATGCCATTACCAGTTTACCGCACTCCCCTTTGGGTTATCGCTAGCCCCCAGGGTGTTCACAAAGTGTGTCGCACCGGTTGCAGCGTTTCTACACAGGAGGGGTGTAAGAATCTACCCCTACTTGGACGACTGGCCCATAATGGGCAAGTCAAGTCGACAAGTACAGGACCATGTCGACATCGTAATGAACCTGTGCGAGTTCCTGGGCTTCCGCATAAATCTGGAAAAGTCCAAGCTTTGCCACACTCAGGACATAGAGTTCATTGGGGCACACTTGGACGCTCGGCAAGGCACCACATCCTTGCACCGTCAAGATTTCGATCCATCTGCACCATCGCCACGGAGCACCAGGATCCCGGGCTGACCACAGCACACAGATGCATGCAGCTCCTGGGGCACATGGCAGTGGCTATGTCAGTAATCTGAACAGCCAGTCTGTGGATGCAACTGTTCCAGCTCTGGTTCGCCACAAGCTTCCGACCAGAACGAGACCGCCTCGACAAGGTAAGCTCGGTACCCCAGCATGCCCTGGAGTCCCTCCAAATTTGGCAGGACCCCAACTTTGTGATGGGGGGAATCCCATTCAGGGAGTCCAAACCTGCAGTGACCCTGATAATGGATGCCTCCAACCTGGGGTGGGGTGCCCATCTCTCCGGGGGCCTATCCACGCAAGGTGCCTGGAGTCCCGAGGACAGTATCCTCCACATAAATGTGAAGGAGCTCAAGGCCATCAGACTGACCTGCATGACCTTCCTGGACCAGATCCAGGGCAGAGTGGTCCAAATCCTCTAAGACAACACAGCAGCCGTGTTCTACACGAACCGTCAAGGGGGAGTCTGCTCCTCAGCCCTATGCGAGGAAGCGACCAAGCTGTGGCAACTAGTGTTAGACCATCACTTCACGCCAACCGCCGCCCATCTCCCTGAGGTGGACAACGGTATAGTGGACTCACTCAGCAGGAAGCTGCTGGCGAACCACGAGTGGTCCCTCCACAGCGAGGTTTTCTCCCTACTGACAACCAGGTGGGGAACCCCTCATATCGACCTCTTTGCCATGGCACAGAACCACAAATACCCTTGGTTCTGCTCCCTCCGAGGCCAGGGGAAAGGGTCTCTCAGTGCTGCCCTTCTCTTCAGTTGGGGGGGACGCCTAATGTACACCTTCCCGCCAATCCCCCTGATTCACAGGGTGCTCCTGAAGGTCCTCACAGACAGGGCATTTCTCATCCTGATAGCCGGGGACTGGCCTAGGCAACACTGGTTCCCTCTCCTACAAGACATGTCAGTGAGGACCCTGCTCTGCTTCCCGAAGTGGGTGAACCTTCTGACACAGGACTCGGGACACCTTTGGCACCCCAACCCAGGCCTCCTGCACCTGACAGCCTGGATGCTTTCTGGCTCAGTGAGCAAGATAGACACTGCTCAGATAGAGTTAAAAAGGTCCTGGCTGGTAGCAGAAAACTCACCACCAGGTCCACCTATATCGCAAAATGGAACCACTTTTCTACTTGGTGCTGTGGTAAAAATATAGACCCTATCTCTGCACCAGTACAGGCAACCTTAGACTACCTTCTTGACCTGAGGGAGAAAGGCCTTTCTCTGTCATCACTCAAGGTGTATCTGGCAGCAGTCTCGGCTTTTCACCAAACGGCAGATGGGGTCCCACTCTTCTCACACCCCATCTGCCATAGATTCCTGAAAGGAGTGGAAAAACTTTTTCCCCATGTCCGTAACCCCACCCTGCAGTGGAACCTGAACATGGTGCTACTGGCTCTCACAGAGCCACCGTACGAGCCCTTAGATTCAGCCACCCTGCTGGTGCTGTCCTGGAATGTGGCTTTCTTGGTGGCTGTTACATCGGCCAGAAGGGTCTCAGAGCTACGAGCCCTATCCTCTGAGCCCCCACATACGGTTTTCTTCCCCGACAAGGTGGTCCTGCGTCACCACCAGTGTTCCCTCTAAGCTGCGCCCGTGCGCGGGAGCGCAGAAGCCCCAACGCCTTGGCGCAGGCCTCACTGCGGGCGGCGCAGGCTTGCAGCTGTGGCTCCTTGCTGGCCCCCAGGGCACATTCTTCTGGCTGGCGGGGAGCTGCTCCATGGAGTTTAAAATCTCCCCTGAACGTGTTCAGCGCGGGAGATTTTAAACTTCTCTGTGCAGCTGCCTGCTGCCCCGGAAGAATGGCAGCAGCGAGGGGCAGGCTCCCCCAGGAGCAGCTCCTGCAGCGAGGGGAGTGGGCTGAGGGAGCGGGGTCAGGGTACCAGGGGGTCCCGGGGAAGCCGGCTGGAGACCGCCCAGCTCTGCAACGTGGGGGAGCCCCCCCCCGCCCTCCACCTGGCCGCTGGGAAAGTGCCCAGGGGCAGCAAGCAGCTTCCCCAGGACTTGGGTTGCCAGATGTCTGGGAAAAGGAGGAGGTGTGCTCCTTTTCACCTTCACCTCCTTCTTCTGGCAGGCATTCTAAACACAGGTGATTCCTTTTTTTTTCCCCCCTGTTTCTTGGTTTTTAGGAGTAGAAGGTGGTTAAAAAAAAAACCAAAAACCACCACGCCCAACTCAGGGCTGGACTCCCTAAACCTTAAGAGGCTGCTCTACACATGAGGAAGAAAAGAACCTGCAGCAAAATCAAGGGGGGGAGTGGAACATACCATTTCCTCTCTTCTTAGAGGGGTTTGTAGCAAAAGGCTGTGTGGTTCAGTTAGCTGAGCAACTACTTATGAGTCTTGGTGTTGTGGGTTTGAGCCCTATGCTGGGCACTTTGGCTGTTTTTTTGGGGGGGACTCTTGCTCCCTAAAAAAGGCCTAAATTGGAGGGAAAATATAGCAAACCCTAACTAAATGCAGGAAAATAATTTGTACTGTGAATAACATTACAAGCAGGGACAAATTAAGTAAAGAAATAAAGGGGCACTTTTGAACTGGTTAGAAACAATGTAGGACATTTTTTTAAATTGTAAAATGGGCTTCTGTGGAAAGTGAAAAAGCAGCAAGTCAGCTTTTTTTCCCAACTTTTTTGGTGCTTTGCAAGCTTATATTTGCAAATTTAGTTTTTTTTAAACTTTTTTTAGTTTCATGAGCATTAATGAAAGGATCATGAAAAGCTTTCATTCGCTGAAAAAATGAATTTTCAGTACCAGAAAACATCTTGGTAATTTTTTTTATTTTAAAATAATTTTAAAAATGCCAGACTTAGTACTGTTTTAGTGCTGCATTCATTATCATTACCATTTTCCATGACATAATATGGTAATGACACTGCAATGTTCCCTCTAAGCTGCTGCTGCTGCTGACCAAGTTATGGATGTGCTTAGGGGAGGGGGGGGCAGCAGGGAAGGGGCCCAATAAACATTGAGGGCTTTGCTCAGCTGCCTCCATAACTTGCTCAGCTGCATCATCACCTTAGAGGGAACATTGGTCACCACCCCTCGTTCCTGCCCAAGGTCGCTACCCCTTTCCACTTGAATCAAGAATCTGCCTGCCGGTCTTCTATCCAGACCCGCAGGTGACAGAAAACCAGAGACGGTGGCACACCCTGGACGTGAGGAGAGCACTCCTAACTTACATTGAGCACACCCGATCCTTCCGCAAGACCCCCCAACTGTTCGTGGCAGTCGCGGAACACATGAGAGGCTCTCCGGTATCCTCCCAATGCATCTCTAAATGCATTGTGAACTGTATTAAAGACTGCTACGGAAGGTCGAACATGCTTCTTCCCGAGACTGTGAGAGTTCACTCTACCAGAGCTCAGGCGTCCTCCACAGCCTTCCTTACCAAGATCCCGATCCAAGAGATCTGCAGGCCAGCTACATGGTCGTCAGTACATACCTTCACAACTCACTACGCCATTGCCAAACAAGCAAGAAATGATGCCGCTGTGGGCAGAGCTGTACTCAGTGTGGGTAGACTTTAACTCCTCCCACCATCCTTGGGTACAGCTAGCAGTCACCTGTAACTGAATGACGTGAGCAGCGCCCGAAGGAAAATGGTTGGTTACTCACCGTAACCGTCCTTCTTCGAGATGGGCTGCTCACATACATTCAGGTCTCTCCCACCGTCCCTGCTAACGGAGTTGGCGAAGATATATGGGACTGGAAGGGTCAGGGTCACAGTCACCTATGTAGCCACGGCCACGGCATGGAGGGGGCATTGGCCGTGTGCCCTGATCTGACAGACTAAGACTAAAGACTTTCCAAGCTACTGTGTGCTGCGGCACGTAGACACCTGTAACTGAATGTATGTGAGCAGCCCATCTTGAAGAAGGATGATTACAATGAGTAATCAACCGTTATCTGCCCAGGCTTCTGCTGACTGCCCCCAGTTCTGGAAGCAGGAGAAAGGCTCCTGTGACCACAGCCTCTATCCAGCCCATTTGCAAGTCCCTGTTTGTTGGCAAAGTGCACCAGATCTTTCCCCCATCATTTGGCTTATGCCCCATCACTCCCTCTCCTGCCTGCTCAGCATTTGATCCATCTCGGCAGCACAGGCAAGTTGTGGACTCCAAACAAAACAAGTTCCTCTTTGTGCAGCGACCTTTCCCTTCTGGAGCACACAAATGAGACAGAAAAGGTACCGGGGGACGGGAGCAGAGAGAAGCCAGGAGAATGCCTGCAGGCAGGAAGGCCTTTATGAATAATCACGCTGTCAGGTGCCTGGGGTCCTTCAGCACCAACTGACCCACCTTCCTGCTGACCCTGCATTGAGGCTCGTCATTAGCAGGAAAAGCATCTGTGCCTTCAAACTGAATTAATGCTGCAGAAAACACGACGCTGTCAACTCATCAGCAGAGAAGCCAGCATATTCTAATGGCAGAATAACAGAGCTGATCAGTCTTGTGTTGAGCCCTCTCTGGGGAGGGCTGAGGTTGAGTTTAATGAGCTCCGCAGGGACCCCCCATTTGTCAATCAAAAGCGGCTTCGAACACCAGTGATAACACCAAATGCTTTTTCTCAATGGCTTCAGCCTTCAGGTTTGCATGTGGCTGACACAAACAGCTAAAAATATAATCTTCCCCCCACCCTGAAAAAAAAAATTAGAGATAAGCCTATGAGAGGGGTAAACCTGGCCTGCCAAGGAACTTGTTAGTGTTGTTAGGCTAGTGATTGGTTTGGTCAAGGCATGAGTGCCCCCCATCCCATCTGCAGAATATCTCATGCTCAATTCAGTGAGAGAATCAGGGCAGGTCATCTCTGGAGGAGCAAGCAGGAAACTTTTCCAGGGACATTATGTTTAGAGCCTGGCTATCTGGAGTCAAGAATTAGGGTGTCTCCTACTTCGCTCTCCTTTCCTGACATCTAGATACCTCCCAAACGGTGTCTGCGGATGTGGAGGCAACAAAACAAGAGCTGACTGTGGCCTGGGTCCCATGGGGTTAAACAACATTGAGAGGGGAACAAATCAGTTTGAAATTAGAACATGTGTAGGCCAGGAAATCTAGCCTCTGGTACAACAGGTGGGTTACCAACAGGGCTGGCTCAAGGGGATGTGTCACCCCCAGTCAAATTTTGATTTGGCACTCCCCCCATCTCATTCATGGAGGTTGAAAACAGTTTTCCAAACTGCATACATCTCCAGCGTCTGCCTGTAGAGGGGTTTAAAGTGCACTCTGCCTACATGACTTAAGCTACACCTTGACTACCAGTGCCTGAGAGGCTAGGAAAGAGTTGAAGAGGAGAGAGCCAGCCTGATTTTCAGGGAGGCTAGGCGCCCCTAAGAACTGTCACCTGAAGCCATGTCTGTCTCTTGCCTCACAGTAGAGCCAGCCCTGGTTACCAAACAAATGCTGGAATGCAGGCTTATCCCAAGCATGCCAGGCTCACCAGGCTAGGCCTAAGGCTCTCTGAGTGCCTCTTTGATTTTAAAAAGATCTGCTCCAGGAATTATTTTGGTCTGTGCTACACAGGAGGTCAGACTGGATGCCCACACTGGTCCCTTCCAGTCTTGGAATTTGTGAGTGTGCCCCTCTGCCTGTGAGTTGGGGTGTGCTCCCCTGTCCAAGTTCTAAGTACTGGTCCTTGGACAGAGAATGTGATTCCCTTTCTATCAGCCAGAGTTGCAAGAGCCTGAAGAAGTGCATCTGAAATGTCATGGGTGGGGGTGAGGGGATCCTCATCCCCTAGGCTTTCTGAAAGTGTGTTAGATGGTCCCCAGGAGGAGTGTGCCATTCCTGTGCACCTTACTGTGCGTAAGATGGGTGCTGGCAGGTATGATAGAGCACTGTAGCTAAGCTAGAGGTCGGGAAAACTCTTTGTGCTTCTGTGAATTTCCAAAGGATTGGAGCTCCCTAGACCCTTGGGTAGCACCAGTCCCTTTCAGCATGAAGTAACTTAAAACCCAATGGTGAAGTTCAGCATTTGTGAACCTCTTAACCAGCTGAACCCACTCTATGGAATCTGAATTCTCATAATCTCTCCATTTTCATGCTAGCAAAAATGTTTGGGGTGTCTCTTACTTGGGTTACCACTTCTTTTCCTCATCTGCTTCAATGGCCATGTGGCTTTTCTGATCAGCTTGCACCTTGGTGGAAGATTTCTCCAAGTGATCTGGTTACACAGTGACATTTATCTCTAGAGACTTCTTTTTTAAATACAAAAGCCTAGGTTTGCAAGCAGTCACCTGACATCCCGATTTAAACCTATTAGAGCCAATATGCCTTTTTGGATGTTGTTGCTTAAGAGGTAATAACTTTTAAAGATACAATGAGCTGATCTTAAGAAGCAGATCTCAGATTTAGGAATCCAGTAAATGATGTTCAGGTTGCTTCACCCCTTGGCCACTACAGGCCTGAATAGAGGCTGCCTCACCCCCAGGCCCTGGATCCGGTCCGTTCAGGCCCGGGGTGGCTGGAGCGAAGTGACCTGAACTCTTTGGAGTGGGCTGCTCCAGGGCCTCGCCCCTGCAAGCTGCAGCTCTCTGCTGGCTACTCTCCTCCCTCCCCCTGGGGAGATGCTGCCAGCTGGGGGTAGGTGGGGAGCACTACTCCACCCCCACTGCAGAGAGGCTGGGTGGGCGGGCAGGCAGGTGGCACAGCCTCTGGCCCTGGCAGTCCACGGTGCCCCATTCCCCCCCCCATGGGAGTTGGGATTGGGGGGGAGCAGTTAGGCCTGCAGGGGGGACCAGGGCACTGGTGAGGGCATCAGTGGGGTCCTGTAGGGGGCCCCATAAAGGGCCTTTGCCTAGGAACCCCAATTGCCTAAGGCTACCTCTGGTCACATGTAGTAGGAAAAAAGGTGTCCCACTGACATTAAACACTAACTTTGAGGTTAATATTGCTTTTAATTTTGGGGTGGAAGGTGAATTTTAAGTTAGGAGACCAAATCTACTTCATAATGGAAAATGAGTTGCAGACCTTACTTCTGGATCAGTGGCTGTCTCTCCAAAATGAACTCGAGAGAGCTAAATGCCATAATATCAGGGGCCTGGGCCAGGTTTGGGGTAACTCACGTGCAGGCTCAGAGGGAAAAGCAGTGTGAACCAGCCAGGGTACGGAACGTGATGAATCACCTCACAGAGAGCTGCATTACCAACTCACTTTTGTACCTGAATCCCACAATACTGTTTTTTTTGGGTTTTTTTTGTTTTTTGTTTTTTGTTTTTTTTACTTAAAGCCTCTTGTCCTGGTTTCAGGGGATTAGGTGAGATGCTCAGCCTGATTTGAATAAAAAAGTTTCTAGGCCCCATGGGTGACAGAGCAAACGTGACCCAGAATGCACTCTAAAAACTCAGAAACTAGAGGAAAAATTACCCCCCCATCATATTTATTTTTTACATCTTGTGATGGGAAGGGGGTTGGGGGGCATCAGGAACCAGGGCATGGGCGGTTGGAGCAGGCGTCGGCCATCTGGAATCAGAGCTGAGGGTAAGAGCTGGAGGCAGAAGTCAGGAACCAGGGCCAGGTTAGCTGGAGTGAGGAAGGCAGGAGCAGGACTGGAACAAGCAGGCACAGACACAGTCACAGCCGTGGGCAAATACTTTGAGCAACCAGTACCGTGCAGCTGGCCTTAAGAGCAGATCTGCTGATTCCCTCAGCCAGTTGTGGGATAAGGCCACTCAGATGGCTGAATTGGGGCCAGCTCCCTCGTTACACTATTTTGGGGGGCTTATGCAGCAGGGGATCAGGCTGGCTGCAGGCCATTGGTCCTGACAGGGTCTGACTGATGATTTTCATACAGCTGGGTTTGGTGGTGCTGAAATATCTACACTTCCCTGCAGGGTTTGCAGTCTCCTCTGGGCTCTGCTTCCCAGCTCAGACCCAGCTGTGAGTTCTAGGAATTCCCTGGCTTGTTTCATCATCACACATTGAGCAGTGCCATCTGGGAGGCTAGCCAAATGTCACCATCACTCCAGCACTTCTGGGGAAGTGCCACGTATGCTCTGGGACATCTGTGAAGTCTGTTTCAGGCGTGGTCCCAGCAGAAAGAAAGAGTGAACAAGCCAGCTGTCAGGAGCCTCCTACCACTGCTTTTCCTTCAGGGTGCTAGAATTTGTTGGCTTTGGATCTCTGATGTGTTTGCAGCATTTGAAAATGAATCTTTTGGCAAGCTCTGGCATGCTTCATGCAGCCTCACATCCTTACTTGCCTGAGGACACCTGTTCCAAGCCAAATGCTGGCAATCTCTGCAGCTCTAGATACTACCAGCCAGATTCCTGGGATGCTGGTGTGGCCCAGAACAGAGTATGATGGAGGACAGTAGGACAACAGTTTCCATCTACATGAAGATCAGAGATTGATGGAACTGAAGAGTGTTACTTGTTTTCCAGTTTCAGACATACTGAAACCAAGTGGCAAATTCACATCTTAGGAAGAGAAAAACATGACTCCTTCTCCCTAGTGTATAAGAGCCATGTAGCTTCAAGACTTCCAGACTTGTAGTGTTGGAGTATCCACTCCTTCAGGAAGGGATATGAAAGATCACTATTCTGCACCTGGAAAGAGAGAGAGATTCCAATTAATACAATTCAGCAGTATTTTACTGACTTGCTAAATAAAAAAAAAAAGAAATATTTCCAAAGCATAAAAGACAAATAAACTCTGGATATCCTTCAGAAGAAGCTATCTTACAACCAACATCTGCAGAGAATTGGGCTTCCCAGTACATTTGGAGGTACTTTTAAAGGCAGAGGGTATGTCTACACTATAAAAGCAAAGTCGACTTTATTAAGTTGACTTAATAAAGTCTACTTAAAGTCAACTTTAAGTAGACCTTATTAAGTCGACTTTGTAAGGCTACACTACATTAAGTCGACTTTATAAAGTCAACTTTAAATGGGTGCCCTGGCTTAATTCGACTTTATAAAGTCAACTTAATGGCCCCACTGCACTAAGTCGACTTTATTAAGTTGACTTACTAACTCCACATTGCTTTAAGTCGACTTAATAAAGTCGACTTTACCTGATGCTAAAGTCGACTTTATTGCCCTGCAATGTAGACAGAGCTTTGTTTAAGTCGACTTAAGGACCCTTTGTTTAAGTCGACTTAAACACACAGTGTAGACGTACCCAGAGAGGACTATTATGACTGTTAAGTTTGACACCCCCCACCCCCACCCCCTGCATCTGACACAGGCCATAGGACTTCCTGAAATTAATTCCTCTTTGACCTACAGCAGATCTTTGAGTAAAACATCCAGTCTTAATTTAAAATTTACAGTGATAAAGAATCCACCACAACCTTGTTAAGTTATTCCAGTGCTTAAATGCTCACAGTGGTCCCCCCACTTTGTAATATATTAGCTGTTAAATTATATCATGGGAAAACTATCTTATGAAGAATGCTGAAACCTATTGAGACTGTTGATGTCAGAGAGGTGGCCCAGAAGAATAGATCTTATAAAGGCATACAAATAATGACGGGCTTAGGGAGGGACAACTGAGTGTTTCTGATCTCCCTCTCTCATAAGACAAGAGCAAAAGGATGGTTAATAAAATGCAAAGCTTCTAGTTTAAAACCGATTAAAGGAACTACTTTTTCACACGATACAAAATGAAACTGTGGAGCTCACTGCCACAAGATACCACGGAGGTCAAAAGTTAATAGAATTTTAAAAATGACTTTTTATGCATAATGAGAGGATTCAGAGTTATAGCAGGAAAAAAACCACAAGAGTTTTAGAAGGAATTAAAACCCTAGTAGGGTTAAGGAAACAATTTTTCCAGATACCCAGTTGTCCCATTATTGACTACTGCAGAATCTCTTGCAACTTCCTCTGTAAGATCTGGTGATAGCCAAAGTCAGAAGAAGAATACTGGGCCAGATGGACCAGTTTGGGAATTCCTGTGTTCTTTTCACATAAAGTTAATATGTTGGGCCTTTCTTAGCATCTAGAGGATTCAGATTAATAGATTTTTATGCTAAAAGGAACCATTAGATCATCTGTTCTCATCTGACCTTCTGAATAGCACAGGGTATAAAATTTCACCCAGCTACCCCTGCACTGGGCTCAATGGTTTGTATCTGGCTAAAGCATATCTTTCAGAAAGGCACTCACTGATCTGAGGACGTCGTGAAATGGTGAATACACCACTTCCCTTGATAGTTTCAGTAAGATATATCTCTGTGATAAATATCTTTCCCTGGTGGAAATTATTTTGAAAAGAAAATATGAACCATCTTTGAAGACTTTCAGTGTTCCATTTCCATATTTCATGTACATTTTCACCCGTGGTTTCTGCTTCCTTGAGCCAAAAAGTGATAGTTAGCAAGTTCTAAAGAGGCAGCTATGTTAGTCTAATTCAGTAAAACAAAAGAGGAGTCCTGTGGCACTTACAGATGCTTTGCCATCTGATGAAGTGGGATTTTCTCCCATGAAAGCTCATGCAATAAATAAATTTGTTAGTCTGTAAGTGCCACAGGACTTCTAGTTCATTTTACTGATAGTCATGTTTGTGTCAGTAACAAATAAAGACAGGGTTGCAGCTGTAGCATGGCAAATTTAAGTAAAAATGATATTTTCCCTGGTATAGCTTTAACTACACAGATGCACACAAAAAAGAGTTTGAATTTTCAATTAAGCAGCTTCATTAGGTCATCACTTTCCACTTCAAAACTCATCTCTATTGTAGGCGAGAAAATCAGTCTGGTTTGATTTGGAAACTCATGCTTTTCTTGGATTACAGTATTGTCAGTAGAGAGGAAGAAGGGTGAGGGCCTAGTTGGCAGACAGAAGACAGTCAAATGGTGGCGTTGTCCCTTCTCCACATTTTCACTGTAATGCTGTGTTGTGGTATTTAACACAACTTTTGCACACCAGTATGGGCCTGGTATTAGTTTGTGTGTGCTAAGTCAGTTTAAACTTTCAGGGCACCTTATATTTATAAAGAATGAGAAAATTCCCATGTGACTATTCCTTTAAAAAGCAATAGACTTAAATCATCTAGGTCCTAGGATTAAGGGATTAAAGTATAATGTGGTAGGCCCTGGAGCCCTCCTAAATTTCTGGGCCCCCTTCATGCATGTCCAGGCCCCCTTCAAACACATCCAGGCCCCCTTAACACACCCCAGCTACTGCCCCCACAAATGCCTACCCCCACCCCAGCTACTGCCCCCAAAACATCTATCCTGAGACCACTTTCCCCACGTCTTCCCCAATCCCTATTCCCTAAGCTCCCTGCCCCCAAGTCCACACTTCAGCCCTCCTAACCCCCACTCACCCATCTTCACTTCACCTCCTACAGCTCCCCAACTCCATCCACACCTCCCCAGCCCGCCTCCCCTGAGTCTCTCCAATACCTTTCCTAACCCCCCTTGCCCTGCTGTCAGCTTCTCCTGCTTCCCCAAAATACCCCAAGCCCCCTGTTGGCTTCTCTTGCCCCCCGAGAGACCCCAACTGCCCCACCAGCTTCTCTTGCTTCCCCAGACACCCCCACCCCCCACTAGCTTCTCCAGCTCCCCCAAGACACCCCAAGACCCTCCCTAACCTCCCAGTCCCATCCCCGGCCCCTGCAGTTCCCTGAGCCCTTCCCCAACCCCTCCCGCCCTGCCACCAACTTCTCCCTCCCTAGCACCTTTCTCTTCTGGGCCAGGTAACCTGTCCCCAAACCTCCCCCCCCCATGACTCGCTTGCCTGGCCACTACATGGAGCAAGCCTGGCACAGGCTGAGGCTCCAGCCCTGAGCCTGCTCTGACTGAGCACACTCAGAGGCTCTGAGCGTGCTCAGTCAGAGCAGGCTCAGGGCAGGAGTTTTAAAAACTCCCAGGCCCAGCCTGGGGCAGTTCCCTTCTGGTTGGAAAACTCCATCTTCTGGCCACAGCTGCCAGCTGCGTGTGGCTCCTTAACAGGCCCTGGGGGAGCCCACTGGAAAACAGCGTTCTGGTGCATTCCTCTATTTTTAAGAGGCCTGGAACGCTTCCCTCTAAAAATAGGGGGCCCCGAAATGCCACTGGGCATTCTGGCTTACTTTAACCCCTGCTAGGATTTATAGTCTAAGCCCCTTTGACTTTCCCATGGTAGAATGGGATGGATGCCTGGCCAGCAGCCCCTTCTGGCCGACAGAGTGGTAGACCTAAAAGCTTAAAATTCATGAGCTCACCCAAAATTGTTAAACTTGCCTGAAAAATCAAGAAATCAAATCCCATGATTTAATTTTTGTTATATTCATTAAATTAAGTCTAATCTAGATAGTTTCCTGGAAAATGGCTCTCATGAAACAAATGTAATTAGTTTACAAATCTGTAGTTGGGAAGACTGAAATAACTGTGTTGATATGAAACACAGGACTCTTCTGTTTATATGAATGGAAAACAGAGAGAGGTATGTGGCGGGGTTAGTTGCCGATATGTATAGTATGGGTCTCTTTATGGATTCTTTTCACATTATAACAGGTATATTCACCCTCCCTCTGTGTGCTGTTTCCTAGAGTTTGAATCCTTACGAATGCTCCGATTTGCTGTTGCAGTATGACCTGATCCCATGTCTTACACTCCCCTGCATTCATTTTCATCCAATTCTGTAAGTTCTCCCTCTTCAAAGCATCTGATGAAGTGGGATATTCTCCTACAAAAGCTCATGTGATAAATAAATCTGTTAGTCTTTAAGTACCACAAGACTCCTTGATTTTTTTGCGTTCCTAGACTAACAAAGCTGCCACTTTGGAATTTGTGCGAAGTCGTCGTTCTGCTTCAGAGACATAGCAGGTCTTAAAGGCTGCTCTCAGAAAATGATGATGGGTAACTACTCCCCTACTTCTACACTGCTCATTTGTGGAGCCCCACCAGGTTTAACTCTCTCACCTGTCCTGTCTAACATCTATGGCTATGTCCACACATACATCGTTATTTCAAAATAAGTTATTTAAAAATGAGTTATTTCAAAGTAAAGTCCTTATTTTGAAATAAGTTAATTCAAATTAAGAAAATGTTAATTTGAATTAAGGGAAAAGCTCAAAGCGAAATTGCATGTCCAAACACAGGACTTGCTATTTTACTTTAGGAGAGGGGCACCATGGGAGGTGTGGCAACATGGCCCCCTCCCTGGGCCATTGGCCTCCCACCCAATATAGGCTAAGAGGAAGGCGCCTGGGAAGGAGAAGGGCAAAAGTGTTATTTTGAAATAATGGTTATTTCGAAATAATACGTCAAAATGGCATTATTTTGAAATAACCATTTTGAAGTAACAGCCATTTCGATTTAAAGTAGGTTTAAGCTATTTTGAAATGACGGCTCTTATTTCGAAATGACGGAGCCCGGCATTATTTTGAAATAATCATTTTGAAGTAACAGCCATTTCGATTTAAAGTAGGTTTAAGCTATTTTGAAATGATGGCTCTTATATTGAAATGACGGAGCCCGTCATTTCGAAATAAGAATATGTTGTGTGGACTTAATCTCTTTTATTTTGAAATAACCAGTGTTATTTTGAAATAAAAGAGATGTGTGGACACACCCTATGTGAACTGCCAATGACACCCAACTCTACATCTTTGGTATATCCAGTGCAAACAGCACCATTTTTCAGCTGCCTCGCTGAGCTCATCGTCTAGAATGGATAAAGGGCAGAAACTGATGCAGAACCTGGGCAATATGGAGTGAAGTTGCTGTTAATGCTCTGAGGACCTAGGAACTGCCACCACCTCCACTCAGGGAGGCTGCACAGAGGTTGTCAGATCAGTCGAAAGATTTGTTCTGAATTTCTAAGTAAGCCATGGCTGCAAAAACATCTTTTTCCTGGCCAGGAAGCTATGCCCATCTTTTCACACAAAAGCTCAGCCTCAGAGAGGTAGCCTTTGGAACTTCTTAACTGCATTACTACTTCAGAGAGTTACATGTAGGCATGTGCCTTGACTTTTTACAACAGAGCTGTATGAAAATTTAAATGTTGGCTTATTCTGAATTGGCACAAAAATGAGACATTTCTCCATTTCCTGCAGAATTGCAGTTTGGATTCTGGGCATGCTACCCATTGGTCAGATGAGAAGCCAGAATCACACCCACCCACCCACCAGGTGAGCAGCTGG
Source organism: Podocnemis expansa (assembly GCA_007922195.1). Taxonomy (NCBI): domain Eukaryota; kingdom Metazoa; phylum Chordata; order Testudines; family Podocnemididae; genus Podocnemis; species Podocnemis expansa. The sequence goes on along the minus strand of ML681972.1, from coordinate 54,730,387 downwards.
ACAGCTTAAGAGGCAGCCAGCTACAGCACTGGGCTTTCTGCCTACCTGTTTTCCATCAAAAGTTTGAGCAGAATTTACATGCTCCTGCAGAATGTTTAGATTCCATGGAATCAGCATTTGCCAATGGAAAATTGTTTCAGCCAGCCCTGTTATACAAATATCATTTGTAGACATGAAGAATTCTTCCCCCCCAGCACTGGCTTTCTCCAACAGCTCCCCATAGAATAATAGGTCAAAGTCTTGTAATTAAGCCATAAGGCCTTAATGAAACGAGCCTGAGATACACCAGAGACCAGTGATCTCCCCAGGAATTGGAATTAGGGTGGTGTGTTAAAATTTACAGGGGTGTGTGTGAGGGGCAATGAGGTGTGAGACTGTGGTGGTGAAGAGGGACTATATGACACCATAGTAAAAACTGAATAGTGGTTCATGAATGACCATTTTCTGAGATTATCACACAAAGTTGGCTACTGGTCTGGGACCAATACCATTCAACATATTCATAAATGATCAGGTAAAAGGGATGAACACTGAGAAGGCAAGTTTTGCAGTTGGTATTAAATTACTAGATTTAATTGTATTATTATTAAATTTGGATTATTAAATCCAAACCAGACTGTGAAGAGTTTTACAAAGGGATCTTACAAAACTTAGATGACTGGATAGCAAAATGGCAGCTGAAATTCAGTGTTGATAAATACAAAGTAATGCATATTTGAAAACAGAAACCCAATGATACATATAAAATAATGAGGTCTAACTTAGTTTTTACCACTCAAGAAAGAGAGAGATTCATAAACTATGTCTACGCTGGCAAGTTAGTCTGGATTAAGAAAGCTTAGTCTGAACTAATTTAGCCCATGGCCTCACTAGACTTTCCCTAGTTCAAACTAAGAAGTTTCTTAGTTCAAACTAAAGAATGCTTAGTTAGAACTTGTTAGTACTGGTGGTTATTCTGGATTTAAGCACTTAGTTCGAACTTTAGTTTGAACTAGGTGTGGTGTGGCCATGGGCTAAAGCTCAGTTCAAATTTAAGAAGTGCGAACTAAGCTGGTTAGTTCAAACTAACCATGTGTTCTAGTTTGAACTAAGTGTTATTTTGAACTAGAATGCGTGGTTAGTTTGAACTTATAAGCGCAAGGTTAGTTTGAACTAACTTGAGGTTAGTTCAAACTAACCTAAACTTCTTTGTTCAGACTAACAAGTTTGAAATTCCTGTGGCTAGTGTAGACATAGCCATAGACTCTAAGGTCACAAAGGACCAATATGATGGTCTGGCCTCCTGCACAATGCAGGACACAAAATCTCTCCCACTCACTCCTGTAATAAATTTCTAACCTCCAACTGAGTTATTTGAGTCCTCAAGTCATAATTTAAAGACTTTAAAGTACAGAGATTCCACCAGCAAGTGAGCCATCCTGTGCCCCATGCTACAGAGGAAGGTGAAAAACCCCACAGCCCTTGCCAGTCTGCCGTAGAGGAAAATTCCTTCCTGAATTCTGACTCAAAATATGGTGATCAGTTAAAGTCTGAGCATATGAGCAAGTCTCATCAAATGCTGGAGTCTGTTGTAGAAAGTTCTCTGAAAAATTCTGTTCAGTGTGTGTGCACAAAAGCTAATGGCATGTTAGGAAGCAACCATCAGGAAAGGAAATGGATGTAATGAGACAGAAGATATCATAATACCACTATATAAATCCAGGATACTCCCCCATCTTGAATAAGGCATGCAAATCTGGTTGCCTGATCTCAAAAATGTATATATTTCAATTGGAAAAGGTACAGAGAAAGGCAATTAAAATGATTAGGGGTGTTGCACATCTTTAATCTGAGAAGAGCTTAATAAAACTGAAACTTTTCTGTTTGGAAAAGAAATGACCAAGGGTGGATATAGAGGTCTATAACAGGGGTGGCCAAACTTAAGGAACTCACGAGCCTCACAAGTCGATTATTAAACCTTCGAGAGCCGCACTGAGGTATATAACCACATATTTTTACCTACTCCAAATTACTAAGCTTAAAATTCATTGCGTACTTTATCGTAAAAACGGGACAAATATTGATCTTACTAATGTCAGATTCTAATAATTACTTAAGGTTACCGTGAAAACTAGATGTAGAACACTGCAGGCTTGTGGCAAGTTTTTTAAAATCTGGGCAGTAACTTGTCAATGCAGTAGGTAAAAGCTCTCTCAGATGCTGATCTCTCAGTATTGCACAATGTTTTGAATGTCATTGTGGAATACAATGCTTCACAGCAGTAAGTTGTGCCAAAAGTTGAAAGTAATCTACATTCAGTTTTAAACTTTTCTCCTTTGTATTTTCATTTCTCAGTATTCCATATCGTGTTTAGGACTTGTAAAACATGATTTTATTTTAACAATGAGTAAGCTGTATTAGGCCCTATGAGAAAATCTAAACATGCTGGGGCTTCTCCAACCATGCTGTGCTTCCCTCCCTCACCCCTGTTGCCACTTCCCTGTAGTCTCTTACCATGCTGCTCCTTCTCTGCTCTTCCCAACCATGCCACACTTCTGCCCACCCTGACCCTGACTATGCTGCCCTTCCCTGGTGGCTCTGACCATGCTACCCCTTCCCTGCTGGTTCTGATCGTGCTGCCCCTTCCCTGCAGTCCTTGACCATGCTGCCCTTCCCTGCCAGCTGGACTATGCTGCCCTTCCCTGCAGTCTCTGACCACGCTGCTTTTCCCTGCCAGAAGTGACCATCCCCTGTTTCCCTGCTGGCTCTTACCATGCTGCCGCCTCTCTGTGGTCCCTGACCATTGCACACTTCTCACCCCTGTCTCCCACCATGCCGCCCTTCCCTGCTGTGCTCTTTGAGGAGCTGCAATTTTTCTTGGAAGAGCGGCATGCGGCTTGTGAGTCGCAGTTTGGCCATGCCTGGCCTATAAAATCGTGACTGGTGTAGAGAAAGTGAGTAAGGAAATACTATTTAACATTTCATGTAACACAAGAATTAGGTGTCCCTCAATGAAATTAATAGGCAGTAGTTTTAAAACAAACAAAAGGAAGTATTTCTTCCCATAACACACAGTCAACCTGTTTAACTCTTTGCCAGAGGATGTTGTGAAAGCCAAGACTATAACAGGGTTCAAAAAAGAGTTAGATAAGTTTAAGGAGAATAGGTCCATCAATGGGATTAACTGGGATGGGCAGGGATGGATGCAACACCATGCTCTGAAATGTTCTTAGTCTTCTTTTGCCAGAAGGTGGGACTAGATGGCAAGAGATAGATAGCTCTATGACTGCCTGTTCAGTTCCTTCCCTTTGAGGCACCCGGCATTGGCCACTGTCAGAAAACAGATCACTGAGCTAGATGGCCATTGGTCAGGTTCTGTATGGCCATTCTAATGCTCTTACTTAAAAATTAATTAAAACCTAAAGATTTTGTAGTACAGAAAATATCCAAGATAATGACCTCTCAAGCTAGTGATGACATGAGATAGTGACCTTGGCAAATAAAGCATTTTAAAAATCTTGACCTACTAGGAAATGTTTATATGTTTCCAAGTCACAAATTTAGCCTTCTGGAGCAAAGTCACTAAAACACAGTAAGATAATAAATTTGTTAGTCTTTAAAAGTGCTACTAGATTCCTTGTTTGTTCAACAAACAACTACTCCTTTAACATGCTCCTCTCCCTTCTCCATACCTGAGTCACCTTGTTGTCCTCCTTGTCACTACTGGAAGGAGATCCAAAGTTCAGAGGTGCTTTCACAAGAGTTCACCTTCCAGGGAAAAAGGGGGGCAAAGACAGTAGCACTTTGCTCATTCCATTCCTCCAGCTGTTGGTCGCATTGTTCTGCACTATTTTAGTCAGTCACCTTTGCTGCAGTGGCATCGCTAGCGCTGGGCACACGCGGCACGTGCCCCGGGTCCCAACGCCAGTGCCCGGGGTCTCCGACCCAATCGGGCCGGGGATCCGGGGCCCGATCCCTGGCAGTCCGCGGCCACGGCAGCCGCGTCTCCGGCCAGGGATCCGGGGCCTCTCTGGCCGCCCGGCAGGCCCCACCCCCTGGCCTGGGATAGGGCCAGGCGGTGGCCACGCTGCTGCCGCCAGCTAGCCCTTGCTGCCGTGTGGCGCAGCTCAGCCTAGCCTGGCCTGGTGTGGCCGGAAGCGGCCGCTGGAGGCCGGGCCCGCGGCCGCAGCCCTGGATCCCCAGCGGGGGACGAGGCCGCTGCAGCTGCGGGCTGCTGGCCAGGTCCCGGATCCCCGGCTGGGGACGGGGTCGCCGCAGCCACCGGCGGCCAGGCCAGGGATCCGGGGCCCGGCTGGCCACCCGCGGCAGCCCCGTCCCCTGCTGGGGATCGGGATCCGGGGCCTGGCTGCGGCCGCGGCAGCCCCATCCCGGGCTGGGGATCCAGGGCCGCGGCCGCGGGCCCGGCCATACCGGGCCAGGCCAGACTAGGCTGAGCCGCGCCGCACAGCAGCACAGCCCAGCTGGCAGCAGCGGCGCCGCGGCCTCACAATAACAAAAGACCGGGCACAGGGCCGTGGCCTTTTGGCTGGGAGCAGGGCCTGGCCTCCGGGGCCGGGGCTGGGCCCGTGCCCCGGGTCTTTCCCCGCCCCAGCGACGCCCCTGCTTTGCTGTGGATATAGTCTCCTTCTCCACACTTTGTGTGACTTGACTTCCGTGATTTTAGGTCTCAGTGGGGGAACTCAGGCTGATGCAGGCTAGTCTCCACAAAATATGGTTACTTTCCCACACTCGAGATCTAAGCCCTAGCACTTAGATCTGATTATCTGTGATTTCAGGTATAATGGTCACTTAGAATAACAAAAGACTGTGTACAGATCCTGGCTAAGAATGACAAGCAGTCTTTGACCAGCCCAATAGTTGCTAAAAGATAGAGCTGATTGCTAATAAGATACTGCTTGTAAGGGAGAGCCCACAACATTAAGCAAACATCTGTCCTCTCCCCCCCATCCCTGCAACTGAAAAGCAATCTGATATGGCATCTGAACCTCCTTAAATTTGTTAGTCTTTTGAAGTGCCACCAGACTCCTTGTTTGCTTTCCTTACTTCTTAGTGAGTTCAGTTCAGTCCAGTCATTTCAAACCAATGACTAAATTGGTATAACACTATATTATTAGATAGCTGAGAACCAGGGGAGTGGATGTTAGGAAATTTAGGGTGGGGGTGGGGGGGTTAGGGAAATTCCAGTCCCTGCGTCCCTGTCTCTCCTGCCTGCCCAACCATACTGTAAGAGGAAGAAGTGAACTCCTGTATATAAGGAGGCAAAATGGCCACCCTTGTATACAGTGGCGTCGCTAGTGCTGGGCACACGGGGCACGTGCCCCGGGTCCCAACGCCAGTGCCCTGGGTCTCCAGCCCAATCGGGCCGGGGATCCGGGGCCCGATCCCTGCGTCTCCGGCCAGGGATCCGGGGCCTATCTGGCTGCCCAGCAAGCCCCGCCCCCTGGCCTGGATAGGGCAAGGGGTGGCCATGCCGCTGCCGCCAGCTAGCCTGCTCTGCTGTGCGGTGCGGCTCAGCCTAGCCTGGCCCGGTGTGGCCGGAAGCGGCCGCTGGAGGCTGGGCCCACGGCTGCAGCCCTGGATCCCTGGTCAGGGACGGGGCCGCTGCAGCTGCGGGCTGCTGGCCGGGTCCCGGATCCCCAGCCGGGGACGGGGTCGCCGTAGCCACCAGCGGCCAGGCCAGGGATCCGGGGCCAGCTGGCTGCCCGCGGCAGCCCCGTCCCCTACTGGGGATCCGGGACCCAGCCAGCATCCCGCGGCTGCAGCGTCCCCGTCCCCTGCTGGGGATCCGGGGCCTGGCTGCGGCTGCGGCAGCCCCGTCCCCGGCCGGGGATCCAGGGCCATGGCCGCGGGCCCGGCCGCACTGGGCCAGGCCAGGCTAGGCTGAGCCGCGCCACCCAGCAGCGCTGCCCAGCTGGCGGCGGCAGCACCGCGGCCTCCCCCTGGCCCCATCCTGGGCCGGGGGGTGTGGCCTTTTGGCTGGGGGTGGGGCCTGTCCTGGGGGCGGGGCTGGGGGCGTGCCCCGGGTCTTTCCCCACCCCAGCGACACCCCTGCTTGTATACAGAGACAAAATGACTTCCCTCAATACCAGGCAAGCCGGGCCGCTCCACCCTTGTGGGGCGGAGCGAGGTGCAACCTGTCAGTCAGATAAGAGACGAGGGGGCAGGACAGGAAGTATAAGAGGCAAGCCATGGAGCTCAGTAAGAGCTTAGCAGCTGAAGGGGAAGGAGCTCCCTTTGCTCTCTCCATAGGTGCAGCAGGAGACCAGCCAAGCAGAGAACCTGCCGGCACCATGGGGACCAGATGGTCATGTGGATGTGCCAGCAGAGCCCGAGTGGAAGGCCTGGCCTGTCAACAACTCACCAGCACCCTGGGGACCAGACAACCACTTGAACATGCCAACAGAACCCTGAGGGAAGGCCTGGCCCACCAGGAACCCAACGAAGCCCGGGGAGCTGGACGGCCAAGCAGAGAGGCCAGTGCTGAGACTGCTGGGGCAGTCCACCCCATGAGCTGGTTCAGCAGAGTATCGAGAACTCCTGGGCGCTGCACCACCACCAGAAGTGGCAGCAGAACCCATTTACCTTTCCATCACCAATGACCTAGAAGAGCTTCCCCTGGTGAGTAACGATGACACTGGGAAAGCTGGCTGTGACTTGGAGGAACTCCCCCCTGTGGAGGACATACCTGGCCTGTGGCCCTCCAGAACCCTGAAAACTGCCCAGAGGAGTTTGGTAATCTACCCTGGGACTGCTGTCCCGAAGAGACAGAGGAAGAACAGGTGCCTCGGGCCCCAGACACAGTGGGGAGAAGGGGCGGAGGCCGACTGGTGAGGGGCTACCAGCGTGTTGCAATTCGGACTCCACCTGTTCCTTAGCAGATGCAGCAGCCCCAGAACAGGTCTTGGACAGGAGACGGTGGGGGCTGACCCAGGGGCCCTACAGGCATGCTGCAGTTGGGACCCTGCAAGCCAATTACCTGATGAGACATCCCAGGGTCAGGACCTGGGCTGGGACACAGTGGAGTTGGGTCAGGCAATAGCCACCCACCTCCCTGCTTCCAAGCCTGTAGTGGAAGCTTCTCATACCCATCCCTAGGACCTCGCTGGTTTCCTTCTGTTTCCCACTTGCAAGACTATTGTGTTTTGTCTGCCTGTCCCTTCCCAGGGGCCAAGGACAGTAACCCTTATTGGGCTACTCCTGCGGGTTAGAGACAGCCACCTTCATCAGGCTGCCCCAGGACAGACCCCAGAACGTTGGCCGCCGCCTGCCTGAGGGGCATGGCAGTGGGAAGAGACTCCTAGCCAGGCGCCCTATAAGGGGACGTGGGGGCTTGGCTTTGCGCAGGCGCCCTCTATGGAGGCTTGGGCGCCTCGCTTACACATGGCCACGGAGAGGGAGCACTCACTAGCACGTGTAGCAGGAGCCTGGCGTGATGTCCCCTTGTCTGGCGTGGAGGGAGCCTCCTCCTGGGTCTCCAGGATGAGTTCCAGGATGGCACTGCCCACGGCTGGAGTGGTGCCATGTGCCTTGTTCTGCTGGTGGGTCCAGGACTCACTTCCTGGCATGTCTGGCTCTGCTCTTATCCATGCCTGCAATGCAGCCGGAGTCCTGATTAGCTCTGGCTGTGGAGCACAGTGGGCAGGGTGGGCAGGGTTTTTTGTCCTGCCCTGGTATTGGCCAGGACAGGCACTTCCTGGTTGCCAGGAAGGTTTCAGATGGCCAGGAGGCCAATTTAGTCAACTTAAGCCTAATGGCAGGCTACATTAACTTAAGTCAACTTAATAAAGTCAATTTAAAGATTAAGTTGACTTAACAAGTGGGAGTTATTAAGTTGACTTAAGCAAATGCTTGTGTTGACTCAATAAATTCCAGATGTGGCCAGGGAGTTGCTTAAGTCAACTTAAGCCCCTAGTGTAGGCATACCCCTAAAGAGTATATCTAGGGGAACACTTCAAGCAAGGATCTAGTACTAACCTGGATCTTCTCCCCATCAGGAGAGCAGGAAGACTAAAGTAGAATAAAGACGTAAGTAGTTCCCACAGAGCTTTTTCATATGCTAAACTGCTTGGGCTTCAACTTGCCCTTTGCAGGAACACGATAGAGGGTGAACAAGGGCACCCTCATGGTTTTGGTTAATGAGGAACATTGACTTGACAGCCCTACAGACTGAAATATTCTGTATCCATGGAAAAAGTATAGTATCAGTTGTAACAGCACAGGCTGCCAGACAGGTAGCCCTTTTACCCAGGGACTCTTCTTTGTTAGTGTCAGTGAGATATTCTCTTGGCTTCTGCTAACACCACCCACAAAATGTTGACCAAGGCAGCAGATGGCATGCCTCTCAGAGGCAAGATTGCAGTTCAGGACTGACAGGCTTCCAATCTCTTGCTCAGAAGAGCCTTCCTGCAAGAACAAAACCCCTTTTCCTAAATTGCTTGGTGTTACACGCTCGCCTTTTGCTAACCACCTCAGTAGTAACTTGCAATAAATTGTACCTTCTAGCCACTCTCTGAAGCACCTCAGCATTATCTGTTTACCTGGGCCTGGAGCTGTTCCTTTTCTTTGGTGGCGAACACTGTATGGCAGTGGCTTGGCACATCCTTCTTGGCTATAATCTTGTTGATTTGCTCCCTCATGGCATCTTGTTCTTCTTTGGTGAAAAATGCCCCCAAAACAAGGAAACCATCTTCACGGAACTAGAAGAGAGCACTAGAGTTCAGACAGGGACATGGTGGCTGGCATTCTAGAGCAGTGGTTCCCAACCAGTGTGCGACAGCATACAGGTATGCCACCAGGCCTGAGCAGATATGCCATGGAATTTTTTGAAAAACTGCACTGAGTGCTGGATTGGCTCATGAATATTTGTGAGTTCATGTTCATTTAGAGACTATATGGTGGTGTGCCTAAAAATAATTAAAGGTATCAAGGTGTACCTCAGCAGAGAAATGGTTGGGAATCACTGTTCTAGAGTAGTCTTCAGAGGCAGCTTTTACATACAATAAAGGTGTGTCTCCTCCTGGCCATCAGTCATCTTTCATTTAGTGTAATGCATCTTTTCTTAGACTCTGCATCCAGATACTAAATCAGACTTAGACGTTTTTGGAAATCCTCTCTGCTACTGGAGATGCAGTAGAGCAAGGTGCATTTTTCATATACTAGACTTCATGTCATGGACGTGGTAATGTGCATCTAACAATCTGAGTTATTGCCTGACCCTCCAATCCCACACAAACCAGCATTTTTCTTTACACAAGTTTTTTTACAGATTCATTTTAATTATTTCCTTAATGAATAAATGTGAATTCACACATTTTTAGAAAAGGAGATTTGTACTGGCAAAATAAATAATTCAGTAGATGCACAGACTATGGTGAGGGAGAAAGTGGTCACAACTTTTTAATGCTGCAAATGCTAGAAACAAAACAAAATATGCATGCGTGACTGTCTTCATGAGTTAAGATTCTCTTCTCCAGATGAGAAAATTTACTAATGGCTAGGCCAAAAGTGTCTAACTCATTTGACATAAATATACTTCAAGGGGGCTGTACACAGGGGTGTCACTGGTGCCAGGCACTCTTGTGGCATCACAGGGCTGTTGGTATTCAAGACCACACCCTCCCTCTCTGTCAGGGAGAGAGTGCGGTCCTGTGGAGTGTAGCCATGGGCCGGATAGAAGAGGTTCACAGCGCCCACTGCTGCTGCCACCAGAAGACTGGAGTACATTACTGAAAGATGTAGTTGTTGGCATAAATGAGTTTTTTTGACTAGGCCCTGAGGAAAGAAGCTTGAGAGCTACTAGACTAGATAATCACAGTGCTCCATTCTGGCCTCAGAAGCTATGGCCACAACCCAGGTACTGGTAGCAAGGGAGGCAAACTGAGCACCTGTCATACTTAGCAATGCTTCATGCCTGGCAACAATTACAAACTGTTTTACTGAGAAAAGGAAGCCAGGCACAAAGGTGACTATTTTTTTGTCCTTAAATTTTCCCAGGGTATCACCAAGAACCCTGCCTGGAAAGACTCACCCACACGTTTGCCTTAGCAACAACACCAGCTCTTTGTCCACCTCCTCGGTGCTAGGGGTGCTTGGCCTGGGAGTCAGGGGAGCCAGTCTGATACATGCCACAAAAAGCAGCTCACAGTCAGCTCCCTGCTGGGAGCAGCCAGGTGAAGTGTGGTGTTTGGGGCATAGCATTAATTCCCCCTACACAACGCAGTCAATCAGCAAGTCATGGGAGAAGAGGAGCCATGGAGCCCCCAGTCAGAACTGGTTCAGCTGCCCTTGCCCTGGAGGAAGCCCTGGATAACTACACATGCATCTTGACAGGTTTGTGCCATGTAAATGGGTCCCAGGAAGGTTAAAGGGGGGTGCCCTATCAACCCTGTTTGCATAAACCCAGGCATGTGAAGGTCCCTGCCAGGGCCAGCCCAAGGATTTTTGGTGCCCTAGGTCAGTGGTTTTCAAACTTTTCTCCTTGGGACCCAGTTGAAAAATATCATTTATGCCCATGATGCACTCCAGTCTTTTGGCAGTGGCAGCAAGGGATGCTGTGAGCCAGTGCTTGAGGGTCTGCGACCCAGTAGTGGGTCCCACCCCTAAGGTTGACAGCCACTACCCTAGGTAAACTATGACTTTTGCACCCCTGTCAGAGGGCAATACCTTTGTTTATGAGAGAACATATTAATATATATTTAAAATAGAGAATAAATATACTTCCATCTAATTTGGCACCCCTTAAAGCCTGGCACCACAGGTGACAGCCTAGTTCATCTATATGGTTGGGTCAACCCTGGTCCCTGCTCCTAAGTGCCTGGCTGCTACCACCCATGCTGCAACCCAAAGCCCAGAAGAGGCGGTACTGAAAGGGTACATTGCCTGGATGGGAGGCAGCCAACAGGCTCAGGGAGTTGTGCACCGCGCCAGGATCACCTCTCCCAGGCCCTCCTGCAGGGAAGCTTGCGTTAGATGATGCTGCTTCCTGCCATGGCTCTGACCCGTGAATGAGTCCATGTAGCAGCAGATGGACTCCACCGCCTCCTACTCATTGCACTGTGCCTCACTGCAACCTATCAGGGTCCCACGTTGTTGGCCGTGGAACACTCTGGCATGTTCACATGGCCCAGCCAGCAGCAGCCACCTGGCGGGCTGCACATACATGGGGGTTCCTCTTAGTTGGGAGGAGCTAAAACTGTACCACATCCATGCTCTGCTCTTAACTGGATAGGTCTGAGGTGCTGTTATCACTGAATCGAGGACAGGGTGGTGGGGAAATGGCAATGGCATGCGCCCCACATTGCTCTGAAGGCAACGGGTCAGTGCAAGCAGGGGTGTCCCTCGGAGAGGTGGGAGCGAGGGAAGAGGCCCTGAGGCAATTGGCCTAGGGGGCCCTTTGGCCACCCAGTGCTGGAGAGGCTGGGTGGGCCAAACCAAAGGGCAGGCTCCATGCTCTTGCCCTGCCCCTTGCCTTCAGATTGCTGCTGAAGGGAGGGTATCAGTGGTGAAGGCCTTGTGGGCTGGATTGGACATGCCCGTGGGCCAGATCTGGCCTGCAGACTGTAAGTTTGACACCCCTGAGCTAAACAGGCTGTACCAAAATGAACAATGCAATTGTGTTCAGTTTCAGTATTAGAACAAGGTGTACCAAGAGGCTGGAAAAAGTACTTGTTCTAAAATGAACTGAGAATGTGTGCTGACTTCTCAGGAGTGACTGATCAATCCCTTATGAAATTAAATTAGGTCTCTGGACACTGCAGACCTGAACTGTTGCCACTTGCCCCTTTATGGAAAGCCCAGGAGATTATCCTCTGACAGGCAGATTTCAAATTCAAGGTTAAGACTGATAGTGACGAGAGAGAAAACGGTGGATTACTTACCAGTAACCATCCTTCTTTGAGATGGGCTGCTTGCATACATTCAGTATTAGGTGTCTACATGCCACTGTGCACAATTGGTTGAAACTTTTAGGCCTAGCCTGTCAGAGCAGGGTCAGGGGCCAGTGCCCCCTCTGCTCACTTCTGTGGTCAGGAGCATCACTGCCCCGGGGAGGGACCTGGGGCACTGGCCCACACCCCGCCTGCTGACCGCAGGCCATGCCCCCAGCCAAGGACAGGGCAGGAAGTGGCAGCTGTGGCCGCAGGGCCGCCTGGCCTAGGAAGGGGCCAGAAGTGAGTGCCGCTGCTGCGGGCGGCCGGGCCCCGGATCTCTGGCTGGATCTGGCCGGAGACTGGGAGAGGCAGGGGCCCCGCCAGGACCCAGGGCACTGGTGCTGGGATTCAGGACATGGGCCCTGTGTGCCAGGCGCCAGCGATGCCCCTGCCTGAGGCTATATATATGGCCCCAACCCCATTCCTCCTCAGTCCTTTCTATTTGCCAACTCCGAGTAGCAGGGATGGTGGGAGAGTTCTGAATGTATGTGAGCAGCCCATCCTGAAGAAGGATGGTTACTGGTCAGTAACCCACTGTTCATCAAGCGCCACTCACATTGTTCAGTATTAGGTGACTACTAACTGTATCGTGGATGGTGGGGGAGTTGAATTTTTCCTGCCTTCAGCACCGCTGCCCCCATAAAGGAAATCCAAGGCATGGAGGGGTGCCTGAATAGTAGGCCTTTCTGCCTACCTAGGAGGGATGTACTGTAGTCTTCGATTGCTCTGAAGGAACACTGTACAAGGGAACCAGCGAGAGGCTATGTGTCACCCTGTATTGGAGGTTAGGAGTATTAATGTTGGGCTGTTCTAAAAGCTTTGAACACCCACAACCCCAGAGATGAAAGGGGTGCCTTAAAAAGGGTAGAGAGGCTTCCCAGTCCTGCCAAAGGAGTGCACTGTAACTCTTGGTGGTTCTAAATAAACACTGCCCGAAGAGACTAGTGAAAAGAAGTGCATCACCCTGCCTTGAAGGTGAAGTATAATTACTAGGCTGTCTTAGCCATTTTGGAGGCCCTCAGCATTGTGTGTGGTTAAGACAACCAAGAAAAGAGGGAACTCCAGACTTGGACTACTAACTGAGATGATTGGCCCTTACAGCCCCAGAGGTAAGGGGGTAGGCTAAGGCCTACCCTCCCCACTCTAGATGGGTTTTGACTTGACACTACAACTTGTGAGCATCTAGGAACCAGGATGAAATTGTTGAGCAAACTTGCTCTAACGGAGTGGTCCTGATCTGAAGAGGGAGACCCCTTCATGAGTAACAGTCGAAAGAAGGGGAAAGGGAGCTAATAACATGCAACATGGACATCAGAAGGCAAGTATGACCTCTGGGTAGGGTTACCAGATGTCAGGCAAAAGGAGGACATGTCCTCCTTTTTGCCTTCATGTCCTCCATCCAGCAGGCATTTTAAAAATAAATGATTTTGTCTGGTGTTTTACTTACAGGGGTTAAAGTATGCTTGAACACCCTATCGTTAGGGGGAAGTGTTCCAGGGCCCCCTAAAAACAGAAGAATATTACATTACTGCTACATTTTCTTGATGTGTCCACCAATGTCCTCCTTTTTGAACTTCCTCGTCCTCCTTTCCATGCTTTGGTATCTGGTAACCCTACCTCTGGGTTCCCTTCCATGAATTAGAACAATCGCAGTACATAAGCACTAAGTCACTGATGAGGGTTTCGTGACCTCTAGCTATAACCTTACTAGAGTCTATGGCTATGTCTACACGGGGAGTGCTTGTTTCGAAACAACACGTTTCGAAACAAGCTGTTTCGAAATAAT
>ML681972.1:54618516-54716274 GCA_007922195.1 Podocnemis expansa | reverse complement strand
GGGGCACATGTTGTCTCGGAATGCTTTGTTCCGAAACAACATGTCCGAACAGGGCTGTTTCGAAACCTCTGTTTCGAAACAACCCTGTTTCGACAGGTAACGGGGTTTAAGTTATTTCGCAAAGACCACGGCCATTTCGAAAGAAGCGGTTTGCTTCTTTCGAAATGGCCGTGCGTCGTGTGGCCATGGCACTCCTTATTTCGAAACAACCTCTGTTGTTTCGAAATAAGGAGTGTGTGTGGACATACCCTATGAGAATGGACTTGGTTTTGCCCTTCTCTGGGAGGCAGAACTGTCCTGAATTGTCAAGGGAAGGTAGAAACCGAACGGTGGCTTCTGTAAAACAAAACAAAACAAAAAAACCTCACACCAAACAAAAGGGGGAAAAGGGGAATATTTGTTCCGGTACTTCCCCTTTCCACCGGGAGAAAGCAAGTAGACCCCTAGACACTGGGATCAAGACATCAGGGTAGTTAAGAGAACAAGGAATAAAGGAAAGAGTCAGTAAGCACTTCAGAAGTCAACCTTCTCGTATCCCAAGGCTCCTCTGGCAATGTGCACAAAGGAAACTAAGAGCTGTGCTAATAGGAATCCCCCTAGACTTCTGCAGAGAGTGTGCAGAGGATGCACTATCCCTGGTGGCCTCTTGGGATTAAAAAGCAAAACATCATAGGGTCATAAAGGGATGAGACCTGAGAAAACCGTGTAACTTACTTACTCTTGGGTAAGGCTAGAACACAAGTGAACCAGATGGTGTCCCAAGCCTTACCCTGGAATATGAATGAGTCTATCTCCTCACACCAGTCACCCCCCCCCCCGTGACTATGAGGGGTGCAGGTGGGGTGGGGTGTCCCCCTTAGGTTTACAGTTATAAATGCCTAAGTGCCTTAATCCCTCTTTATCCAGGGTTGTGGAAGTCTGAGACCACTTCCTGATAGCCGTGGGAGGGACAGATGGAAAGAAGGGGACCATCAAGAGTCCCAGCTCCCTGAGGTAAGGGGAGGCGGAATTAGCACCTGGAGAAAAGGAGTCTGTTTGCAAGTTAGATGGTGGAAGGCATGTTGTTCATGGACATCAGAGACACATACCACCACACAATGTGATAAGCCCAACAATTAAGGGTTTTGGGGAGACATATAAGGTGGGGAGATACCTATGTAGGTTACCCCTGAGGACAGGGATGCCCACCGCACTTAACTGAGAGGAACTTCCCTTAGAGCCTTGGAAACCCTTGGATCTCCCATGTCGGACCACGGACCCCTAGCAGAGGAGAGAGAAGGAAGAGGGTCCATTGGTCTTCCACTTCTGGTGACAATGGTTGATTCTTACCAAAGAGTAAGGACACTAAGGTGGACTGGTCCAAAGGTTTAACGCCTGAAATGGTGATGGAGTTGACAGGATATCCCTAATTATGGGTCCAGGAAACTCAAGGGGTTTATGGAGGGCCTTGTTGAGGGGCAGGAGGGCTTGTGGGGGTATGTCTGTGTGGGGCTTGATTGACTAGCATCAGAGCCCCTTGGTCCCTGTGCTCTGCTGTTAGAAACTATGTGGTTAGAAAGGGAGAGTGGTAGGCCAATGACCATCCCCTTAGGGGATGGGGAGAATATTTTACCATACCCCAAACTATGGATGGGTGTCACCTAGGATCATGGTGGTGGGGCAACCCAGTTAGTCCGTGGGAATGGTCAGGAGGGGTTGGGGATATTCCTTTGATGTGTTCTTTCGTGGTAATGGGAGGGCCAGATAAAGGGGTCCTTAGATCTCCAGATGCAGGGCTAGGAGGCACTGGAAATGTACTCCACTGATCAGCACTTGAGGTCATTGGGATCTGGTCCTAATGTCTGTGAGAACAGGATTATGACTGCCAGGTGAAAGATATGTCCTGCATGTAGGAGCATTTAGGATAGAAGCTGAACCAGGCTCTAGCCGAGTGAAGGGGGTCTGGATGAAATGATGTTTCAAGTGGCTGGAGTCACCAGGAATTTGTGAATAGATGAAAAACAGTGAAGGGGGAGGAAATGAGAACGTGTTCATATACCTTGGGACCCACAGGGGCCCTATGAGTATCTAGCCCGGAATTATAAAATCCCAGAAGAGGATGAGGGGGCAATTTGACCTAAATGCCCAGAGCTGGTCCACAGGCCTGGAACTGATCAGCTGCAAGGGCAAGGATTGATGAAGAAAAGAACCCAGTGTGGGAGGTAGGGCTACCTGAGATACATCATCCATCCTTCTGGTATGGGAAGGGGGAGGGTTCTATGAAGTCCAGAATGGTGCTCCTTCCCCCTAGCTGTGGGTGGGGCCCCATATAGGGTCTCTGCCACTGATTTCTGAGGGATTGATGAGGAAGGGATGGGGGGGGCACCAGGAGAGCCCTCTCAGGTGAGTGGCACAGCATCTTAGGGGGGAAGTCACCCATGAGGAGGGGGATCTTGGATCCCCAAGGGGCTGATGCTGCCTCCCATGTGGCAAGGAAGGCCTTGATAGGTGCCTACAGCATTGGTGTGGATCAGGAAGACAACTGGGCATTCGTGATGTGAGCATGCGCAAAGATCAGAGGGCTGATCTGGGGTCCCTAGTACCATGAAGCAGGAGGTCTTTTTCCTCCGTGAACAATGACCATCCCTCAAAGGGGTGGTCCTGAATAGCCTGTTGCATACCTTGAGGCAGGCCTGCCTCGTGCAACCACTCCCTGTGTCTCATCATGATGGCCAAGGCTATGCCGAAACTCACCTTATCCGAGGCATCCCATGCAGCCAAGAGTGAGTTCCAGGATGCCGGTGTGCCCTCTTCTATAAGGGAGTTGTAGTCCTCTTTATGGTCCTGTGTGGGGAGGTCACTGAATCTCCTTAAGGACTCCCAGATATCTAGGCTGTACTCCCCACCAGTGGCTGGTGGTTTGTAATCCAGAGCTGGAAGGCAGAGGCTGAGTATACCTTCCTGCCCATGCTATCTAGTTGTCTTGCCTTTCTGGATCTTGGTATGGGATCCAGGGAGGGTTGGCTTCCACTCTCTAAGGTGGCTTCCATCACCCAGGGGTTCAGACTCGGGTGGTGAACTTGGAAGGGGAAATCCTCTGGTGGGACCTGGTATTTGTGGGCTGCTGTATCCGAGACCAGAGGAATAGAAGCGAGGCTTTGCCAGTGAGTTCTGGCAAGGTCATGTACACAAGGGTGTAACAGCACTGCTATTGCATCTGGTCAGAATGTAAACCCAGGGTCGAGTGGGGGGTCCTGGTCCCCCCAATGGGCTCAATCTCTAGACCTGTGTGTGCAGTAACGCAGCAGAGGAGGTTGAAGTGGACCGTGGTGTCTTCTCTATATGACTACAGCCTGGGGTTTAAAGCCCTATCCAAGCTTATATGTAAAGTCGAGGTGGTCTCTGACTCCTCAGTACTGTGAGGAGCCGGCTGCATGGGGGCTTCCCATGGTATGGACCACTCAGGGGGCTGATACCGGTAGGCACTTGCGGCCAGCAATCCTTCCTGGGTCCATCTGTCCCTTTGAGAGGGAGTGACCTCCTCTAGGCTTGGAGAGTGTGGCAACTCTTGGTGCTGAGGTGGTGAACTTGTTTCAGTGCCAGTATGTGTGGTTGGTGCCAGTGACATAGTGGCGCTACGGTGCCGGGGGGAAGGAGAGCATGTTCTACAGCACTTGAGTGTAGGGCCAGGGGTGGTGCTGACAGGCCTCTTGGGAGAAGCTCCTTCCAGTTGTAGTGCCAGAGAGGGCAGCACCATATTAGGAGATGGAGATTGGTGCTGCCCCGGCATGGTCTATTTCCCTGAGACGAAAGCAGGCTTTCCTTTCTGCTTTGGAGGCTTGGGGGGAGGAGGCATTGGCAAAAGCAGGAGGGCCTTTGCTGCCTCAAAAGCCTCCTGGGTAGAGGAGACCTCCATAGTCTTCTGGCCCTGGTACTGAGAAGAACCCGGACAGGGAGAGCTGGATTGGCGCCTGTGCTTCGGTGCTGATGTAGATGCCGATTGTATAGTCTTTTGCTCCCATGAGAAGTGGCGCCGAGAGAGCTTCAGTGCCAATCTGGCATGTGGTGCCAGTGCCAAAAGTGACCTCAATTTTCTGGGGATAGGCTGCTGTGCTTGCTTCAGGGCCAATGCATGATGGTGTCTCTGCTCCCTGTCTTTCAGCATCCTCAGTTTAAAGGACTGACAGATGGAACACTTGGTAGTCTGGTTCAACTCACCTAGGCATCGAAGGCACTTCTCGTGGGTTTCGTCCTGTGGGAAGGCCTTGCCACAAGCAGTGCATGGTTTGAAACCTGGCATCGTAAGTGGTATTGGGAGCGATCTTGTGGGTCCAAACTCATATGTTCAGTAAAAGCACTGGTTCTTGGTGGAACGATGTCCACAAATAGATCTTCCAGATTGAATGGGCAGCTCATACACGTCAAATCAATGGGCACTTGTGTGATTGCAAGGAACGGGCTGTTCCGAAACCAGCGCTGACGGTGGAGAAAGGAACTGAGGAGGATCAGGGTCAGGGCCATATATATAGCCACGGGAGTATCCAGAAGAGGCGCTGGCCCCTGACCCTGCTCTGATAGGCTAGGGCTAAAAGTTGCCAACCAATTGTGCACTGCGGCACAGAGACACCTACTACTGAATAAAAAAATCAAGGAGTCTTGTGACACTTAAAGACTAACAGATTTATTTATCACATGAGCTTCTGTGGGAGAAAATCCCACTTCGTCAGATGCTTTGAAGAGGCGGAACTTACAGAAATGGATGAAAAGAAATGCAGGGAAGTGTAAGATATGGGATCAGGTCATACTGCAACAGCAAATCAGAGCATTTTTAAGGATTCAAACTATAGGAAACAGCACACAGATAGAGGATGAAGTGAAATTACCTGTTATAATGTGAAAAG
Organism: Podocnemis expansa; assembly: GCA_007922195.1. NCBI lineage: Eukaryota > Metazoa > Chordata > Testudines > Podocnemididae > Podocnemis > Podocnemis expansa. The sequence goes on along the minus strand of ML681972.1, from coordinate 54,711,394 downwards.
AATCTATAGTCACGATTCAGCTCTGCTTTCACACAATCTAATCTGCGTATTATTTGAATTTCAGCTGTTTCTCTTTGAAGTCTTGATATCCCATTGATTTTCTTGAGGACCATTGTTAACAAATCATCAGTGAAGTCATTTAGGAAGATGGAAGTCCTCAGCAACTGTTCTTTTTGTGTTGCGATTTCTGATGTCAGCTTTGTGTGCATTTATTTTGTGTAGGGACTGTCCTGTTTGTCCAATGTGTAAGGCGTGGGGGCATTTCTGGCACATGATGGCATAAATCACATTAGTGGATGAGCAGGTGAAGGACCCTTTGATGGAGTAGCTGGCTTGATTAGGTCCTACGATGGTGTCTTTAGTAGGGATATGTGCCTGCTTTAATTTTTGTGTTGTTAGGTCTGTAGTTGCTAGAGGTTTCGACAATTTCCACCCCACAATCAAATTAAGCCTGGAACACTCCACACAGGAGATCCACTTTCTGGACACTACAGTACAAATTAGCGATGGGCACATCAACACCACTCTATACTGAAAACCTACTGATCGGTATAGTTATCTACATCCCTCGGGCTTCCATCCTAAAGACACCACACAATCCATTGTCTACAGCCAATGCCTAAGATATAACCACATTTGCTCTCATCCCTCAGAGAGAGACAGACATCTTCAGGATCTCTATCAAGCTTTCTTAAAACTACAGTACTCACCTGGAGAACTAAAGATACAGATTGACAGAGCCAGGCGGGTATCCTGCAGTCAACTACTAGAGGAAAGGCCCAAAAAAGAAAACAGTAGAACGCCACTGGTCACCACATACGGCCCTCAAGTCAGACCTCTACAACAGATCATTAAGGACCTCCAGCCTATTTTAAAAGATGACCCCTCACTCTCTCTAGCCTTGGGAGACAGACCTCTCCTCACCTACAGACAACCCCCCAACCTTAAACAAATGCTCACCAGCAACTACAGACCTAACAACACAAAAATTAAAGCAGGCACATATCCCTGCAACAAACCATGCTGCCAACTTTGTCCACATATCAAATTGTGATGTGGGTGGTTTTGGAATGGAGGAGATGGGATAAGGTTTGGATGGCCTGTTTACTGTGCTGTGGGGTCTGGGGTGTGTAAGTTGCTGCTGCAAGGGGATATGTAGGGTCCAGTCTGGTCTGGGGTTTTGGGAGGATGAGTAGAGAGTGTTTCTGTAGGGTCAGTTCTTGGGTTTCTTGCAGAGTGGGAGGGTATCTGGTTGCTGTGTGATGGGGTTTGAACTGGGGGATGCTGCTGTAGTAGAGTTCTTGGATAGCTGCCTTGTGGGGCTTGGGTGTAGCTTGGGTGGGTCTGGTTGCCATGCTGTGGGGGATGCTACTTTAAAGGCATATGGCCTGCCCTCCTGTGGGGCTGGCTGCTAGGAGGAATATTATGCTTTCAGTATTGTTCAAGGGGATCTGCTTGTTGCTCTGGGGTCTGAGCTGGGGTGTTTGAGGGGGGTGTGTGTTCTTTGTTTACTGTTGTGCAGGGCAAGGTCTGGTCTGGGGGCAACATGTGGGGGTGGGGAGCTCTGTGGTTGCCACCTGTGGGACCTACTCTGGGGTTGCTATGATGATGATGGGGTCCTCTGCTGCCCCCTGAGGTCTGCTGGGGGGGTAGCAGGGTAAGGGCGTTCCTCTGATTGTCACCCATGGGGTTGGTTGTTGGCTTGTTGCCTGTGGGCTTGGGTTTGGAATTTGTTGGGTTGTGGGGGGTTGATCTTTGGTTGCTGTCCTGGGGATGGGGGTATAGCTTCTCGGCAAGTGGCTCTATGTGCCATGGGGTGGGGCTTGCTGGAGCAAGGGGACTTGCTTTGGTCTGTGTGACAGGGGGTTCTCTGGTTGCTGCCCATGAGGTATGGTCTGGAGGGGTTGTGTTGTGGTTTCATTATCATGCTGTAAAGTTGGTCTGGTAGCTACTTGTAATGGGAGGGGCTGTTTCTGCCTATAGGATCTGGTGTGTGGGTTGCTATAATGGTGGTGGTGGTGGTCCCTGAGGTGTTTTGGAGTGGGAAGGTTCCTCTGATCACCCCCACTGGGGTCAGGTCTTAGAAGGATATTTCTAGGGGGGACGCTATGATCTCTGGTTGCTGCTCGTGGGGTTTAGGTGTTGATTGTGGGTGGTTGGGCCTGGTTGCTCTGCCATCTGGTCCACTGGGGAGTGACTGCTGCAAGGGGTCTTGGTTGCTGTCTGTGGCGCCTAAGAGAATGATCAAGAAGGCATGAGAAGCTGAAAGGTAAGAGCTGAGATTACTGAAGAGGGCTAGGTTCCTGTGGTGAACCAACCACTCACTGCAAGTAGCAGAGAAGGAGCACTGAGTACTAAGTGTCTGTGAAAGAGCAGAAGGACCAGAGATGATACAGAAGGAGTGAAGCTATACTGACGTAAGCCTGACAATTCTAATTCAACAATGAGACTGTGAATTTGCATATCTAGGTTAATAAAGCTCTATGTGTTTGTATTGTATATTGTGTTAATATATAAATGAGAATTTGTTTGCTGTCAGCATCCCACATTAGTTGGACCTCACGTGGAAGGTAACCACTTGAGGCTGGTGTCTCCGTTGTATGTTTTGACAAGGTTGGCTACTTTAATGTGTGAAGTTCCAAAGGGACAGCCGTGTTAGTCTAGTTTCTGGTAAAGCAAAAAAAGACAGGAGTCTTGTGGCACTTAAAGACTAACAGATTTATTTATCGCATGAGCTTTTGTGGGACAATATGCGATAAATAAATCTGTTAGTCTTTAAGTGCCACAAGACTCCTTGCCTTTAATGTGTGAGTTTGTTGGGGGAAGTTATAGGCTGTTGCTAATAAGTTATAAAATGTTGTTAAGTTATACCCAGCTATTGATCTCTGGTAGAAGGATGGGTGATTGACAGGAAGCTGAAGTTCGCAGGGTACCAGACTGAACAGTGTGCCAACTAACCAACTCTGCCCAGGAAACACAAGGTGCCGTGGGTAGAGTTAGACCTTGTTCTTTGGGGGGGGAGGGGTGATTAATAAAAAAATATTTGTAATTGCATTATTTATTGAGACAAAAATATATATGTATATGTATTTATGAATAAGGCATTTTTGAAGATTGCAATAATAAATTTGGTATTAAGAATGTTATTGTAGGAGGGAAGGCAGTCAGGACGCACCTCCCTCCTCTAGAACAGTGGTCCCGGGGGTTGAGCGCCCCCCCCCCCGCTGGCAAGAGGAGGGCTCTGCAGGGACCCGGGCTGGGACCCAGAGCCCAGGAGGCAGGCCCGGGGTAGGGGAGGGCTATAAAAGGAGACGCCCCAGGCAGAGCAGGGGGAGCCTAAGAGGGAGACCTGCTGCAATCCCTGAGGGTGTGCAACCCCAGCTGGTGGACGAGCCGCTAGAGAAGTGGCGGGATGTTCCACTCTACTCCCCACCCCAAGGGGAGGACTTGGAGGAACTGCTGTCAGCTGATGACCTCACGGACCTGGAGGACTCATCCCCCAGTGACCTAGAGGAGCTGCCATTGGCCGAAGACCCCCTGGGCCAGGAAACCCCTGCCAGCAACAACCTGGAGGAGTTACCCCTCGCAGAGGACCTGCCAGCCCTGCCGCCCCTGGGGGATGAAGGTTTGACAATGATCCCTCTGGCTTATTACCCTGAGGACTTGGTAGGGGAGGAAAGGGAGGGAGCCTGGAGGAAGTAGCCCAGGGAAGAGCGGGACTTTCCCGCCAGTGTGGGGTTAGAGCCGGTGTGTTTTGGCGGGAGCACCTCTGGCTTCCTAGTGGCCGTTCAGCCACCAGATAGGGCCCTGGGCTGAGATGCACTGGCATAGGTGGGCCTGCATCTCCCTCCCCTGCGCCCAGTCCCCTGCCAACCCTGTGCTATTGACCCTTGCTTCAAACCCCCACCAAAATCCTCCTTTACAGCCTCGCCCAGGGGAAGGGCTGGAGGTCTAGACTTTGTTTAGCTGCCTTGCCCTGTTGCAGGGGGCTCGCTGGCACAGACTCCTCGACAGCCTCGCCTGGAGGAAGGGCTGGAGGCCTAGACTTTGTTTAGCTGCCTTGCCCTGCTGAAGGGGGGGCTCGCAGAGGGGAACTTAGACGCGGCCTCACCCAACAGGCAGGCGGGAGGTTGCCTGCTGGGGGGAACGCTCGGCCGTGAATCACCCCTGACTTACAGTTATGACCAATTTTAATATTAGAATGGTGTGGCACCACTTAAAGTAAAAAAGTATAAAACTGATTTTTGTTGCAAAAAGAAAAAGGTAGTCATGTGATGCACACAACATAAAGCACAGGGCAACATACAGGACAAATTTTACTATCATGAGCAAATGGTGCCAATTAGCAGTTGGGATTCCACACAGTTTGTACATCTTTGGCTTGGCAATCATATCTTCAAAATAGATGGCATACCTCCAGCTGTTATATTCCTGAAGAGTTTAAAAATAACTTTCTTTTTTGCCCAGTTTTTCTTTGTCTGTGTTCTGTCCTGTTCTTACACACGCCATCGTTTTCAAAACAGTGGTTTCTGTAATAAATTTTACTGGTATGTAAAAATGTATAAGAAAGAAGGTTTGATCTCTGAATGGGGAGGGGGGGGGTGACCTAAAGAAATCAGGAACCTGCCCCATTGGATTTTATCCTGGTTCTGAGAGGACAGTGGCAGTTGTTAGATGGTCTTGTGAAACTAAGTTTTTCACTTTGAAATTCTTTTATAGCCATTCCTCTGCAATAGAGTTGCAACTCTCCTGTCTTCTAATGTGCCCTGTGAACTGTTCCATTTTTTTATTTTATCTGATTTTGCCAATCTAGTAAAAGTATTTTTCACTACTTTTCCCCCTATGAACTTACTTTTCCCATTCCTACAGGCACCAGTCTCAGTTTTGATGCAAGTTTTATTGGGACCTGTTCTTTTATTATATGGTAACGGTTGCAAGGTGTTGCTTCCTGTTTTGTTTGTTTGTTAATTTTGCTATCCAGATCTTTTCTCATTCCTGGCCACTAGTCAATTTTTTTTAACCTTTTCACTACTTCTTCTAACTTAGGATGTCCCTGCCTCACCACCAAGGAGCTGTGGATCCCATGAAAAACTACATGGCGTAATTGCTGCTGTGTTTAAAAAAAAAAAAACAAAAAACAACCCCAGTTCTTACCTGGCTTTGCCAAGAAAAAATTATTTTGTCTCTTCATTGGAGTGCCCTGCAATTTAGATGGACACTGTACAATCTGCTGCTGTAGTAGTTAAGCTTTCTTTTGTAAGGCTTGTAAAAACTGTTCCATTGCCCAGTCCCTTTTTGTGCTTGTCTTTTTGCCTGTGCCCAGGAAGTTACAGCCACAGGCAGAGTTTACCAAATTTTGCCAGTCTAAAGCAGCTTCCTTAGCAAGTTTATCAGCCTGATCATTTCCCCATTGCAATGATCTGTTTCTTTTGGTGGGCTTTTATCTTAACTGTTCTAATTTTGGTGTACTCTTTTGCCAAGTTTTCCAATTTTTGCCAAACATGTCTGTTTTATTTCAGACCCTTCTGTGCCTTTAAAATTTTGAGAAGCCCACCATGGCATGCACATGGTGGTACTTCTGTAAACATAATGGGTATGTCTACACTTACAATTTAATTTGATTTAATGAGGATTAATTCAAATTAAATTAATGCATAGCTACACTGGCTTTCATCAATTCAAACTAAGGAATTGCTTAGTCTGAATTAATGAAAGCTTACTTCAAAGTAATAAAACCTCACTTAACTTTGAAGTAAGGGTTAATTCCAATTTATTAGTTCGAATTAATCCAGTGTAGCCATGTTAATTTGAACTTATCATTAGTTCAAATTAATGCCTTTTGACCTTCTTCCTCCCAGGGTGCCGCCTTCTTTCTATACAGTATATTGGATGGGAGCATGGCCCTTCTTGGGGGCCATCTTGCCACACCTCCCATGGTGCCCCTCTCCTAATTAGAACTAGCAAGTCCTGTCTATGGACATTTTAGTTCAAATTGGTTTTCCTAATGGGGCCATGTTAGTTTGAACATTTAGTTTGAACGAAACATTATTAGTTTTAAATAGCAAATTAAATTAATTCAAACTAACCTTCTAAGTGTAGAAGACATAGCCAGTCTGACTCTGTTTCAGCAATGATTTCTGTTTGTTTGCCTTTTCTGTCCTACAAAAACTGTATTACCATGGTGCTCTCTACAATTTGGGTTCCTTCTCTTTCCATTGGTACTGAAAGTATTGCTCTGTTTGCATATGTTTATCCATACTCACACTTGCAAACCTAGTAACTCACTTTCTTTGCTTATAATATGAACTACCATCTATAAACCGATTTTGTTTTTCCCACTGCCTGCTCAGTTGGGATGGTTTTAAATATAGTATGGTTTGGGTTTTTTTACATCCTCCTGCAGCTTGCAGCTGTATGTTGAACCCATTAAGAGAGAACCCCCACGTTGCTACTTCAGATTCAGTGAGCGTAACTAGCTGTACATTTTCTGTCCGTGAGTGCAAAAACCCAAAGAATGGTGTTATCCACTCTCATGTGTCCTTTTGAAAAATGTTCCTGACTTATTAACTTTCCCAAAGCATGATGACTTTCTCAGCTCCAATTATTGCCTGAGCTTTTTGCAATGATCAGTACCCGGCTAGAGCTGTTGGCTCCAAAATTCCTAGTTTAATTTCTGGAGCTGATAAGGCTTTGTAATATGTGATGGGTCTCTCTCCTGCTTCAGTATGCTGCATAATCATAGTAACAAACCAGAAATTTCTGATACTAGACTATAAGAAGTATGGGAACTCATTGTTTTGATCCACTATGGTAGGGGCTTCCATCAACCCTTTCTTTAGACTTTCCCCCATGTTTGAGTTTCCTCATTTGTTCAGGTCCACTGTGGTCGTCTTAACACTTCATGTAGTGACCCTGCCTCTTCTGCCTGTCCCACTATAAATTCTTTACAGAAATTAGCACTTAGTGAGAGAAGCAATCTCTCCGACTAAAATAACTTCCACTTCTACTTTTTCTGCATCTAAGGAATTTTTAGTCCAAACATTTTGCAGCTCCATCCATCAACTTTTCCAGCCTACTGTGCTGGTTGCAGGTTTTTAGGTTTTATTCATTTTACAGCAAAAACAACAGTCCTGTGGCACCTTAAAGACTAACAGCTTTCTTTGGGCATAAGTTTTCATGGGTTTCAACCCACTTTGTAAGATTCATAAGCTTTCATGGGTGCCAACGCACTTCGTCAATCTGATATATGTGTAGGAGAAAGTAAAAGGCTAAAATAAGAAAGATAAGTAGAAGTGTATAGGTGCAGGCCCAAAGCCTAACCAAATGATCCAAAACAATGGGCCTGAATGGAATGTACAGTGTACCTGAACTGAAGGTACTGACAAGTGACAGGTTGTGAAAGTTGTTTCACTGAAATTGGCAAGAAAGAAGTCAAATTGCCATGATAGGTATGAAAAATACCTTGAGAAAGGTGGGAGGTGTCAGGTCAGCCTAGTGCCAAGGAGATAAAGGTGATGCTTCAGTCAAACCTGACACCTTAATGGAGGGAAGTGTCCACTGATGAGTGGACCTGTCAGATTGATGGGTGACAGCAAAACAAGAGTATGTGGACCAATCAAGGTAAATTTGGATCCTGAAAGAGGCTAAGTCAATAGGTCTGAGTAGCATATAAGAGCAGGAGCCCCAGAGCCCAGACTTTGTACCCTGCTGTCAGTTGAGCTGCTCGTTGCACTGAGAGCACCAATGCTGCTACTAAATCTGTTGGAAATAGATTGTTTGCCATAGTGCTATGTTGCAATAAAGCCTAGCCTGGCACCTTCATTTCTACAAAGATCTGTGGTCATGTCGATTTCCTCAATCGTGAGTGTTGCCTCAGTTTAGCTCTTGTACCTAGGGTACTCCTAGGCACCAAATCACTGAGCTAACTGAGTTCTCACAAGATTTGGGCCAAAGGTAACCCAAAGCATTAACCAAAGGAACACCTCAGCTTAGGATCACCAGGCTAACTCAGTTCCCGCTAAAGATCCAAGTCAGGCTCCACATCACTGGGCTAACAGAGTCCCCACTTAGAGATTTGAGCCAAGGGTAATCCCAAGGGAGCAAGCCTTCAGAGGTTCATGCATGTATTCAGACAAACTGACACACTCCATGTAGTGATCCTGCCAAACTGATGTCAGTGCTGGACACAAAACACAGATAAGAACACATCTTGCCAGCTGCTCCTGACTATGCTCTGCCCAGAGTACCACAATATGTTGTACATTTATTTTACTATGGTAAATCCACCCACTGTATGTAAGAAAAATTTACTAGCCTGTCCCCAACTCAGATGCTTAAACGGGGGCATCCCCAGACTTTTAAAATCATGAGATGCTGGAAAAGAGTCTTTGGGCAGGCATTCCTAAGCCCTAAACCCTGTGTCTAAACCCTATGTCTCACTTAATCCTGAGATAAAAAGCTACATGTGTTTCCAGTTTCTTTTTCTTATCCATTTTTCTGCTTTCAGTGCTGAGCTGACATGTAGCTGTGCCTGCAATTTGTCAATTTCATTATTAACTCCCTATTCCCTTGCAGTATTTGTACCACAGGTTTCCATTCATCTTTTTTTGTTCCTTTATTTTTGTCTATTCCACAACCTCTCCAACCTCGGCCTCGACCACAGGAAGGGTATTCTGGCTTCTTGGTTTTCCACTGCCCTAACTTTGTGTGCAGTTTGTGCATGGCAGTCTCTCAGTCCCTGGAGAACTGTATTTTATTAGGTTCCATAGGTACACCGTATCTTAGCCTTTTTATAATTCCCTTTTACGTTCTTTCTAATTCTCTTGTCTCTCTGGCTGTTCAGTCCATTACTCTTTGAAAATGGCTTGGTTTTGGTGTCCTATCTCCTTCATTATCTCTTCCTTCATCTCCTCCAGCATTCCTGTCAGGGCTAGGTGAGTCACCTGCCTCCCCAGTCCTGAAAGGAATGGATCTAGGTTTTGGTGCAGGTGTCACCAAAACCTGGTGTTTAGCGAAAGGTGATGGTTATTATATGGCCTACTTTCCAGATTTCAGCTGCCTGGTGCAGAACTCTTTCAGATTATTTTCTCCAGATGTTCTGTTTGCATGTTTTTCTTGCCTGAATTTCTGCTTGTTCCATTATTTCTAATCTATATTTATTTTTCAGTTAAGTTCACTTGTATGATATATCTGTCTTTGCAACACTTCTCAGTTAAGTTTTTTAGTTGTGAATTTTATTTGCTATTTGTTCTTTCCAAATGCTCTGTGGATGTAATGTTGATGGTGACTCAAAATTTACATATAAAGATGCATTTGGGAGGATGACAGAATTTTATAAATGTTCTGGAGTACCTGGAATGACTCCAGAGCTCTATAGGATTGCTGAATCTCTAGTAATGATGACAAATAGTCCTGGAAATGTTTTTGGAGAAATCCAAAGATCTGAATATGTCCAAATTCTTGTTGGTTCAGCCTTCCAAAGCAGGGTTGAACCCAAAAGCATAATACTTGCTTATAAAAGTTAAGCATAAAGTCCCTATATTGTACAAGGAAATGCACATGTGGTAGAGTATAGTGTTGCAGATGTGAATTAACAGGGTGGTAGACTTTGAACTGTGTGTGTTAAGTTTCAAATGCTAAAGGGACTAAGTCAAATAGTGCTGTGGAAGCATCCCACAAACATAATTGCACAACTCAACAAATGCCAGTGATTCAACAGATGGAGTTTACTGGTGTTTGATCCATTGGCATGGGTAGTTACATAAAAAGAACGATGACTGTTTTCACATTAAGGTATTGCAACTCCTGTGTGACCCTTGTATAAGATTTATCACAATTATGCAATAAGGCATGCCTTGTAAGGTATCATTTAAACAATGTTCTCCTGTTTCTATGAATGTATTTTATGTGAAGTTATTAATGTTTGCTATGTATTTGATTCTCAGATGAGTAATACCCACAATAGATTTACTTTAAGACAAGGACTCTTTGATCAGTCACAGTTGAAGAGTTATTCAGGACAGTCAACTCTTCTTCAACTGGCTTCTCTTGAAAATGTCTTAGAGTGCTTATGGACAGCATTGGCCTAGTGACTCAGCACAGTGAACCTGTAGGGATGTGATCTATATGATTTTGTTCACTTATGTACTGTGATCCTGTGATGTTTAGGCCAATTTGGCCATGCAAGGTTTCCTTATGAATGCTCATACCCTATTTTTTCTAGGATTAATATGAAGGCAAAAGGGCTCTGCTGAGCCATCTCAAGAGGTGTGTCCCCCCCCGCCCCCCGCGGGCGCTGCACACCTGCCTGGGGCCCCAGTAGCCGGCAGGGCTCAGTGTTAGTCATCGGGAGATCTGGTAAAACTTCTTGGGTGTTTGGCATGTCCTGAGCCAAGGCCAGCTGCTGCCCCGGAGGACCCGAATGTGTGGCTACGAACAAACATGTTGAGTGTCTGGGAAATAGTCTGGCCAACAACAGGAGGTGTGGGCATGGGGCAGACTTTTCAGTGTCTATATGTGTTTTAAAGGCATTCTCAGAGCTGTGGCTTGAACTGACCAAATACTTGGACACCGGGGGAAAAAATCCTGTCCTGGGGAGGCAATAAGGAGAGTGAGGTATTTCCCTTCTAGTCCTTTACCCCCTAAATCTATGGCTGACTGTTCTTTGACAGATTGTTGCAAACTTAGAGTGAATTCTAACTCACGCTTGCTTGTTTATTTACTGTCTCTTGGTCCCTCTGTGTTCCAGTATACTTGGTTCTGCTCGAAGCCTGATCAGTGATGTGAAATGCATCACCAGGGCCAGCTCAAGGGGCTGTGGCACCCCAAGCCACATTTTGCTTTAGTGCCCCCCTGGGGGGGGGCAGAACCCAGCCTTTGCTCTGGATCAGTTTCGCCCTGGGGGTGGGAAGGGCTAGCCCACAGGTGGAGTGAGAGGGTGGAGCCAGCCTCCAGACCAGCCCAGAGCCGCTGGCTCAGGGTAGGGAGGGGTGGAACAGGAGTGCAGAATCTAATTTCTCATCCACCTTTAAGCCAGTGGTTGTCAAACTTTTTTCCTCCGGACCTCTCTGCCATGTGGTGACCCTCCAGTTTTCTGGTGGCTGCTTTTTTTTCAGTGAACAGTGACCATGGCTGTGGGGAGGAGGGGCAGTTGAAGGGGTGGCAGTCCCTCATGGCTTTCATCCTTTATATTGAAGCTTCTATTGCATCTCTGAAATCTACACATCTAATTTGATATCACCTACATGGAACATGCAGAGGGTGATCCCACATGCTATACTCCTGTCATCAAATCAGGAAGTATGTCAAGTCTCTAAAATGGCATGTAGTAGCCTGGAGTGTGTGTGTGTGTGGGAGCTCCTTGCAAATGGAGGTGGGGGTGACTGGGTGGAGAAATGAGATGGAAGTGCTGAGACAGAGGAAGGAGAAGAGAGCTAATGCCAGGCTGGAAAGAAAGGTCCTGGAAGATTAGGGTTACCAGATACCAAAGCATGGAAAGGAGGACAAGGAATTATGAAAAGGAGGACATTGGAGGACAAATGGAGAAAATGTACTATTCTGTTTTTAGGGGGCCCTGGAATGCTTCCTCCTAATACTAGTGTGTTCTGGAGTGTTCCAGCATACTTTAACACCTGTACGTAAAAAGCCCGACAAAAATCATGTCTTTTTAAAATGCCTGCTGGATAGAGGACATGAAGGTAAAAAGGAGGACATGTCCTCCTTTTGCCTCACATCTGGTAACCGTAGGGAAGATCCTGTCTGCTGCTAAGCCTGTCCAAGTCCCTTTAGGTCCTGATCCCTTCTCCACTACCAAATCCGAGGAACTGAAGCAGCCCCTCTGAGTTCTGCTTTCACCTCTGCACTTCATCTGCGCCTGGAGTCTGCATGAGTTTCCATGAACACACAATTATCCACAATATTGTGATTGAAGGGGTGCTATCCCTGTCTGCTTGGTCTGGTGACCCCTGGCAGAGTGCATATGGCAGCAATACAACGGGGCTATCCACTCCCCACTTCAGATGAGAACCTTGTTATAACTTCTCCTTCCAGCAGATCCATCCCTGAGTTGGATTTTATTCTGTTACTTAGGCTTTCTAATTGTAGAAAAAATACCACACTTTGTAACACAGGGTCCTACTAAAACAGTTTGCTTTTCTCGTCTCTTTTTAATTATCAGTCAAAAAAATCTCTAGAGTTTTTGTTAAAATCTACAAGTTATAATGTTTGTTGCAAGCAAAGGAATTCTCAACTCGCTGAAAAAAGAGGCAAGTCCTAATTTGCAAAAATAACTGCAATCCCCATATCCCAGAAATGGTGGAATAAGATTAAGGTAGTGGTCACAGTTTTTTTCTTTTCTTCATTGGGTCTATTGATAAAAAAACACAAAGGTTACTTGCCAGTGACCTCAGTCCTTTTCATATGAATGAGAGAAGCCCAAAGAGATACTGACTCAGAGAGGAGACATAGAGGTTGTTTGAACAACAATTAACACCTCATTGTCAGTCCTAATGACTCACCTTTGTTGCAGTGCTGATACTGTGCTACAAAAGGCTGCATGAACTCTGCCTTAAGCAGCTTTCACCCCAAGCCACTCCTCTTTCTGGCCCTACAGTAGAGCCTGCCGTCTGTATCACTAAACCCTAAATGACACCTATGTGCAATTAGAATAATTGGGCTTGTACCTAGGTCTGAGTCCTTTTCCCCAGCCCCACTTCATCTGCTCTGTCTCATGCTTTTAGTCCATCTTGAGAATGCATCATACACACAAGTGCCCCTTCTGCTTTTTTATTCTTGGTACAATCACTGACTCCTCTTCTGCTTGGTAAGTTTGCAGGGAGGCACCTTGTGGAGCATGCAGGGGGCAGTGCACACGTGTGTGTGGGAGGGACAGGGTGTAGTTTGGATGCTTATTCAGCTTGGTCTTGACACAAGAGTGGAACCAGTTCTTCAGCACATGAGTGAGAGAGGATATTCGAGTCGAGGCCCATGAAATATAATGGAGGCCCAAGCAACTGTACCAGCTCCTTGGTTAAAAATGATGCTGTTTATATTTAGACAAGGTAACTAGAGGGCCCTCTGGATGTAAGGGTGTAGTTTTTTGTTTAATGATTCCATAATCTGATATAATGTTGGGCCTGTAAGGCATAATGAAGACATGTGGGAGTTTACATCTTTGCTGCTTTAAGGGGCCACACTTGGAGGCTCAGCCAGGTGGAGATTTGAACTTTGATGCAGTCAGACATGTTTTTCTCTAGATTTGTTTGACATGATTGAGAGAGAATCAAGCAGCTGTGGAAAGTGTGGCAGGGGATGATGGCTGTAAACATAGGACCCTTTAAAACAAGCCCAGATGGCTGGTTTGCTGGCATGTGACTACACCTGGATGCATGCCTGGAACGATTTGGAGGCCTGATTGGGAGTACCATCATCTCTGGGTGCTTAGCATCTCACAGGATCACTATTGGTTCTCTTATGGTTGTGTGCTGTGGCCCCAACCACAACTGGGGGAAGGGTTGGGGAGCAGCCGTGAGTTGGCGCAGCATAGACAAGAAAGACTGCAGCTTCCCCAGGACTTGAAATTAGTGGTGGTGTAAGGGGGTGCTCACTAAATAGGTATAACACTTGTACTAGCTGACGACTGGAGGGGTGTTGGGAAATTCTGGGGAGGTTGGGGGAGTGTTAGGGAAAGCCTTGTACCTGCTTACACATGTCTCCTCCCTCATGTGGGCTCCTTTAATTACCCACAACATAACCTCAACTAGTATTCACTCCCTGCCCTGCTACTCCCTCTCCCTGCCTCCACAGACCCTGTGTGTCACTTCCCCACCAGAACTTCTGCCTCTCCCCCCCACACACATGCAACTCCTGCAAGTGTTGTCCTCTGCATATCTGGACCACCCCCTACTTGTGGCCCTGTTCCAGGACCACTCAAACTCTGGGGTGCCCTGCCTGCGCAGGTCATACACACATACCTCTCAGATTAATTGGATTTTGCAGCATGTTCCATATTTAGGCTGAATCAGGCTGTCTCTGCTGTAAATTCAAGCTATGTTCTAGAGTCTAGGGTGACCAGATGGCAACTGCAGAACAAAAAAAAAAGGGGGGGCAGCAGGTAGGAGGTAATGGGCACCCCACTAAGAAAATACCCAGAATATAAGGACTGTCCCTATAAAACTGGGATATCTGGTCATTCTCTTCTAGACAACAATAAAAAGCACCCACTACTGCTGGAACCGAGACATCCACGAGTTCTAAACTCCTGGATGCTGGCTCGTGTTTAGAATTCCACTTCACAGTCCCTGTGGGGGAAAACAGTAGGTGTGCCCTAATTTTTGACAAAGTCCCACCAAGCATTCTAATAAGCAAATTAGGGAAATATGATCTGGATGAAATTGTAAGGTGGGTGCACAGCTGATGGAAAGACCACACTCCAACAGTAGTTATCGAGGTTTGCTGTCCAACAGGGAGGACATATCCAGGGGTTAAAGTAAGGGGGAATGCACAGGAACGCAGATTTAGAACCCTTGGTTTTTAAACGGGCAGTGTTCCGGGTCCCCCTAAAAGCAGAGGAACGCACCAGAATGCAGACTTCTGGGGACCCCTAAAAATAGCTACAGCAGCCAGAAGGCAGGGTTCTGGTGCATTCTACCTTAAGCCCTGTTCCTCCTCAAGCCCAGCCAGCAGAGAGCTGTGCGAGGCTGGGAGTTTGTAAATCTCCCCCCTGCAGGACGGGAGCAGCTTGTGGCAGGGAAGCAGCCCCCAGCTGGTCAGCCAGTGTGCAAACAGTGAATGGAGGTGAGTCCTTGGCTGGGCCCAGGGGAGCCCCACGGTCGGGCTGGAGGAAGAGTTTTGAGGGGAGAGGCACTGGCCTCTGGGATGGGGGGGCATGGAGCTGCTGGGGGGCAGGGAATGCTGCTGGGGGTTGTGTGTGGCAGGGTGTGTGCATGCATGTACATGGGTGTGTGTTAGTGTAGCTGGGGGTGTGTAGCAGGGTGTGAGTGTGTTAGTGTACATGGAGGTGTATAGCAGGGTGTCTGTGTGTGCGTGTGTTTGTGTGCGTAGCTGGGGGGGGTGGGAGTGGGTGTGTAGCTGTGGTGCGTGTGGATTGGGTGTGTGGGTGAGAGTGGCTGTGCATGTGGGGGCGAGGGTGGGGGTGCAGTTGGAGGTGGGATTGTGTGCAGCTGGGGGTGTGTACCTGGGTGTGTGTGTAGCTGGGGGGTGGGTGGAGCAGAGCAATAACCAATGCATGAGGTACTGAGAAGAGGTCACAAACGCCTACCTGGGGTGGGGGGCAGGCATTTGTGGGCCCAGACCTGCATGAGGGTAGGCCCAGACCTGTGTGAGGAGGGCCAGGAAATTTAGGAGGGTTCTGGGGCCCCCCAAATTATACTTTAACCCCTGGACATCTTTATTGGGGTTCCACAGGAATCAGTCCTGGACCCAAGGCTATTTAATCTTTTTGTTACATTATTTGGACAATGGAATATCCCAGTAACGTCCTACTAGGACAACAGTATTTTTATAAAATATGCAGATGACACCAAGTTAGGAGGGATTGCAAGCACTTTGGAGGACAGGGATGGACTTCACAAAAACTTTGATAAATTGGAGAATTGGTTTGAATTCAACAAGAGGGAGTTCAGTAAAGACAAGTGCAAAATACTTCACATATGAAGCAAAAATCAAATGCACAACTACAAAATGGAGAATAACTGGCTAGCTGGTAGTACAGCTGAAAAGGATCTGGGGGTTAGAGGCAGGGGTTAAAAGTATAATTTGGGGGTCCCCAGAAGCCTCCTAAATTTCTGAGCCTGCCGTAGCAGGTCGGGGGACCCCTCATGTACCCCAGGTACTATCCCCAAAATCCACCCCGACCCCCAATATCCATTCCCCTGTCTCCAATATTCCCCAGACCCCAATACCCACCCCCAAAATCCACCCCAGTCCCCAATACCCACTCCCCTGCTCCCAATACTCACCCCCAATGTGAGCTGGGCTGCCCCAACACTTACTGGCAACTGCATGCTGGGCTGGGAGACAATTCTGCCTCCAAGTGCAGCCTGCACATGGACAGGGGAGCCAGGCATGCCCTCCTACTTTGCTCTGCCTGCCGGAATGCGGCAGAATGCCATTCCGGGGCCAGCTAATTTTAGGGGCTCAATGTTTGGGCCTCTAAAAATAGAAAATGGAACCAGTAGGCTGCATTCTGGGACCCACTATTTTTAAATAGTGGGCCCTGGAATGCAGCGTTCCAACTTCATTTTCTATTTTTAGGGGTCCCAGAATGCTGTGCCCCTAAAAATAGTGGCCCCTGGCATGGCATTCCAGCGTACTTTAACCCCTGGTTAGGGGAATCACAAATAAAATACGAGTCAAAAATGTGATGCAGCTACAAAAAAGGCTAATGTCATTCTGGGGTGTATTAACAGGAGTCTCGCATGTAAGACACAGGAGATAACTGTCCTCCTTTCCTCGGTCCTGGTAAGGATTCAGCTGGAGTACTGTGTCCAAGTCTTGGTGCCAGACTTTGGAAAATGTGCACAAAGTGGAATGAGTCCAGAAGATATTAACAAAAATATCAATGGTTTAGAACAGTGGTTCCCAGCCTGTGGTCTGAAGACCCCTGGGGCTCCACAGAGTCATTGGAAGGGGTCCATGAATACATCTTGCCCCAGCTGCTGCTGGCCAATGGCAGCCAGCCCAGGCCTGATCTGGCCCCAGCCCTGTCGGCCAGTGATACATGTTGAAGAAGGCTATAAAATTTGAATTGTGTGTATACTAGTTGTTATCGGGGACTGATTGCAGACAACAGCATTTGCCGGCTGTGAGCAGACACACCCTGGATATTTCCTCACCACTTGGGAGCAGGCAGGGGCCAGGTCTTCCACTGCCCTCCTGCAGCACTGCTGCCTGCAATCAGTCACTGATAACTATTATTTAGGGGGTCCACAAAATTTTTTGACATTAAAAAGGGCTCGTCATACTCAAAGGTTGGGAACCACTAGTTTAGAACATCTGATCAATGAGAAAAGGTTAAAAACACTGGGCATATTTATATTGAGGAAAGAAGACGGGAGGAGCTGGACTTGATAAGTCTTCAAATATGGTAAGGGCTGTAAAACAGAAATTGGTTATCAATTGCTTTGTTTGGCCACTGGAGGACAAAAGATCTTAATCGGCATCAGGAAAGGGTCAGGTTAGATACTAGGAGAAACTTTCTAACTATAAGAATAGTTAAACTCTGGAATAGGAAAAAGGTTGCTGAAGATAATTGCACATAGAGTTAGGACTAGAACTCAGGTCAGTCATAGGATAGTCCCAAGATTTAGCCACTCAGTCACCTTTCAGATTAAATGTGCTTTGGATCTGTAGGTCATAGAACTGCCAAACTGGATCAGATCCGTGAGACATCTAGCCTACTGTCCCCTCTTTGATAGCGACGAGGACCAGATTCTTCAGTGGAAAGTGCAAGACACAGTCAGGGCTGTCCTGAGGGTGAAGCAGGGCCCAGGGCCAAGGGGTCTGCCAGTGCAGGAGGAGAGGTGGGCAGTAGGGTGAGCTCCGCACTGGCCTGCTGGCGGTGCAGTGCAGGGCGCACGGAATCACGGGGGCTTAGGATGATTATCCACTCATCCCACTACCACCATGGGACAGCCTGGGGCACAACAGAAAGATGTAGTGTAATCTTTCTCCCAGGAAAGCCTCATCCTGATCTCCCAAATGCATTAGAGATTAGTTGGAACTTGAAACATGAGGTTGCATATTGCTTCCAAAACTCATTTGCTGTAACTATCATAACCCTTCATGTTATCCATATAAACATCCAGTTGTTCCTTGAATTTTAGTAAATACTTGGCCCCAATGATATCCTATGTCGGAGAGTTCCACAGTCTAGTGGTGACCTGAGTGAAAAGCATTTGCTCAGTTTTGAATCTCTTGCCTTTCAGCATCATTGAATGTCACTTTGTGTCTGTTTTATGAGATGAAGAAGAGAAGTTCCTGATCTCCCTTCTCTAGATCAGTCAGGGCTTGTCTACATAGTGCAGCAATACACGTAAGAGGCACATAAAGGACACTACACTGTTGCATGCTAATTGATCTGTGTACACCCTGGTGGTGTGCATTAAAAGCCCCTCTGTTCACATCTATCAACATTGCACTTTATCATCAAATTACACATTTATCTTGTTGCTTCTGGTCTCCCTGAATTTCCCCTCAGCTCTTTCTGGTTCTGACTGATCTAAATAGCTTTGTGTTACCTGCAGATTATGCTACCTCATTGCTCACCCCACCCCCACAAATTAATAAATATATTAAACAAAACTGTGTCCAGTACAGAACCTCATGGTCCCACTATTAATCTTTTGCCATAATGAAAACTGAACACTTACTCTTTGTTTTCTCTCTCCTGCCAGTTTGAACTATGACAAAAGTTTTTGTCTCACTCCATAATGATTTAGCTTCTTTGGTAGCCTGTTCTGAAGCATTTTGACAAAGTCCTTTTGAAAATATAAATAAATTATGTCAGTGGTTCTCTGTTACCTGACTTCTGGCAGATTACGATTTGCATCATTACATGCCCCAGTCCTGGACCAGGACCAGGACCCTACTATGCCAAGTGCTGTACAAGCAGAGAACAGAAAAGCAGTGCCTGCCCCAAAGAGCTGGCAACCTAGGACAAGATCCGCCTTTGCAGAAACCATACTGGTTAGATCAGGGGTTGGCAATCCAAAAGATAAGAAGAGCCCTGTTTTAAAGTTCCTTCAGTAGCCAAGTGTTTTGAGAACTGCAATAGGTGTAGCCTCCTGGTTGTGGGGAAGCAGAGCAGAGGGGGGAATGAGGCCAGGACACCAGCCGCAGGGTCCCCTAGCGGGAGGGAGCCTGGAACCAGGAGCAGGCCCCTCACAGGGTCCCCTGGTGGTGAGTTAGAGCCCAGAGCCTGGTGCAGGCCACCCACATGTTCCCCTGGTGGCAGGAGGGGGCCTGGAGCCCAGAGCCACAAGGGGGCAGCCAAAGAGCCACATGCAGCTCTGCAGCTGCAGGTTTTAGACCCAGGGTTAGACCCTACCATATCATAATTTTCCAATTGCTTTATTCTTCTATTTTTAATTATAATGTCAACAAGTTTACCAGATACAGATGTATGGTTTACTGGTCTATAATTCCCCAGATCCCCCTACAGCCTTCCTTAAATACAGGTACAACTTTTATAATCCTCCAGTACACTGGAAAAGTAGCTATTTTATGAGAAATTGCAAACTTTGCTGAGCAGCCTCTCCATACTTGAACTCCTTCAAACCTCATGGCTGGATCATCTAGCCCTGGTGATTTATTTCCCCCTCCTCCCCCTTTTCTAAATCAATTTGTTTTAATACCTCTTTTCGTGAAACCTCAAAACAGCATCTCATGCAACCACTACAGTCTCTACACTACACTTTCCTGACAGAGTCAGGATTAGACTCTTCAAACCCTGATCTCTAGTATTATACTGCAGTCTAGCAGTGTGATAATCTGGTGGTAAAGGGTGTGTGTGTCAAGTTCACCTCTAGTGGCTGGCCTGCCTGTCTTCCACTCTACCACTACCCCCAACTTGATGCCACTGAAGTTAATAATAAAGCTCTCTGCATGAGTACTCCATTGTACCATTGACCTAGGCGAATTGTAGTCGCTCTCTATGTTTCAGCTCCCCTATCTGTAAATAAGAGATAATAAACATCCCTCTACCTCACAGGGTGTTGTGAGGATAAATGCATTAAAAATCATAAAATGTTTTGAGATCCACTAAGATAATGCACTATATAAGAGCTATATGGAGTATTGTAGCCCTCTTAGTCCTGGGATATTAAGGAGCCAAGGTGGGTGAGGTAACCAAAAGCTATTACCTCATTATCCACCTGGTTTCTCTATACAAGAGTTAGGCATTAGTATTAATTATTACACACTATGCTGTCTGAGTGCCTTACGCAGAGGTCAGAATGAGCATTGGTCAGTGTAAGGCAGGGGTCTCAAACTCAAATCACCACAAGGGCCACATGAGGACTAGCAGAGGGCTGCATGAGGGTTCGTACAGTAGCCTGAGCGCCACACCACTGAAACCTTTCCATACAATGATATTGCAAATATTGGTAATGAACGTGTCATTGCAGGCCACAGGAAATAGCTTTAGGGGCTGCACGAGGCTGACAGGCTGCGTATTTGAGAGCCCTGGTGTAAGGTAAATACATTTAATGGAAATTTCTAAAAGATGGTTTGCTCTATATTCATTTCTTGACAAAAAACTTGATATTGAATTTTTTCAATACTTTTAAGTTTGGTTTTGGTAGGAAATATCCACCTTCCTCTATTTTTTCTCCATTTTTCACTCCGAGTGAAAGAACTGATAGTTGGCTTTTAGAGTGGAAGAAAAGGGAATTCCCCCCATTTTGCAATCATGAAACGAAAAGTTTCAAGATTTTTTAATTTAAAAATCTTATCAAAACATGAAAAAAATATAAATATTTGTTCCACAAAATGTTCCTGAATTTTCCACGAAAAAATAATTGAAATAATGTCAACCAATTCTTGTTAGAATCCAAATAGACCTGTGGCTTGATTCTCCCTACTTCTGAAGCAACAGGGACTTTGGCTTTTTTCTTCCCCTCCTCTCAGGTAGCAGTGCCTGGATTGGGATATGGGTATGCTTGGCTGCAGTTGCTCTGCAGGACAGTGAGGAGGTAGTAGGGGTGGGGACAGGAGATGTGCAGGGAGGGGTTAACAGTGCTGGGTGGGCAAGAGGGGCACTTGTGGGACATATCACATGCTGGGTGCAGGGCAGTTACGGGAACTGGGGAGGTGGTAGCAATGTAAGGGCACTTGCAGAAGTTGGGGGGCAGACTTGCAGATCAGTAACAACATGGGGCAGTTGCAGAAGCTGGGAGTAGAAGCGTGGGGGGGGGACTGCAGGACTTGGGGGTAGCAATCAGAGCAGTGGGGGGAACAGGATGTGGAGGGCTGGGTATGGTAGAGTGTGGGAGCACTGACAGGAGCTGAAAGTCCGGGCCCTGAGGTGGCTGGGCACAGGGAGGCAGTGGAATGAGTGCATGCCAGGCTGCAGGAGCAATGGGAGAGTCCCAGCCCTAGGGGGCTGGGGCTGTGTGGAGCTGGGGGCTCTTGGGCAGCTGCATGAGGAGCTGGGGGTACCAGCCTGGGAGCAGTGCAAGGATAGGGCTACCAGATACCAAAGCATGGAAAGGAAGACAGGAAAGTATGAAAAGGAGGACATCGGAGGACACATGGAGAAAATGTAGCATTAATGTGTTATTCTTCTGTTTTTAGGGGGCCCTTGAACGCTTCCCCCTAAAAATAGGGTGTTCTGTGGCATTCCAGCATGCTTTAAGCCAGGGGTCTCAAATACGCGGCCCGTGGGCTGCATGTGGCCCCTAAAGCTGTTTCCCACAGCTGCAATGACACTGTTGTTACCAATATTTGCAATATCATTTTATGAAAAGGTTTCATTGGTGAGGCCCTCAAGCTAATTCACTAGTCCTCATGTGGCCCTCCTGGTGATTTGAGTTTGAGACCCCTGCTTTAAGCCCTGTAAGTAAAAAGCTAGACAACGTCATATATTTTTAAAATGCCTGCCAGATGCAGGACGTGAAGGTAAAAAGGACGTAAAAAAACAACAAGCACTTGTGTGGCACTTTAAGACTAACAGATTTATTTTTTGCATGTTGGTTTTTTTACTGGACTAAACTAACACGGCCATCCCTTTTAAAAAGGACGTACCCTCCTTTTGCCTGACATCTGGTAACCCATGCAAGGAGCAGAGCAAGGAGCCGGCTGTTTGAGGAGTTGAGGGTTGCAGGCTGGGTGGGGCTGTGAGGAGTCTGAGATCTGTGGGGAACGGGGGTGTGCAGAGCTGAGGAGTTGGGGCGCCAAACCCCAGGGTGTGGGTAGGACCGGCTAGCAAAACCTGGCGAGGAGGACAGGGATGTAGGAAAAGGAAGAGATTGGAGAAACTGTAGTATTAATGTCATATTCTTCTGTTTTTAGGGGCCCCTAAAAATAGGGTGTTCCAGCACACTTTAACCCCTGTAAGTAAAAAGCCAGACAAAACCTGGTATTTTTAAAGCGCCTGCCAGACGGAGGAGGTGAAGCTAAAAGGGGGGACATGTCCGCAAGGAGCTGGCTGTTGGAGGAGTTGGGGCCCCAAACCCTGGGTGTGTTTGAGGCGGCGGGGCCCGGGCCGGGTGGGGCTGTGTGAGGATCGGGGGACGTGCCGCGCCGGGGGGCGGAGCTGGGGTGCAGGGCGGCGAGGAGCCGGGGGTCCGGCGGGGCGGGGCGGGGCGGGTGTCGGCTTGCGGCGGGAGCTCCACCCCCGTCCCCTCCCGACCCTGGCCGGGCTGCGAGCGGGGAAAGGGCGGCCGGGCGGGAGGCAGCGGCGCGGAGTTGGGCCGCACCATGCCCCAGCTGCCGCCCGCGGGCGGCGACGACCTGGGCGCCCCGGACGAGCTGATCCCCTTCCAGGACGAGGGCGACGAGCAGGACAAGGGCGCGGGGCGCGGCTCGGCCCACGGGGACCTGGACGAGCTGAAGTCCTCGCTGGTCCACGAGTCCGAGAACCGCCGCGCCAGCGCCTCGGGCTCCGACTCGGAGGTGAGGGGCGCGCCCAGCGGGGCCGGGCGGCCGGGCGGGCCGGGGGCAGCGCTCACCCCTCTCCCCTTTGTGTCTCCCCGCAGGCGGAGCGGCCGCCGCCGCCGCAGCCCCGAGAAAGTTTCCAGAAGCCGCGGGACTATCTCGCCGAAGGTAGCGACCCGGCCCCGGCCCCCCGCTCCGGCCCTTCCCCTGCAGCCAGCGCCCTCGGCTGCCGCCCCGCCGGGAGCGAGGCGGGCAGGTCCCTGCCCAGTGCCCGGGCCGGTCCCGGTGCCGGCTCCCCCGCCCCGCCGCCCTCCCGGGGGTTTCCATCCGTCGGGTCCTTCGCGGGCGCTTGGCGAGACTTTTAACCTCTTTGTTTGCTCCGGCCGCGGCCGCCCGCCCTCGCACTCCTCCTCCTCCTCCTCCTCCTCGCTTCCCAGCCCGCCTGCCCGGAGCTGGGCTGGCTCCCGGCGGGGATCAGGAGGAGCAGTGAGAACTTGCCGCCCCAGCAGCGGCTTGGAAACTTCACCCGGCTGCCCTGGCCCCTTCCCACCCGTGGCTGAGTCTTGTCTTTTCTCCCCAGTAGTGCGAAGACAGCAAGATGGAGGTTTCTTTAAGGGCCCCCCATACCCAGGTTACCCCTTCCTGATGATCCCAGAGCTGGGCAGCCCCTACCTGCCCAACGGAGCCCTGTCCCCTGGCGGTGCTCGCACAGTAAGTGCTGCTCACTTTGGTTTGGCCCCTCCGCTGGCAGGAGGACTGGAGTGCAGGAGAGAGGGGTATTGGGGTTCAGCCTTGGCCGCTCGAGGCCAGCACCAGCGTGTGTGAGCTGGAGATGGGAGCTGCCAAGGCTTGTGCTGAGCGCTGGAGTGGAAGTGTCTCTTTTGACTTTTCTTTGTGCTGTGGGTCGCATATAAGTGATATTTTGTAAAGCATCTCCTGCTGCACGTTCATGCTGCTAATCTAATAATATGAGTGCTCAGGAAGACTTGCTTCTCTGTTGAAGCTAATATTTTTTTTGAAAATTTAGACGCTGAAGATAGGAGGTGAGCAGTTTTTCTTCTCCTCCTCCCTCTCCATGGCGTGTGGGTCTTTCCCCTTCACAAAGTGAGACCGCTAAAGAATTGGCAGAGATGAGGGAAGTGGCAAAGTCGTCCTCCCTCTCTCCATTCTTCCTGCTCCCTGCCTTGATCATTCAAGCTGATGCGGGAAGACTGTAACACCCAGGTAGAGAGACACTTAAGCCAGTGTGGCCCCGTATGGGGGGCATGTGTCAATTTGTAGGGATCTGTTTGTGAAATCGGGGCCCAGACTTGTCCTCATTGCTGTTTGGAAGTTATACATTGTCGGGTTAATGATCTCACATTTCAAGCACACACATGCCTTATCTTATTTGAGTAATATCACCTTAGAGTATGAAAACAGAACTCTGAAATACCAAATCTAATTTTCCTCCTTTGATGCTGGTGGTTCATTTTTCACATTTCTCTCAACTCAGAAGGTGAAAATAAGCCCTCTTTTGCTTGCTGATAAGCAGTTTCTAGTTACTTTTGCTCATAGTTTCTTTTAACTCCATGACCCCAATCTTGCAAGCTGGATGGGTAAGGGCACACCCGTATGTCTGTGCAGAAAGCTGATAATTTCAGAGATGACACAGGGGATCCTGTGAAGATCTGATTGCAGGATTGGGGTCTTCGAATCACGCTCGGTGTAAAGATGTTCTCGTCGAGCCTTTAGGGGGCTATTGTAATACAAATGATCATGCATTAGTACAATGGTCTGATACTTGGATTGCAGACACTGCTCAGGAATGTTTATTTGTTTTGAAATTAGAGACTGCGATGATGCCACAATTTATTGCTCAAACATAGATTTCTGTGCTTGCGCAGACCCCCATTGTATTTAATGGGGGTGGCCTATGGACACAGCAGTCTTGCCTGCATGTGACAAATTGCAGGGTCAGGGTCATGGTCTGTATGTTTGTAATTTCATGGAATTGTTTCTGTTGAATCTGACGTTTTGTGGAAACTTCTTTTTTTTTAACCCCACAGGGACAAAATATAAGGGACGGGCTTAACTTGACAGTGGCTTTTCAATGTGTGTTCGAGGGGCATATCCAAGATTCTCAGTTGGCAGTGTTTTTGTTTTACTTAACTAAGTTCAGAGTAAGACACACAGCTCTTATCTGGGGGGGGGGAGCTGTGGATTCTGCAATAACTAAGTTTTATACAAAAGAAACATGTATCCTGTTTGAGTTCTAACTCCTGCCCTTTAAAACTTAAATGTAAATTTGGGATGGAAAGCTAATAAAGAATCCAGTGGGGAGCCCAGTTACATGTGTAAACCTGAGAAACCTGACCATGGGTTTCTTCTGTTTGTGCTGCTTTTCTCATTTAAAAGGATCTCTTAGACTTTTTAAAGCTGTTAATGGGCTGACATTGTCTGTCTCTCCATCAGCGTTTAAAGAAGTGATTAAGCAAATTGACCGAGCGTTAGACAGAGTGCAAAGGAGAGCAAATTGCATTCCACAGAACACAAACGAATGCCCCATCTCCAAATCCCAGCTCTGCAGATGCCACAGCCCTCAGGAGCTCATTGTGTTCTGGTGGCCATTAGAGGTTCCCTGCCTGCATGCTTATCCCCAAACAGGAACCTATTATTACCCTTCCCTTGGTGAGGTGTGCACCTTATCAATATATCAGGGCCCTCCTCCGGGCTTCTGATTTAATTCAGGAACTTGAGTCTTTTCAGGTGAAGGGCCTGAACAAGACAAATGGGATGCCTGATTGGCTCTTAATAATGATTAAGGGAGGCTGAAGAAACTTTCCCAGCAGAACTGGTTAATTCTGCTGTCATCGTGTATTTTAGCAATTGTAAGTGGCTCTATTCACTTGTCGCAGTAAAACAGCTTGCTATACCTGGGGCATGGATGGCTTGTTTCCTTCTATGCCTGAAAGCAACTGGCACGGGGACTTGTACAAATAATAGGGTTAGTTAGCGCTTCTCAATTCTTGTATGTTTTATTGCTCTGAAACAAATCCTTTTAGTGGCATTCACTGTTTGGCCAGCTTTTAATGAGTCCATTATTCACACTTGCCTTGGCTAAATTATTGATCGGAGGATTTTACGTGCATTCCTACAAAGAGAACGTAGAAGAAGATAAACTTCCTTTAAATTGTGACTTAAATTAATGCTAACTTGTTTACACCTATCTCTAAAACCTGTTATCTAAAACCAGCTGGCTTGAACCAGTCATTTAGTGTTAAATGAGGGTTGAACTATTATTAGCCATTTGGTAGTTTGTTCATTAACATGGGTCAATACTGCATTCAGCCGAATGACATAACTGTATTTTAATAAAACAGTTGTTGATCATTAAGAATTAGAACTTTTGGCCTTTCGACTAGAAGACTGTACTTGCCTCGAGGGCATGAATATACAACTGTGCCTTTGTGGCTCCTAGTTGTGTGATGGGTAAAATTTATAGTTGCAGTTTGTCACCATTATTTGTATTAATAAATTTCAAAGATGATTGGCAGGAATTGCAAATATCAGCAAGGACTAAGAAATAATAAAGGGGCAGAGTAAGATTAGAAATCGAGGCAGAAAATAATTAATATTTTTATGTAATCTTGGAACATAGGGGAAATCTGAGAGCACCTGATGCGAGCTAATGTGTCAATATTTTAAAAGGGTAAACAGGATGACCTGGATAATTATAGGCCTCTTGGCCTGGCATCAATCTCAGACAAAGCAATGAAGCAACGATATGTGGCTCAATCAGAAAAGAACTAAGGGATGATCATATAACTAAGATGCGTAAATAAGGCTTCTAGGAAAAGAGGTGGCCTTCAGCTAACTTGATATAATTTTTTAGTGGGACTACAAGTAATTGACAAAGGTTGACGTAATGTGCTTTGACTCCTTAAAGGCATTTGATCTAGTACTGCACAACGTATTAATTAAACTAGCATTATACAAAACTAGTTGCAGCAATGTGTTTAAAATCAAGCGAATGGATCACAAGACAGTTGTTAATGGGGAATAATCATTGAATGGGGACTTATTATATAGGAGTCGGGTGAGGATATTTTTTTACCAAATATTTAAAAGAAAAAAATTTCCTATGAAGTCTGCAGATTCCACTAACATTGGTGGGGTGGTAAATGATGATGAGGCCAGGTCAATGATACAGTTACGGATTTTATGATGATAATGGTGCAATCAAATTGTCTTTTAATAAAGCCAAATGCTCTACTATACATTTAGGGATAAAGAATGTAGATTGCGCTTACAGAATGGGAAGTGCATCTTAGAGAGAAGTGATTTTTGAAATGAACTTGGGAAGATTATGAGCCACCAAGTGAACTCGAGCTGCCAGTGTGATGCTGTAACTAGGAGGACTAATGCTGTCTGGGGTGGATAGTTAAGGGAACAGTGAGATGGTCATTCCTACCTATGCACCAGAGAGGAGACCACTACTACAGTATTGTGTCCAGTTCTGTTAACTGCACTTCAAAAGCTGTACTGAAAATCTGGAGAGTGTTCAGGGCCGAGCTACAAGAGAATTGAAGGACCACCTGCCTTGCATGGAGAGACTTAAGAAATTAATCTCTTTATCAAGGAGAAGGTCAAGAAGCTATTTGATTACAGTCTGTAAGTACCCATCCAAGAAAAAGATCTGACAGTGGAGGACTTGTTATTTTAGCAGACAAAAGCACAAAAAGCTGGAAGTAGAAACTACTCAAATTCAAACTGAAGGTAAGGTGCATGTTTTTAGCGATGATGCTAGCATAGCTTTGAAACAGCTTTCCTGGGATTGTTCATCATGTGATGTCTTAATCAAATTTGGATGTCTTTCTAAAAGATCTTGCCCAGCTCAATCAGAATTTGTGGAGTTTGGTGCAGGAACCACTTGGTGAAATGTGATGGCCACTCTTATGCAGGAAGTCAGGCTAGATGATCTTCATGATCCTTTCTGGCCATAAAATCCAGGAGCTGTTGCAATACTGCCTGGCCTTAAAGGTCCTAGCCAGTATGAAAGGCACTGTACAGACAGACAATCACTGTGCTTATCTTGAAATGCTTAGTTTAATTCAAGAGTCAGCAGATGAACTGAGCAAATGGAAGAGTAGAGGGAGATGGAGAAGAGGCTAATAGGAATAGTAGCTTGTTTTGACCCGGGGAGGGTTTAGTGGTATTTAAGACAGCAGCATAGCCCTAGTCTCAACTGGCCATTATCAGCTGCCAGTGTGTTGTGGGCATCACAGTACAAGTCTTAAAATGAGACTTGAAGGAGGGTGGGACTTTCTGGATTATTTGCTTTTGAAAAAGTGAGGGTGCTCTTAACATAAGAGCAGCATGGTGAGGGGTGCATAAAGGTGATTGTAGGAAAAAAATGGGCTCATGGGTGATAGATTTTGGTGGCGTGCGGGTTGACAAAGCAGAAAGGTAACAGAATGGAAAGGTAGGGCAGAGGTAAGATGGACTGAGCCTTAAAGATAAGTACATGAAGTTTATGTTGGATGCAGTGGAGAAGGAGTCAGTGGATGGAATTGGAAGGGGAAATATGATCAGGCCATGTAATGTTTTACGAGTTGTGTTTTGAATGGACCTATGTGTAGATAAACTGTTTTATATTGGAAATACGTAATTAATATTTCTGGGCTGTGGGGTGGCCGTGGCAGTGTGGAAACTGATACTCAATGAGAAGAAGATGCTAGGAAAAGAGTCACAGGGTGATGATGGACAGGAAGCTGCAGAGACGCTGTTAACTAGATAGGGAGCCAGCAGCTCCAGTGTATGAATAGCGTTTATTGCTGAGGGACTGGGCTATGAGCAGGGGTTAAAGTATAATGTGGGGGGGCCCGGAATGCTCCCATGCCAGTGGCCCCCCCCCCACCGCATGGGTGAGGCCCCCCAGACCCCAGCTCCTGCCCCTCCACATGGCAGCGCCCCACCTCTTGCCTCCAGTACCACCTCCCAGCATGAGTCGGGCTGCCCCTGCACTTACCATTGGCGGTGCCACAGCTAGAGTGGTGGGGGCGGTAGGCCCCAGGTCAGGGCAGCAACGTGGCTGCAAGGCCCCAGGTTGGGGCAGGGCTTGAGCCCTGCCCAGGAATGCCCTGGCCCCATCCTCTCCCCTGCCTGCCAGAACGCAGGAAAACGCCACTCTGGAGCCTGCTATTTTCAAGGGCGCAGCGTTGGGGCGCCTAAAAATTGAACATGGTGCCAGAACACTGCATTCTGGGGCCTGCTGTTTTTCAGTGGTGGACCCTGAAACGCAGCGTTCTGGCTCTATTTTCTATTTTTAGAGGCCCTGGAATGCTGAGCCCCTAAAAATAGTGGGCCCCAGAACAGTGTTCCCCAGGCGTTCCGGCTTACTTTAACCCCTGGCTGCGAGGAAGGTGTTGACAAATGGGAGGGGGTTCAGAGAAGAGCAACTAAAATGTTCTGTTGTCTTGTGTTTCTATACCATGCTTGTAATGATGGTATCTAGGTGGAGGAGTTGATCATGGAGAGATTTGTAGGTTGGCTGTGAGATTGTTAATAAGGAGCATAAGACCTTATGATTGTTACTCCGCACTATGAGGCAGTTATATAAGGTGATACATGTAGAACGGAAGTGAGAAAAATGGTATGAAATTAAGCAAAGGAATACTGAAGGTGAATATTGTCTGCATTGACAGCTGCTAAAATGACAAGTTGCGTTTAGCATAAGAAATTTCTTAGTCCTGTTTGCAGGTTAGGGGGCTCTGTTGGCAAGTGTGCAATCTAGGTTTTGTTCAGTCAGTCCACAAATAGCCAGTCTAGAGCAGGCTGGGGTGAGTTGTGCCTCTCTGCTTTAGGGAGCAGTCGGCTTTCTCTGTCTCTGGTTTTGGTTCTCATGCGTTAAGGTTCTGGATTCCACCAAATTTGTTGTACACTGTGTGTATCTAACTTCTCTGTGATATAGTATAAACATAACAAATGTCAGGATGGCTTTTCTGTTAATTAGATGTCCTGCATTGTAGTGTCATTTTCTTGAGGAAAAGACGGAAGACCAGCCTGTTCTTTTTACATTTAAGCTAGACTAGTTAAATTCTGAAACAATGGGGCTCCGCTTCTGTTTGACATTTAGGTCCTACTGTAATTAATGTGATTGAAAATGCTGTAGGTCAGAGTTCTGTAGAGTTTTGGGAGGTAGATTGCTTGACTTGGTTGGCTCTCTTAAATCTGTTTTCTGTGGTATGGTACTTGGGTTTGGATGCCCCCCCCGGCCTTGTAAGGCACTTTGTACCAAACACAACAGCTGATGATTCCAACTGCATTTGGAATGCAGACTTCTACACCTGTTACCATTTTAATTCCATTGGGTTCTGCCCCCCCCTTAATGACCCTCCCATTTCAGACTCTCTGTTTCCTTCTAAGCATAGACATGCAAAGGAAAAATGTGGTGGTCCCCCTGCCACCTTGTTTTGCTGCTTCATTTTGTAAAAAGCCTGAAAGATTTGTTTCTACCCTTTCTTTTAAACCTTAGAAGCTTCAGAAAGTTCCAATGTCTCATTTTGTGGAGAGAAATCAGTCTCTTACTGGTAAATAGAGCACATTAAAAATACAAGAAAATGGAGAGTTGAGATCTCTTCCATTCCATTTAACTCCAAGGAATTGGAGTTAAGGTTCTATCTACCACTTTCACTCTGACCCTGGATTAACATCTGTTATATGTTATTTGTTAGAGTCACCCCCTTGCCACTAATCATGTATCCCCTCTACATTTTCAGTGGTGTCCAAACCTTTGCTTTGTATATTGTGTATAGTATGTGATTTTTAGATCAGGAGTTGAGAGTTCAGCATCTCTGTAAGGATTGTCTTTCAAACACTATTGGAAAATATTTCATGTGCAGTATGGGCCATAATTATGATGGTGCTGCTTCTGATTGGCTTTATTAACTACATTTAGTTCCCTAAGACATATTGGGCACAGTTTGTGTAAAGGACACTATGGCAGATGAAACTGTTGTATTGTTAACCACAGAGGTGGACAAAATTGGCTCATAGCTAGGCAGCAGCAATTTAATTTTGATTGCTTCCAATCGAGGCCTAGTTTCCTAGGTGAATACTGTGAGGAGCGTTGTCTTTTCACATCTGGTTTTCAGGAGGGCCAATGTAGTCTAACTCTGACTATGAATGCTTTTTTAGGCAGCAGATTTCATAAAATCAGTCAACATGCTATTGCAAAAAGAACTGTCACCTGTGCAACTTCCCAAATAGTCAGAATAATGGCAGCATTAGTCTGAAAACACCAGTGGACACCTAAGTTTTGGTTTCTCTGAGGATTCAGTAGTGGAGCTGCACAGGTGATAGTGAATCAGTTGGGAGGGTCCCCAGAAACATCCTGTGGTGAACAAGCATAAACAGCAAGCCCCTGGCAGAGGACACATCTGAGGTTTTCTGCTTACTCTTGCTACAGAAACTGTACTGAGAGGAGGAAGCCAGGCTAGAACAAGTAGCTGGTTACTTCCAGAGCGAAACACCTCCTTTAATGTGGCAGCGTAGATTGATTTAAATCACCAAGGGAAGAGCTACGATTTAAATCATCAATTCCAATAATCTTTTCCATTTATTACTGCACTTATTTTCTAAAGAAAGGTACATTGTCTTTGGTTGGTATAACCATTAAAGCGCATTGATTGGCAACTAGTAGAACTTTTGTGCTAGTTTTGGTACCACTTTTTGCTACCTGGGAGGGTACAGTATAACTGTATACATTTATTTAAGCAGTTACACAGCTTAATATTTTCAGTCTTATTAATTATAC
This sequence comes from Podocnemis expansa, assembly GCA_007922195.1. Classification (NCBI taxonomy): domain Eukaryota; kingdom Metazoa; phylum Chordata; order Testudines; family Podocnemididae; genus Podocnemis; species Podocnemis expansa. The sequence continues at coordinate 54,679,983 of ML681972.1, read as the reverse complement.
ATTTTTAGTATGTTAAATAGTGGACTGTGTTGCTTATTTACTAAATGATTAGTGTTTTGCTCATGATTTTGTGTTAAACTGTATTAGGATGGTAACTGGAACTTAATTAAACATGCAAAATGGGAAATAAAATCCATTTTTATTAACTGAAACAATCCTGTTATACAATTCATGACTGTTTAGTCAGATTTGTAAAGCTTGACCTCAAAAGTTAGTTTTCTCCCATGATTTTCTTTCTTTATATTGAAAAACAGCCCTTAACACTAAGTTTTTGATAGAAGCTCATAGATTCAGGTTATTTTAATTTTTATTTAGATAGTTAAGAGACTAGAATAATTTTTTAGTCTTAAATATATTTTGTTTTAAATTCAGATTTAATTTTTAACAAGTTTATTTTTAAAAAGGTAGTTTTCTTATTATTTAAATTAAAAAGCCTGATTTAAATAAGTTATTGATTCCCCCCCGCCGCCGCCGCCGCCGCCGCAGAGTGTAGTGTGATTGATGAGCAAGGTTATTGTCACCCTTATGAGACCTACTGATGGTTAAACACAGTCATTCCTTTTGATTGCAGTGTTTTATACTAGTTTTTACTCAAGCTCAACAGCTCATGTGCTGGGAGGTGGCCTGACTTTGTGTTATAGATGGGGCTAGGAGCTACTCTTGCCTCGTGCTTTCCATTGTAAAAACCTGTTTATTAATTACAAAACCTGTTTATAATTAAAAGCCAAATATTTAATTATTCAGGCTGAAATTTTCCATGGTGCGCCTCCCCCCCCCCATTAATTTCTGCAAAACTGGTTCAGGTGCTTCTGAGGATGACATTAGGAAAAATACATTTGTATTGTCAATGTTAAAAATGGCTTACAACAGTTTCATTGAGAAGCTTTGGTATCTCTGTGTTTTGGGGCAGGGGCTTGAATTTTGCAGAGGGGCTTGTCCTGGTGTCACAGAAGGGTCTTGTACAGTTCCTAGCTTTTGGCAGCTATGTTTTCAGAATGTTCCATACGCACTGAATATGCTCTATTGTAGGGCAGCAGGGGCTGAAGCAGGACTTTCCCTACAGTTGCTTCTCCTGGCTGTTGGGAGCCATTATGGCATCAAGCCAGGGCCAGCCCAAGGTTTTCTGGCACCTAGGCACCTGTGATTTTGGTGCCTCCCTGGGGAAGGGTATCAGGCAGAGCTGGATGGTCCAGGAGCTGGGCTCTGCTCTCCTGCCCCACCTCTGGGCTGGTCTTCCCCACCAACAGGGCAGAACAGCCAGCCCAGTAGAGCAGAGCCCGACCTCTGGGCTGGCCCTCCGCCCCTTGGACTGGCTGTTCCTCACTGAAGGCAGCAGGGAAGGGGGGCGGTGGTGCAGGCCCTGTGCTGTCCTGCTCATGGGAGGACATCATGGAACTCCAGGGCCAAGGGCGGTCACCCCTCTCAGCCCCCCCACCCTCACCCTGGGGGCTGCCCTGCTTCTGGAGAGCACCCTTGGTGCCCCCTACTGTTTTGTCCCTTGGTGACCACCTAGGTCACCTTTATGGCAGGACTGGCCCTGCGTCAAGCACTGGTGCTGAGTGCAAAGAGAACAATTTAGCCCATCTTAATGTTCATGGTGTTTCCCCCCTGCTGGTGCCCAGGCACTGTGGAAGAGAAAGGTAGGGGGGTAGAGAGGAGTGAGGTGCAAAGAATGGTAAGGACACGGGCAGGAAGTAGGAGCGGGTTTTGAAGTGCAGGGGCAGAACAGTTTGTGACCTCTGGAACACGCTTCTCCAGAACCTGGAACAGAACTGAAATGGCTGTGAAAGGCATTGGCGAAACATGGCTCATCTAGCATAGAGGATGACAGCCTACTGCTGTTTCCAGTTATCCTTCTAACTCAAGAGAAGTTATCTGTGTTATGGATCTGAAGTTTCCCATGGTCTGTGTTACAGATCTAAAGTATCCAGTGCTGCTGAAGACTGTTTGGGATCAATACAGTTCCTTCTGACAGTATTTTTTTTCTTCTAAGTTTCATTTTTTTGGAAACCTAGGAAATTACATACAAAAACTAGATTATAAGAACATTAAAGTAGCAAAATTAGTCTGAGTTTTAGGAAATTCCAGATTTAAAGTTGTCTGTGCAACCTTAATTCAGTTCGTGTGTGTGTGTTGAGGCTGTCTGAAATTTTAAAAATAAGGTGCTTTTGGAAAAATCTCACATTTTGGAGCACAAGTCCCATGGGCTTCAATGGCCTGAGTCATTTAGGATCTTAAATTTCACGCTTGGGTTCCTAAATCCAAACTTAGAATCTCAAGTTTAGCACCTGTTGCACCTTGTTTTGAACATTTTGGCTTGTCTTCAGATTCTTCATTCTATACTATTTTTCCAAAGAATCTGTGACTTATTCAGTGCACAAACCTCTTTGGTCCCCATATTCTGGATGGATTCCCAAAGGGACCAAAATGATTGTCATTCAGTGCGTAGGAAGGATCTGCTATGGGATAAAACATGGCTGTGCAATAAGAGGGTATTCCTGTAGGACCCCTGCCTCATTTGTTGCAGAAGCTGGGAGGTTGGAGAAAGAGAGGATGTTTAAAGCAGTTGAACTCTGCCATGGAGAACTGGATTGTTCTTCCTCTGTCACCATGTTTCTGTGTGATCCTGGGCAAGTCAGTGAAACCAGACTTTGCACAATTAGTGGTCAGTGTTCTACTCCTTGTTTTCTTAGTGCTCAGCTTGAGACCCTTGGGTCTGATTTACACAGATTCTGAATACTCATAACTGCATCTGAGGTCACTTGGATTGGTGCTTTGAACATGTAAAATGCTACAAAAATTCTAAGTTAATTTAAAAAGCAGGCATCTCGAATTGGGCACTGAAAATCAGCAGGAACTTTTGTTAATTTTGGCCTTGCATTCTCTGGGCCATAGGTCACCGTCTCTGAAATAGGAGATAATGCCACATATTGTCATGCCAGTGTTGTGAAGGTAGATTGCCATATCTCCATGCTTCACAGACATTAATCAATGAGTGTCATGGAAAAGCCCAGGAGGAAATGAATTCTGTATGCAGTTCAAGTTTTGGATGGTGTGTTGTAAATGCAGCCTAGCCCCAGATGCTTAACAACAAGGCTTTAAAGAATATTGAGTAACTTCCCATTTAGCATCAGCGAGGCAGGAGTTTTGTGGAAAAAATAGCATATGACCATGCAGTTAAAGAGCTCACAAGAGCTGAATTAAAGTTGGAAAGGCACATGCAATCCTAGCATTTCCTGATTCAAGACTGCTTGACTTTGCAACCTTAACGTTCTCTTAGAATAGATTCTTGTTTGTTTTTTGGTAAGCAATTCAAGAATCAAGCTTCCTGGAAAAAGGAGGAGGATAGTGTACAGCTTGTGAAATTGTTTTGGCTAGTAGTAGTCTACTGAAAAATGAAATCTCAGGGCAACTAAAACTGTGAATTCAGATTGAATTTGGCAAATAGTTTGGACCAAATAAAAACCGAAGACAGGTGGGGGGTTTGGGGAGAGGGTTTTTCTCCCACAAGGTTGAAACGTTTCATTTTGGAAATGTGGCTTTGCACTGACCTCTAGAAACTTTTTAGTTTTGTGATTTTTAGGTGAAAAATTAAAGAAAAAATACAATTTTGGTTTGAAACAAACTGAATCTTTCTGGATTTTATGGTTCCTTGGCCAACTGCAAAATACTTATTTGCTCAGCTGTAGTCCTGACTTTTTGGTGCCTTTTCCATCTGGGTGCTATTTCTTTCTCCTGCTGTTGGGGTAGTGTAATTGTTACAGTTAAAATATGACAAGGAATTCCCAGAAGACACACCACACAGAGAGGATTTGAACTTTGCTCTGACGCAGACTTGGGATGAATAGTAATTAAAAAGAAAAGAGAGCAGAAAGTTCATTTCAAGAGTAGGTTACTTCACAGAAGTCAAAAAGATTGTCACAAGCAATTCTGCCTAGTTCAGAGGTAGGCAGCACGGGCTCCGTGGAAGTCTCAGGAGCCGGATCAGGCTCAGTGGTTGCACTGTGGCTCTCTAGCGCTGGCGGGGGGTGGGGGGTGCGTGGGCTGGTGGACAGAGTAGCACTGCTCCCCCTACCAGCTGGCCCTCCCTCCCAAAAGCAGTCAGCAGGGAGCTGGGCCTTGTGGAGGTGGGGCCCTGGAACGGTCCCTCCCTGGAGTTCGGGATGTTTCTAACCTGGCCACCCCACGCCTGAATGGGTCTGATCCAGGGCCTGGGGTGCCGACCCCTGGGCTAGTTGATCCTAGCAGAGAGGCTGATGGGTCCCAGTTTAGGTTCCCTGATATGTTTGTGGGACCTGGATTTGCTTTCTTTAACTTTTTTGTATTGTATTCAACTCCTTGACAGTTGTATGGTTGTTGACAAGGCCTGAATCTGTTTCTTTTGTCTGCAGATATGCTCTCCCCTCCCCATCCCCCATTTTTTTGAAAGTCTGTTATGTATTTTGAAGTGCCCTTCTGTTATGTTCTCGTATTTGCTATAGCTGCTTCCACTCATGAATCCTGAGGTATCTTCTGACTTCAGCATAGCAGTGGAATGGGGCTCGATTGGATGAATTGCAGCTGCTTCTCTACCTAACAAATGTGCAGAACTCCTGTGAAGGTTTATGAGCAGTGAGTGGATTCTGAGCTGGCTTTTTTTAGTTTTACAAAAGACCATCAGAATGTGCTGTTGGTGTATGGATCCCTGTGCATGGACAAGGAACAGCTGACATCACGCTGGAGATGAAGAAAGAAACCGGTTTTAAACCAGTGATTCTCTAAAGCAGTCAGTGCTATTGTGTGGGTATGCTGCTGCTTTCTATATGAGTGCATTCCTGCAGTGTAACGAAAGCATGACTGGAAGGTATCAGTGGGCTGATGGACTATTTTGTCTAAATAAATCTGTGGCTGTTGTCACCATAGTATCTATGCACGTTGCAGGCATAATGGATTTTGTCCCCTGAAACACCCCTGTGAAGGAGGGATGTGCTACATCTCTGCTAGAGACTGGAAACGAGGAAAATGAAGATCAGGTAACTTGCCCTAAAGGAGTCTGACTGAGCCAGGAACAGAACCCAAATATATTTATTGTGTTGTAGTTCAGGGTTTGTTGCCCTAGCTCATCTTGCTTACAGGCTCACTCGTGGTCACCAAAGGAAAGGTTTGAGGTTTGGCGTGTTCTGTTGGCACTTCTCAGTCCCCCTGACGTTAGTTATACCTGGAGGTCAGGAATGATATTTGCACATGGGGACTCAGAGGAATAGACTCTTACACTGGTCAGTAATTGCGGAGAAGATGGCACAGGTGGTTTTGGTAGATAGACTTTGCAGTGATCAGAGACGTGATCTAAGGTGAGCAATCTGGCATGCTTTTGAGCAAATTATGTTGCTATTGTGCAACTTTTTAGTATTGATGGAGCCTTGAAAAATTCCTGTAGAATGTAATAGTCCAGTTAAACCCCAATAGCTTGGTGAAGTTAACATCTTCTCACCACCTCCATTTATTCATGCTTCAGTCCCCATAACCCTCAGTGATCCATTGTTAGCTTCCCCTTTCCCAACTCATTTGTGTGCCCTCCTTCCCCCCAGCCAAAACAAGGCACCTTTAGCCTCCCTCAGCCTCTGTAGTTTCCTTTTAGCCAGGTAGTGCCTGCCTGCTCATGTATCCAGTGGTGGAAGTTCCCCACTGTATGTAAGGGCGGAGCCAAGGAGAGGCTGCCTTCTTCCATATCTACTAATAAATCAGTGGCACCCACCCAACAAACGAATGCTTGACTGCCTCCTCTGCCCCCAGCCCTCAAATAAACCAACTAATGTCATCACCTCCACAATAAATCGATGCTGGGCAGACTTTTCTCCCCTTCCCTGTGGATCAGTTCATGTTGTCTCTCTTCCCCACTGAGCCCTCTGCTGGGTTGGCTGATCCCTCGAGCTGCACCCGCGGCGCCACTGCTGGGGTGACTGGGATCCCTGCACAAGCTGTTCCAGCACAAAAAAGTGTCAGTCTCCTTCCAAAAGGTACCCTGTTGCTTACCATGGCTGCTGGGCCCCCATTCTGCTCAGAGCTACTCTCACAGCAGTGGCCATTCAGTGACCCCCCCACCTTCACCCACCCATTCCTCAACAGCATCAACTACTCCCTTGCTGGGGTCATGGTGCCGGGGCTGTTTGTAGACAAGCTGGCCATCTCTGCATTGCCTGGATGCTTCACTCCAGCCATGTCTGTGAGGTTTTCTTCACAACGAGGAGGACTGGAAATGGAACTTTCTCTCTCTTTTTTTTTTTTTTTTTTTCCCCCTAAATGTAAGCTGAGATTGTGCAGAAACTGCTGGCCCTGCCTGGGAAGGGTTCCTGCTCACTGCGGGTGAGCAGGGAAGTGGATTTTTCCAGCATGATTGAACCATGATGTTTTCTTGCTGGGAGAGGAAAAATCTGGCCTGATTCTTTTGAAAGAAGAGGAGCTGTATTGCAGTTTTGTCCCCTCCCTGTGAGATTGGACTCTGCAGAAAATTTGGTTCCATTTTTCTTACCAGAGACCTCATGCTTTCTGGGTGTGGGGGTGAATGGGCGAGAGAGGCTTTCTCCCAATGCAGATATAGTGGGAATGAGGTGGGTGGAACTGGAGATCACAAAACATCAGCTTAACACCCCTCCCCTCAGTGAACCGTCTTTATTGTCCTCCCTCCCCCAAAACTTCCATACATTGGTAAGGAAATGTGAAGGTTGCTTTGTGATGCTAGTTGGACGAAGCAGCAACCAGATTCTGAAGCAATGGGAGTATTAAACAGGTTAACCAGAATTCTCTGTGCAGCCTGAGGTTTCTGCTAGTAGCAGCCATTTATCCCTTGGGCACTCTTTGGATATCTTGAATGGCTGCAGTGACAAGAGGAAGTTGCTGATGGGCCACTTGTAATTGTTTTAAGGCCCCTTTACTTTCTTAAACAGTGGATGCTTCTTCCTACTCCGAAAATGCCCTGCTAAGAGATACAGATTGTGGCTGAATATAGTGTTTGTTTAGCTTTCAGTGCAAGCTGCTTTTTCATTATGTTGCCAGGCTCCTCTAAGCAGGCTGTGGAATTTAGCAAGGACCAATTACAAGGTGTCTATTTAGTAGTTATTAGATTGGAATGCTTGCTTCTGCCAATCAAGATGTTTTAGGCAAGACTCTCCCTCTATTTTGGCAAGAGCTCCACTGAGCAGCCACTTGAAGGAACAACTGTCAAAGCCTTAGAAGTGTTCAAAGACGTGGGAGCATTTTCTTGTTTCTCCATTGCAATGCAGCACAGACTCTTCCTGCTCCAGGAACTGGGTGTGAAGCAATTACTGAGGTCAGTCTGTGCAGAGGAGTCTTGAGCCATGAGGTCGAAAACCAGTAATTCTGAGTACCAGACCCCTATGCCCAGGGAAATGGCAGCCTTCCAAAAATGCTCTCCAATCACTGGTAGTGCAGGAATAGTTACGCGTGTTCAAACTTGGTCTCTGCAGGAACAGTCTGGGATAGCCTGTGATTAGACTTGATAGTCCCCCTCTCTTGAAATACTCAGGTGCAGGAAAAGTGAATGGATGTTGCGTCCCCAGCAGTAATTCCTAGATTTGGGGGTGTCTAGCATGTTGCTCAGACTACATGGGAAGAGTTTGTGCCTGAGCCCTAACCCCAAATAGGGGGTGAAAAGTTGTCCCCCCCCCCCCCCCGCGAGATGGCATTCTCTTGTGTTTTCTGCATGTTGCTTTTGGGTGGCGTGTGCCCAGTATGTCATGGCTGGTGAAGGCTCCTGTTACTAGGGTTGTGCAGCCCCTGCTGCACACAAGTGTTATGAGGTGGAGTCATGATTTCTTCTCTTTTGGAGAAGGACCAAGGTGATGGAGGTTGGGGTGGAGTCCCCCAGTCGCTTTGCTGCACTTAAAGTGGTATGAATTCTTTGCAGACAGTGCAGGTGTGGGAGGCGCTTCATGTCATGCGCACACGTGCATGCACGTGTGCACACACACCCAGTAGAAAAAACTATTGGTGTAAAACCCTAGATGACTTCTTTCAATAAATGTGAATACAGCAGATTTGCTGACGTTGCGGAAAGCCTGGTCCCTGCCCTCGGGAACTTCCATCATGTGCAGACATGGGCTTCTACTGGTAGATCCCATTATAGTTTTTCCTCCAATGTTTGCCTCTGCATTCCTTCTTGAGTGTTGTCTTCAGGATTACCTGTTGGCAAATGTAGAATTGCACAATGCTGTTTTCTTGGAATACTGGCCAAGTTCTAGAGGAATGGGGGGAAAAAACTAATTTTGTGAAAATGGTGTGTTGAAAAGGCAAATGGGATTGACGCAGTTAACTATCCGCTAGCTTTGATTCCAGGCAAAAGTATGGAAAGGCTGATACAGGATATAGTCACATAAGTGCTGGAAGAATGATTCATGTCAGTCAGTATGATGTGGTTTTATTTATTTATTTTGGAAAACAGGTCTTGTCAAACTTGATACCATTTTTTGGGATTACAATTTTTGTTTATAAACATGTTCTGTACGGTGTTTGCCTTGATGATGATCTATTAAAAATTTTTTCCCAGTATTATTCAGTATCAGTATAGGCAATTTTAAATAGATTAAAAACTGGCTACTTGATGCATCTCAAAAAGTAGATATAAAGAGAATCATAAATTTACAGAGGTCTTTCTAGTGCAGGAGTTGGCAACCTTTGCCAACCCCTCTGCCAGCCCTGCTCAGTGGGTGCTGGGGGTGGGACCAAAGGGGGTGTGGCTAGGCCTCCAGTTCAGGGCCACCTGCCCTGGGCAATGGCAGGCAACCTCCGGGCGCAGGGCCGTCCCAGGGCGGGGGATGATGAGAGGGGTGATCACCCTGGGCCCTGCAGTTCTGGGGGCCCCGCGCTGTCCTGCCAAGCATGGCAGCATGGGGCCTGCACTGCTCCCCACCCCCCCATGCCAGGGACTAGGTGAGCCGGCCAAAAGCAGTGCCAGGAACAGCGTTCCCAGTCATTCCCCCCTCCACCCCCATACACACTGCTTTCGGCTCTGTGCTGGAGTAGTGGGGAGGCAGCGTGGGGTCCATACAGCTATTCCCCACCCCAGCTGCACTGCTTGTTGCCCCGTCTCTGCTACTTTGGCACAGAGCCAAAAGCTGCACGCGTGGCAGGGGGAGTGGGAGGGGGACGACCAGGAACACTGAGCCAGGCACCGGCGTGGGACAGCTAGCGAAGGAGCCTGCCCCTCCCCTGGGACAGCTGGCCCCACCCCCCACTGCCAGGGGGCTGAGTGGGGGCCCCACAAAAGGTGATTCACCCGGGGACCCACACCCCCCTATGGATGGCCCTTTCCAGGAGTCGGGGTTGGGGCCAGCATCTGCCCTGGCGGCAGTGGCTCCCAGCTGCCAACCTGCCCCTCCCCTCTAGCCATGCCCAGCAGGGGCCAGGAGCTGTGTGTCCCGGCTTCCTTGTCCATGCTGGCCATGCTCCTCAGTGGGGAAGCGTGGCCAGCAGGGGGGTCTTGAGTGGTGCTGCGTGCTGCTCAGGCTCGGCCCCCCTGCCATTTCTAGCATAGGTGCCCGGGGTTGCCAATCCCTGTTCTAGTGGGTTCAGCATGCATCTGTTCTTGGTCCACTGCTGTTCAGCATCTCTATCAGTGATCAGGAAAACAATATGAAATAATTTCTGGCAATATTTGCATGTGTAATAAATTGGTGGAGTGATGAAAACAAAAAGATCAATTTTACAGAAAGATCTGAATGTCTTTGTGTAGTATGTGGTCATTTGAACAATTTAGCCAAATGTGTCATTACAGATCTAGGAATAAGGAATGCACTTCATGATTGTAGGCTGGGGAACTGTATTTTGCAAAGGAGTGACATGCAAAATGGATTTAAGGGTCCTGGTGGATAAATAATAAAAAATGAGCTACCTGTGTGAGCGATATAAGGAAGTCAGTGCAATCTATATATAAAGTACTGAAATGTTGAGTAGATCCTATTGAAGGATCCCGGGGAGGTGGGTGGGCGGGCGGGCGCAAGCCCACCCACTTCTAAAGCCCTTCCCCCAGCCTAAGGGGGAAGCGGCACTAGACGGGGCTTCAAAAGATTCCGGGGGACAACTAAAGAGAAAACAGGGACGGGTGTGAGGTCACAGGTTCAAAATTAGGGTTTCGGAAGGGGATACCGAGCAGAGAACCCCGGACAGCGCCCACTGCTCCCAAAATGTTGAGTAGGTGATAGGCATTAACTTTGTGTAAGGGCTCAGTGAGGATGTAGAGATAATCAAATAGAAGAGGGTTCAGAGAAGAGCTACAAGAAGAATTTGAGATCTAGAAAACCCACTTTACAGTGAGAGACTAAAGAAGCTCAATCTATTTCGTTTATCAGAGAAGTTAAGAGATGACTTGATCGTGACTTAGGCCAGGGGTCTCAAACTCAAATCACCACAAGGGCCGCATAAGGACTAGAACGTTAGCCAAAGGGCCGCACCACTGAAACCTTTTCATGCAACAATTCCAAAGATTGGTAATGATAGTGTCATTGTGGGCTGCAGGAAATAGCTTTAGGGGCCACACGCAGCCCACGGGCTGTGTGTTTGAGACCCCTGACTTAGGCCTTGTCTACATTATAGAGTTTTGTCAATGCAAGAGACACCAGCAGTCAAAAAACCCTGTAATTATATTGTTTGTGCATGTTTACACAGCACTCCTCCTGTCAGCAAAGGATGTCCACAGTTGGAGCTCCATTGCTGACAGTGAGAGCAGTGCACTGTGGGTAGTTATCTTGTGCAGCTCCTGACCTTCTGCAGCTAGAAGTGGATTGCAGTGCATTATAGGTGTGGGCTCAACAACCCATGATTGCAGTTTTTTCTGTCCCATTGTTCCATCATCTACCAGCTGCAGAATTTTTAGATACAGAAAGCCTCCTTCCTGGAACTGTGCAGAGCTTGCCCCAGCACTAGGATGCAGGGACACAATAATGAGAGCTGCGCTCTCGGTGGAGAAGTGCATAGCAATGGCTGTGTGGAAGCTAATGACTCCAAATTGCTACCAGTTGGCTGGTTGCAAATTAGTTTGGAGTCAGAACATCCACTGTTATGAAACTTCGGCTGGGATTGAGAGACCCAGGACCCCTTGCTGAAGCCCATGGACAATAAGGGGACAGAGGTTGATTTAAAAGGGAGATCTTCCTCTGATCTTAGGTATCACGGGTCAGACTATCACCCCGGAGATCCTCTATCTATGCTTTTTGACATGAACTCAGACTTCCAGAAGAGACAAGATCAGATTAGGAGAGCCTCAAGACTCTGTTTCTTAAACATCTGAAACTCAGTAGTAAAACTGCCTGTGGTTAAGACATTCCTTTGCTGAGACTGTGTTCCTTGTGTGACTGCCTTGTGTGCTGTCCATGATGTGGTTCACTGAGATGCTTAGGGCACCCACAGAAGAGCAGAACTCTGAGGGCGTGTGTCCAAGTAAATGGGGCCCTGTGGAGTTTGAGAGGCTGGATCTAAAGTGGCTAAATAGAGAAGCTCCACATCCCAAGGAAGGGTCGCAGGTGGAGTCTGCATCTATGAGTGTGCTTGTGAGAGACGGAGCAACCTGGTTCTGCCCAACTTGATTACCTTAGGACAGGGGTTGGCGACCCAAAAGATAAGAGCCATTTTTAAAAATTCCTTCAATAACCAAGTGTTTTGAGAGCTGCAATGGGTATAGCCTCCTTGTGGGGTGTAGGGGGAGCTGGGCCACGGCGCTGGCTGCAGAGTCCCCTGGTGGGGGATGGGGAACCTGGAACCAGAAACAGTCCCCTCTCAGGGTCTCCTGATGGTAGTGAGTAGCCCAGAACCTGGCATGGGCAGCCCACGCAGTCCTCTGGTGGTGGTAGTGTTGGGGGCAGAGTCCAGAGCCACAAGGGGGCAGTCAAAGAGCTGCATGTGGCTCTGGAGCTGCAGGTTGCAGACCCCTAGATTAGGAGCAGTGAGATTCAGCGGTTGGGTCCACTTGCAGCAGGCTGATGTCTGTCCACAGAAAGGACTGAGCCAAACTATCAGTTTGTCCTTTCGTGTATCACAGCTCAATCAGATGCCATGGGTCAGTGGGAGGAGAGTAGACTAATGTCATCAGACTTGATAGGTAGCAGGATAAAAAAGCTCCTCCATGACTGGGTTGTTTTGTTAGGGTGTGGCTATGCAGCAGCACTTCCTCTCCTATCAGGAGGGAGCTGGTAGAAGTTTTCCCAGGAACACATTGCACTGGAGGAGGATGAATTTGTAAGGCAGAAAGGTTGTAACTTACCTGTGACTGCAGAAGGAGTTGGTTTTGGAATCAGAATTACAGTACAGGAATCCTTTACTCTCAGTGACTGGTCCCTGGGATCAATTTGCTTTATAGCCACCAGGAGGGGTCATGTTGATTACTCAGTAAAGGGATTTGTACAGATGTGGCTCGTATGCTGAGAAAGGGCATCCTGTTATAATGCTCTGTTAAACAGGGCTAAGCCCTCATGCAGGCTTAAATTTTGTTAGTTGGCTGTGGCTTACCTGCATTCCCACAGAGTATGTGATATGAGAGCACACTAGCCACTATCGCCATGCTGGTTGATACCTCTTTGTTGCAGATTGGTCTGGGCTCCAGACCTCTCTTCCAACAGCCATGGTTTCACTGGCAGGCTCTTGGCCTGAACACTGACACCTCCCCCCCCCCTTGAATTTTTAGGGAAAATCGCAGTGAGACTTTATGCTGGGGATGGTGGTGATGTAGTTTACATTGCAGTTAGAGGATGAATTTGGATTAAGTGAGGGAGTGAATTCAAGTTAGGGGCTTTCCCCTGAGGACATGCTACTTGAGCAAACCAATCTAGATCAGGCCTCCATAGCATTTAGCTGCCAGGTGATGACTCTTTGTGGTTTAGGCCTCCCATAACCTAAAAGGTTTTGTAGATTGAAGCCAGCACATGGATTGAACATAAACAAGACTTTCTGCAAGGAACCCAACTATACAAAGTGCTGCCTGTGAGACGCATGAGGAGGTAACAGGGTGGCTGCTTCCTGCACCAGTGGTTTTTTTTCTGAGTGAATAGCAGGGGTAAGCTCAGCACTGTCTGGATGTCTTATCACCTGGTGGTAAAGGCAGGATATCTGTGTTGGGTTCCACATTTCAGGGGAAAGCTTACAAATTCTTTGTTGGATATGACTGAGAAGCGTGCTCGCTTGCGATTAGCCAATAGATCCAAGGCAGCCAAGCAGTGAGTTTAATTAATACAGAGTGGGCAGAGCCAGAGCCCTCAGTTTCCTTGTCTGCCATGCTAGTTTGTCATCCCTCTCACTTATCATAGAATCCTAGGGTTGGAAGGGACCCCGCGAGGTCATCTAGTCCAACCCCCTGCCAAAAAAGCAGGACCACTCCCACTAAATTATCCCAGCCAGGGTTTTGTCCAGCTGGGCATTGAACACCTTCAAAGATGGAGATTCCACCACCTCCCTAGGTAGCTTATTTCAATGCTTCACCACTCGCCTAGTAAGAAAGTTATTCCTAATATCCATCCTGGACCTCCCCAGGTGTAACTTGAAACCATTGCTCCTCATTCTGTCTTCTGTTACTACTGAGAACAGTCAAGCTCCATCCTCCTTGGAGCAGCTCTTTAAGTAGCTGAAGGTTGCTATCAGATCCCCCTCAGTCTTCTCTTCTGCAGGCTAAATAAGCCTAGTTCCTTCAGTCTTTCTTCATAGGGCTTGGGCTCCAGCCCTTTGATCATTTTGGTTGCCCTCCACTGGACTCTCTCTAATTTGTCCATGTCCTTTTTGTAGTGAGGAGCCCAAAACTGGACACAGTATTCCAGATGTGGCTTCACCAGTGCAGAATAGAGGGGAATGATCACATCCCTTGATCTGTTGGCAACACTTCTTCTGATGCAGCCCAGTATGCCATTGGCCTTTTTGGCAGCAAGCGCACACTGCTGACTCATATCCAGCTTCCCATCCACCATGACTCCCAGGTCCTTTTCTCTATTGTTGCTATTTAGCTGATCACTCCCCAGCCTGTAGCAGTACATGGGTTTTTTTCGTCCCAAGTGCAGGATTTTGCACTTGTCCTTGTTGAACCTCATGAGATTTCTATTGGCCCACTGCTCCAGTTTGTCTAGGTCTCCCTGAATCCTATCCCTGCCCTCCAGGGTGTCTACCGTTCCCCCCAGTTTGGTATCATCCGCCACAAGGGAGGGTGGGTTGTGAGCAGGGGTGGAGCACTGTCTGCTTTCAGAGGTAACCAGCTGCCAGTGTCCTTCCCCTGCCACAGGCTCCCCATCCATCTCCATTTTGAAAATTTACATAAAATAAATGTCTGGGAATGTAGAGGGTTGTTTACAGAAAGGGACATATCCCACTGTGTGTCTGCAGTAGTATCGCTGAGTCTTTGTCGTCCACTGCATTGTGTGATGGTGAGTTGAGAGGACTGGGCAAAATATTTTAGTCAGGCAGTTATCGCTTCAGTTGGTTCTCTCCTCAGCCTGGTAACTGTGTTTTTGCAGCTTGCTGTCTTTCAAACTCCAGTCTTGACTAGGTACTGGGAAGGCCAATCAGCTGCACCAGCTGGGTCCACTGAAACACAGAGCTGAATGTTGCTGGAATTTTGACCTAATCCTTCTTGGCCTGTCATACCGAGGGGTAGTGAAATAGAGTCTTTGGGTATCAATGCAACAGACTTTGTGGATGCAGAGGCAATTACGAAAGCCTACCTGGTGCCTCCTCTCCTAGAGGAAAGAAGAGGAAGTTGCTTACAGTTCACAGTGATTTAGCAGCATCAAAGCTGGTTGAGAGAGCTAAAGAAATTGGCATTGATGCTTGATCTTTGTCTCTGCCCAAAAGGAGACTATGGGCTGGGGAGGCAGCACAGTTTCTGCACTGAAGTTGTGAGTGGGGAAGGTGTGGAGGATTTGGTATTGCCAAGCTAGATTTATTATCAACTTCCCATCAGCCTTCATTTACAATAACTAAAGGATACTCAAGATAGCGGAATAATGGTGAGACCAGCATTTGTGAATGGGGACGTTGGCTGCATCATGGGAACACACTCAGGTAATGTAGTCAAGCCTTGGGAATAGAGGGCTAATGAGGAAAAGAGGTGGGAGGCAGGAATTCCTCTTCAGACAACAATGGCAGAGCCTATGAATCACAGTCCTTTCTTCCTGCTTAGATGCCTTTCATGGCCACAGCACAATGAAAGCCTCCCACCCCCCCAACTGGTCTTCACCAGGCACAGGTGTGCAGGTGGCGGCAGCGAGGTAATTCAAGGAAGTTTCCAGCCAGAAGTTGAGTATCGTGTTAAATTATGACTTGCTCACAAGAAGCTACAAGGACCCATTAGTTATAACAGCAAAATACTTCGGAGTTTAGAAATTCCTAATTAGGTTCTCAGTGACTACTAATTCCGGTTAACACAGCTAATTAGCCTGTACTAACTTTTGCATGCAGAAGTAATTGCAGGGTTCTTTCTCTGCTGTTCTCTTCTGTCAGGAATAATGGAGCAAGTTTTTCTTTGGGAGTGGTATAAATCTTGCCACCATAGCTTCATGGTGGTGGTTGAGGATGGAGGGCTGTGATAACTTGAATGCAGAAGATCTCAGTATAATCCTCCAGCATTTGCTGGTGAGGAAACATGGCTCTGCTTCATGGGAGTCCGGGTGCTTTGGTAAGCTTAACATCTTGTGTTATGCACATACCTTCAGGTTGCATCCTCTCCAAAGCCTTTTCTATTGTTCAGGTACCTTCTCTCCTTGCTTTTGAAGAGCTGCTTGTTTTGCCATGGCAACGTCCAGGAGAATCTCCCTGAATAAGGACAGGACTCTTCCATGCAATGAGTAGTGCAGAAGTCACCTTCTGTTTTATTCCAAGCAGAGAAGAAAGTAGATCCTTGTTTTGCAGTTGAGACAAGAGTGAGTGGCACGTGGGGGAGCTAATCGCAGTGTGTGTTTTCCTGGCAATACACGGCTTCGTTTCCTTATCTCTCTTCTTGCTATCCCTTTGGGCCCTTGAGTGTGCTTAGGGTAATTGCTTTACTGCTTTCTGATGAGAGTAGTGCAGAGAAGTTTCAGGGATGCCTGATATGGAAGATGGACACCAAGTTGGAACCACTTCGTGCAGCCTTGTGAAGGGCAGAGGTGAGTACAGTAATGCTGCGTCTAGTGCAGGGGTCTCAAGCTCATGGTCCGTGGGCTGCATGTGGCCCCTAACGATATTTCCTGCAGCCCCCAAGGACACTTAGAATTTCTCAAATAATTGATAATACAGACTTACTGTTTGTCTTCCTGATGATCCCTCCATCTTGAACAGAAATAATTCTTTCTTACTTGTTCTTGGCATATATATGTTACTCCGTTTTTTCATTTTGGCTATACTTTGTATCATTGTATGAAAAGGCTTCAGTGGTGTGGCCCTCAGGTTAACGTACTAGTCTTCATGCGGCCCTCGTGGTGATTTGAGTTTGAGACCCCTGCTCTAGTACTTAAGCTCTCTGTCTCTCCATTCCGAAATTCAACCACAGCCATATAGGTTCTTGAACAAAAGAAGAGTTTCTGGGTAGCTTGGGAAAACAAGGCTAGTGTAGTTCAGTAGAATGCAGGGCCCAGAAGACTAAAATGCAGTCTGTTTCAACTCATCACCTAACTGACTGCTTTTTCTTTAACCCTGTGATTTCACATGCTAAACATTTTGGGGGAGCCAAGTGCAGCGAACGGACCTCTTCGACAAACAGAGGAGTTTTCCTGAAGTTCTGAATGTGGGGTAGCCTACCCTAGCGCGGCCTGCTGTTACAGCTGTACCTGCAAAATCCTCTTGTGCAGTTAGATCAGTATAAAGAGCTTGTAGGGGTGTAGTTTCAGAGATGGGTGTAATTGTATTGGGGAACTACAACTACACTAAGGATTTTTGCTGGGGTAACTGTTGGTTTAAAAAAAAAAAATCACACCTCCTAACCAACATGGCTATGTCAGTAAAACTTTTAAGGCTATACAGAACTGAATGATCCTTAAAGTTTCTTTCTCTGAGTAATTAACTCTTCAGATGAGGGATTGTGGGGAGAGTGTTTTGCCATTTAAACTTCATGGTAAACATAAGCTTTGTCAGCAGAGAGACAGTTACTGTTCTCAGACAAAAGCTGTATTTAATGAAGTTAAGTTTGAGACTGCGTAATTAGAAATTCAGAGTGGAAAAAAAAGATGCGATTTTAATTATCCCTGCAATAAGCAGTGTTATTCCAGGAATTTCAGAGTTAAGGTTAATCTTAAAACAAATCTAGTTATAATAAGAAAGAAATACAGTTAAGGCATTCAAACAGTTTTACCTCTGCATGCAACAACTACACAGTTACAATTAATGTATATTAGTGTTTGTGGTCCTAGATTAAATGACATTGGATTGTTTCATATCTTTTTCCCTAGTGATAAGTTAGTATGAGAGTGAGCTTGAGATACTGCTGCTGTACAGAGATGCATCTGTCTGCAAAAGAGGATACATGCTCTTAAACATATATTCATGGTTACTAAGAAAAACTCTTAAAATACAGACCTTGGCAAGCAGAGAACTTAAGTGCCAAAGGAAGGGCAGAGCACTCTTACTGAAAGTAATTGAACATTCAGATGTTCAACAGCTCCCAAAATCTAGCTGCAAATGAATGCCAATATTCTAGCTGATTAGATACTAAAATTAGGGTAAGCATAACAGACTATTACAAGAAGAAACGTGAGTGTCTTGGATTGTAGAAAAAGTTCCATTATATAATATATCTTTGAGAAATAGGGTAGGATTATGTAATTAGACTAGCAGTAAAAGTTCCAAATGTTCTTTTTTATTAAAAAAAAAAAAAAGGTCTGCATGTTTAGGAGCTCAAATTTCATTGACTTTGAATGAGATTTAGATTTTTAAGTGCCTAAATTGCCTTTGAAAATTTATTACGTGTCCTGATGCAACATTCACACTAGAGAACAGGGTTCCAGTTGACTGTTTTGGCATTTCCTGCATAACCAAGCAGTTGGAATGTTCCATTAAATTAGTTTTTCATATGGGATTGTTACCCAAGTTCCAGGGTGTAGAGCCTTGCTTACACTTGTTCAGCTTCACTGAAGACGCACACATTTTTCAACTTTTCTGCCAAACAGACTAGCCTTCTTTCTCCATAATTACCTTTGACTTGACTCATCAGGCCTGGCGTATTTAATGCACTTGACCTACGGCTATCCAAAAAGGTCATTAGATGCTTCATGTGGGTCAGAATATGCCTCTTTATCTTTCTTCGGAAGAGCGGACCTATAACAGCATACTACACCTGACTGGCAATTCGTGAGGCTGGTTGTTATCTATAAAGGCTTTGCTTGATTGAGACCGTTAATCTCAGAGAGACCTCTTTCTCTGTGAAGTTCCAAAGGGGCAGCCATGTTAGTTTAGTCCAGCAAAAGAAGCAAGGAGTCCTATGGCACTTAAAGACTAACAAATTTATTTATTGCATGAGCTTTCGTGGGAGAAGATCCCACTTTATCAGACGCTTTGAAGATGGGGAAACTTACAGAATGGGAAGCTCAAGCGATACTTGTTAGTCTTTAAGTGCCACTGGACTCCTTGTTTCTCATTCTCTGTGGACCCTTATGACACTTGTATTCTGAACAGTGTCTTATGTGATGGTCCTTGGGGTAGTACTTGAAAGATTTAGCTACAGAGCATGTAGGCAGGCCATTAGTTCACGCTTGTCCTCTTAGACTCCAATCAAGCAAAGGCGTTTTGCATTCGAGTAGTCATTTTTACTGGGTTGCGATGAAGGTTCCCTTGCTGCATGGGTCTGCTGAGGTGCACACAGTCCAAAATGAGAAGCTTGTACTTCTGCTAGTGACACATAAGAACACAGTTGAGTTCCTAATCTTCAAGCCATGAGTTTGTATCTGCCTTTGTCTTCAGTCAGACTATTTGTATGTTTAAAGGTAAGCATGTGTAAGTGCTTTTATGGATTGGAACAGAGTGGACAGTGCTGTTTGTTTGTTTGTAGTTCAGTAGTAGCCGTAAGCCAGGGCCCTGTTATGCTAGGGACTGTACAAACATATACTTACGTTGTAAACATTTCTGGACAGGGACTGTCTCTTTGTTACAAGACAGGGGGCAACAGATGGATGCAACAATTAAAGCCTGGTGCCCCTTGCTTGTTACCAAGTTTCAATTAAATCAGATGGGTTAAATATGCAGTTAGTTGTCTGCTCAACTGATTAGACAGGTGCAACTCCTCCAACCCCTGGCAGCAATCTCAGTTCAGTTCAGTGATGCTATCTCCACAGTTTTCCTTCACCTTAATGCAACAGGCTTTGCACTTTTTTGAAAAAACATAGGCTTGGGGCAGAGAGACAGAGAGGACTCAAGATTATAGTTCAGACTTTTCCTGTTCTCAGATAAACCTATGAACTGTCTGTTTGGGCTCAGTCACGTTGCGTAGGTAATGGAAAGTTTCTGTAGCTTCTCATCTTTCGGTGGCTCCAGGCATCATTAATTAGATCAAGCCGGATTTCCAGTGAAACTTTGACAGCTGTCTCTGCAGCCTGTAATCTGTCAAGTTTGTGTAAACTTTCTTCAGTTGCTTTTGTTAATTTCTAGCCTACCTCTGTAAGGCAGTTAACCAAATTAACCAGAGATAGGAATTTACACTAGTGCTTTCAAAATTAATTCGGATTAAAATAGTGTGAATTTAAAACAGAACACCTGTTTCTAATTAATTATTAGAGATCAAATCCTTATGTGGATGCTTTTATCCTGGAATAAGAGTGACTGACGAAGTGGATTGGAGCCCACGAAAGCTTATGCCCGGAGAAATCTGTTAGTCTTTTAGATGCCACTGGACTCTCCTTGGTTTTTTTGTAGTGTGTGTTTACACCAAGAGTAGTTAATTATTTTTTTTCAAAGTCCAAATTTCTTGGTCAATGTATAGACAAGATCCAGACTCCAGAGAAAATTAAGAACAATGATGATTGTAAGTAAATAAAATGATTTGGGGGTCTGTTCAAAAGAATCTGGCAGATTTGGCCTGTGTTCTGCCTATTGACTACCCCTAGCTTAGACTGTTAGTTGTTACTACTTTGTCAGTAAGCTTTAAATAATGTATTGACACTCATACATCTTGAGGTTAGGATGATTGGACCAGAGAGTTCCTCTTATTTGTGCCACTTCCTCAGATGATAAAAGGAAAATAGAACGGGCCTCTTCATTATACTTTCCCCTTTATTCCTTGGTGTCATCTTCAGCAACTTGGGACACAATCTATGTTATAGGCACAGAATCCACAGCATTACACAGGAATGTAGTTTTTTCCTGTATTGATGGTCACAGCCATTGTCAGGTCATTTCTCATGGCTGGCAAATTCTTGCAGTGTTGTCAGTATTCATTCTTTTCATTCTTCCACTCTTACTACATTTGCACTATGTAGTAGGGGACCTACAAGTTTAAATCTGTCTGGGAGAAGTCTATCAAGTGAATTGCTCATTTTGTGTTACACTGAAGACAATTTCTAAAGAGGCAGCCGTGTTAGTCTAATAAAAAAAAACAAACAAGGAGTCTTGTGGCATTTAAAGACTTGCAGATTTATTTATCGCCTGAGCTTTCATGGGAGAATCCCACTTTGTCAGATGCTTTGAAGAGGGGGAACTTACAAATTTTGTGGAGCCTTATGACACTTTTATTCAGAACAGTGCCTTGTCTGATGGTCCATGGAGTAGTGCTTGAAGAGAAACAGCTGAAATTGAACTAATATGCAGATTAGATTGTGTTTTAATAGACTGAATCATGACTATGGATTCTTTTCCCATTATAACAGGTAATTTGACTTCACCCTCCCTCTATGTGCTTTTTCCCAGAGTTTGAATCTTTACAAATGCTCTGATTTGCTGTTGCAATATGACCTGATCCCATGTCTTACACTCCCCTGCATTTATTTTCATCCCATTCTATAAAGTTCCCCCTCTTCAAAGCATCTGGCGAGGTGAGATTTTCTCCCATGAAAGCCCATGTGATAAATAAATCTGTTAGTCTTTAAGTGCCACAAGACTCCTTGCTTTTATTGAAGACAGTATTAACATTAAAAGGTTGCTACTGTCTTATCAAGTTCAAGTTTTGGCCTTTCTGTTGTTTTTTGTGATTCAGCGATCTTTGCTATTTGTGAGTTAAAGATACTCAGAGACCACTTTTCAACTGAAGTAGACATTGAAGAGTTGCTGGAAGGGCTGGAATGGGAATTTATATGGTTGTTGCTGCTACTTTTCTGATGACTGCAACAAAAAACTGTCTCTTGCAAGATCCTCAAACTCATCTGTGTTCCACACTTCCACTTCAGTTGGCCAGATGGACCTTTATTCTGTGAAAACTCTTATGTGGATTTTCTGTACTTTTTGACATGAGCATGAACTTTTTTGTCTCACAGCTCGACAGCTGTCCCTCTTTGCGTTCTGCTTGGGAAGAATTAATCCTTTTCTCTTATTTCAGTCCACTTATTAGCTTCTTCCTGCCACTTCATGAAGACCTATTGATTCCGATAAACTCAGCACTGATATTTGACAGTCACTGACCACTAATCATGCAGGTGCAGCTTTTCTGATGTGAGCACTGTAGTAGAACTGGGAAATAGGTGACCTTGGAGAAGTCACTGCTGCTTCGTGCCTGTTTCCCCACCTGTAATATAGGCATAGTGATACTGCTCTTTATAAAGTACTTTGGAGATTATAGATGGAAAAACACTAGAGGATAGGTAGGTATATATATTTTTTGATGCTACAAAGACTGAAAAATTATCTGAGCTCACCAGCTGCGCATGGAACCACATGCACAGCTGCCCTAGCCACCAACCAGAGTTTCAAAGCACTAGCAAGTTGCCTTCCCCTACCAGTTCACAACACCTTCCTCCTCAACCTCCAATGACTGTCGATGTGTCTCATAGTGCATGCTCTTCTCTCCGATGCCCCCAACCCTTCTAGTTCCCTTTTTTACTTTTGGACATTTTGGTAATTTTCCCCTATTTTTTCCTAGTCTTCAGTAGCAGGACCCTGCTCTGCTTCCCTTATAAGTTTTCAGAAGACTTGAGTATCCAACCACTGATTGAAGTGGGAGCCTAATGTTTCTGGTATCCCTAAAATTTCAGCTGTTGGCTGGGTTTGTGTAAATATTTAGGAGCATGGAAGTTAAAAAAGGGAAGTTCATGATTCTGGGAGAAGTGTCAGAAACTGAGGACATGGGGCAGAGGCTTTCCAGCTTCTCTAAGCAGGTACAAGGCTGGAGTGGGGGCTGGGAGCAGAGAAGGAGAATATTCTTTCTAGCTTCTAGCAGCCAGAGGGGATTTGGAGCAGGGTGGGGCATCACATTTTATCCAACACCTACCTGCTGAATGTTGCTATGAAAAGCTGGAGCCTTCAGGAAGCATCCAGGACAGAACCGAGGTGGGGGGGAAATGAATGTTTGCTTCCTTACAAGGAGGGTTGCTCTTCTATAGTAAGCCCTTCTTCTCATTTTCCATATATTGAATCTGCGGGCCCTTGTGGTGTCTTGAAAACTGTGAGAGCCCTGGGCTCTCTGGAAAGGCGTTTTCTGAGTTCTCTCCTTGGGCATTATTTGTCAGCAACAGAGAATAGGGAGGGGATATTGGCTGGGCAGACCAGGGCAGAGCCTCTGGTCCCTGCAAAGAACAGTGAAATGTGTGGTGCTTAGAGGTGCTCCTTGCTGTTGGGCATTGAACACAATGGCCCCTTTATGTCTGCGCTTTAATTATACTATTCGGCTAATTACCCTGAGTTTTTGGCTAAATGAAACCTACAGGAGGTTCCCCCTACCTCATTTTTCCAACACGATTCACAAATTAAAGCAATGAAATAAGTGCTGCAGGCAACCCTTGTAAGACCTGGTTTGTTAAGGGAACTTAACATGCATTCATCATCCTTCTGGTATTCTGGGCAGCTGCTTTTGATTAGGTCACTAAACTATTGTTTCCTCCTTTGGAGTCACTGGTAGTAGCAGGGAAGGCAGAGCTGCGCAGTAGAAGGTGGTGGGTGCATCAAGGACCTGGGAAAGGCCTCCTGGCTGTTATGCTCTGCCGCGCAGGGTGGGGGGAATCAGCCAGTCAGCACATGCAGGTTGTACTTGATGGGACCTTGAGAAAGATCTGAGGCACTTTCCCCTAGGCATTGTGGGGAGACTGCTGTGAGGCAACTCTGTCATGAGTGGGGCTGGAGGGGCAGTTCAGTGCCATCTGTCCGACGCTGATTGTGTTACAGCGATTGGTCAAAGGGTGTGGAGTGGGACCATGTCTCCTCTCAAATTTAGGATTGCACTCTGAACATTATAAGGAGACAGTTGGGGGCTTTGTATTCCCTGTGGAATGGTAGGTACGACCTAAGGCATTTTGGATCATCTGCAAAGGGGCTGGGAAAGCTACGGACTAGCCTGTCCCGGGGCACATAGGCAGCCCTGAATTCAGGCTTGTATAATGCTTATGAAGGGGAGTGAGTTGAGGGGAGAACATGAACCTAAGGCTCATCGGAGAGGCCAGGCATCTCGTAAGGAGTGTTTGTGGAGGACAGGAGCTGTAAAGCTTTTGCAGAATCAACTACTTGCAGGCAGACGGTTGCGAGGCCTGAAGATCAGTGGGGGGTGCAGGGAAGGGAGATGTCACTCTTCCAGCCTGTGCACACTGAGGCAAGGAGCAGCAGGAATGACTGAGATGTCTTATTCTTCCTTGCTGACCCCAGGGCCTCTGCCCAGTGACCCTTTCTGCAGTGCTTAGCTAGGGAGCTGCAGCCTTGTTGATAGGCAGGAGAGGCCCCCGTCTTAAGCACCTCACAGGACATGAGCCCAGTTCCAAGAGTCTACAGAAGCTTGCATGAGTCACTCACATTTTGTAGCCATTAGCAGGTCTGTAGCATCAGGTCTCCTTACCACAGGGACAGCAAGTGAGCACTGAGGTTAGCAGGTCTCTTGCAAATCAGAGGTATTCTCCATGGCCCCCCATCCCCCACCCTTCCAAAAAAAAAAAAGTCTCTGACCTAAGAAACAAGGAATCCCGTGGCAAAATGTCTGACAAAGTGGGATTTTCTCCCATGAAAGCCCATGTGATAACTAAATATGTTAGTCTTTAAAAGTGCCACTGGACTCCTTGTTTGACTTGCTGAACTAGGCTAACACGGTTACCCCTTTGGAACTTGACCTCCTCAGGTCTGCTGTATCCGGCATCCTCTTTCAAGGCCTCCTAGGTCACAAGAATTGAAGTTGCATGTCTCAAACAAGGCATTGGCTCATATTGAAACAATCACCATAAACTCTTACTCTCTTGAGGGACCACAAGCTGAATGTGACTTGCTGCAGATGTGAATAGCTGTGTTCTGTTGCGCCAGATGTCATCAGCGTAGGGAACGCTTGTGAAGCTACTGGAGAGACAGGGCTGTGACAAACTTCTGCACGATCAGATCTGTTTCAGATTTTTTTCCATACGCTACTGTGAACTCCTAGGCTGGTATCTTGTTTCTGTGGAAATAAGAGAAGCATGTCTTTTCTCTTGAAAGAGGTCATTTCTGGAGAGTGTAGGCAGTTGATACTATGCTTCAATATGAATATTTTATATGAAGAAGCATTGTTATTTACATAATAAACAAGGAGTCCTGTGGCACTTAGACTAACAAATTTATTTGTTGCATGAGCTTTTGTGGGAGAAAATTCCACTCCAGGTGATTGTGCCACATGCTAATACTGCACAGTATGTTCCGAAAGTTACCCCTTAAACTACCATTTATAGGTCAGTGGTATTCAGTCTCCGCCCCCCCCCCCGGGTTTAGTGCTTGGATAAGCCATTCCACACTTTCATCTTCAATCTATAACTTTCAAAAGGGAAGATGGCCAGGTTGGGGGGTGGGAGGAGGAGGACTTGCTGCTCTATTAACTTTAGATCATCCTGGGAGGTTAGAAGGGCAGGTAGGGTGGAGAGGGCAAAGTGTAAAATGGGGCAGGTGTAATAGAACAGGGCCAGGATGGTGGTGGAGCAGGGAGGTTGAGGAGTCAAGAAAACACAGATCCTAGGCGCTTTCATGGAAGGTGGCTCCTCACTGGATTGTCTCTTTCCTGGTGCCCATTTCCAGCCTGTGACCTCTGAGCCATCTGCACCTGGGAACTGTTGCTTGTTGGGTGTGGTGTGTTAGGCTTGGACTGCCATCCAGCAGGGTGTGTGACAGGCAATAGTCTACCAAGGGAAGTGGTGGGGGCAAAAACCTTAGGTGCCTTCAAAACCGAGCTTGATAAGTTTATGGAGGGAATGATATGATGGACAGTGTAGCTTGGCCATTGTCTGTCTTTTACTACTGGTGATGGGTATGATAGTGACCTGGGAAGGGGCATTTGATCGAGTGGGTTCTGAGTTATTACAGAGAAGTTCTTCTTGAGTGGCTGTTGTGGACTTGCCCTCATGCTCAGGGTTTAACTGATAGCCATATTTGGGGTTGGGAAGGAATCTTCCCCCAGGGTAGATTGGCTTGGGCGCTGGGGTTTTTTTTGCCTTCCTCTGTAGCATTGGCATGGCTCACTTGCTGGTTGATTCTCTGTATTAAAGTCTTTAAATCATGATTTGAGGACCTTAATAGCTCAGTTATGGGTTTGAGGTTCATTGTAGGAGTGGGTCAGTGAGGTTTTGTGGCCTGCACTGTGCAGGAGGTCAGACTAGGTGATCATATTGGTCCCTCCTGACCTTAGAGTCTATGAGGCAGGGCAGTTTTGAAGTTGGAGACTCCCTCACAGGGCTTTCAGGAGCTGAGAGCATTGGGCTGTCTCAGCACAGAGAGCACATACCATTCAAGGTCGAACCTGTGTAATCTGTCCCATGCTCCAGTTACTGCTCTGCGTGTTACAGGCATGAGGCTGCCTGCCAGTGGATTGCCTTTCTGACTGTCCTTCACCCATCAGCATACTCTTCAGACACTGGTAAAATGTGCTTTCTAATCTCATTCATGGGCTCTTCTTCACTGCTGCAGCCCCTCTGTTGTTACCTAACAGCAGTTGGCAGTGGTCCTTCCCCTCCAAGCCTTTGCATGCAAGGACGCTAGGGAGCCTGAAACTCATGGCCTTGTTTGAGAGAAAACACCTTGTACCTGTGCTCTAGTACAGTGGTTCCCAGCCTGTGGTCCGGGGACCTCCAGGGGTCCGTGGACATGTTGCAGGGGGTCTGCGGAGCCTCTCCCTACTGGGACTGGAATCCAGCTACAGCCCTGATGCTCCCCGCCAGGGCTGCCTCTCCCCGGCCTTGGCCAGATCCTTGCAGGGAAATGGGGGCTCCCTGGCAGGGGCAAGGGTAGGGGGCCATAGCTGCCGCAGCTTGTTTCCCCAGCAGCATGGGCAATGGTGGTGGCAGCACTGCTCACTGGCTGTCCCAGTGGTGTGGGACAGATTGATTACGTAATCACCCTCAATCACCCAGAGGGGCCACAAAGATCTCTATTGTTAAAAAGGGGTCCCTAGCCCGAAAAGGGTTGGGAATCACTGCTCTACTATGAGTGTGGAAAGCTGTCGAGCACAGATGTAGTCTGACAGGCTCTATTTGTATTCCTAAAGGCGCTCACACAGCACAGTCTCACCACTCCATTGTGGCCTTGCTGCACACACAACAAAATAAAGTGTGCACAAAAAAATTCAATAGTGCTAATATTGGTGTTCACAAAGAAATGTTTTTGCTCACACAAAGAAATTATTTGTGCACACAGTCTATGAGTAATTAGAGAGAACATTGAGCACTGGGCTTAACTTGCAATCAGTGATGTGTGCTCTGATCTGTCTGTCACTGTGTACCCATAGCTGCAGGTTCCGGTCCAGTTGGAGCCAGGTCCAGTCCACAAGTGCCACTTAACCAGACTGGACCCAAGTTCATCAGAGTCGACTTTAACATAAGGCTAGGTTCTGAGATGCGCTGAAGATCTTGCTACGGCTTGGGCTTTGCTACCCAGTTTAATTACAGTGTATCAGGTCAGGATGACCCACTTCCCTTTTGCAATAACCTAAGTAGATTAATATGCCCTTTCAAATATATGCTGCTATACCTCACCTTTAACACTCTTCTGAAGAAGAGAAGGTGAAGGAACTCGTAACAAAGTAGCTGTGAGCGCTTGTGAAACTATTGGACACTGAAGCATATGCAATTTGCATGTGGCAGCAGGTCAGAACACCCCCTCAATTTTCCTTTCTCCTTTAGAGGGAGCCACAGAGCTTCCATTCCCAGCAGGCTATTGAGCCCTGGGACCTACAGCCTCCTCTCTGCAACTTATTCAAGTATGCTTCTCACCTGTGCTATGGGCCTAAGTATGGTCTATGAGCTACATAGATGGGTGACTCACTCACAGCCTCTGGTGAACCCCAAGGTAGACATCTTGCAGTCTTGATGATGTCTCTTGTTTTTGTTCACAGTGCGGGCATCATTGGTTGCAGAGGCCTTTTGTGTCAGTCTGGCTTTTCTGGGAGCCATTCCAAACAGTGGAAATGTTCTGAGGATATTGACACAGCAAGACTTTAGACAAGCTCTTTGGTTTGAACATCAGTGCTTCATTCCCTTTGTTGGTTGCCATTTGACACTCAAGGTGCCCATCACTATGCAAACCCCTAGAAAATAGGCACAAGTTTCCTAAAGGAACTACTGCTTCATCCCCATCTTGCTATACAATCTCTGCTAATCTGGAACTAACCATCCCAAATGTGAGTTTATGCCTGATTCTGGATTAGAAGGGGTCTCTCACATTTTCCAAGTTTTGGACTCTGGGTATGTGTACACAGCAAAAACAAAACAAGTCTACAACAGTGAGTCTCAAAATCTGGGCAGCTTGGCTCGTGTTTGTGCCATGGTGCTAAAAATAGCTGTGTAGACTTTCCTGGTTTGGCTGAAGTCCAGGTGCTGAGACCCTCTCCTCTCTCTGGGTCTCAGAGGCTGGGTTCCAGTCTCAGCCCAGACGTCTACCCAGCTATTTTTAGCACCATAGTGTAAGAGTCCTGTGAGTCTCGGCCAGTTGACTGGGACTCTGAGACTCAGAGCTGCAGAGGTCGGATTTGATTTTTTTTTTATTTTTGCCATGCAGGCATACCTTTAGCCACTTGTCCAGTTCTCTTTGCCTCTCTGAAGGGGCAGAGAGTTTTTGTTGCCCCACCCTTTTTTTTTGAATAATGAAACCATTTAAGTCAGATAAAGGGTGTCCAGAGAGCATGGTGGGCGACGTATTAGGAAATCCTGTACTGAGAAGTGAGGGCTGGTGTGTAAATTTGATCATATGGCCATCATACTGACCATCCACTCAGCATTCCTGCAGGCACTTGACATAGGTGGATTTCTGCTTTCCATATGGGAGAGAGGTGAAGGAAAATGACAGCCCCAACTTCGTCATCTGGAATTTCATGTGTTTTTAATAGCCACACCATTTGTCCGTAGACGGCTTTTGTGCAGAGCCAACACCGCCTATCCAGCTGACCAATATTGTCTCATTGTTTCACTGTATTCCCTCATCATTTTGTACCCATCTATTAGCTCTTGTCAAATACTGAGATTGTAAGTTTCTTGGGGCAAGGACCATCTTGTTTTTCAGTGTTTGTACAGCTCCTACCTAGCACAACGGGGTCCTGCTCTATTACTAGGGGTTCCCGGGTCCTTGGATAGCACTGATAATCCTCACATTTTTATTTGTAATCCCATTTTTTTGTGTCTGGAAATTACTTTTAACCAAAGTGTTTTTGGCTCTCCTGCCAGTGCCAATGGGCCTGTTTTAGTTCTCCGGCCAGGTCAAGTCCTTCACCAGTGACGCCTGATTAGACCCTGGCCCCACAGCAGTCCTTAGTTTGGATTTATTTTTAAATATATGCGCACTCCTTTTGCACTTCATTCTTTAAAGCCTCATTACATGGTTTGTAAAGTGACTGTCTTCCAAATGGTCATTCCGTGTCCTGTCTCTTCTGGTCTAGCTAGCCAGAGGTTTGAGGGGAGATGGGGAACAATCAACGGCTTCTGAAGGCAGGTTGAGCTGGTGGGATTTTCACTTACAGGGGGAGAGCCCTCTCAACTGATTGTATCCAGTTGGCTTGGATATTGACTGTGGATGAATGGGTATGAATGGAGCCATTCAGGTTGACAGACAGGAGCTGAAAGCTGTAGACAAAAGCCACTGGGCAGTCAGTAAAACTTTCAGTGTGGGGACTTGCCCATAGCCGAGGAGAGGCTGACAAATGACAAAGAGCAGTGAAGCTTTGAGTGGATGCCATTCCCCTGTGCCCAAAAAAGCAGTGGGAATGACGGGTAGTTGATATTGATGTAGGGTGGGAACAGGGAAGACTGCAGTGCTCTGCCCAACTAAGTGTTCTTTATTTCTTGGCTTACGAGATCTGACACCAGCAGTAGCCTTTAATGCAGGGATCTCAAACTCAAATCACCATGAGGGCCTCACGAAGACTAGTGCGTTAGCCCGAGGGCTGCACCACTGAAACTTTTTCATTCATACAACGATACTGCAAATGTTGGTAACAACAGTGTAGTTGTGGGCTGCAGGAAATAGCTTTAGTGGTGTTTGAGACTCCTGCTTTAATGACTCTGCTGATCAAAAATTGCTTGACACACTGCCAAGAAAAATGACAGTAAAGGGCTTGGTCTGGAGTGTCAGCAAGTGTTCCAGGACCAGCCTAGGCTGTCAATGGTTGCTGACTCAGGGTTCCAAAGCCTTCTGTGTCTCTGTATGTTGGGCTGTTCCTTATTGAGTGTTCAGTGTATCTGCCTGAGCTGTAGTTGGGTGTAACTCACTGCCTGATGTTGGTTATTTTTGATGAAGGCTTTGTAGGGGTGACTCACCACCTTGTGTTTCTTGTATCTTGGTGGAGGACCAGTGGGCTCATTATGTCTTTGAATCATGCAGTCATCACAGCGATTTATGTCAAGAAGCACCCCATAAATATGAATCTCCAAAGCAGTTTATAACTCCCTGTTTTCATACCACAGCTCTCTGAAACATTCACCATAAGATTTTCAAAATTGGTCTCTTTCCTAGAATGATGTTTTTGTACTTTTCAGCTGGTTTTAAATTTCAGTGGGAAAACCAAAATCTAAACCTTTCTTCTCTGTAAGTGTCTGAGGTTTGGAGTCTGGCTGGGACATGGACTTGAGGTGTAGTCAGACCTTAGGCTATACTGAAAAACCTTTCCTCTGCAGACAAGGCTTAAATCAGAATGGAAACATTTGATAGCTATTTTGTACAGGTGTAAGTAACAAGACACCATGCCATCCAATGGACAGTCTCTAAATATGCTTAGAAGAATCGTCATTTGGAAGTGTAATGGCAGCAAGTTCTATCTACAAAGAGATAAGAAGGTTGGGTTCTTTTTAGTTTTATTTTTTTCATTCTGCTCTTCTGAAGCCAGTGTTTGCTTGGTAAATTAAATCCCTTCTGGCACTGAATACTTTTTGAACAAACTAATACCTCATGGTCTCATTTTAAAAATATAGTCTCTTGTACCTAAAGATATCTCCCACACAACTTCATGAAAAACACATTTTTCTGTACATTCACATCTGGAGGGAAGTTGCTAATGTTTTGGCTTTTTAAATGAAATCAGGACTCCCAAAATTTTAATGATCAGAAGTGTCCCAGACTTTTACCAATGATTCTGTTACATGTGATAGTCGTGAGGAATTCAGAGGTTCCTTTTTTCGCCTGAACTGGTCTGGACTGAGTTGTCTGTGTGTTGCAGTCCATATTTAGTGAGAACTTCTGACTCTCTGTCTTGTGATCAGTGCATTGCTTGCTAATCTCCATTAGTGAGAATGCACACAGGCCATTGTCAAAGAAAGAGGGATTATTTCCCAGTAACTCTTCTCTTTATTCACACTACTCACCCCTCTCCTCGTTTGTCTTGGAGTCCTTTTTTTGTTTCAGGACTTGGCTACGGCGAGGAGCTGAGGTGGGCAGAGCACACACTTATATAGACAGAGCTGGTGATGACACCTTTACATGAGATCACTCTTAACGTCACCAGTGGACACAGTTTCTTCTGCTTTGTTCTTGGGGACAAATTCACTGAGCTTTCTCTGCTTGAGATTTTTGGTGATGCTTGCTGAGTGCTAGGGCAGGTGGGTGCTACCAGCTGTGAATTAGACCTCTGCCACTTGACTAGTGAATGCCAACGGGGAGACATGTGGCCTTTATAGGAGTTGAACGTCAGGAGT
Source organism: Podocnemis expansa (assembly GCA_007922195.1). Taxonomy (NCBI): domain Eukaryota; kingdom Metazoa; phylum Chordata; order Testudines; family Podocnemididae; genus Podocnemis; species Podocnemis expansa. The sequence goes on along the minus strand of ML681972.1, from coordinate 54,648,802 downwards.
TCGCAACATCCCATCCCATTCGAAGGGACCATGAGAACCTTTACTTTGTTCACGCCATACTGAGACTGATGTGCTTTCCAGTTACTGCCCTGTTTCTAATGGGCCTTGTTAGGGAAATTATTGACAAGACTATGGCGGCGTAGCTTTGGGGGAACTTGGACTACTCTGGCCTCCTAGCCCACTTAGTGTGATTTGATTTTTTTTTTTATGCATGAGGCTAGCATGGAGGATGCATTACTAGTGCTGGCTAATCTTTTCCTGGTGATGGATGGGTACCAGGGATTCATATTGACTTTATTAGCTCTATTCTTTCTATAGCTCTGCCTCTCCCAGCTCAGGTGATGCCATTTAGTGACTTAGGGCAGGTCTACAAAGCAGCAAGATTTCGGCAGCAGTTGAAGGGAAATGCTCAAAGTATTTATAATACCTTGAGTATCTCCCTTCAACTTCTTACTTACCACAGTGTCTTCAGTGCACTGAGTTGAATGGAAATGCCCTTACTTTGTCTCAGTTACTCCACTTACTGGTGTGGTCTTCAGCGATCGACTTCCTGATAGGCTGAGTTGGTCTTCAGAGACCCAGTCAGTCAATTGGGAAGATCACTCTGGCACCAGCAAATTTGCTGACGTCAGTGAAGACTAGGGGTTAGGCCCAGACCCTCAAAGGTATTGAGGCACCTGACATGCACTGGGAGTTAAGCTTTTGATATTCTGGGCATCAGAGTCCTAAGCCCGGTTGCTTGGGTGTGTACTGCCTAGATAAAACTCAATCCAGAGTGCATTTTAGTGGAGGAAGCAACTGGAAGAAATGCCAGGGCATATCAGTGTTGTAGCTGAGAGAGGGTATGCCCGCCAATGGCTTCAAAGATTTATAGTTTGGGAGTTGTGTTGGATGTGCCCATGATCATGGATTTTCAGGGCTGCAGCTGTTGCCAAGAGTATTTTTATCATCTCTGCTTCTTGAAGATGTTGAAACACCCATCCATCGTTCCTCGTGGTTTTGCCACCTTGAGATCGATTACTGCAATGCATCTCCACCTTGAACAGTCAGGAACTGCAGCTAGTGAAGAACTTTCATACAGAGTATATATGACACCTGAATTCTGCCCTGTGTATGGCAACTAAGCACCAAAGTGGTTTTGTTTTTACCCAGCCTGCTTGCATCCTAGATCTCTTAAATACATCTGTCTCCACAGCATTTGGAACATTCTGACCAGTTGGGTTAATGTTCCTTCCACTAAGCAGTGTGGCACCTTCATGCATGTAAAGACACATTGGGCTTGTCTACCCACAGCCAATTCTTGCATGTTGTCTTCATAAATACAGCTGATCCCTCTGAGCAAACAGGCAGTCCATATCTAAGGGTCTGCTCTTGATCTGGCTGTGTATGTCTGCTGGGTATATGGGCTCAGAGGTATGGCTCTTACTTGACAACCATTCTGTTATCTGGCTGTTGCATCGAGCAGATATTTTTGATATTGGTTTTGGTTTGTTGTGTTGCTCCCAGCAGGTAATGGAGATGAGCCAATGGATCAGCTTGGGTTTAAACAACATCGAACTCTGAACCCACTTTGGACAATAACACTGATCTACAGGAAGCTTGTCTAAAACTCAGTCAGTATCTCTGAAAGGTTTGGAAATAGGAATGGGAGAAAAGGAGGGCAGATATCATCATCATTGTCAGTCCAAGGCATAGGAGCTGGTTTTCCTCCCCAGGTGTGCTGCTGCTTTTCTTTGTGGCATACTACAGATAACATCCTGTTTCATTCCCCCCACGCTTTTTGTGTCCCAGGCAGAGGGATGTTACAGTGAAGCCAAACAAACACAGAGTCTGGTGGAACTTTTAAAGACTAACATTTATTTACCACATGAGTTTTTTGTGGGAGAAAATCCCAGGCACTATTGTCTAATTAATTAATTTGAAAAACCACCCTTAAGTGTAAAGACTGAGGCTGTCTTTTTTGAGAGTGGTGGGAGGGAAAGATTTCTGGGAATGCGGCTTCTAAATCTGTTTCTGTAAGAGGCGCCTGTAATGCTATGCAGATTTCTGTGTCAGGCAGATTAAGGGTTTTAAATGGCACACTAGTGCACCTTAAACAAATACCTTACCACACCCTGTGAAACTGGGTATACTTCTGGATTTTCTCTTCTCCTGGGGATGGCTGTATCTAAACAGAAGTTTTCTTCTTTCTTGCTAGCCATCTCCTGTTTTCCAGTTCTTTCAGTGACATCCACTATCCAAAACTGATGAGGGTGGGGTTGGCGTAGTATTTCCATGTGAGACCAGCAAAGTTCTACAGGAAATGCGCTGATGGGTCCTCAGTCTGTTAAACTACTGCAATAGCTCAGGATTTCTAGGGGAGGAGACCATTCTGATGCCAGCATGAACACCTTAACAAGCCAAGGTCCTGATAATCTGTGGTCATTTAAGATCCCCTGGTTTTTACACAAAAGTAGGCTGTGCTTATAACATCAGTTTTTCCATAGTAATTAATTGTAACATTGTAATCTAGTGCTTCTGATATCACAGAAAGATAGGAGCAGGAAGAAGAGGCAGCTTTACAAAGGAGAAGATTGTTTACTCCAGATACCCTGATAATCAATTAAAATTCAGACTGAAAAAATTATGTAAATTTTTAACAGTGAGGACAACGAGCCATTGGAACAAGTTAGCAATGTGGTGGACTCTTCATCATTTGCAGTCTTTAAACCAGGATTGTTTTTCTTTTTAACTGATAAGCTCTAGTTTAAGCAGGTGGTATGGTTTTGATTCAGAATCACAGGGTGAGAGTCTGTCGACCATGCTCTGCAAGACTGCAACCTAGGTGATCATAGTGGTCCCTTCTGGCCTTAAACCTATGAACCTATGAAATAGCAACAGTAGGAGAAAAAATCTCAACTTGTATGTGATTTTAAACAAATAATTGACCAAGAATCCATTTAAGCTTGCTTTAGGGTTTTTAATGCTTTTATGGGTTTTAGCTGGAGTCCAATGTTGGATCAGCTTCTCTGAAAGCCAGCTGCCATAGCTTGGTCAGGGAGCTGCTGTGAATGACTCCAGGTAGACAGGACTGCTGGTATTTGAACACAACATATCCTCCCAAATGAGAACAATAAACTCCCATCTTTCGGTATTAGATCAGAGGAACGTTTGGGCGAGACCAAGATAAATGACCGTTCTCACAACAGGAGCAAGGTGCATCCCAGCGGGAGTATTTGATGCAACCTGCAGAAGTAAATCAAGCCCTTCTTCTGTCGTTCTGGGAAATATTGGATCATAACCACATGTTCAACTCGATCATTTGAGGCTAGAAAGGCCTCTTCTGCCTGTATGAATCTTAGTGCTTCAGCCCTTGACATTTTGCAGAGAAAATCTTAGTTTAGTTGGATAACAATGTACCACACATTTCGGCAGTTGCTGCTAAACATCTGGATGAGATTACTTGGTTGGAAAAAGGGGGGTCGGGTGCAGTGATTTATAGATTGTTTCTTTGGCTGTAAATCCCAGCTGTAATTGGGACTTCTCCGTCCCTAATTGTTTGCAGAAAAGAGCAAAACTCAATGGCTCTTAATTCATGGCTAGGGCCTAAGCCCAGCCTGTGGGGAGGAGGGGGAAGGCTAGTTGCTAGGACACCACGGCCTTTGTTTTGGTCTCAACTCCATAGTGTATTTAAGGCCCTGTATACATTTCTATGCATTGTTAATGTAATTTGTTCAGGCAGTAAACGGCCAAGTCCAGCTGAAGGAATCTGATACTCATAACAGAAACACCAGAGGCCAGGTTTTTGTGGTCAAATTAGGGTTCTGAGGCCTAGCTAGAGAACAAAATGTTTGAACTGGACAATCTCTACTTTTGTGTTCATTCCCAGCAATCAGTTTTTGGGGCAGTAGTTCCACACACAGTCATGTGCTAGGAGATGCATCTCTCTAAAACAGAGAGATGCAAAAGCTGAATGGAGAGTCGCTCAAACAAAAGGAGGGTTAGTTTGCCCTCTACCCCCAGAACATATTGACATTGATCCCAAAGAGGCTACGTGACATTTACGTCTCTTGGTGTTTCATTGATCCATGTTAAACAGCTTACTTGGGGTAGGATTACTGAATCGGTCCACATGCAGGCTTGCAGAAATGTTTTAAAATGTGAATAGATGTATATTCTTCCCTCATGTTCATCAGTGGTATGGAGTTACATGGTGAACATGCAAATAAGAGCACAATTATACTCTACATTAAAATGCATTGTGCAGGATAATGTACTGGGCATTACTTTAGCAAGCTTTCGATTTCCATTTTTCATCCATTTTCTTCCTCTCCCCCATGCCTCCCCCCAGTAAAATATTTGATCACCAAAATTCAGCGCAACAGTTTGTTATGCTGAGTGAATCACCATGTTTTAAAGAAAAACAAACAAGGAATTCTGTGGCACTTTTAGAGACTAACAAATTTATTTAGGTTTTAAAAGTGACACAGAACTCCTTGTTTGTTTTGCTGAACTAGACTAAGATGGCTACCCCTTTGAAACATGTTTTAAAGGTTATTGTTGGAAGGCTAATGTTAGTTCCTGAGTCTTGTGTGGTGTTCTGGGTTTTTTGCAAAAACTTACATTTCGTAGTTCACTGCTGAAACTGTGAGAGCAAATGGAGTCACCACTTGCTTGAGTGTGAATGTGGGGTTTATGTGGCCATGTCAGGCAGCCTACATTGACAATGTGAATTCTCCTAATGTGTGAAATAGAAATAGCAGGCAGGAATGTTAGGATTGCCCAGAGCTTGGTGGTGCTGAAATGGTTGTCCGTTTATGACTGTGTTGTAAGCATGCACCTACCACAAGGGGGTGTGAAAAGCACCACATGGTGTAGTTTTGGAAGAAAGATAGTGCCTGCCTGTTGTGAATCAGCTCCAAAGTGTGGAGGTTTGAACTCCCATTGCTATGGCTAGGAAAGGAAATTACACCAGCTGAACAGTCTCTGCAGCCATTATTGTATTGAAAAGATAGGACTGGAGGATGATTCTGATTTGCCACAACTTTTGAAGCTTTGAAATTTATTTTTGGTTTTCAGTGAAAAAAAGCAAAACCTTTTGAAAGAGCATGCCACCAAAGTGTGTTGGCTTTGATGAAAATACGTTTAGTGAAAAACGTTCTACCCAGCTCCAGTGCTGTCCCATACTCTGTGAAACTGAATCCCTTATTTGGTCTGACTGGGAGGATCATATGCGAAGAGCTGCAAGAAAATCACTTGCACTGTACAACAAAAGTTTTAGGGATTTTTCAAAGTCCAGAAACTAAGATGCATATTCCTGAGTGTTATCAGCTGGCACTCCAGCTATTTACATTTAATATGGCTATCTCTCTTCCTGTAATGAGAACTGAGTAATGTCAGTTCTATTCTATATAGGCTCTTCTACCAGCCTCGTCACTGGAGTATCCAAGCACCTTCCAGTCACGCAGTAAGCAATATGACTAACATCTGTCACCTGATTTGTTTGTTCTTTCATCCTGTCCCTGAGGCAGGATAATGTGTGCAGTGGAAAAGTTTTAACAAGGCTTTTGTTGTTTTAATGTCACTTTTTGTATGTGTCTACGTGATTATGTGTTGATATCAGAGAAGACAGGTCAGAGAAGCGTGCCCAGCACTTGGAGTTGGAGGCTTGGTATGTTCCTTAGTTCCTGAGGGAGTTTGTTCCAGTTTGGGACCAAGCCCTAGAAGACACTCAGATTTTTGTACAGACAAGCTTTATTCTTGTGGTAGAAAGTTCCATTGGGCTTGAGGAGCAGAAGCGTCAACCTCTATCCTCGTCTCAGAGCTTTAGTCTTTGTGTTGGGCTCAAGCCATTGAGCATTGAGACTTGATACCCTATGATCTGGCAATGTAGAAAGCAGCGAGCAGGTTAGATGTGCTGCAGAAGTGACTCACTGGACCATTCTGTGTTAGTTAGTGTCTCCTAAGAACCGGTGGCTTTATAGGCATGGTGCATCAATCACTGTAGTCCAGGCAGGAGGCGATGAATGCTTGCGTACCTGCGGTCAAGTTACATGAGCTGGATGGGACTCGGAGTATGTCTACATTGCAATAAAATCCTCTGGCACTGAGACCCAGAGCCTGGGTTATATGACTTGGGCTGGCGTTCTGGTCCTGAGATCCATACTGCACACCTTCTCCCCCCACCACTGCAGAATCCCTGACCTGTGCAAGCCAGAGGTCATTTGTTGCAGTGAAGACACACCCAGAGCCTCCTAGCCAGTCAGAAACAGTAGGAAATGTTACTCATCCTTGTTGCTATGGGAGATGTTAACTGTGCTGTAATTACAGAGTCTCTGAAATGACTCAGTAACTTGACTGCTCTGCCACTTTGTGTAGTTGTATTTTAAGAGCCTTCTCTTGGCATTTGCCCTCTGGAGATTTCTGTGCTACCAACTTTTCTGACATCACCGTTGCCAACTCCTGAGTAATGCCAGTAGATGAAGTCCTATTACAGTTACCGCCAATCCCCACTGCTTTCCCCTGCATATTGGGGTGGGAGTCTCACCTGGGTCATCCTTCCGGGGCTGTGCCTCCTTTGGTGGTTGTTAGGAAATAGTAGTCACAGCAGTTGAGCTTTTCTTGTTCTGTTGTGTGTAGATGTTGATGTTACTCTTTGCACGCATTCCTTTGAACCTCAGCCCTTGTGCTGCCAACTCCACGTCTCAAAAATCATGGGTTGGGCCCAGGGACATATTAATGCAGGATCTCTGGGGCTGTAGCCCTGGGGCCCTGCAAAATCCATCCCTGGCTAGCTGGCCCTGCTTCCAGGGAGGCACCACTTGCAGGAAATGTAGGAGAGACCTTCCAACCCCTGACTTCAGGGAGAGGGTTTGGCTCCAGGCTGCTCTTAGCTGAGTTGGCTGGGATTCTTCCTCCATCAAGGGAAGCTACTGCTTGCTGCCTTCATTTACAGAGCAGGGACCTGACTCCTGGGAGCCAGAGCCACAAGGGGGCTGAAGAGGGGCTGGGCCAGAGGGGGGAACAGGAATGTGAGGGGATGGAAGAAGTGACTGGTGTGAAGGGGGCAGAATGGGAGGGAGGCAGGGGTGATGATGAGATGCAGAGGAATCAGGAGGCAGGGGGTTTATGTGGTTGGGAGAGGAAGGCTAGAGTAGATTTGAATGGGGGGAAACTATGAGGGAAGGGAGATGTGGAGAGGGGAGGCCAGAGGGAGAAAGTGAGAGCAGCAACTCCACTGCCCAGGCTGTCACAGCTCACTGGCAGCCAGGGCATCTTCTGATCTCCTTTGCCTCCGCCCCAGGGGCAAAGACGGAGCCACTGAGGGCCTGTCATGGCCATACCCACAGCAGGGGAAGAATGGACCATGGGGACACAGATTCTCCCCAATCCCATGAGGGGCTGCTGCTGTGAGTGACAGAGATAGTCAGGGAGAATAGGACATGGTGTGCTGCTGTCAATGTAAATATGGGTGCTCTCCCTCTGAACCAGAGACCCTACTCTCTTGGTCCACAGCCGGCTGGTGGCAGGCCAGGGGCTCTACTATATCTTAAGCCCTGGGCCCACGGGGTTGTTAATCAGGAACTGTTTGGGCCACCCAGAATTTTAAATGTTTGTGGAGGGGTTCTGTTTGTTTTCTCATTTTTTGAACCTTTAGATTACAAGCTTTTCTCTGCAAAAATGAGAATTACAAACTTTTTTTTTTTTTTAAAACATGAAAGGTGAGATTCTCCCAAAATAACATAGTTCAGGAGCTGGGACTTTTAAAATATCATATTTGTGATAAAATCATGAGAGTTGGCAACTATGGATTGTCCTGTCCAGATTCAGGGAGGACTTTGGTCCTGACATTTGCTTTCACTGTTGTTTAATTTGTTCTGCCACCTTTTCTGCTACAACTGGCTTCAGAGGTCTTTTGCGTCTGTTTGCAAACTCTTCTGCAAAGCTGTTTATTTTTAATAAACAAATGTGGCACCATGTGTATTCCTTTCCTGTTTCTCCCTTAATACATACGTTTTGTCTTTCTGCAGACCACTGCTCTGTTTTTTAGTTCACGTTTATCTTTTATTTTGTTTGTGGTGCAAATTTTCCACTGTTCCTAATGCCTTCAGGTTTTGTAGCTGTTTCTTTGTTTGCACACTGCTGTAGTGGATATAAATAAGGTACTGAAGTTCCACCTTTGATTGTCACAGCATATGGGTTCTTGCTTCATTATCTTTGGTGCCTGAAAGTATTTCAGCTGTAATAAATGGCATCTGCAAGTAGGCCAGGTTTGCATGAAGAGGATAACTGGATTGCAATTGAATACCTATGGTTTAATTTTGATCAGATATATAAAAATATACCTCTTCAGGGTTACATTGCATTTAAGCACAAAGTATTTTCCTTGAATTGCATCTATTTTTCATCAGTTAGTTGACTAAACAGGAAGCAGTCCTTTCCCAGTGCTGTATTCAGTGTACCCACTCCGCCATACTTCCAGTTGTGCAGCCACTACACAGCTGGTCTGTGAAGACCTGAAGAATGTCCAGTTTTCACATGTATCCTTGTGCGTTTGCATCTCACAGATATCCATGCACATCTGTATCACTGCAGGGAGTGGAATGTTGCTTATGGTCATGGCTGCAGTGACTCAATGCCTCAGGTCAGCTGCAGCAAAAAAATAGTAGTAGCAGTAAAAACTTGTTTACGTCTGGCAACATGTGAAAGCTGAGCAAAGGGGGCCATGCACAGTGTGCAACAAGAAGTTGTTTCATACACCCCGCAGAACTCAGGAGCTGTGCTACATGTTCTTGAACACCATCTGCTGGCACCGTGTCTATTTACATATATACAGACATCTCTTGTAAGTGTAGGTATGCAGCACCAGTCTGTGCTCCTCGTGTCCTTCTAAAGTGTGAGACTTTAGTGCCCAGAACTCAAATGATGGCTAATAAGGCAATGTGGCATTGTGATGACACTTTGCAACCAGCACAACCACTCACCCTTAACTCTGCCCTCTGATTCCTGTCCTAAATCGTCCCACAGGGAGATCCCTGTGCCTCTGTAAAATCTCCAGCAGGATCTCCTCAGACCCCTGGTGCGGCATAGAGTGCGGCCTATTGGATTGTGTGACTAGGAGAGCTGAGTTGTCTCTGTGCTCAGTACAGCTCCAGTGGCAAGTTTGTTTAGGGAAGGAGGTGATATTCTGTCCCAATTCCTATTGCCCTCCCTCTGGGGGTAGAGTTAAGGGTGTGTGGCTGTGCTGGCTACAAAATGCGTTAATGCTGTATTTTCTAGATTGCCATCCTTTGAATTCTGGAAATTAAACTCATGTTCAGGAAGGATATGGGGAGTGCTGAGCACTTGTATAACCTTCACTATTCCATAAGTATGTTTTGGTTTGTGGATTTTCCTTGGGGTTTTTAGGAAGTGAGGTAGTGATAGGGCATGACTGAGGGGCAGCTGTGGGAAAAAGTCAGGCTGTGGAGATGTTTCCTGGGCTTCAGCGAGGTGGCACCACTGGAGGAAAAGGGGATTCCAGCTCGTCTATGCATTTTAGGTGGGCTCTTGGTGTCACATACTGGATGAGCTTAGAGGCATTCCAGTGTCAGATTCTAGAGCGCATACAGGAACAGACTCTTATCTCAGGAGCCCCCTGAGGATGAGACCTCAGATTTGCATTACTGTCTACCTGGATTCATTTATAAACTGTCTTATCAATTGGCTTTGCAAGTGTCTTTTATAGCATTTAGTGCAATGGGATCCTGGTCCACAGCTAGGGCTCCTAGATGCTATTGCACTACAAACAATAAAGATAAATGCGCACACTTAAGTGGTTTGCTGGTTTGGGGCTGCAGGCAGTGTGTCTTAGGATCCCTTTGATCAATAGCCCCAAATCTTGATGTGGCATTGCTATTTTCAATGCAGTTTGCCAGCATGTACAGTTTGGAGCATTCTGAAAAGGTAATAGCAGCCCTTTGGGATATAGGAGTGGGTGCTGTATATCAGAAACCTCATGACCAGTTGACCCGGCCAAGCTACTCTAGGATGGTCCTTAGCTGGAATACTAGATTTCAAGCTGATCTGAACATTGTACTTTGTATTCCAGAACCAAGAAACATCAAATTTTGCACCCCTGACTCTTCCCTGGGCTCTCAATTGATTCATCACCAGCTTATCATGGGGTTCTTACTTTTGGAAGTATCTGGTGTTGCTACCCTCAGAGATCGGATACTGAGCTAGATGGACCTTCCGGGGGCTAGCTGTATGCATCTGACAAAGTAGATTACAGCCCATGGACACTTAGGCCTGAAGAAATTTGTTAGTGTTTAAGGTGCCATGGGACTCTTGTTTTAGATGGACCTTGGATCTGTTCCACTCCAGCAAGTTATATGTTCCTAGCAAATTTCAGGCCTACTTGAGTGCGACTGTGGATTTTAGAGCACTTTGGAAAAATCTGTCTCTTTGTCTGAAATCCCCTCTCAACCTGAACTGTGGAATCTTTGCCATTTCTCTGTAATTCTAATGTGTGGGCATTTTTCATGGAATTTCCTACTTCCTTGAAAGGAAAAACGAAGGAACAAAGATGTATCTCCTAGAACAAGATGGGATTCCTTCACAGCCATACTTATGCCTTCTATATGCACCTTCACAGATCATATTCCACAATGTCTTGCCTATTAAAATGAAATTTCCCACCACTTCCTTATGGACATGTACTCACTAGTTAAGTCCTGAAGTGTTGTCTAATATTGAGTTGGGATTTTTCTCCTGTTTCTGTATGCAGACTGATGGAATGCAGAGAGATGGTTAGTTTTGTTACAATAATTCTGTGCATATACTCATAATTACATTTTAAATCTTTACATAGCTCTGCCAAACCCATTCTGATTTCCTCCAACCATTAAAAGGGTTATCTACAAACAGGGACAGTTGCCCCAGTCCAGCAAAGCACATAGCATGTCCATTTATCTTTCTTGCTTGTGTTTTAGTAGAGGCTAGGAGCCCTAGTTGTGGACTTGGTAACCATTGTGCTAAATGCAGTACAAACACAGAGCAAAAAGATAGTCCCAAGCCATAAGAGCCTGCTTTCAGTGGAATTTGCCTCAGGTTAGTCTGCTGAAATCAAGCTATGTGCTTAATCACTTCACTGGACTATTGCTTATGTCACTGACAGATGTCTGGGTTTAAACCTTCCCCTCCTGTGCCTGGACTGTTTTTAAAAAAAAATAAAAACTCCTCTTTCCCCCTACTCCTTCCATTCTTGATTCCTTTCTTGATGAAACACCCAGGGAGAGATCACGCTCCGACTGAGAGTCAGAGTGCCAAGTTCAGCAGACAGGAGAAAGCTATACACTGCTAAGTTGATGCTTTAGAATGGAAAGTCTTTGGCAGTGTTAATTCTTGGTGTTGCTCTGTGTGTGTCATCTAAAGTAAACTTGATTCCCTGAAATCACATTTCTGTTGTTTTAGGGTTTCCCTTGTGGTTTTGCCAAACCTGGTCTTCGGTTGTGGAATTCACAATGAAATTCAGCTGCGGGTTAACTGGACAAGTACGAACCATGGGCTTTTGAACAAGCACATCCCTTTCAGTCAGAATTTGTACAGCTTTCTTCCTGTTGCTTTGTGAAACCCACCGCAAAGGAAATGGAATGGTATTGTTGCAGTCCTTTGGGATTCTCCTGCAGTGTAGCTGGGGGGCTGTAGGGTTTGGAATTTCTCAAGAGGATAGGGAAGTGTGGCATGTGCCAAGTTTTTTTGCAGAGCCAGAAGGATTGAAAGAGGTGATTGAATCAGGCAGTTGAATCTCTCCAGCAAAGCAGGTGAGAGGAAATGAATGTGAAAGGTGGGTGGTCTGGATTGGTGTGAGGCCTGTGGGACATAGTCTCTGTGATCCGTTTGGAGGGGTGAGTTTGGGGAATGGCAGTCTAGGGCAAACAAGCTGGGGATGACAGAGGCTCTGGAACCAACCTCTTTAGGGTCATGTGGTCTGGGTTTCTCTTGCTGCATGAGGGAAGGTATATAAATGACCCCTTGTGGAGTGATGAGGTGGGGACGAGGGTTCTCTGTGGGCCAGTGGTCGGCTGCAGGCGCTAGGATTGCAATCTGACTCCTCCGACCTCTTCCAGGACTAATTCTGTTCAGTGCTAATTCTCCTGCCGTGATTTTAATCAACTCCATTAAAGTCTCCCCTGCCTAGTGTCTTGTGCTCCAGAAACAGCCCTGCAGAGCTTTGAGTAATAGCTCAATTGTGTGTAAGTGGCTGTGAAGAGCCCTCTGTGCACAGTATGAATAGGCCACATATCCATGGAAACCAGAGCAGGGCGGCCAGTTGGCCTTTGACCCACGTGTTGCCACCGCCCTGTTAAACCCTGGTATGCTTGGATTTGCAGCCCCAGTGTTCTGTCTCTTTCCCTTTTCCCATGGGGGTGAGAGGCCCAGCTGCCTTTCAGGAGCTTCCCAAGGCTCTGTGTTGCAAGCAGGCTTGACCACCGCCTGTTTGTTGTGGCTCGCTGGAGTTTGTTCTGGCCTTGGGATGCGGCGTGTCTCTCTGCCAGTCACTCCTCTGTGACTGAACCTAGCGAGGGGAGAAAATATGGGGCATGGGCCCATTTCGCCCAGGACAGAAGAGTTGGAGGTGGGGTGCTTACCTTGTGTCCTGATAACTTGAGGCATGGGCATATCGATGTTAGATAAATCCATTCCACTCCTGTCCAATCCTGTGCCATGCTAACTCCACAATGAAGATGCAGACTGTGGTGGTGGAAGGGGTTTTTCCCTCACTGTAGAAGCTTTGCTTCCCCAAGAGCTGGCAGTTAGGGAAGCAGAAGCATTCTTCTGCGAACCCAACAGCATCTCTGCTGGGGATTACATGGGCATAGCTACAGGGAGTGGAGGGGCTGCGGAGTCACACCTCTCAGTGCCATGGTTAGTGTAGACAGGACCTTATACTAGAATGGGTGTGCTCTCAAGAGGGTCATGCTAGCAAGGTTATGTTCACAACTCAACTTCTGCCAGGATAACTCTCCCATGTAGATAAGCCCTTACTCTCACCTAGCATCATATATGCAAAAAACAGTGCCTGTGTTAGACTTTTCAGATGTTTGTTAGCCTGTGTTAGCAAAAGTGTACTGACACTCCTTAAATAACAAAACAAACGAGGAGTCTTGTGGCACTTTTAAAGACCAACAAATTTATTTATCACATGAGCATTTGTGGAGAGAATCCTGCTTCGTCAAATGCTTTGACAATGGGGGAACTTACAGAATGGGAGGAAAATAAATGCAGGGAAGTGCCTGGATTTATTTTCCTTCCATTCTCTAAGTTCCCCATCTTCACAGCATCTGATGAAGTAGGATTCTTGCCCACAAAAGCTCATATAATAAATAAATCTGTTAGTTTTTAAAAGTGTCCAGGACTCCTTGTTTGTTTAGCTGTACTAGACTAACATGGTTACCTCTTTGGAACTTAAATAAGAGTGCTCCTTAAGTCCAAGGCCTCGTCTACCCTATAGAGTTTTTCTACACAAGTTATACCAGCATACAGCCACCACTGTAACTTAACCAGTGTTGCATGTCCTCACTGTGCTCCTGGTATCAGCAGAGTCCAGTCACTCTACCAGCTCTTGCATTGATACAGGGAGCAGTACACTGTGGGCAGTTACCCCCTGCGCACTGCATGCAGGGCCTTTTGGGAAAGGTTGCGAGGCCTCATAGAGCAGGCACAGCATGACACGATGAAGGTTTCTGAATCCCATCTATCTCATTGGCATCCTAACAGATGGACTCTCACTTCTCAACTGTCCTGTCAGCCAAAACAAACAAGGAGTTCTGTGGCACTTAAAGTCTAACACATTTATTAATTGCATGAGCTTTGGGAGAAAATCCCATTTTGTGAGATGCTTTGAAGATAGAGGAACTTACTCTTCCCTGCATTTATTTTCCTCCTATTCAGTAAGTAAGAGGATCAGGTCACACTAGATTCAAAGACTGGGGAACAGCATATAGAGGAAGATGGGAAACAGCTCCTTGTTTGTTTTAGTGAACCTAGACTAACACGGCTTGCCCCTTTGGAAGTCAGCCAAAATGACACTGTTGAACACAAACACAAGATGCCCACTAAATTGTATGTGGGAGGGGGGTGTTTGAGAAAGAAATGCTGAGCATGTCTGCCTACTGTTTCTTAAGTTCAGACAGCATCCAGAAGCAACCAATCCTGAGACAGAAGCTGAAGCACAGACAGCTGGTGTATCCCTGTCCCACCATCTCAGCTCAGCAAAGCCTGTACACAGGTGAGAGGCAAGGGGGACACCTTGACATCAGCTCTCACCTCCCTGCCTGGCTCTACACAGCACATCAGGAGTCTCTCTTCCGTGCCCCCCTGCACTGCGTACATGCCTGTTAGAGGGGAACAAGAATGATTCCTCTGACTTCTTGCACAGCCTCCTCTTCTCACAGATCTAGGACAGTGATCTGCCCCCTCCCATGTGTTCCAGGCAAGAGCCAGCATGTTGAACTGGGCAATAGCTGTGTGAGTGCTCCATGCTGAGCAATTCCAAGACTTCCTGGGACTTTGAAGGGGCAGGGTGCATGCCTTAATAGCTGGAATGCAAGGCAGCGCAGCAGAATTCAAGCCAGTGAGCAGAGCAGTCAGGGTGCGCATTGTGGGATAGTTCTGGAGCCAGGCTACAGCACATGGCATCTACACCAGCACTTTGTCACTCTAATTTTGCTTTAAAAAGTTATGTGCCTCTTGTTGAGGTCATTTTGAGTTGTAGCCAAAACAGGAGCTTTGTCGGTGTGAGGAGCATTGTAGTGTGTATCCCACCACTGTTTTGTCAACTGCCCCTGAGGTAAAGCAAATAAGGAGTCTTGTGGCACTTAAAAACTAATAAATTTATTTATCACTTGAGCTTTTGTGGGAGAAAATCACACTTAGACACTTCAAGTGTCTAAGTGGGAATTTCTACCACGAAAGCTCATGCGATAAGTAAATTTGTTAGTCTTTTAAAAAGTGTCACAAGACTCCTTCCTTGCTTGCTTTGCTGAACTAGACTGACTCAACTACCCCTTTGGAACCTGTCTCTGATGTGCAGCCTTTCAGCACTGCTCAGGAATGTTGGTAATTTTGCTTTTGCTGTGGAATCTCCCAGTGCTGTGGACATGGTCCAATTTGGAAAAGTTTTCCCTTTTCTGGTTTGCTTGGGTTTTTGTTTTATTTTAAAGTCAGATTCTTGGTTTGTGGTGTAGAGACTTTGAGAAAGAATCTCTCGCTGCAGCTGTCAATGGTGTAAAACAACCGTTAGCTTGTGTTTGCAAGCAGAAAAGAAAGAGGATGCAGACCTGTGTTCTGTCAGTGTTACATCCCAAATAAACTGCAGACTGAGCCTTAGCATTTATCACTGAGTCTTCCAGGAACATGGGATTGTTTAGCAGAGACCCCACCCGACTGGATCTGGCTTGGAGTCATAAGGGTGGGGGCAGGGGAATAGTGACCTGTCAGTTAATTTCACAGCTGTGTAAACAGACAAAGGAGAGAAGAGGCCTCTGGTGGTTGTGGGGGTGGCAAAGCCCATGCATAATGGGTGTGGGGGTTGGGGACAGGTTTTTGGGACAGTTTGGACTTGTCAGTGTGGAGTTGTAATCTCTAGGAATCTGGCAGGATGTGAGAAGGCAGCTGGTGTATAAAGAGAACATGCTACTTAGATATATTCTCTCTTCCTTCTGCCTCCCTTGTAGCTGGAACTACACACTCCCAAGCGATGTAAGTTTTGCCAGCAAAAGCACTCAGTGCACAGCACTCTGTCACCAGGAGACGCTCTCCTGCTGACGTTGCTACTATGGCTCATTTAGGTGGTTTTATGATATAGATGCATAGAGTGGCTAGATGAGCACTTATGCTAGCAAAATTTATTTTGTTCAGGGAGTGGTTTTTTTCATACCCATGGACCACAAAAGTTTTGCCAACATTAGTGCTCATGTAGACAAGGCCTAAGTGTCTTGCTGATGACTGTCTTTATGAAAGATGGGGCCAAGCATTCAGGAGCTCACTGCCTTGGAGGGGAATAGAGGTAAGTCTGTGAACAGAGATGAGGCTTCTGCCATGTTCTCATAGTGGTTAAGATTCAGGGATGTCTTGCTGCCTGGTGTGAAAGTGTTCCACTGCCCATGGCCCTCTGTCAAGAAAGTTTTCAGCATGGAATCCTGACAGGTCCAGTTATCTAGTTTCTGTGACATAGCCAGGAGTAAGCAGTCCATGGGAGAGCCTGGTCTCGTTCTATGTAGAGGTTTGAGGACTGTGAACTTTGTGTAAAAGTGGCCAAAGAGTTAGTGCAGACCACCATTGTTATAATCTCTTTAGGATTCATTGCACATAGTGGTCAAGTTGGTTGCAATATTTCTAGCTGGTCCCTAGTAGACTAGATGTGGTTGCAGAAATCTAGTCTTGAAGTAACTAAGGCCTGAAGCATTTTGGCCAGATCCGTGTCCAAGAACAAGGGCAGTTGGGCAAGAGTGCAAGAACAGCGACAAAGCCAGCAGCAAAAGCTCAAAGTCTCCAGAACAGCCCTGTGAATTTGTGGGATAGCTCTTGGGAAGGACTTCAGTTTTGTAGGGCATTCTGTGTTTGTTCTTAGTTACTAGCTGTTTTTGTTTGATTTGGTTCTGGTGGCTCAGACCACGTGGCAAGGAAGACCATGTGAGTAACCAGCATGATGAGTGCTTCCAGGAAGATAAGATGCACCAACAGTCAATCCATACATAGCCATATCTGTCAGTTAAGGCAGTGGTTCTCAACCACTGTGTCAGGACACATTACTGTGTAACTACACAGGAGTAAGTGTGTCATGGCCTGGAGGCAGTGGGCTTGTGTGTCCTATAGAGTTGCAATATGCTCCCAAATGTGTAGCAATCCACAAAAGGTTGAGAACCACCAAGTTAAAGACATCTTCTTTCTGAACAAAATTGAACAAACCTTGTCAGCTAAGTGCACAGCACAGAAAACTCCACCAGTAATCAAAGGAATTATATGGACAAAGAACGTGGTGGAAAATCCCAAAAGGACACATCAAAAAGCCCCAGCATAGAAAACCAAAGTGAGATGTCCCTAACTATATAGTTCAGCCAAACCATTCATGACATGAGTCTAACATCTAAAGATCAACACAATCCCTTACCACATGCCCAATGTGAGAGAACTGGAGTGCCAAAAAAATGGAGGCAGGGTACATGGCAAGGAATGGACTATCAACAACAAAGGGTAAGTAAACGAGCTTTTCCAAAAGAAAAAGATATGGATTTAAGCCCGGAAAGGACCACCAGATAACCTCATTGGGCCTCCTGTATAGCCCAGGCCAGGGTCACAGACAGCATCACATACAGCAGGGGTCTCAGACTCAAATTACCACGAGGGCCACATGAGGATTAGTACCTTAGCCCGAGGGCCACACAACTAAAACGTTTTCATACAACAATATTGCAAATATCAGTAAAAATGGTGTCATTGTGGGCTGCAGGAAATAGCTTTGGGGGCTGCATGTTTGAGACCCCTGACATACGGTAACCCCAACAACCAAATCATGACAGCCATTAGAAGACTGAACTGTTGTGTATCCCAGACAGGAGAAATTGATACAGCTTTAAGTCTCAGTAGGCACCAGCTTCTTTTGGAAAACCTGAAAAGTGAGAAACCTGTCTGAGTCTTTGCATTGCCCAGCTCACTGAGATCCTGCCTGTGGGATGCTACCAATAAATAGTGGCTGAAAGCTGGTACCTTTGAGTGATCAAGGGTCTTGACAGTGGGTCACTAAGCAGTGCTCACCCCCCTCCCCCCGCCCCTCTTGGCTGATTTGGAATCAGTGTGGTAGAGAAGAGGGCTGGCAGAGCTCCTGCTCAGCAAGGGCTTCACACGCGAAGCTCCAGAGTGGGGGAGGTTCTGGCCCTGCTAACCAGCACAAGTTGTTGTCCAAGCAACGAGGTAAATCCCTGGCTGGTCGTCACTGTGGACCTTGCTTACTTGCGCACCTGACTCCTGAGCCCTGTTTTCCTGTTTTTTCCTAGTTCTGCCCCCAAGCCTTTTCCCATTGTCCCTGTCCCATATCCTCTTCCACTACCAATTCCTACTTCACTGCAGATTCCTGGTTCTCCACCCTGACTCTGAGTCCAGCTTCGATTCTTGATTTGATTCGTGACTCTGACTCCAGCTCATTCTCTGACTCAGGCTTCTCCCCCAGGTCTCTGACTCCATATCCAACCCTCATTGGCTCTGGTCCTCTATACTAATTGCTAGGTCTAACTTTGTCCTCAGACCAGTCCAGGAAGAAGAAATCTAGGCAGGACACTCACAGTCTTATATGCAGAAACCAATCTCTGAGCTTTACATCAGAACAAATGTGCAGTTTGGCAAGACTAATACAATTGGCGAACAGCATCACTGAGCAGCCAAGCTGAAAACAGTGCATCAAAGGAAAAGATAAAATTCACCAAAGAACACCTCCATGAAACTCTTAATACTGCACAGAAAGGCTGATTAAGAGGTAGCCCAGAAGATGTCATTGTCAGTGGGAAACTCTCACCCAGGGGGGATGTTTCTAATCTGATGGATGGCTTTCTGGTTCAGCACTACTTAGACTGGTTTGGGATGTGGTGGCAAAGCTACAAATATTTAGGTTCAGTCTAAAGTGAAATGGGCTGCCCCTGTAGCTTTGGTCTTTAGGTGAAACCTCCTTGGCAGGTCAGACCCCCAACAGGTCTCACTTTTCCTGCTCAGGGTAGATAGGCTATATGGCCTCACTGCATCTTTAGGTTGAACATCTGGGTGCTTTGGACTGTGAGCTCTGCTTAATGAGTCTCACTGAGATGCTCCCAGTACAAACTTATATGCACTTCAAGGATGAATAAACTTCACCCAGCATGTGTGGTGACACTCAGACCACAATGTCAAAACACAGAAAGGCCTTAGGTTAGCCTAGAGAAAGGAAAATTAAAGCATAGCCCAAATCCATTCTTGCAGCCCGGAGCCCAGCCTTGCTGTAGTGAGCCTCATTATTCAAGCTTTGTCTCTATCTGATCATCTTTATCAGATCCCAGCAGGTGAGAGCCCTGACTCAGGATCAGCAGCCACCTCACCTCAGTTCTTTGTTCTCAATGGGGTCTTTGCTCTGCTTCCCTGCTGAGTGGTGGGGAAATTCTTGAGTCTGTGGACCTTGTGTTGTCTCGCTGGCTAGCTTTGGTGGTCTGTCAGTTTCAGCCCGTTTCTTAACTCTTCATTCCACCCAAACAGGGAAGCAACACCTAGTCTACCCTGAGAGTGAACTTAACCTTCCCCTGCCCCCCCCCCCAAATGTATACAAAATACACGGTATAGGGGCAACTGAGTCATGTGTAAGATTAATAACACTACATAAATCCCACTTCGTCACACTAAAGACAACATTATGTCTTTCACTATGGCTTTGTGTGCATGATCCAGACCTTGCAAACTAGGACCTTCCTTGATTTCTCCATTTCCTTGACGATGCTACAGTCCAGACAGCTATTTGCATTCAAGTTTTATGCCCCACTAAGAGGAAACTTAACGCTGTCTTCCAGAGTGGAAAAGAGGACTGGGGAAATGAATTTAATATTACTATCAATGATCCTTTATGGCTAGAGATGGATAGGAGTTGGAATAAAAACTTCTTCTGTGTCAGGAAGAGATCCTCGCAATTCAAATCATAAGTAGAAATAACTCCCTCTCCTTATATATGTTGAAAATAAATACCAGTTTGAGGAGTTTACTGAGATGTTGGTAAGATATGGGTGTCAAAATATGGACCTAAATATGTAAAGGCTTTCTCCATCTTCTAGCCCAGGTGTTTTGTAACAGCCAAATGGAATTGCACCAAAGTTTTCTAAGAGACCTCCTGCTTGTTTTGACATACCGGTCCCCAGCTGAAATCCCCCCCACCCCGCCAAATTTATGTGCCTGAAAATACAGGTGTCTAAAGTGAAAATGTGACATGGTAATTTAAATCTTTAGTATCAGTTCCTTAGATTTTGAATTCTCACTGGTGCCTGTCTGTACTTCTCTTATGGCTAAGACCCTCAAAATTGCAGATTCTGCAACATTAGGTTTTCACCAATATTTGACAAAGGGAGTCCCACCATGTATGGGACTGCCAGTGGGAGCTCTGGGCTGCTGCCAGTAGGAGCCCATGTTTTCAGCCATGGGCAGCTGACAGCAGAAAACCATGAAGAATCAATAATGGACAGCAATAACCGTAAATATTACTTCTCCACAATTTCCCATCACTTGTGTGCAAGTTAGCTAAAATTTTTTGACAGTTGTCCCGCAACTCAGGTAGGGCCTCAGTTATTGGCCCTTCAGAGTTTTCTCAGCTCCCACTGAGAATTAGCTCAGCCTCTCCAGCACCACTAGGGCAAAGTCTCTTGTTAATGGAAAGATGATAGCTACTCCTGCGGGATGGATGCTACTGATGAAGGGCGTTTGTTCTGCAGGCATTTGTCAGGTGATTGCCCATGCCCCTGAAGGAAAGTGGGCGGCAGGAATGGCTTGGATGGCATAAAGCAGTGCTTGTCAAATAGTAGTTTGTGGAGTAAAGGCCCGTGGTCTGTGGAGAGTAGGTGGCCCACATGGTGCTGACTTGTTTCTGACTGCTAATAGCATTAAAAGATGCTAAAAATATATGAAATGCTCCCTCCAAGTTACTTTTCACATAAACAGTTCCCCTGCGAATGTTACCCAGGATCATTTGTGCTGTAGAGGAGCCAGAGAAGCTCCTGGTTTTAGGGTACTGGGAGACTGTCTAAAGTCTGTCTAGTGCCTTGTGTTTGGGATAAAGACTTCACACTGTTCTTGTGTGGGGATGGGGCAGGAAATCTGGTTGATAAAATTCCTAATTGGGCATTAACAAATCCTGTAGCGTGTCTGTCCACCTCAAGTTTGCAGTGGGCTTTTCCTGCAAGAGTCTGGCTCGCCAGTGGCAGAGTGATTACCGCAGCACAGGACGGGTTGAAGCCTGGTCTCTGTGTTCTTTTATTCAAAAGCAGGAGTGCTGCAGGGCCACAGGACCGTTGTTTGAATTGGAGGGTGTTAATCCCCAGCCGAGGGGAAGCTGTCTGGCGAATGGCAGGTTAATGCACAGACAGTGGGAAGCATTGTGCCATGTGTGCGGTTCAACAGCAGGTGGGGAGGGAAATGGTTAAAATCCTATTCATCGCCCTCCCCTTGGGGAGGGGAGTGTTGGGGGTGGGAACCAGCAACCAGGGCCTGTTCTAATCTCTCTGGAATGTAACTAGTTCGAAACTTTTATAGCTTCAATATGCCATTAACTCATTTTTGCACATGGCTGTACAGTGAGTGTCTGTGTGAGGCACTGTCTCTTGCTCAGGGGGTGTTCAGTTTTCCACATTGCCACTGAACCATTAGCTAGATCCCCTCTTTGTATATTTTGAGAAGGACCCCCCCTTGCCTCCCTCCTTTTCCCTTCCCCCTCCCGACCTTCTAAATTGTTTGAAATGAGAAGCAGCCTTTATACGTCCCTCCTAGAGGCACCCTTCCCCATTCCCCAGCAGCTTCTCCACTTACAAAATAGATTAGAAAGCCCCCTTTGTGATCCAAGTGTTCTGGGGGAAGGGGAAGGCGGGGGAGGCTCAATAAATAAACCAGCTGGAAAATGATGAACGTAGGGTGTTTCGGCTGGGGAGAGCTTTCTGCACATCTTCTCTGGGCCTTCGGGTTCATGGCTGCTGGCTCTGGGATGCTAGTGGAAAGCTGACTCACCATTGGGGTGGGTGACTGCAGCTACAGGGAGATGGGTGTTGTGCATCTCTTTAAAATGACTCTGCAGTGAAGGAAAGTGAACTCCAATCACCACTCAGTGTTTTGAAACAGATTGGAGCTGTACCGCAGCCAGATCCAGGGACTTCCCCACTCTAGCCCGGCTGCTTTGATCTGGGGGTTTGGAGAGAACATCAAAGCAGCAGTTTAGGAAACTGCTTCCACGATAGTGTAAGCCTAGAGTGTACTGCAGGTCGCTGCTGGAGCTAGTGCAGGGGTCACAGGGCCAGCTACATACCAAACATACTCCTCGTACAGATGACGACCCTGGCTCCTTGCCTCCTCCACAATTGGCCTTTTTAGGAGCTCTGCAGGACGAGATCTGGTTACAGATTCCCAGGCCTGATTCTACATAAAGGACAGGGATTCACCACTTAACGCAGGAGCTTCCTGGCCTCCTCTTCCTGGAGGGCCCAACTGTGCAGCGGAATTGTCCTGGTTTCCAGGGCCTCCCAGTGGGGAATAAGGAATCCCTCCCTGACAGGGCTTTTGTCTACGACAGCTTTTGGGGGGGCCATGCCCACCCCACCTGCAATCCGCTGGTGGCAAAGTGTCCCTTTCTGTAAAACTGCCTGGTGGGGGCAGTGTGTGCAGCCCCACTGGGGAAGGAGGTTAATGGTGCCTTTATGCCTTTCTCCTGCCCTTATGACTCTGCTCTATGTCTGGGCCAGTCTGAGGTGCTGCCTGTGAATAACTGCGTGAAGAAGGCCCCTCGTCCAAAAGAGACAGTTGCAATCTCCACTCCTGGTCAAGCTGAAAAAAGGTCTCCCTGTTCTCTCCTCCTACATGTCAGAGCAGGCTGCTAGTATTAGGAACTGAGGCTGGGTGTGTCCCCTTAGCTAAAGGCTGCATCTTCCAGCCTACCTGCCTTGCTTCTGTCTTATCCAGAGGGTGCTTCAGCCAGGTTAGCTCACCCTCACTCCTGCCCCAGACCCAACAGTCCGCAGGAGTGAGTGGGTCAAGTGAGAGGAGAGAGAGATACAGGGCTGGATTTTCCAGAGATCTGTTTTTCTTAAGGGGGCGTGGGCTGGCGTTAGGCTTGGGGGGGTTGTGGTTGGGGGGGCGTTTGGCATGGAAAACTCTCCCATTATAGCTACTGTAGTATTTTCTCACTTGGGGGTCCTGTATCTGCCCCAGCCCCACTGAAATCAACACAGTTACACCAGTGGCCTGGATCAGGGAAACTGGTGCAAATCAAGCTTGATACCATTTAGTTTCATGTAGTAAGCCAGCAAACCCTCTGAATGGTGGCCCCAGCCAAATTCACTGGGCTCTTTCAGTGAAACACCCAATGACTGGATTTCTTGCTCTCAGAGACTTTGAGATATTCAGGGAAGGAGAGTGTGGACACAGGACCAGCATTCGTGATGAGTGGGGAAGTATGTGCGCACATGCATGTGTGAGAAAGATAGGGGTTGTACCTTCTCTCATTGCTGGAGTTCAGGGCAGGAGAGCATTTGTTATGGGGGCTTTGTTTCTGCATCACTGCCTCATGGAGGAGTGCATGGGTGACCAGGGGATGTGGCATAGGAGTCCTTGAGAACTGGCGTGCTGTCTTGTGGTGTTGCATATTTCATACTCTGTGGCACAGGAACATTTTATGTTGCACACTTTGGTCTGGGAGTGTTGAGAGTGCCACACAGGCTCTTGGGCCATGGAGCCAGAGCCCAGAGCTGGTGGAGGGAGTGGGGTGGAGAGGAGGAAGAGCACTGAGGTTTGTGCAGACAGTGTCAAGGGGAGCATTGAAGCCACACAGGCTCTGAAGATGAAATTGGTGTGAGGCAGGCTGATGAGGACGCATCGGCTCTGGGAGCCAGAGTGTTGCTCCCATCCTGGGGAGCTCTTAACTTGGAGCCAAGTGACATGGCCTTGCTATTGTCCAGACATTTTCTGTCCAGTGGACTTGGTGCTGCCTCTGCTGTTATGTCCTGTTGCCGAGCTCAGGGCTTTCCTGCATTTCCCATTCCTGTCTGCCCTGGAGTTGTTGGTCTTGGCTGTGCTCTGCCTGGATGGAGCCCCTGTGGGCAGCGTGTGCCATGAAGAGTGTAGAACTTTCTGCTCACAGTTTGGGCTCTGTGTGTTCTAGAGAGGTGTGAGATAAGTGCTCTTCCTGTCCTATGCTGAATATACACAAACCCTGCTTCCTTTCTGTGAAGCTGCTGAATAGGTGGGATGCTTTCCAACTTCTCCTCCCAAAGAAGAAAGAATCCTGAACCTCCCAGATTCCAGAGCTTTCCTCTTGGCAGAGCACTCTCCACACATTTTCAAATGTTTGCTCTCTGTGTCCATGGAAGAATGCAAACGCAGCCTGGGGGTTTGCAAACAGCGCCTTCCTGGGGAGCATAAAGCTGTTGAGGTAGTGTCTCTGCTTGGGGCTAGCACAGAGCTCCCCTTTGTCCTGCTGCAGCTTGTAGAGAGCTTACATAGATATCTCCAAATAGAGCAAGGAGTCTTGTGGCACTTAAAGACTAACAAATTTATTTATTGCATGAGCTTTCATGGGAGAACATCCCACTTCGTCAGACGCTTTGAAGAGGGAGAAGAGCACTGAGGTTTGTGCAGGCAGATGGTCCACCTAGGCATGTGGATGTTGAATTACAGAGCTGCTGCTGTTCCTTCATAACCCACACCAGGCTGGAGCGTCTGGGCATGTGGCTGGTGAACAGCTGATGGGAGTTCCTTTTCCGTTTCTCCCCGCAATGCCTCCTTTGGATCATGGCTGCTTTGAAGGTGTTTTGCTGCACAGACTCCTGGGGCACGTGTACGCTGAGGGTAAAGGTGTCATGCCAAGCTAGGGTAGCCAGACTTACCAGCTTTGATCAAACTAACCAAAATAATAACAGTGTCACCACAGTGTCACAGGTGATTGCTAGGCTGAGTTGCTGCCTGCTTCTTTGTAGCCATATGGCTATTTTAAGTGGAGTTTGATTAGAGACACAGCATGTATCTACCTGAGATTGTCTCCTCTGAACAAGGGACTTGGTTCCCAAAGCTCTTCATATTCCGCTATATTTTAGAGCCACAACAGAACTGCCTATGAGCTCCTTCCAAAACATGCACCTCTCAATACTGCTCACTCGTTATTTTTTTCAGTAAATGCTCATGATGCACTTGGTGCTGCCCAGAGAGCTCAAGATTTACTGAAGAGACCAGAAAGGTAGTAATCACTAGGGAGAATGATGCTAAAATGTGGTAACTTAAAGCACTCTCCTCATGCCACATTCCCCCCCCTGCTGCGTGGGCTCCCTATTTTCCATTTCCTCATTACTGGGGGTGTTTCTGATACTGAGCGGGGACTCAGTGCACTGGACATGGTGTAGTCATATAGCAAAGGACAGTTCCTGTCCCAAAGAGCTTACAAAAAGATAAACCTGTCCAGAGTGGGAGGGGAAACAGGCATGGTTCAAGTAACTGAAAGCAGAAATAAGTCTCTCACTACCTTGCTTGAAAGAAAGAGCCTTAATCAGCTTCTGGAGGTTGTGGGTGTAAAGAACTTACTGGAGGGAAGCTGAATTGGAGAAGGGAGCTTATGACAGTTAATGTTTGGGACATCTTGTGGCAATGAGTTCTGCAGGCTGGGTCAGGGGCCAGTGACAGTTTTGGCTCCTGCTTTCTCAGTAGTGGTTGGTAGGGTCAGCAAGAGGTAATAATTCTGGTGGTGCATGGTTGTGAAAGGGGGGAGGATGACTAGGTCTGATCCCACAGAGGGCTATGAATAGGGAGCCAGAGCATGAACTGAGGAGCAGTACATGGACACTGAGCTAGACTGGTTTTGTTAAGCAGACATGCTGCTTTGATCCTCAGGAAGCCTTCAGGGCATTTTACTTCATCCGTAGATCTAAATGCAGACTTAAAGGTGAGTGTTTCTGTGGCCAGGGCTGTGTCTGATGGGACAGGGCATACTCTTCTAGGCAGTCCCAGCACAAAGTGGGCTTGTTTTGGTCTTTAGCTGTTGAAACACCTGGGTCCAAGAAGGAGCCTGGGAGGAGCTCAAGGTGAGCTAACATGCTGAGGGCAGGTGCCTCTGAGAGTGGGCAATATTAAGGAGAAATCAAGTTCTCCAAAGTATGGGTCAGCCATTTGGTCAGCTGCTCTTCACCCAAGTGCTGGTTTTGAGTGGGCACCAAGAGAACTGGGGAATGGTGCAGTCCCCATTTGACACAGAGAGCACACACAACTGAGGATTATCTTCGCCATGCTGGCAATTCAGTCTGTGTTGTCTTAGCAGGCCTCAATGGCTTCCTATAGGTGGTGGTTGTCGTGGGGGAAGAGGATAGAAACTTGTGGCACTCCACAGATGATAATGATGGGGGTCTTACGGGAGAGAGGAAGGGACCTGAACCATTTCAAGGCATTTCTTTTCCATCTTGCAGCTGTTTGGAGGCACTACACAAATATTTGGTGATATGGTTTAGCTGAGGAGGACTTACTCAGTATTAATTTTTTTTCCCCCTACAAGCTGGCAACAAAAGGTGCGGTTTTTATCATTCAAAAAAAAAAGGGGGGGAGGGTCTTTCATAAATAGCCTTTTTGTACAAAGATGGCCCCTTTCACCTATTATCCTTTTAAAAGAGGTGTTAGGACACAGAGGAGGGTTCACTGGATGATGGCAGCTGGGGCTCACCTTTCCTGGTTGGAGCACTACATGGACACTGAGCTAGACTGGTTAAAGGATGGCGGCGCTTTGTTCTCACTTCTTGTCTGAATGGCTCTGTCAGGAAAACACAGCTGATTTGAGGAGGTGAGGGTTTTTTCCTTATGCTTGTGCTGTTGGTTCATGTTTGCTAGCTTGAGCTTTTCAGGAGACTGCGTGGAACCTGTTCCTGGCACAACAGATCTGCAGTTCATGGAGCAGTGCCCATGAAAGGTGGCAGAGTTGTTTGTGAGAGGGCAATAACTTCTTTTTAGCAGCTGAAGGGTTAATCTTCCATTTAGTTTATTGGTTGTCCTGCCTCTGAGCATGGCATCTTGGGATTTCCTCCCAGCTGTTTTACATCATGAAGATTTGTATGTTTGGGAAATTCCAGTGCACAGCTGCAACTCATCCATTCCACATTCCCAAATCCTGGCATTTCGCAGGACATGCTCCATCCAACTGCCTGGTGTGAAAGGGATTTATCCTTCTGCTGCAAAACGCAATGCTGTGTACCTTTATTTTAACTCCAAACTATATCCAAGTACACTACATGACTTAAGAGGACAGAAAACAGTGGTGCTGAGACATTAGGGAAAGAGCCAGGGAGCTCTTTAATAAAGGTTACAGTGAGATGTGCACTTAAGGATTTTAATTGATGATGGCTGTTTCACTTTTCTCTTGCTGAGTTAGATTCCAGCTTTAGACACTCCCTCTTGAAGGGCCAATCAAATGTTCGGGACCCATTTAGCAGTAGCTTGCCTTTTTTTTAATTTCTCTAACTGAAGAAGCACAGTCCCTGTAAACTCAAAGCTTCTCTCACATGACCAGGGGCGTCACTGGTGCTGGCTTACGAGGCTAGGACTCCGAGTCCCAGCACATGAGCCCCAGATCCACCACCAGCCCGCCCGCGGCTGTGTCAGCTGCAGTGGTGCGCAAGCCCCGAGTCCCAGCGCACGGAGCCCCGGGCCTTTGCCCGGGCCAGCAGCGTTCCTGCATGACAGTTGTTCAGAACAGCTCAGGAGCAAGGCAGTTTTCACAGGAAAAGGTGGTTTCCCTTTATCCACCAGAAGCCATTGTCTCTGCAGGGAAGAGCAGATGTGGCTCGGATGTCCATTTATGTGGCTGTTTCTGTATCGTATTAGTGAGCTTATGTTACGGGTGATGAACTGCAGAGGATATTGTTCTCTTACTGTCCCCTTTAGGGAGAGATGGTTCATTTTCTCAAGCCATGGCTCCTGCTCTGAGCTCAGGAAGTTCCTGGTTCGATCCCTAGCATGTCAGCCAAAATGGCGGCTGTCGCACATCTGTTCTCTGATGCTGCCTTTCCAAATCCCAACTATGCTCAGCATGGAAATCCTTTATAGACATGAGGGGAGGTGGTTTCTAGTGAGGCATGAGACTGGGCTGGGGCTCTGGTAGAGTTGAGCTGTAAGGGGCACAGGAAAATTGGGGTTGGGGATTGAGCAGAAGGATGGAGGAGAAGTGGGATCATGGCCAGTTCCTTAATTCTCAGGTGCTGTGGGCAGTCATGGGGAGCAATGTTGGGGGAAGCAGGAGTCAGTGGAGCTTCATGGGAGTATGAGGAGGTTATATCCCCATGTGCTGGCCAGAGGGAGGCCCTGGGTTATGTGTGTAAATGGGGGAGCTGGGTGAAGCAGTTTCATATGTTCCAAGGGCCTAAGGGACCATTGGGATCACCTGGAGAGTCTGACATCCTGCAGATCCATAGGATTTCCCTGAGTTCATTCGTGTTTCAAGGTCAATAGCTGGGGTTGAGCTAGACCAGTGATACTCAGGATGGAGGCTCCTGGGCCTGTCCTATGGCTCTAACCCTGGGATTTAATTATTGACCAGTCCAGATGCTTTTAGTATGTTGTTAAACCATTGTAGTTGGTAAAATAACACTTGATTGGTCAGTTTGCTGTGAGAACAGTCAGTAGAATATTGTCCCTGTTGTACTGTTTAAGTATGAATATTTAGTACTATAGTAAGTTAAACAGTGAATTCACACTGCTGTGGCTCTTTCGGTAAAGTTTATGACAAATTTGGTTCCTGAGATCTGAGTAACATTGCCCTAGAGTGTATATTTTATACAAACGTCCAATGTGAAGACTGGCAGGGGTGAGTATCCACTACAGCCCTTGTTAGGATATTCCTGTCATTAATTGCCATCAACCTTTGTCCCTTAGATAGAAGAGATCTCAAAGATCACATTTCTGTTTCCCATATAGATCTTTACAGGCTGTCATTAAGTCCCTTCCTAGCCTAGCCTTCTCTTCATTAAGCTAAACAGATTGAGCTCCTCTCACTATTTGGCATGGGTTTTGGTCTTTTAGTCATTCTTCTGATTCTTCTCTGAACCCTCTCCAAAGTATCAACATCCTTCTTGAACTGTGGGCCTCAGAATTGGATACATTATTCTAATAGTCATTACCTAAGTGCCAAACACAGAGAGAAAATAACCTACTGCTTATATATCCAAGGATCATGTTAGGTTAGCCTGTTCAGCCGCAGCATTGCACTGAGAGATCATGTTTAGCTAATTATCCACTATGACCTGAGTCTGAGTCATGGCTTCCTAGAATAGAGTCCCGCATCCTGTAAATTTGGCCTGCACTCTTTGTTGCTAGATGGTAAGTTTGTTTGTCTGTATTTAAGAGCATATTGTTTGTTTGTGTCCAGCTTAGTAAGTGATTCAGATGGCTCTTGTATCAAGTGACCTGTCCTCTTCATTATTTACCATTCCCCAATTCCCTTGGTCATTTGCAAACTTTATTAGTAATGATTTTGTTTTCTTCCAGTGCACTGATTAAACCGTTAGTGTCAGTCCAAGAATCAATCCAACGGGACCCACTAGAAAAACATTGCTGAAACATGAGTCCCTATTTACAGTTACGTTTTGAGACCTGATATTTAGCTAGTTTTGATCAATTTAATGTCATGTTGATTTTGTGTAGTTATAGTTTCTAAATCAAAGTATTGATCAGCATCAGGTCAAATGCCATCCAAAAATCTGTCTATTACATCAGCACTGTTTCTTTTAATAAAAAGCTTGTGATCTCATGCAAACTTGTGATCTTATTAAAAAAAGTCAAGTTAGTTTGATAATGTTGTCCATAAACCCATGTTGATTGTATCAACTGCCTTTAATTCTTCATTAATCAAGTTCTGTATCAGCTGCTTCATTACTTTGTCCAGGATCAGTGCTAGGCTCTATAATTAACCAGATCATCTTGTTTTACCTTCTTAAGATAGTTCCAAAGGGGTAGCTGTGTTAGTCTAGTTCAGTAAAACAAACAACAAGTGCTGTGGCACTTAAAAGACTTGTTAAAGTTTATTTATTGTGAGAGCTTTCATGGGAGAAGATCCCACTTCATCAGATACTTTGAAGATCGGTGAACTTACAGAATGGGAGGAAAATAAATGCAGGGAAGTGTAAGTCATGGATCAGCTCACACTGTAACAGCAAACCAAAGCAGTTGTTGAGATTCAAACACTGGGGAACAACATATAGAGGAAGATGAGGTCAAATCACCTGTTGTAATGAGGGCAGAAAAAAAAGTCCAAAGTCCCTATTAATCCCTGAAACAAGGGAGTCAAATTTGGATTTTATTTTCTCATTACAAATGGTGATTTGACCTCATCTTCCTATAAATCCTGTTTCCCAGTGTTTTATTTGGTATTACAGTGTGACCTAATCCCATTACTTAGACTTCCCTGCATTTATTTCCTCCCCTTCTGTAAGATCCCCATCTTCTAAGCATCTGACAGACTGGGATTTTCTCCCGTGAAAGCTCATGTGATAAAAAAAAAATTGTTAGTCTTTGTGCCACAGGACTGCTTGCTTTTTAA
>ML681972.1:54557547-54613516 GCA_007922195.1 Podocnemis expansa | reverse complement strand
ACTCCGGCCCCAGCAGCCGCGGGCTCCAGCCGCGCGCCGGGGCCGCGCCCCCAGGTTTGGGGGCAGGGGGGGCTTTAAAGCCCCCCGGGGTGAGGTGCCCCCCCCCGCCCTCTCATGGTGGGTGCCTTTAGCCCGCCGGTGCCTGCAGTCCCCTCCCCAGGCGAAATAGCAGGTCCACACTGTGGACCTGCTATTTCACTCCCTTATTTCGCGGACATGGTTTTTGTCCAGCGAAATAAGTTGTTTCGAAATAACACATTATTTCGAAACAGCTTGTTTCGAAACGTGTTGTTTCGAAACAAGCACTCCCCGTGTAGACATAGCCGTAGAGTAGTAGAAGGTTCTTAAGCAGTTCCCAACATTCAGTGTCATTCTTCTGTTTAAAATTTTCCCTTCCATATGATTTGGCTCATAATTGTTTTCAGCTTATGAAATTGACCCTTCCCAAGCACCATGTGCATACAGGCTCACTCCATTGCAGGGCCTGAGGGGAGGGTGGGAGACCAGCAACACGGGGTGAAGGTAGTGGAGCCTGCATTGGGGCATGAAAAGCTCCCCAAGGCAGTGCTGTTAGCTGTGGCAGTAGAAGCAGAGAGAAGGCATGCTGGGGTGAGGAGAGGATTATTGAGACTTGGGAGATGAGCTTTATGGGGCCATTATGGGAGAGTAGTGAGATTTCATCTGAAGTTCAGGGAAATCATGCAAATCAACAACACAATTCACGAGTCACTGCGCTGCCACCTCAGTGTACCAGTCTGACAACACCACATCCCCACCTACCCCATGGACCTGCTCTCTCATGCTCCACCCCCCACCCCATTGTCTGAGCCCACTGCAGCCATCTCTAAAATCACTGTTGATTGATTTGTGATGGGAGAGGGCAGGGGGCAGATTTTCCAGGCGTGACCAAACCAAGCCCTTCTTCCAGGTTGCTCTCTGTCTACTATGCTGTGTGCTTACAAATTTCTGGCAAATAACCTGTATTCTGTGGCCTCGCTTGCTTTGCCCTGCAACAGGCAGCAGCTTGATGGCAACCCAATCCACAGACCAGAGTAAAGCAATAGATAGCATAGGCAGGGATCTGTCTTGTTACAACAGGGGTGGACCTGAGTTTGTGAGTGGGAGGGAAGAGAAGATGAAGCCCTTGCAATGTACTCCTTGTGTTGGTAGCTCAAGTGTATGTCCCACCGAGATTTGGTGGAGGGTCATGTAGTGAGAAAGTTAAAAATCCAGCTGGGGCTGCAGCACTCAATCTATCTGTCTAAAGAGTTAGTCCAGCTCCACTACCAGAGTTTTGGAGCACCTCATAGCCCATAATGGATTTATGCTCACGATACCCCTGAGGGGCAGGGAAATGGTGCCACCCTTGGGCAGGTGAGGAGCTGAAGCACAGAACTAAGTGACTCACCTCTGGAAGAGTGGAGATTTAAACTGAAATCTCCCAGCTCCTATGAGAACCACTAACCACAGGGCCATCCTCCTCCTCAGAAACGAGGTGGCCTCTGCACAGGAAAGAGGAGACCTTGGCTGAGCATTTAGATTTATGAGCCATTCTTCCCTAATCTCTTCCCTTCCCGTCCCTGGGACAAGTTGTGTTCTCTCAGCTAAACCAAACAAGGGATGAAGGGGGAGCCCATTCTGGTTCAGACAGCCTTGCAGGAGATCAGCCTAGCAGCCCTTCGTAGGCTTACAGGTCCAGGGCATGGAGGTTTACTGAGTCAGGCATGTCAGCTGCGAGCTGGAGCTGTGTGGTCATCAAAAATATCACATTCACATACAGTGAGTGAGGACCTTTCAGGCTGGGCTGGAAATACCAGCCCATGGCTGTGGCACGCTGTGTGAAGCAAATATTATGACATTCTGCCTTCTCTTTGAGGCCACAAACCCAGGGAGGGCATCAGCAGAGTGAGTGTGCAAGGTGGTGTTTCTCTAATCCATGCGTGGCATGGTGGCAGCCACCCTGCTGACCCAGCAAGTGCTCTGCCAGACACACAAATCAGTGGTTTGCTCCTGTATGCGCAGGCCAAGTGCTTGCCATGCTGTGGTCTTGACTGCTTGGCAGAACAGCAGCCCAGAACAGCTGGATGCCTGCCACTGTGGAGTGGCAGCTGCCATCAGCCCCCAAAGCCCTTGCGAGCTGTGCATCACAAACAGCAATTATTATTAGCACTTGGAAGTGATCCCAGAAATAGTTTTGGCTCAAGTCCTCTCACCAACAGGCTGCAGGGTAGCTAGGTGACCACTCACAGCCCGAATAGCGAATACTCCCGGGAACATGTGTGACCAGCCCACTGGCCCATGTCCATTCACAAAAGCTATGTTGCTGCCTCTCGTCTACAGCCCAGTTTGTACAGTGCCTAACATAACAGGGCTGCACTCTTGTCTGGCCCTTAGGCACAAACATAAAAGGCACTTTTAATAATAACACCACTTCACTGCTGTGGTCATGGTGATTGGTGTTTGTCTTAAAGCCTCAGCTGCTGGAATCGTGTGAATACATAAGACTCTCCACTTTGTAATGGGGGGGGGTTGTTTTCTTCTTTGTTTTCGGCTTTTGTTTTTAGAGATGTAAATTTCTCTGGTTGGTTGGCAAGAAAAGCTTGAAAATGTGACCTTGCATACTAAGACTCAACAAACACTCATGCAGAAGGGGCAAATAAAAAGAGCCTAAAATCTATTGTTATCTTACAGTTTTTAGCCACTCATGATCTGGGGTGGGGTGCTGACTTGTGATTTTATGACATTTAAGATTGGCTGTCCTGGAGTCTGTGTGGCCTAGTGGCCAGAGCTGTGGGCTGGAACTCAGGAGACAGGGTTTCTATTTGCTTTTCTGCCCTTGGCCCACTGGGTGGCCTTGGGATGCTCACTGTTCTGCTCTGTGTCCCACTGTCCCCATGTGTGAAATGGGGATGATACTGCCCTCTTTTGTAAAGCCCTGTTTGATCTTCTAGTAAAGAGCACTAGAAGAGTAAAGGATTACTGGTAGTATTTATTATTAATCAGGTACAAATAACAAGTAAGTTATAATTATCATCAAGTCCAGTGCACTGTGTTACTTCCTTTCCTGCACATCCCACTATTTGGATGCTTTGCAAAATGAGAGAAGGGGCCAAATAAAAGAACAAATGTAGCAATAGCTTTGCTGATTGTAGTGTGATGTTCTAGATGCCATGCTGCTGCCTCAGAAGCAAGCAGCCCCTTCTGAGACTGGATCCTTCTTCCAGCTATCTAACAGCACCACCCAAGCCAGCATAGCTTCACCAGAGACAAAGAGGAGGGCAGGGAATGAAGGCTGCAGGAACTTCCACACAGTGCAAAGATTAGTGTAGCCAAATCATCTTCCCCTGGGGGTGTATCTTACTCAAATTCTCATGTGTTTTAGCACAATCTCCCTAGCTGTATACAAGCCAGGCCTTGCCCGGTAGGAGTCCCAGGCTAAAAAATATCGACCTGAACTTTTCTTTCAGTGTGAGCTGATGGGCTGGCTGGCTGTTGTCTGGCTGGACTAGACTCTAAAGCCCTGCAGAGGGACTGGGTGGGGAAAACACTAAAGCTCTCATCAGTTTGTCATACATAGTTTCAGCAATGTAAAACAAGTTTTTTCTTTCTTTTTTCAATAAAGGTTTTAATATGTAAATTTAAGCAAGGGATAGAAAGGGATTTGATGTCTGTAATAACAGGAGTTTAAAAAAGTATTTTTAACATGGTTTAAGCAAGATTTGTGTTTATTCTTTTAGTGGCAAAAAGTGTGTGTATTCGGCTTATATATATTAACTAACTGGGGTTTTTATAGTAGTGCGGGGGAGATGATGATCTCTTTTTGCAGAGTAAAAACACAGTGTGGGGCAGGGACAGAGTGGAATGAGGAAAAAAAAAAATCCCACCCAGGACTCCACGTGCCTCCCCCAGGCACAGTGCCGGTCCCATTGAGGAAAGAGTGCAACAAGAGCCCACAGGAACACCATAACCCCAACCATTTGCTCTGCCCTCGCTGTGCCCTGCCGGATGATGCCTGAGTGTGCACATAGAGCTACGTCCTGCAAACTCAGCCAAGTGTATCATATTCTGGCTGTCTCAAGCACCTGCCAAGCAGAGCATCACCTCCCTGCCCTTTTGTGGTCACTACCCAGGTTTTCTGGGGGTGGGATTGTGTGCAGTTTTTACAGACTGCCCTTAAATGGGAGAGTCCTGTCTTTGCTCCATGTGTCAGCACCCTTGCACAATGCACTGGGGAGCTTGCTGGTGCTGCCTGTTGCCATGTTGGAGATGGAGTCGGGTGAAACTATTTCTCAGGGGTGGGGACTGGTGTCTGATCTATGTTGTGTGCAGCTCTGTAGTGCATGGACACCTGTGACTCCAAGATGGTCCATGAGAACATATGTGGTCGGGTGACAGGGTGACTTTCACTTGATCTGTAGGCTAATCACAGCTTGTCACTTAAGAGCAGGAGGGGGAACTTGTTGCTGGTCGATTGTGAGAAGGGAGTAAGCAATCTTATTACCGAAGGAGAGGCTGTATGGTTCAGCTTAAGAGTTCCTGTGTCCAAGTGCACAGCACTCCCTGCTGAAACCATGCAGATGGCTCACGGGCAGAGAAATGCTCCCTTTCTGTACCTTCAACAGGTAACTGAGTCACTGATTGTGAGGATGTGGCCTTGGGACCCCACTGAATGGGTGTAAGGAAGGCTGGGGCAAGAGAAGTGTATTACCTCAGTGCAAAATGCCGGAGCCACCCAGTTACTCTTAGCTGATGTAATACAATTCCTCAAAGGCTGCTGTATTTGTAGCAGGCTAATGTGTGCCTGTGTTTTGGTATTAGTATACCCTTGTAAACTTCCCTGGATCTTAGAAGTGAATGACAAGAGCCAGGGAAAAAGGCCCATAATATCAGAATTGTTTGAAAGACTAAACTACTAACGTGCCTCTGTAGGGAAAGAGCTGGGCTTAGGCGAATCCCCTCTCCTCCCAGAGTTGCTGTTTTATCCTTTTATGTCTGGGTTTCTTCCAGTACCTACAAATGAAATGGCCACTTCTTGACGTTCCAGCGGGTGCTACACTGAAAGACAGCAGATCTCCGTCGCCAGCACACATAGTAAGTGCTTGTCTGCTTGACTGTACCATAACCTTCCTGAACAGCTTTGACTGATGCATTCCTGTCTGCATGTTCTGGGCAGCCTGAGTTTTTTCTTCCTGCAGTTGCACCTGGCCAGGCACAAATCACTGGAATCTGCACCCAACAGTTGCCCCCATATTGGTCCCTCTTATATCTCCTCCATGCTACAGACATCCTCCTGAAGTCCATGTAAAAAAGAGCAGATTTTAGGTGAGGGAATTATCCAATGGAACAGCTGCCCTAGGGATGTGTTAGGTTCTCAATCATTTGACGTAGTTAAATTAAGACTGGATGCACACTTCTGTCTAAAGTGGCAGTTTTCAGCCACTGTGTTGGGACACATTACTGTGTTGCCACACAGCAGTAAATGTGCTGTGAAGATCCTGGGGGGAGGGAAAGGGGCAGTGGATTTGGCCTGTAGAGCATGGGCTGGTGTGTCTTGTATGGTCTCACAGGCCACAAAACGTCCTGCAAAAGGTTCAGAACCACCGCCCTAAAATAGATTCTGCCTTCACCATGAGTTATAGGGCTGCATGACTAGATCTCTGGGGGACATTCTTTGGCCTGTGCTGCACAGGAGGTCAGATCAGGGACTGTAAACATCCTTTCTGGCCTTAGAATCTGTGGTTATGTCAAATAGGAAGTGAAAGCTTTAGCATTAATTCTGAGTGACAACAGGAAAGGGGAGACAAGGTGAGTGAAGTAGTATCTCTTATCTCTTCTTCTGCTCCCTGAAGCTCTAAAGTTTGTCTCTCTCACTAGCAGAAGTTGGTCCAGTGAGAGATGCAACACCTCACCTACCTCATCTCTCATATCCTGGGACCAATGCAGCAATGAGGCTGTGAAGAACAGAAAAGGAAGGGGGTTTTGTGGCAGCCTACGCCTGGGGGTGGTATCAAATGAGAGCAGGCGCAATGATGCATTAAGGATGATGTTTTCAAATGTGGGCGCTTAAAATTAGGCACCTAGATAAGAGGCCTGGTTGTCAGAGCAAGTGAGGGTGTGATTCCCACAGCCTTTAATGGAGGCCATGTGTGCTCCAAATCCTGGAGAAGGCCACTCTTATGCTGATGCCAAAATATTGCAGGAGTTCAAGATGTCTTAACCTCAGGCATCTGAGTGTGAGCGTTTTGGTCTCAAATCTCAGGATTCCCAGTCCCTAACCCTTGTAGATAGTGAGCGGATGGGTTCCCATGAGTGGATGAGGAGGAGTGGCAGAAACTGCATTCGCAAGCAGCCCTTTCTGTGGAGCCTCCCAGCACTTAGTAAGATTCCCTTTCTGTATGTCTTTCCCTCTACATTAGGTCCTTGCCAAGCCCAGGCCAGATACTAATTACTGTCAGTGGCAATTTTTTTTCCATTCTTATGCCTTATTTTGCTGCTAAAAGCTTCAGGAAGAGGCCTGGGAAGTTTCTTAAACACTTTGCTGTTTGTTAAATGTTTTGCGATGTACCAGTTTTGGTCTCCCAGTTTTCCTAGAGAATTTTGTTGTGAGACTTCAGCTCTTTATTGTGAACTCACATGTTTGTTGAAAGCCTGGGGTTATGAAATTATCAAAGATGGTTTTAATTCTGAAGTGTTCATTGAGCATTGGAACAAAGTAGAGGTTAACAAAAACAAATAAAACCCAAGTAGTTTTAATCAGCTTAATTCAAAATGCAGCTAGCTGCAAGGTTGAGACTATGGTTTCTTGGAGTAAGAGTTGGATTCCCCAAAGGGTCAGCCTCCAGTTGCCTTTCTTTAATGATGTTGTTGTAATTTCACTAATTTTCTAGTTGCCATTGAGTTTGCCAGAGAAGACAAACTTTTTATTTCTAGTGTAAGAAGCAAGCAAAGAAAAAAAGAAATGTTTCTGTAATTATCCTAGTGGAGTTAAAAAGGGCCCAAGCCCTGATTAATTTGTTTCCTTCACAGCTTAACTTTTAAGGAGTGTTCAAAATAATTTTCTTGTGGAGAAGGAGCCGAGAGGGAATTAGGAAATAGCCATCTCCATTTCTTCTGGAGAATCCAGCCCTTCTTCCAAGAGATCTTTGTTTCAATCGTGCAGCTGGACAGATTCACTTTGTGCCTGAGGCTGTTTGGGTCACTGTGCTGTGAGAGTTCATGATTCAAAACCTCTCACTGGAAACCTCAGTGTGCATGAGAGATTAGATATGTTGGTATTTGGTCAGCTTCCCCCCATCCCACACAGCGTTTCCTCCGGTCCCTGTCTCCTCCCCATCCCCATCCCCGTCAGCCCTTATTTATTCCATCCCCTATCAGAAAGGTTGCAAAACTCGCTGTCATTATAACCCCCTGTTCCCACTCGCTGTGAGCTTTGCAAAGTGTTCACCGCTGGGCCTGATGTTTCCAAGTTTGGCTGCTGCCCAAACTGAAATTTTCATTCTTGTACGTTTGAGTAAAATCCCTTGTGGCGTGTTGAGTTTTAGGAGATTGACTAACGTCACACTTCTCTGCAGGCTACAGGGGAAAGGTCACACCTGAAACCTGAGAGCTTGGTCTGGCCCTCGATCCCCTGCAAGGTAGAGCAGAACTGGGCTGAAAAGAATTGCTTAGGTCTGACAGAGATGCCCCCTTGAAAACCACATACAGCATGTGTGCTGTAGAGCAGTGGTTCCCACCCTTTCTCAGCCATGGCACACCTTGATACCGTTAATTATTTTGAGGCACACCACCATATAGTTTCCAAATGAACTCATGAGGGCGCATCTGTGTGCCACAGCACACTGGTTGGGAAACACTGCTGTAGAGGATAGCTGGTGTGCATGGCCTTTGTGCACGTGTCATTTCAAGGCTGTGTGGGTGAAGCAGCTGAACTTGTGAGCTCCACCAATGCACAGTCAAGTGCACAGAGTGTAGAGACGGAACCCTGCTTGAGACTGAACCAGTGGAGGCTGATGATTCTCATGCACTGAGGGAATCATTCCAGGGACCAGGATGCAGTTCAGTGGTGCGAAGGAAGTGTGACAATGGGGGTGTGGATTGAGAATGCAGACGGCTGGGTGTGTGGTGATGGCAAGAACTACTTGAGGACTTGCCTACTGTTGTGAAGTTGGTATGGGTGGCACAAGGCACCTGGACTGAAGATCTCTGACTGGGTGAGGTCTGGGGTTGATGTAACTTTAAAAATGAAGGCCTCATTCATAAAGCCCTGTACATCCTTCATCTGTGGATATCTGCAACTGTGGATGCTGTTGTATTGTTTACCATCCTTGCAGCTCATGGACTGGTTGCAGATCTAAATTTTTATATCCATGTCAGGCTGTACTGGGGTAATTATGCACCATTTCTTTTAAAAGTGCAAATAAATACTTTTTTCCTTTTCTCTTGCAGTCGAACAAAGTGCCTGTGGTGCAGCATCCACATCACATGCACCCTCTGACCCCACTTATCACCTACAGCAACGAACATTTCTCACCAGGCTCCCCACCCTCCCATCTCTCACCAGAGATCGACCCAAAGACGGGTGAGCTGTGGGGCACAGAAGCGGGAGTTCCCAGAGTCAGTCAGTCAGACATGGAGACAGATGGGGCAGAGTAGTAGAATATAAGCTGAGACCACAGAAATCTTTGAGTGGTTTCCCTTCAAGATCTGTGACTTCACTGCAGGGCCTTTTTAATGTTCCTAATGCTTGCAATGCAATCTCACACTAAATGACTGACTCAAGAAGGACCATCCACAGATTTGAAAGGAGAACCCACCAGATACACACACGGGATCTGTAGTCCTAGCAGTGCTGACATAAAAGCAGCTGTTGGCCTTGGAGAGACAAGACCCAGATGGTGTGAGGAGGACACAGAAGCTAGACACACTTGGTAGAGGACATACCTGGTGGCTGGGTTAGTCATAAAGACGGCAGGTTGCCGAGCCATCTTGGCAAATAGTGTTTATTTCTGGATCCAGCACCTTCCATTCAGATCCATCCAGATGGATCATGTCATTCCTGGAAGGCTGCCTGTACCTCACTGCACACAGCATTGGCCAGCTTCATCGGCCAGTGTGCTTGGCTGGGAGCCTTCAGTCAAGCTCGTGATGTGCAAATAGAAGTGCTTGACCTGCCGTTTGAGGGAGTAGCTGTTAATTCAGTGATTGCCTGGCTAGCTTGCTCGGTCTGACATGCCCTTCTACCCATGCTTTCACTCCCAGCTTTCCTTGGCTTCTCCCAACTCTGTTAGAAAACACTCCCAGCAGAGGAGTTGAGTGAGGTAGCAGTACACAGGTCATCAACCTGCAGGACATTGGCTGACACACAGACAGGAACAGACGCTTGGGACTGGTTTTATCATCAGACCCTTATGTGTTCTCTTTGGAGAACATCTGGTCTGTTTCCTGCTACCAAAGAGTATAGGTGATGCTATAAAGGGGATATGCCATCCAGCTCAAAGCACTTCCTCTTGGACTAGTGATGACCCCATGTGTCTTTGCCAGAAGGGTGATGGTACATTTCAGATATGGGACTACTCTGAGGGCCCCAGATCAGTACAAGTAGGCTCTCACCTGCCTGTCAGTTTTGCTTTACTCATTGTGGGCTGCAGCACAGTCCTTACTTTCCTTATGCTTTGGTAGAATCTAATCCTGCTTCTTGTCCAGGCCCTTTAAAACCCTGACTGGGGGCTTTTTATTTGTGTAAAATCAGCAAGCCCTTCAGTAGACTAGTAGAGAAACCTTACCTCTTCTGTCCTTCCCATGCCCAGAGCTTTCCCTGGTCCCTAGTAACTAGCAGCAAAGTAGGCAGGCAGCACAGTGAAGTGGAGGGGATGTGAACTGGGCAGTAGGTTTGCACCCTAGTTGCGTGGCAGCTTTGGCGTGGGTTGCTGTGCAGTGTTAAAGGCCGTGGCATGAGCCAGGAATGCCATGATGGTGATTTAATGCCTGTTTTTCCCCTCCCACAATAGGCATTCCACGACCGCCTCATCCTTCGGAACTGTCTCCTTATTACCCGCTGTCTCCAGGCGCCGTTGGCCAAATCCCTCATGCACTGGGCTGGCTGGTACCACAGTAAGGATCAAGGACCACCCCATAACCTTTCCCTTCCTCACTTCTACTCCCCCTCTGCATGCATAATGTTCTGCATCTTCCCAGCTGCCTGGATCAGGATTGCTGCTGTGACCAGACCCATCCTAGCTCCAGGCTGTGGCTCTCTGGGCCTGCCTTGGTTCCAGGTTCCATATACCTCGGGTGCCACTGAGTTCCCACTCATCTCCACAGTCACCAACAGAATCTATGTTATATCACAGTCATTTAGGATAAAATACATCACAGGGTGCATGTGTGTTTTCCCCAGACTAGTGTGAAAAACAAAGGGAATTCAGAGGTTAACGTTAACTTAAAAAACAGGCAAGCATATTAAGGAATGGAAGTGCAGACAGGGCATCTGAACAACCTTAACTTTGCCCTGAAGTGACACCAGGTGAAGGAACAAAGCTGTTGTCCACTCAGATCTGCCCTGTGATTCAGGTGGTCCAGCATCTTGCCCTTAACTGTGACCAGCACCAGATGCTTTACAGGAGTCTACAAGAGACCTCACAGTAGGTAATTGTGGGTGGAGTAATCTGCCCTCCCATTGTTGTGGTCCCTAATTGTTAGGGTTTGTCATCCCTCCAACATGTTTGAATCATTAACTGTTCTAACTTTATTTTGTCTTGTTACTTATTTATATGTCCAGTCCTGTTTTCTATATTGCCAAATTCTTGGCCTTTAAGACTTCCTGTGGCAGAGAGTTCCCACATGGGAAAAGTATTTCCTTTTATCAGTTCTGAATTGTGCATCTTTCAATTTTATGGAACCAACTCCCTTGTTCTTGTGTCATGAGACAGAACAGTTGCTCTCAATCACCCTTCTAGGTCAGTCATGATTTTATATGCTTTTTGTCCTGTCCCCTCTTATTCATCTCCTTTCTAAGGAAAACAACCTCTATCAATTCAGTCTCTCTTCATAGGAGAGGTTTTTCCAGGCTTTTGATCATTCTCTTCTTCTCTGAACCCCTCTAGTTCTGCAACTTACTTTATTAGATGGAATGCCCACTGGTGTACACAAAGTCCAGATGAGACTACTTCATTAGTTTCTATAGTGTATTTCTAATATTTGCTGTATTCTCCATCTCATTTCTTATGCAGCAGCCTAACAACCTGGTTACTTCGTGACTGCAGGTGCACGCAGAGCAGAGCTCTCTACTGAGTCACACACAGAGGCGCAGGATCCCTTCTTGGGTCCATACAGAACTATGACAATGTATCCCATCAATGAGAGAGATTTTGCATGTATCAACATTGAACTTCATCTGCCATCTTGTTGCCCAGTCACCTGAATCTGAAGTTCCTCAGAGTCCTATTTGGATTTGATTGAAACAAAGAACTTCATGTCGTGTACTTAATTTACCTCCCCACTATTTGCCTGATTTTTGTGACCACCAACATATGTATATGTAAATTAAACAAAACTAACCCTGACACAGTGCCTTGTGGCCCCTCTTGTTAACGCTTTGTCCTGTTCCAAAGGGGTAACTGTGTTAGTCTAGTTCAGCAAAACAAACAGGGAGTCCTGTGGCATTTATAAACTAACAATGTATTTATTGCATGAGCTTTGGTGGGAGAAAATCCCACTTCGTCAGACTTTTTTTCTCCCATGGAAGCTCATGTGATGAAATAAATTTGTTAATCTTTAAAAGTGCCACAGGACTACCTGTCATCTTGTCCCCTTACTCCTATTCTTCCTTTCCTGTCTCCTGCCAATTTTTGAGCTGTGATGATATTTTGACTCCTGCCCTGTGTCAGCCTGGCTTCTGTGGTACCCCCTTGAGGGACTTTGTCAAACACTCTTTACAAATTCTAGGTGAATGATGTCATCTTCTCTTTATCCCCTACTTCACTGACACTAGAGAATTTGACAGAGTAGGGAGACGCAATTTTATTTCAGAGAAAGCATGCTGGTGAGATGCTATCATATCATGCTTTTCTATTTTTCTAATTATCATTCAACAAATTTACCAGGTAGAGATGTATGGCTGACAGGTCTGCTCTTCCCCAGATCACCTTTGCAAGCTTTTAAAAAGATCGTATAAAATTTCCAGCTCTACAATCTTCTGGCACAGTAGTTGTTTTTAATAAGTGTTTGCTCCTCTTTGCTAGCAGCCCAGCCATTTCATACTTGAACATCATCAGGACTCTTGGCTGGACCATCTGGGTCTGGTGACTTGTTGCTTTTCAGAGATCAGTTTATTTCAGCTCTTTTGCTTCTGACACTTCAGTCTCTAGTAGCACCTCATCCTTGTAACCAGGAAGGAACGGGACTAGGGTAGTATCTCTCCAACATACTCAGTGGGGAAGAACTGATAAAGTCATATAGCACCTCAGCAGTGCTCGTATCTGCCTTCTATTGTGCTGTTTAAACCCTGAGGAATATGACCCAATGGATCCACCAATCCTTTTCCAGGCTTTCTGCTCCTCACATACTTGAAGAATTTCTATTTAATTTTTATACTTTTAGTTCTTTCCTTTTTAAAGTTCATCTTAACCCCCCCTAATTTCCTTCATATATATTGCCTGTTTTAACATATATTCCTGTAATACAATATGCTATGATGATGCATTTTGGTATTTGTGGTTCCATATTGGATCAAATAGATATTTAAAGACACACAAGAATTCTTTTCTTCCTTATTGTGCATATAGGGCAGAATACAGTTGTTTGGGACCCCTTTGCCTTTCTGCATTCAAAAGTTCATTTTTTGTCTTCAGTTTGAATTGTGGGGTTTAGAGAGCTTATTTTTGTGATAATTACAACAATAGTATTTTACTCCGAATTGCTAATAACGGATATGCTTAACCTTGGAGCCACCTTAACATGATTTTGTGAATATTTCCTTGATCTTTAAACGTGTTAAAAATTCCATGCTGAACCTTAACCAGGAACCCAAGATAAGATTTCCATGTGATATTTCTAATGCTTTGAAAGTTTGAAGCCTCTGTCCTTTATCTAGCTAAGTAAGTAAACTTTCAGGAGAAGATTCATTAGTATCGTCGCTTCTGCATGCTGTTCTGGAGCAGGTTACAGCAGCCTAAGCATGGCGGCCAACAGATTTATGGCAGCTTTGCATCACCAGAGCAATGTAGAGCAGCTAGGAAGGATCCCACCACATTCCTCTGCATACCCCCCACACATCAGTTCCTACTTTTGTTTCTCTCTCTTTCTCTCACCCATACACACATCCTCTTTTCCCCCTTTCTCCTGCCCCCTCCATCCCTCCTTCCTCTGGGCACACAGAGCCCTCGTTCTCCTAGACACAAACATACATAGATACCCCTCTCTCTGGCTGCCATGCACTGGGTGTATGGGACCTATTTGCCATCATTCTTTAATAACTGAAAAGGTATGTGTCAGCAGCAGCTGGAGAATGAAATCTATTTCAAAATGGCCACATCCAGATGTTCTTAGGGGCATCAAGGCCCAGTGCTGCCCTCAGTTAAGATTCTCTCTTTTAAAAATGGCCACCACTTCCCATGGTTCCTAGTAGGAGTAAAGCCAATATGTCTTCAGGGAGAAAGTAAAACCCTGTATTGCGGCTGTCAGGAAGAGAAAATGAGCAGGTGAATAAAGGCTATTGTCATCTAATGAGCAGGTGAATAGAGGGAGGCTCTCGTCATCTTTGATAAGAGCAGACTGTCCTCAGATCCAGAGGAACAATGGGAGATGGTTGCCATTTGGAAAAGAGCGTTTTAAGTGAGGAGAAGCTATTTATCTCAGTTCCATTAAGAATTATAAGAGACGGATCATGCTTTGCAAAGGAACAGTTCTTGGAGGAATGAAGTAGGATGTTATTTTTCAGCCTCTCCTTAAATAAGAAATTTTCCATTGTGAAAAATAATAGCAAAAATATCATAAATGGGGGGGGGGTTGATTCTTCAGACATAGCCTATGCACAAGATTTCAGTAAGCTTTAACTACACCGGAGGTTTGAAGACTCTTGTGTTATTTTGTTAAGATAATTC
This sequence comes from Podocnemis expansa, assembly GCA_007922195.1. Taxonomy (NCBI): domain Eukaryota; kingdom Metazoa; phylum Chordata; order Testudines; family Podocnemididae; genus Podocnemis; species Podocnemis expansa. Next base: position 54,599,417 of record ML681972.1, on the reverse strand, counting down.
GACACAAAGACAGAGTTAAATTTCTTAAAAGATCCATTTTAAAATTGATTTGAACTCAGAATAGTTAATGGATTTACCAGTAAATTTTCAGCAAATGTATTCTGTGTTCAGAGAGTAAGTACTTTAGTTTTGTGCAGGGTATGGTGTGTCTGTCATACCTAACAATGAGGGTGAATCCTGCTTTTTTAAGTACTGAAGTCAGCCTTAAGTACACAGCTCTGATGGACACCTTCATAATGTAATCAGAGGGGAACTGGTTCTTTTAGGGTTCCTGTGTGTGATGGTTTTCCTTCCTTTTGTGCTTCTAGTAAGTTGTTTTTTGTTTATTTGTTTGGTTTTTTGTTTTTGTTTTTCTTTGCTTGTCTGTTTTAGGCAAGGACAGCCAGTGTACTCACTTCCTCCAGGGGGATTCAGACACCCATACCCAGCCTTAGCTATGAATGCCTCAGTGTCCAGGTGAGTACACAGTGGAGTTGAACGGATGTTGCCGGGACAGAGTTTAGTCATGACTAGAGCTAGGAATAAGGAGGTGGAAAGGCTTAGTAAGACCCCTTCCTCAGAGAGGGTCCTTGGAAGTTCATATGTGGTGAGAAAATGGTACAAGCACAGAACAAGGATGAGCCAGGTGAAAACAGGCCACATTCTCCCTAACTTTTAAACCCCTGTGGCTTGCAAGCTGAATGGAAAAGGCCCCTTTACAGTGGCTCCTGTAACCTCCACAGGGAGACCCTGTGAATTTGTCTTCACTGTTGGAGGCCATGAATACTCCCAGAATCACTTCAGAACCATTGAAAGTTGTTACCTGTGTGAGGTGGTTGTGCATCCTGGCTCTAAAGTATTTTTTCCATCTGACAGTGGTGTCATGATGGAGTTCTGAGGATAAACTTCATAGTATTTCTTAGCTGTTTGGGGGGAGTGTTCTCATATCATTTGGGGGAGAAATAGTAAATATGGGTTTTCAAGACTTCACTATTGTTCAGACCATTGTGGCTGGAGCCTATAATTTGTTAGGTTGAGATGGGCTTTTCTACATGCAAGCTGGCCTGGTTTATACCCTGCATGACTAGATGAAGGCCATTCCTTGAGCAGGAGCACTACCTCTCTTCTTGTGGCGCTTGGACTTGAGGAGACCAGGAGAGGTGTCTTAGGGTTCTCCTTATGAAGGAAGACTTCCCTTCCCATCCTAGGGCATTTATTGCCCAACCCTAGATCCTGTGCATTGCAGACCTTCTCTAAAGCACCACACCAAGGGCAGGAAATTGCTAGATCTGTGTTACCCATTGGACAATGTTTGCCAGCTGCCCTTACTTTATAATAGACACTTAGGCACTGTTGGCGAATGGTCCTTATGTTACCTTGTGTCAAAACTTCAACACAGATGGATTACTCCCGTACCTTCTTAGCTCTTGCTCTCAACTTGGTGTTGTGTGTCGTCTCCTTATTACAAGTTGAACACCCATCACATCATCTGTCTTGGATGTGATGCTACATTCAGAACAATCCTCTCTGCAGTGGGATTCTGGTTTCATGTAGGCACTTCAAAAATCCCATTCTTAAGTGCTTAAATGTTGATTTAGGAGCCTAAAGTTTGGCTTGCATTCTCCAGTGGGATCATCTGTTCTTAACACCTTTTCCGCAGCACCAGAGAGTTTGGTTCCTTCTTGATCCTCCATTCAAGCAATGCATTTAGTACCAGCGAGTTGCGGTTCAAGAAGATTTTGTGCTGATGTTGCCATTATAGCTAGCTGTAGCACCACAGCATGTTTTGGAGTCAGGCAACTGGCTGCTCCAGAAACACAAAGAAGAGGGATGATTTCCCTGTCCACCTTCCTCTCTGATTTTCCCCAACTTGTGGTCATGAGTAAAACAGCAACAGCTTGTAATTCAGGATGAGAATTAATAGGAGTCAGTCCACACCTCAGTTACTGAGCTGGAATCAGAGTAGGGGATGGTGATAGAATCTGTCTGTCTGCTTAGCATTTCAGGGGCTGGTTGGTTACTGGACTGAGAAACTGCCCTAGAGTCCTCTGTCCATTTCCTGAGCTACCAACATCTGCAATTCCAGGACGAGGGCAAAGGGCTCTTTCTGAGACACTGTTAGGCACAACTAGAATCACATGAAGCAGGAGAAATCCGACTCTCTTCTGCTCTGAAGTGACAGCACGGTCCCCAGGGAGCACATTAGAATCGTCCAGGTTCAGGGTGGGTAAGCATGGCACAGTTCTGCCTCCAGAAGAAACATCCTCATCGAGCCAGAAGTGTGTGCTCTTGGTGGGGCCTAGAGTGTGATACAGCCCATAAATTGTAGGAGGTTGGTTTAATCCTCACCAGCTCTTCCAGATGCTTCCCACACACAATCAGCATTAACTCTTTCTTACTGGGACTCAGCATGTCTCAGTGCTGGGTTATCTGCTCCCCTACGTGGAGGGTGTGGCCAGGGGGCAGGAGTTGGGGTGGGATGTTGAGATGAGCTCACAGGAGAGGGCATATACCTATGGATGAGATGTATATTAGTGAGGGAGTCGCTTTGTGCAGCTGGCACTGGTGTGGCTTTTATTTGTAATGTCTGCATTCTGCTTGTCTTGTTACTCACGATGCAGTCTGATGTCCAGTCGGTTCCCCCCCCACATGGTGCCGCCTCCTGCGCACAGCCTCCACCCTTCGGGAATTCCACACCCCACCATTGTCTCACCCATCGTCAAGCAGGAACCCACGCAAGCCAGCATAAGCCCTGGAGGGAATTCGTGAGTAACTGGGCAGCCAGGGGTTAAAGTATCATTTGGTGGGCCCCGGAACCCTCCAGCATGGGTGAGCCCCCCAATACCTATCCCTAGAACCCACCCCCAGACACAGTCACTCCCCAGATACACAAAGACATACAAGAGCACACACATGCATGCACACACAAAACCCCCAGCAGGCCCCCCTTGCCCCCGCCCCAAACCCTTACCTCAGCTACTTGCAGGCTGCCTGACTGGCCACAAGCTGCTTCACCCTGCAGGGAAGACTTACAATCTCCTAGTCTGCCGCAGTTCTTTGCTGGCTGGAGTTAAGGAGAAGCAGGTTTTAAGGTGGAGCTACAGGAAAGCTGCATTCCAGCTTCTCCCGCTATGTTTAGCGGGGCCCTGGAACGCAGCATTCCGGTGCTTTCCTCTATTGTTAGGGGCCCCAGAATGCTGCCAGCCTAAAAATAGGGGGCACCAGAATTGCGTTTCAGTGTGTTCCCCCTTCCTTTAACTCCTGCGGGCAGCCCAGCACCAGCTGGCTGGGGCAGTTGGCAGGCAGGACAGCCCTCATTCCTAGATCTCTTGGGGAGCTGAGCAATGTGTCTTTCAGAATGGCAGAACAAGGAGCGCAGGTCACACGTAGGGGATAAAGGTTGTGTCCTGGAAACCAGTGACTGCAAAAAAAGACTGCAGGGTCATGCTGAAATGGACTTGCTAGCTAACATGGATGGTTTTCTCAAAGAGTCTCTCTGGTTCAAACAGAAATTGATTCAAAGCAATGCTAGGGCCCCAGCTATACTGAAGGTCAGATTCGATGATCTTCCCTTGTAATCTGTCTGTTTTAACACATTATCTGAGCAAGACAAACTTTGTGGTGGGAACCAGTCGGAAGGCTTGTGCTCTAGTCTCTTTCCTGGAAGCAGATATTCCATGTGAATTCACTGGAGGTGCCAAGGAAGAGTTTTGCCACAATTGTCTGGCTCTGCTAATGCCTGGCTAGGGCTCAGTTTTCACCAGCTCTCTGGCCCTCTCCTTTCTGATGTTTCATTACTTAACCCATCACCAGCTAAGCAAGTTTTTGCAGCCTCCTTGTTCCCCTGGTTGCTACTATGTAAATGGCTGTTACCACCTAAGGTCCCACCTTCCCCAGTGAGTTACTGACAGGTGCGTTGGTCATTCTGTAGCTTGCTGCCTGCTCATCTTGATCTATTGGACTTCTGCCTCTTTTACTTTCCACTGCTGCCCTCCGCCAGTGTTTGCCTTCCTTCTCAGATCCTCCTCTCCTAGTGCCCCCCCCGATCTTTCTTATGTGTTCAGACTGTGCATCCTCCTCTGACAGAGCTGTTTCCCTGCACCCCAGCAGGGCTGGCACTACGTGGTAAGCAGCCCCTCTGTTGCAGGGGGGCGCTGGCATTTTGAGGGGCATAAAAAATGGACAGCACCATGGCACTCCCCTGATGATGTCACTCATCTACGCTGGTGTTGCTCTGCTGCCGGGGGGGGGGGGGGGACCACCATGATCCCCAGCGCTGGCCCTGCAGCCCAGTCTCCTCCCATACCCACCTGAACCAACATCCTGTGTCCCAGTTTACTAAGCCTTATTTCTCTCTGAGCTTCTCCTTTCCTGCTGAGTGTGGAGCTCCTGCTCTCCTCTCTGCTTAGTCCTTGAATTTGCTTTTTACAGCCCAGTGGGGTATTCTATATCTTCTCCCTTCACGGCACTCTCCAGACTGGTGATCCTAGCCATCCCCTGAGATGTGCTGTGTGTTTCACTCCCAGTAAGCAGCCCTGCTCTCTCTTCTCCATCTTACCTGCTGTGTGAAAGACATGCTATAAAATCCACCTTGAAGAATCAAACCAGAGGGTGACTAGCTCTGAATTAGCGTGACATCTGGACAGGCCTGGGAGGGGAGGGATATGCACTCACTTTGTCCGATGGGGAAACGTCCCCCAGAGATCTAGGTGTCTGGCAGTCATTACAGACCAGCTGCATGACGGGTAGGAAGGGGAAGCTGTTATGGAGCGTAGCAGCAGTGGGGGTTGCAGATGTTTACTGGCCCATGTAATGCTTCCAGGAAATCCCCCGTCACAGTGAAGAAGGAAGAGGAGAAGAAGCCCCACATAAAGAAGCCGCTCAATGCGTTCATGTTATACATGAAGGAGATGAGGGCCAAGGTGGTGGCGGAGTGCACGCTGAAGGAGAGCGCAGCCATCAACCAGATTCTGGGACGAAGGGTAAAGGCGTCTTCTCCTCTGTCCTTTCTTACCCTCTCCCTAGACTTCATGGGCCCCAACCAGAGGTGAGTCTGAGACCCTGTCTACACTGGAGAAATTGCTGCTGGGGATAAACACATCAGAATCATGCTGATAGAAACCCCTCGTGTCAAGTAGCCCAGATTTCTCTGACTGGAGGACAGACTGCTTTGGACCCAAGCCAGCCTATCTGCCTTAGGGGTTTCCACCAGCATTCAGGAGAATTACACCACTGCACATCTCCTTCATGTAGCCAGGGTCTTGGGCTCATTAAACAATTGCCTCTGCTGAGACTCCTTCAGGCTCCTACCCACTTTCTGAAGGCATTCACACACGTGTTCACATGTCTCCTCTGAGTGTGAGGGGCTGGGAGTGCAGAAGGAAAAGCAACGTGTGGTGGGAGTAGGAATGTGGGACCCACACTGGGGCTGCAGTTAGTTCTCTGTAATTTTCCTCCTAGTCAGGTTCTCCTACAACAACCACCCCTGTACTGTTTGAGCATTTCCCATATGGAGCCCCACTGTAGCCACCAGCTGCCTTCAGCTGCTACTGGCAGCCAGGCCAGACTGGTAAAAGGGGAGCAGTTATCCCCTGTACCCTAAACACATTGGAAAATCTGGCCCCATGTCTCTTTCATCAGAGGGATCCTGCTGAGAATGATCCCCAGCCACACAGTGTAGCATGTTCACTTAGCTCACTAGCTGGAGGACTGTGGCTCCTGGTTGGAAGCCTGTGAAAATCCACTGAGTTTTCTGTCAGCCCTGGGGCAGCCTGCTGGGACAGGGCCCATATGCCTGATGCTCCCACTGTTTCTGGGCTGTGAGCAGTGGTCATGGATGAGAGCACCCCTAAGGCTGCTTTGAGTTGGACACCTGGCCCAGGCCTGGGCCTGGGCTGCTGCTCCTCAGAGCCAGCAGCTTCACTGACTTGGTGCCACAATTCAGAGCTGGTGAGGGGAACAACCTACTCTTTCCTTGCCTTTGGGACCTGGGTTTTGTGTAAGGAAGCGACGCTGGTGAGTTTCAGCCCTTTGTTGGCAGGAGGGTCAGAGTAATCTCCTACCAGTCTCAGCTCTGCCTCCTCCTTCTCCTGCCTAGTGGCATTCGCTGTCCCGTGAGGAACAAGCCAAGTACTACGAGCTAGCCCGGAAGGAGCGACAGCTTCACTCCCAGCTCTATCCCACTTGGTCTGCACGGGATAACTACGTAAGTTGCCATTTCACAGAGCAGTTGGAGGGAAGGGAGATCATCCCACTGAACTGTCCTCAGTGCAGGTGTCACTGGGTGACATCTGCAAACAATGCTGTTCAGGAAATCAGCTCACTAGATGGCTGTAATGATCCCTTCAGGCCTTACCAGTATGCATACAACTTTGTAAGGGCCTACAAATACAGAGATGGAGACGTGGAGCCCCTGTGATGAGACCTAAGGAAGTGATCCCTGCTGCTCCCTTTGCCATTGTCAGGGTGGTTATTGAGTGACTTGGGGGTGGCAGGCCTGGAGCAATGGCTCCTAGGATAAGCAGAGAGAGCTCATCACAGCCCTATAGGGAGGATAAAATGGGCAATGACCATCCAGTACTAAAAAAAGGAATGAATATTAAAAAGAAAATAGGAAATCCTTAATGAAGGCGTGAAACAGGAGCATTACAGGGTTACATACAGGTGACCGAATCACCTGGTGGGGTAATCAGGGAGCTGTTTGTCTTCTGCACAAAGGCTGTCATGGAAACAGACAGTCTTACCCATGCAACTGGGTGTGAGGCACCAGCTCTCCCACCTCTGCTTCTATGGAGGGGTGGTTTGAGGGCTGGCCACGGGCACTGCATGTGGGAAAACATGGGGGACTGGGGGGTGTTAAATTAAGGATTGTTCGGCTTTAGGGTGGGATGCAGCCCTAGAAAATGTGCTGTAATATCAAGCCTGCGTGGGCCCTGGAGAGGCAGAACATGTCTCCTCCTTTGCTAATGTCCATGGTTTTGATCCTGTGATCTGCCTTTAACTGAGATCTCTAACCAGTGAAGTCAGATTTATCAACAGAAGAGCAGCCCCCTTCTTGTTCCTGTAGAGTGGTAAACCTAGCCCCCACGGTCTGTGCTTTGGATCCTGCAATCCTATGAACCTGCTTTGGTCACCCTCTCTCCCCTCTCGCAGCCTGACTGAGGTTAGCAGGATGCAGGACTCATGGCAGTGGATCTGGGCTGGGAGGTGCTGTCCTATGGGACAGAGTAGTACATACAGATTAAATAGCAAATGTAAAAGGCAAGGTCTTCTCAACATTGGGGATCCTAAGGGAATGCAGTCAAGGGGCTGCCCTTCTGAGCTTGAAGCTGGCTCAGAGTTCAAAGGCCACAAGTTAAATGGCTGTGATAAGTCCCAGGTTAATACATACGGGCCATTCAACCTCAGTTCCCTGAATCTCATTCCCCCATCCTCAAAGAAGGGTCTTGTTCCTAATGTCTATTAAAACTACTACTGGATTGATGCCAGCCAGATTGAGTCCCATGGCACTAGCCAGACAGTGCCCCAGGGAACTCTCAGTCTAAAGAACACAACAAGAGGGAGAGATGAATGGATGGAGTGGAGGGACTAACAGGGCTTGATTTACTGGCACCAACGCCTGCTTCTCACACTGCTTTATCGGCTCTGTGCCGTCCTTGCATTGAACCCCGTGAGCTCTGGGGGATCAAGATCCAAGCATGGATGGGAGGGTTGGGGTTTTTCTGCTGGTCGACAGCAAAAGCTGCAAGTGGGATGGTCTTTTCCAGGGGAAAAAGAAGAAGAGAAAGCGAGAGAAACAGCCCCAGCAGCAGATCCAGGACACAGAGAGTAAGTACAGCTCACTTCCCTCCTTCAGTCTGACATGCAGGGAGGAAAGACTTGTAGCCTGCCAGAGGGCTAGGTCAGCAGGAAATGCACTGACTATCCTTGTCAGATTTAGCTTCCTCCACACCAGGTTGGAAAATTGTAGCCCAGGAAAGTTTGAGTCCAGAGCGTAATTTTGAGAAGCAGATAACTGACTCAGGAGATGTGGCACTAAAACTCAGTAGGATCCAGGAACCTAGGTCACTGATGCTTCAGAAAAGGGTGCCCTGGAGCCCCAGGGGAAAGCATTACTGAGGCACACAGTACAAAGTACCAAAGCCACGGTTCCATTCCTCTGGGTTCACTGCTCTGCCCCTGCGTTATTAAATGGCTATGATAGTACATTGCTTGTTACCCCATCCTGAGCCCCATCTGCATGTCAGCATGATCGGTGTCGCTGCATTAATGTGACTGGGAAGCAAAATGCTCAGCATCCGACTTGGCAAATTGTAAGTTGCTGAGATCTGGCCTCACTGCAAGGTTAGCTCAGGATCTTTTGTGGAGTTACCTCCAGCCCCGTTCCCATTCACACAGCCCTCTTGCCCAAATGAGATGGTGCCTTTACACGGGGCTCAGCTGGGCTTTGGGTTTACGCCCAAATGAGGCTTTCAATCAGATTGGTAAACCACCTGCTTTGTAGTGAGGACACAGCTGAGTCATTAGTGTCCTAGTCTGCCAATGCCCTCCCCAATTCTCTGTGGACCCAGAAGGACAGGCACAATCTCTGCAATTCACTGAGAAGGAATCCCAGAGTGGCCCAGCTCACTGCAGCATCTGAGTCGATGAGCTAGGGCCCCAGGCACCCAGGGGATACCGACTCAGGTAGGGTTTTGCAGGGTGCTTCGCACACTTGTGCTAAGCTAACTCAGGTGCCAGTCACCCAAGTTAACACTGCAGTGGAGACCCACCCTTAGTGTGATGCTGACACTGATAAGAAGAGGCTGTTGAATTAGCGTTGCCAATGAGCGCTAACAATCTGCTAATGAATCTGGTCCCTGCTGCAGATGGGGATTTGTTTTCCAAGGCTTGGCACATCCAAAAAATCTAACCACAGGCCCCGAGAACTGGCCAACAGCATCTTTGAAGTGCAGCTTACTGGTGTCTTTTCTGCTCCTTACAGGCTCTTTGGTCTCCAAGAGTAAAAAGCCATGTGTGCAGTACCTGCCCATTGAGAAACCCTGCGATAGTCCTGCTTCCTCCCATGGCAGCATGCTGGATTCACCCGCCACTCCATCAACAGCCTTGGCTTCGCCTGCAGCCCCTGCCGCCACCCACTCGGAACAAGCGCAGCCCCTGTCGCTCACCACCAAGCCGGAAGCTAGGGCCCAGCTGTCTCTCCATTCAGCTGCTTTTCTGTCCAGCAAGGCTGCCGCCTCCTCCAGCCTTAGCAGCCCATCGCCTCTCCTCTCCAGACCCATCCCATTCGCCTCCATGACCCACACGGCTCTCTTGACCTCGCCGCCTGCCTTCCCAGCTGCCATTCCTTCACCACAGGCTGCCTTAGCAGTGCTGCAGGCCCAGCCACTTTCCCTGGTCACCAAACCAGCTGACTAAGGCATTGGTTGTCCCCATGCGCCCCTGCTGTACGTTGTTGAAGCCACAATCAAGATTCAAAAGCAGCCAAACCATTATTGGTCAATATTTGACCCTTTCTGAACTCTTTAGTAAGTGGACTCTGGAGGAAGGTGCTTTCTGCTCAGAGTTATTTCCAGTAGTTGATCCAACGACCTTTTTTATTAAAAACAAACCAAACCCAAGAACGTCAAAAATCCCACAAGAGCCAAAAGCAAGCTGAGGCTGAGCAGTTTGTTCCTGCTGCTGCCTAGGCCACGTGGACTTGTAAAGATGGAGTTTCTCTCAGCACATTTGCAGGGTGGCTGTCTCTATCTCTGCGCAGTGCACTGCTTGGGCACACAGCAGCCAGCCAACAGGGCTGTCCCACTGACACCCGTTCCTGGCAAGCTTTAGTGCCAGAAACAAAAGTGAGCATCCAACAAAGCTGAGGTGCCTCCTGGACCCTTGCCCTGAGGAAGGGCCAACTACTCCTTCCCCTCCAGGGAAACGTACATCTCCCACCCTGGAGAGGGCCAAGACCCCAGCACACCCAGCCTGAAGAGGGTGTGATTTGCCAGGACAATGCCAGCACAATCTGTCCCATTTCCTCCCAAGATTCTTTGGTGGGGAGAGGGAGCGGAAGGGGTTAAGTCTTTGGGGAAATTTCCCCCTTTAATCATGTTTTTATAAAAGGAAATAAAACTGCAACCGCAACTTGCTGTGTGAGCTTGTTCAATCTCGAACCAACAGATCCTCTTAGGCAGCATTGCTCCCTCTTGGGGCATTGTCCATTTCACCGTTTTGGGCCAGAACCTCTTCTTGTCCCCATGTCCTTGGGCCACTCTCACAGAGCCAGGCGTCTGTTGTCTCAGAGTGTGGGCAGAGAGAGAGTGTGGAAGAGGGAATTCTCTGAATCCAGGGTGAACTACGTGCATTCCGAGAAATTCAGTGTCCCCATCCCCAGGATCTCATTGCTGGGCTTTTCCTCTCCAGTCTATGTGGTGTCTCATTGTCTGGCAGGCAGGAGGCATCAAGAGTTTACAAACAGAATGGATGGATGTATTTTAGCAACTTGAGTTACTTCCCATTCTCCAGATGCTTTAAACCAGTGGTTTTCAAACTTCTTTCCTCAGGACCCAGCTGAAAAAAATTGTTTATGCCCACGACCCAAAAATTCCATCTTTAAGCAATGCATTCCAGTCTTTTGGCGGCAGTAGCAGGGCGTTCTGTGACCCAGGACTGGGTCCTGACCCTAAGCTTGAAAACCATTGGTTTAAACCCTGTTAGAATGGGCTCTTCCACACAAGAGCCCTGCTAAGCTTGTATTGCTGAGTCTGGCAGAGATGAAGGAAAAATCCAGCTCTGAATCCTTTGTAAGACGCTGAGTAGGAAGGAGGGACCTGTTGCTAGTAATGCTCCAAACACTTGGGGCACTCTTCTAGGAAGACTGGTGTCATTCCCTAAGCTCTGGGAGTGGAGCACTCTGATGTGGCTGTGGCTTGAGCAGCGAGTTGGGAAAGTCATTGCAGTTTTCCTTTTCAGCAGCAGTTGGGGCAAATAGTCAAAAGGTAGAAAATAGCCTGACCCGCGACCCGACCCCCCCCCGCTCAGTAAGGCGGTCATTTCCTTTCCCAGGGCAGCTGGACTGTGCCACTTGACAGCCATGCTCTTCTGAGTGCTGCTCTTTTCCAAGACTTGCAGAGGAGAGAAGAAAATGTCACTGTCTGCCCCAAGGAAAAACAAATATAAAACAGCATGTAAAGGAATTGCAGAACAGAATCAAGAGTCCATCTGCCTGCCTAGGCATTTAACTGCCCAACATGTGATGCCAGCCACACACTAAAATTCTTTTGTTAATTTAATGGAACTTATTTGCATAATTAGAAAAATAAAGTCAAGGTGCCAACAGCAATGTTAGCTCAGTTGTGGGGGCGTAGGGGAGGATATTATTGCATGGACTGGAATAAACTAGGCCAGGGGTCAGCAATGCTTGCTGCTGCCTGCCCCCCCCCCAACCAGTCCTGCCCCCCAAACCCTCAGCGGGTGTTGGGGGTGAGGCCAGTAAGGGACAGGGGGCATGTGTTCCTTTTCTCTGCTGAACACACCCCTCAGCTGAGGAATGGGGACAGAAGCCACATGCCCCATTTCCCTTCTGACCCTGTCCTGCAGGGGACACGAGATGCACAGCAGGGGAGCAGTTACAGCACAGGGCTGGAAACGCTGCATGCCACTGTTCATAGGTCCATCCATGTGCCAGGTTTGGCATGTATGCTGGGGGTTGCCAACCCCTGAACTAGACTCTAGATGTAACCATGAAACCCTTCATTCTTTCCAAAACAGACAAGACACAAAAATCCCATTACTTTCTATTTGATAGGTATAAAGATGAGCCATTGTCTCCCAGACCACATTAAACTAAATAGCAGAGTCTCATTCACTTCTTGATGTTAAATTAATACAGGGGTCTGCGGCTCTTCGGCTGCCTCATTGTGGCTCCGGGGTGCCCCCACCACTGGGGGACCCTTTGGGCTGTCCACTCCTGGCTTTGGTGTCCACCCCTGCCACCAGGAGATGGTGGAGGTGGTCCATTCCAAGCTCCCCCTTGCCAATGGGGGACCCAGCAGAGGGCCTGCTCCTGGTTCCAGGCTCCACCCTCCCTCAAAAACCAGGGGACCCTGCAGGAGGCGTCCCCACCCCCTCATTGGAGGCTATACCCATCGTGGCTCTCAAAGCACTTGGTTATTGAAGAAATTTTTTTTAAAATGGCTCTTATCTTTTGTATTGCTGACCCCAACTTACTAGAACAAGCTGAGAATGTTCTGTCAATAATTTTTGATGGCAAACACAGCTTCTTCAAAATCCAAAACTGTCTGTTGGGCAATTTCTACATCACCATTTTTCAATTCTCCCTGTTGGGTCATTTTGAAATTAAACTGCATCAGCATATGGGTGCTCCATGGAATTTGTAGTTTGGTGTTTCATGCCTCCTTTCTCACCTGGGGGCTGGGGTCCTTCACCAAAACTACAGCTCCCATGGTGTGCTGCAGTTTCCTGTGTGGTGCACCGTGCTGGATCTGTAGTCCAGTCAAGAGAGCCCAGCCCATATGTCAGCTGATGCACCCAAACTGCATGAGCTACTGCAGCCTTGTTGGTGGGTACAGTTTAATATCAAACTGGCTCAAAAATAAATTTTGAAGTTTTTCAGTACATTTCGGGGGGGGGGGGGGGAAATGCAATTTAAAAAAAATTTTTTTTTTTTTGGTTGTGATTCAGAATGAAAATGAACATGCAAGCATTTCTTTTCCTGTGGGATGGAAAGCCTGACTTGCTCAGCTCTGCTCCTCACAGCACCTGTCACACATGCTTCCTTACCCTTGGGAGTCTGTGTTGGGTTCTTTTGTTTGTTTATTTAGGGAGAATTAATCACACCTTTCCTCAGCCCCTTTGGGAAATCCCTTGTCTCCTCCAGAGATCCCCTCCTGAGAAGCTGCAGAGGAAGGGGGTTGCATCTCTTTATCAATTGTGTGCTGTAGAAGGAGTCAGGTCTTATTTTCTCAATCTTTTTTTAAAGGCAGCATCCAGTTCCCTTGTCTCTTGTATGAGGAAAGTATGCTTCTTATGCCATTGGCCTCTCAGCTAAGACTGGTCTGTGACTCTGGGCTTGAAGATGCCTATTTACACACCTCTCAGACAATAAGCACTCATGAGTACAGGGATCATCTCTGCTCTGATTATATAGTGCCTCACTTGATGGGGTTCCTGAATGCAACTGTGATATAAATAATAAGGGATTGCACTGTGTGGATGGTCCCACTCCAAAGGGCTTTGCCAAATGCCCAATTGTGGTGGGAATTCCTCTGTGCATATGTACTCCTACCAGGTAAAAAGGACATAATCCCTCTAATGGTTCAGTCCAGGCCCAGCTTTGTGCACTAGGGCTGCCGCCAAGTCATGAGTCACTCCACTTTAGCACCTACACTCCCATGATTAACCCAACGGAGGAACCTGTGTGGCAGGCCCAGCTCCTTAAAGCAGATCTAATCCAGCTGGCGGGCTGAACAGTGTGCCCTGCCAATCTCTGGGATGGGGGTTCCATCTGCTGGTGCTGAGGTGTGGTAGGATTGGGCCGTGTCATTGTTCACATGGGAACCCCCCCCGAACCTGGCCTTGAAATCACCAGGCGTTTTCTTCCCAAAACAAATGAAGTCATTTAAAGATTCTTCCTTGCTTTTAAAGAACAACTTTAACTGCTGGAAAGGGACAAATTCCTACACAGGCCAATCAAATCAAATCAAATCATAGGGCTGGAAGGGACCTCATGAGATCATCGAGTCCAACCCCCTGGGAATTGAACCCAGGACCTTCTACATGTTAAGCAGAGATGCTAGCCACTACACTATTTGCAGGGCTCTCCCCTGAGGCTGGTGTGGCCATAATGCTTTAATTGAAGACATGGACTGGACAGGGGTGAGATCCAGGAGTGAGGATTATAGTTTTGCTAAAAATGCCCTTGTTAACCAACACACAAATTTTGAAAAGGAGAAAAATGTCACTTTATTTATTTATTTATTTATTTTTAAGGCTGTCCCAAGAAGCTGATTTTCAGCAAGGCGTGTCTGGGTCATGTGAACCCTCACTCCACACAACACGAGCAGCAGTCTGCAGACAAATAACTTCTTGAATTAGATTTCATGGGAAATTAAAGGCATGAAGAGACCTGTCAGAATAATTAAAGCCTGAACCCGAGCCAGACAGCTTCAAACAGATGTTGGACTTCAGTGGGAGAATATTTCTTTGTTTTACTCGGCATTTTCCCATACGGAAAAGGAACATCTGTCAAGATATTTTTGCAGCTCTCCTGAGCTAGGTTAGATTTGGATTACACCCTGCTACACGAGAAGGCAACTGGCAAACTATCCTTCGGGCCAACTCTACACCAGCCCCCTATGTTTCACATTCTAGTGGAGAGGAGGGAAGGAAATGCTCATTGCTGGGCTGGGCTCTCCTCGACTCACATGGATACGTTAAAGCTGAATATCCACTTTTCTAATCCGGTCTTGGTTGTAGCTTGTATGCAGCCTACGATCTGAAGCCAACAGAGCGGGTTGAAAGTCTTGTGCCACAACTGACTTTTCAGGAAAAACTGGGATTCTATGGAAACCTTCATTTTTTCTTGGGGAGTCAGAAGGGGACAAACCCTAAAATATTTGGAAATAATGCTGTGGTGCCTCATGGCAGTTGTAACTTGGATGTTGTCGCTATTCTCTGAGGTCCGGGCTCCCTGGCATGGACTACGTGTCCCAGTATTCAGCATAGTGTAGGACTCTCCCCAGACTGCACTGATGCTCTTATCTAAGTGTGTGTGTTGGGGGGGGGGGGAATGTCCACTCAGGGAGCCCAGAATGAGGAGGACAATGGATTGCTGAGGCTCCTGAACTACACCTCCCAGAGGGAGACTTTCTGACCACCAGCTAGCTCTGTGATGCTACCCCAGAACTCAAACCAGAGCTTTTTGCCTTCACAAAAGGTTCTCATTTTCCTCCATGTGTATTAGAAAGGCAGTGGTGTGAGTCCTCTCTAGCTGGGATGTAGTGTCAGTTAAATGACCAGCCAGTGGAATACACAGCCCTGGTTCTGGATTACCGTAAATAAGAGCCATCCTCATGATTTACTGGTTTTTAGGTTACAGAAGTGGCTGGTTGGTTAAACAAAGAGGGGATTGGAGGTGTTTACATGGATACAGACTGAGAGAGGGTGGCAAATGGGATGGTTGCTGATTGAGGTCACATCCCCTGCGGGGTGAGGTGCCCCTGGTATGAAGAGAGAGGTTTGGTGTGATAAGATGCTGCTACCTAGCTAGAGCTGAGGTTGCACATAGGGGGATCCACACAGGCAGCGCTCAGGCAGTAGTGAGGGAGTAGCTGCATGAATGTTCCTGCTTGGAAGTCATTTGAAGAATTTAATGTGAAGTGGCTGTATTTCTTGTAAAGAAATTAGTTAGGGAATTAGTTAGTGGGAAATCACTGCATTGCTGTAGCAAACTCATTTGTCTTTCAGTGAAGACTTAACCCTTTCTTGGGTTCAGTTGGTCCTAACAATAGAGGGGTTAGGAACTCAGGTGAGCAGGAGCCCATGTATGCTGAGCTGAGGGTTTAGGCAACATAACTAACGTGGAGAGATGATCAGATGAAGCCAGGGAAGTCTTTCCAGCTAAAGATTGACATAGTCTGCTCTGCCAGCCAGGGGCATCGCTGGTGCCAGGCTCATAGGACTCGAGCCCTGAGTCCCAGCACCTGAGCTCCAGGTCTGCCACCAGGCCACCTGTGGCGGCGGTGCACTTATGAGGCTTGAGCCCCAAGTCCCAGCACACCAAGCCCAGGGTCTTTTCCTGGGCCAGTGGCACTTCTGCTGCCAGCTCCAGAAAGACAGAAATAAAGTAAAATCTAGGAAAATGTCCCCCACTAAAAACCCTTCGCCAAGTAGAATTTTGACCCTTAAAGGGAGAAATGCCAAAGACTGTGAAACCCACTAGGGATTTCACTATTGCTATTGACTGTATGAGAAAGCTGACCAGGTCGTTATGCTAGATGGCAGGATGAAACCCCAAAATCGATTAAAATCTTCCTTCAAATTCTGAAAAGCAGCCTCCTATGTTATGTGGCAGGCAGGAACGTTGCTGCCCCGGGGAAGAACCGGGGACGCCAGCCCAGGCCCTGCCCCCTGGCCAGGGACAGGCCCGTGAACAGCCATGGGCAGCTTGGCCCCGGATCCCTGGCTGGGCACAGGGCCGGAGCGGCCGCTGCTGCTGCCGGCAGCTGGGCCCCGGATCTCTGGCCCAATCAGGCTGGAGATCGGGAGAGGCAGGGCCCCGCAGGACCCGGGGCACAGGCCCCGTGTGCCCGGCACCAGTGACATCCCTGATGGCAGGAAAGGAGGTGGCTTCCATGGTCTTGAGCCAAGCTTTAGGTGCTGCTGCCATTTTTGATTTCTCATGTCACCATCTAAAGCATCGACCTTACCACATGGTCAGATAGCTGCCTGGTGCAGTTAAGAGCAGAACTGGGGCTCTGACTGGAAAGTGCAGAGTGATGAGTGGGATACAGTGCCCTCCCCAAGGAGCACTGAGCTGAAAGATGTGGGCCAAGAGTGAGGCATGAGTGGAAGGAACATATGTGCAAACAGGCTGGTATTTCAGCAGGGCCAGGGTCATGGAGAGACTTGACAGGGAAAACAAGAAAGCTGAATGTGATATAGAAACAGGAAGGAAGTCAGGGAAATTATCTGTGAGGAAGTGGATGTGCAACAAAGTCAGAGTGTGGGCAGAGATTTTTTTTTACTTCAGCTTTTGTGAATGGAGTAGAAAGGACAGTAGCCAAGATGCTAGAGAAGAGGCAGCTGTGGGATCCAGGCAGGAGATTCCAGGCCAGGCCTTTGATTTATGGATGGAAGTAAGGGGGCAGGGCCTTACTGTGAGAACTGCAGGATTTAGCAAGAGTCCAGATGTCACTCAAGTGCAGTGACAGCAGTGACACAAAAGGAAAAGAAAGAAGGTCAGGTGGAAGGAAGAGACATTCAGATATGGCCAGGATTGGGATGAGGAGGCCCAGAGGTGGATGTCTTTGGGATGGGCTGGAAGATTTGAGAGCCATCCTCTGGAAGGTAATAGGTAAAAGCTGGAATGGAGGAAAGCGTTCACAGACACCTGAGAGAAGGTAGCTGAGGACTGAGAAGAATGCAAGGAGCCACCAAGTGAACAGAAGGCATTTGGACTAGCTCTATTTCTAAACGTCCTTGGCAAGTCACATTTGCACTGGCAAAGCAGCTTTTCCATTGCAAGCCCTTCCAGTTCTCAGGATTTTCCAGAAATTCCCTGCTCCAGTGGGACTGGGGTTTTGGCTGTCAGTCCCTGCAGCCCTGAGTGAGTTCAGACAGATGTCTCTGCTGTAAGAAAATCAGGACCATGGTTTGTGGGTTTTAGGTGGGTGGGTGGGTGTTTTTGTTTTTGTTTTGGGAAAGTGAGGGTTACTCACCCTTGTGCAGTAGCCAAGTTTCTTTGAGATGCGTGTGTCTGTCTTGCTCAACTGTAGGTGTGTGGAGAGTTATTCAGTAGAGCGCATGTGGGTGGGCGCATGGCACAAAGAGCTCACAGCAGTGTTTGTTGTCATCTGGAATGTGCCCCCCCCCCATTCCTTCCCTACCCTGGAGCACTGTATTAAGAAGATACTCTGAAGTAGACAAGAGGAGGGTGGATAGTGGAGCAGTACAGAGGCACACATCTCAAATAACCTTGGCTACTGCACAAGGGTGAGTAACTCTCACTATTTCTTCAAGCAGTGTCCCCGTAATGCTCCACTGTAGGTGTCTACTAAGCAGTTCCATCAAACAGAGGGGGGAACTTAGGAGTCCCTACTGTGTACAGATCTGAGTACTGCAAGACCTATGGCAGCATCAGATATCAAATTCCTGTCAATTGCATGTTTTACAAAAGTGTTCGTTGAGGTCCAGGTATCGGTTTTGCAAATGGCAGATATCAGCACATTGCTGAGGTACACTGTAGAGGTGGACATGGACCTAGTGGAGTGTGCTCAGAGTGTGCAGGGTGGTTGTATGCCCTGTTGCTCAGAGACTATACAAATACAACTGGAAATCCATTTGGACAGTCTCTGATTACAGATCGGATTCCCTTTAGATCAGTAATTGACACAAAGAGCCTGGGTGTTTTCCTGAATGAACTGGTTCTATCTATGTAAAAGGCCAGAGCTCATCCTAGGTATGTAAAACTGTATGTAATGTATTAAGAGTGGGGTTCTGGAAAAAAAAAAATACTGGTAGATGCAGGGGCGTCGCTGGCACTGGGCATCCAGTGCACGTGCCCCGAAACCCAGCACCAGTGCCCTGAGTCTGGTGCCCCCCCCCTAAGTCTCTGCCCCAATCTGGGGCCCAGCCACCCACAGTTTTTGGCAGCTCCGTCTGCAGCCGGGGATCCGGGGCCCAGCTGCCCGCAGCCGCGGCAGCCCCATCCCCAGCTGGTGATGTGGAGCCCAGCTGCACGCGGCAGCTTCTGGCCTTGTCCCTGGCCAGGGGGTGGGGCCTGTGGGCTGGGGGCGGGGCCTGGGGCAGCAACGCCCCTGGGTAGATGAAGTATTTCATTCACATGGCAAGTTGTGGATATCTTTGGGAGGAATTTCAGGTGTGGCCGGAGAGACACCTTATCCTTATAGAAAACTGTAACAGGTGGATGTGCCATCAGGGCGGCAATCTCACTCACACGTCTTGCTGATGTTATTGCTATGAGAAAGGAGACCTTCATAGACATATGAAGCAAAGAAGCCGTTGCCGGTGGTTCGAATGGTGGTTTCGTGAGCATCTTAAGGAGCAAGGTGAGGTCCCATGGTGGCAGAGGGGGTTTTATATCTAGATATGCATTCTGGATACCCTCTATAAACCTTTTGACAGTGGGGTGAGCGAATAGAGATGAATTTTGGAAAGGATCATGAAAAGTAGAAACTGCTGCTAAGTGTACTCTAATAGTACTGATCATTAAAGTTGCTTGTTTCAGTTCTAGGAGGTAATCCAGAACATTCAGAATCAAGGCTGATTGTAGGCCCATTCCTTGCTTGGTGCACCAGAATGAGAATCTCTGCCACTTCTGCAGGTAAGCAGTTCTTGTTGTAGGTTTCCTACTGTTTAGCAAGACGGGTTTGACCGGCTCTGAGCCTCTATGTCATTAAACCATCAAGGAGCCATGCCGTGAGGTGCAATCTGTCAAGGTAAGTGTGTTGGATCTGTCTCTTGCAGAGCCGTAATGCAGTGTTTTGCCACCTGCCACCCTTTAATAGCGCAGCTCTATTGAGACACTTCAGGCCGCCTGGGGCTTTGCCCCATCAGCCCTGCCATAGTTACGGCCCTGGTCCCTTGTTCTGTGTTAGCAGATCTGGAATCAATGGGAGTGTAATAAAGGTTTCTTTGGACATGCGTAGGAGGCAGGAATACCAAGTCTGCCTCATTCATGCTGGGACTATCATAAATCCATTGGGCCTTGTCCTGTCTCAGTTTTTGCAGTGTCTTGGGAATCATGGGTCTCAGAGGAAAAGCGCACAGAAGTGACCTCTCCCATTTGATCAGGAATAGCAAGGAGTCTTGTGGCACTGCCAAGACTAACAGATTTATTTATCGCATGAGCTTTTGTTGGAGAAAATCCCACTTCGTCAGATGCTTTGAAGAGCGGGAACTTACAGAATGGAATGAAAATAAATGCAAGGGAGTGTAAGACATGGGATCAGGTCATACTGCAACAGCAAATCAGAACATTTGTAAGGATTCAAATTCTAGGGAACAGCACACAGGGAGGGTGAAGTCAAATTACCTGTTATAATGTGAAAAGAATCCACAGTCATGATTCAGCCCTGCTTTCACACAATCTAATTTGCATATTGGATTTCAGCTGTTTCTCTTTGAAGTCTTAATGTCCCACTGATTTTCTTGAGGACCATTGTTAAATCATTAATGGAGTGATTAGGAAGATGGAAGTGCTCAGCACATGAAAGGAGGCACATATCCCTGCAATAAACCATGCTGCCAACTTTGTCCACAAATCTGCACAAAAGACACCATCATAGGACCTAATCAAGCCAGCTGTTCCATCAAAGGGTCCCTCACCTGCTCATCCACTAATGTGATTTATGCCATCATGTGCCAGAAATGCCCCCACACCTTATACATTGGACAAACAGGACAGTCCCTATGCAGAAGAATAAATTGGCACAAAACTGACATCAGAAATCACAACACAAAAAAAACAGTTGCTGAGCACTTCCATCATCCTAATCACTCCATTAATGATTTGTTAACGATGGTTCTCAAGA
Organism: Podocnemis expansa; assembly: GCA_007922195.1. Taxonomy (NCBI): domain Eukaryota; kingdom Metazoa; phylum Chordata; order Testudines; family Podocnemididae; genus Podocnemis; species Podocnemis expansa. The sequence goes on along the minus strand of ML681972.1, from coordinate 54,579,156 downwards.
AAATCAATGGGACATCAAGGCTTCAAAGAGAAATAGCTGAAATGCAATATGCAAATTAGATTGTGTGAAAGCAGGACTTAATTGTGACTATGTATTCTTTGCACACTATAACAGATAATTTGACTTCACCCTCCGTGTACTCTTTCCTCAAGTTTGAATCCTTAGAAATGCTCTGATTTGCTGTTGCAGTATAACCTGATCCCATGTCTTACACTCCCCTGCATTTATTTTCATGCCATTCTGTAAGCTCCCCCTCTTCAAAGCGTCGGATGAAATGGGATTTTTCTCCCACGAGAAAGATCATGCGATAAATAAATGTTAGTCTTTAAGTACTACAAAACTCCTTGCTTGTCTTGCTTTACTAGACTAACATGGCTGCCCCTTTGGAACTTGATCAGGAATGCATCTCCCATCAAGTCCTGTCCTATTTCTGCTCTTGAGAAGGATGTCTTGCATTTTTTGTTTGCAGGTGTTATGAAAAAGTCTGTTGTTGGGTGGCACCATTGTGCAAATATTTGGCACAGGACTTCCTTGTTTAACTCGCATTCATGGGCTTCCACAAAGTTCCTGCTCAGGTGGTCCCTGCCAGGTAGGTATATGGCTGACATTTGTATTTTGTGTCATATGCACCAGTCCCACAGTTTCATCACTTCTGGACACAAAGATTGGGCATGCGCTTCCCCCATCGACTGATGTAATACATAGTCACTATGTTGTCTGTCCGGAGTTTTACTGCATTCCCCACTATGAATGGTAGGAAGTGGCGGCATATATTCCTCACTGCTCACGGCTCTAACAAGTTTACATGCAGAGATCTCTCTTGCACCGATCATCTGCCCTGAGTTGTTAGTTCTCTGAGGTGGGCTCCCCAGCCTAGCAGCAAGGAATCCGTGGTCACGAGAAGAGAGGAACTTTGATCGGTGAAGGGGACACCTTGTAAGAGACTTTCTGGGTTCACCCACCAGCATAGCATATCCTTTATAAACGGTGGGACAGTCAAAGCTTGATGAACTGAGTGTTTCTGTGGTTTGAAGTTTCTGAGGAACCACACCTGTAGAGGTCTCAAGTAGTCTTGCAAGACACAACAGCTGAGTAGTTGCAGCCATGTGCGCCAGCATATGTGCCGTCACTGTGGGGCAGGCGCGTGTCATGTACTAAATTCTTTATGACACTGAGGTGTTCCTGTCTGAGATATGCCCTGGAAGGGGGATATGTATTCTTGCCCGGATTAATTGAATCTCTTGCGAGGGGCAGAGCAAGAACTTCTCGTAGTTTATTGTCTGCCCCAGGGAGTTGAATAGTTCATCTGTTACCTTTTACCGCTTGCTGTGTCGCTTGGTAGGATCATACTCTTAACATGCAATCGTCCAAATAAGGAAAGATAGTGATGCCGAGCCTGTGGAGATGGGCTGTAATTGTGGCCATTAGTTTTGAGAATACTCTCAGGGCCATACATAGGTCAAAGGGTAGGACTGTACACTGATAGTGTTTGTCCCGGAAGAAAAATCACCGGAATCTCCTGTCTGCCAGATCGATCGTAATGTGAAAGTATGCATCCTTAGGTGAAGGGAAACCAACTAGTCATCATCATGCTCAAGAGTGGGAAGAATTGCTGAAAGTGCTACCATTTTGAATTTTTGAGTCTCTACAAACTTGTTCAGCCTTCTTACTAAGAGCTAAATAACTATAAAACTAAAGGAAACTTATAGAAAAACTAGCTAAGGTAACTATAGTGACAGTTAAAGCAGGCTGTGAGGAGCTGTTGAAGCTTTGTGCTAAGCCTGCAGTGGTAGAGAAGGAACTGGAGGGTGGGAGGGTGTGCGCACATTCCAAACAGTGATGAACACTGCTGCAAGCTCTTTGCACCATGCCCCACTCCCAGTGGGCTCCGCTGCTAGGTCTGGGGTGCGACCAGATCCCTACAGTGGAGCATATGGGGACACTGCTCAAAGCAGCAGCTATGGCTGAAGCAGACACATCTGAAGTTAGGAAATGGGTTCTGGACAGCATCCTTGCTGGGGGCTGTTATGGCAATGTCTGCTGCTTCTGCCTGTACAGAAGTGCCACCCTGCTCCGTGAACAGAGTGGAAACTCAGCACAGCACAGAACACAACACGCATGCGCTCTAAGTCTATCATTCAAGTGAGAAGCAAAAGGAAGAAGCCTGCAAAAGAGGTGCTGGAATGGTTCTGGTAACTGGGAAGGGCACTGCATTCAGGCCATTTCAAGTAGTCAGCTAAGCACTGGTTGCTGAGAAATTCCAACAAGAAATATCTACCCATAATCCATCCTGGTGCATTGTTAATTTACTTATGGGCCAACAAACGTAACAGAGAAGACTTGTGCTGAAACCTGAAGAATAAATTCCCTGCCTCTCAAGCCTATGGGTTTTGTTAAAGGACAGACAGCATTCTAATAATGCCCTTTCTCTCTGGCCCTCCTGACAGTTTGCAGCCCAGGTGGCTCTGTTCCCATTGAAACCCAGCTGAATGCATTTCTCAGGTGAGATTCGTGGAGCCACACAACACTTCATTGTTAACCCACACTGTTGCAGCCTGGAAACTGAATTTCCAGTCACCTCCAGCACATGGGAAGGAGCCTCTCACAGTGACATCAACAGAGAAAGAGACAGCTACCCAGCAACAGAATCTGTTCCCAGCGTCTTGCAATGCGGCCTGTGACAGAGGCAGAGATTTTGTCTTGGAAATTACTCAGTGCCAGGATCCAGCTCCAACCCTTTAGTAGAAGGCTGACTTTCAGAGATGATGAGCTCCCGCAATTCCTATTGAATTTACTAGACATCCTGAGTGTGCAGCATCTCTGAACACAGGATGCCTTGCTTAGATGGCTAAATGTGGTGTTAGGTCCTTAATTTCAGTCAGCCAGGTGAAACTGGTGGCCTAAACCATCAACTCAAACTGGCCAGTGGAGCACGTACTGAGGACCTGCCTGATCAGATGCTGCTGCCTTCTCATTTCCAGGTTGGCAGTGTTGTCTAGTGGATAGAGCCCTGGACTCAGACTGACAAGACTTGAGTTTTACCTCTGGCACTACCCTGCTGGGTGACCTTGGGCAAGGCATTTCCCCTGCCAGTGCCTCAGTTTCCCCATACAACACTTTGAGGTAGTGAGGAAAAGTACTACTCCTGAACTAGCTATTATTAATGATCACTTACTATTAAAAGACTCCCTGATATTAATTTTCCATGTAAGCAGTCATGCCATAGAGATGGTAGCTGACTGTGAATGGGTGGGGGAGAAGGTCCACACCCGAGCTGATGGGAGGGGCTATGGGCTATGCTATTAAGAACATGAGGGAAATTGGGGGCTGAGTGATGAGGAAGAGGAAGGGAGGGGGGCACAACAATCCCAGTACAAACACATACCATACAGTGTGAAAACAGTTGAGACCTCTGGCTCTAAGCGGTGGCATTCGCCCCTCCAGTTTACTACAGATATAAGTGAATTTGCACAAATGCTGGCCAAGCTGCAGCCCAGATAACCCAGCCTATTCTATTTATCTATGAACAATTCAGCAACAATTATCACTAAAGACACACCGTGCCTGTGCCACCAAAACAGAAATAACTAACCAGATGTACCTTTCCACCTCCCTTCAAAGCATCTGACGAAGCGGGATTTTCTCCCACGAAAGCTCATGCAATAAATAAATCTATTAGTCTTTAAGTACCATGGGACTCCTTGTTTGTTTTACTTCCACCCAGTGCAGTTGCCGTGGCTTGACTCGGAGAAACACATGTAGGTCCAGATCCCTAAAGGATTTATGCACCCAGCTCCCAGCAAGGTTCCTAAACACCATTGAGGAGCTGGGCCACAGAGCTAGACTGCACTTTATTCCCCTTTCTTCACTGACCAGGTAGCGGGTATTTGCGGTAGATCTCCGTGCTGAGAATTGGCCAGTCTCTCATTAAGAGCCTTGAGAAGTCCTTGAGAGCGTGTTCTAACTTCTGGTGAACAGGATAGCAGGTGGGATGTTGCTGGTAGTTTTTGTCTGCTTTGGAATTAGGGCTACTTCTGCCACCTCCATGCCAATGGCTAATTGCAGCCATCTTGATCAAACACCCGCTCTCTTCTCCCCTGGCAGTGCTGGCTGCCCACTAATTGAAATGCCTAATGAGGTCCCAGCAGGCTGCTGCGGAGACAGACCTAATGAGGGGCTCCCATGCGAACCCAGCTAACAGCACAAAATTAAATGAAGGCTTTCTTGAACCTGCCTTTTGTGCAAGGCGGGGTAGTGGGGTGCCAGATGTCTTGCTTCCCAGCGCCACACTCCAGGGCAAGGCTGGCGCTGCCCATATTTTGGCTTGCCTGCCAAGGCAGCTGGCCCAGAAGCAAGGGCTACACTGAATACATTTTAATTAGCATCATTAAATTCTTCCATTTGCTAATTGTTTCTCCTTTTGATCTTTCACTCTGACCAGCTTAGCCCACAGGGGAGGGGACTAGCAAAGAGGGTGAGGATGCGTTCAGACACTCCTGACAAGGTGAAAACTTTAGTATTCCCCCCAAGTGAGTTTCTTGCCATCTAATTATGGCCCATCAAGTCTGACCTCACCAAAATGTCACTCAGTGAGTCTGGTTTACAGCACCCTAAGAGCAGGGGCTGGCAGCCTCCAGGGCACTTGCAAATTTCAACAGCCCTTGGACAGGAATTGTCTCAGGCTGTGGCATCCTGTCAATGCGTACAAAGCTAGCATTGTGCACCCCAGGATGCACTGTGCCCTCAAGACAATTCTGTCTGGCTGCTGAACAAAATGGTATCCTTTGCGCAATGTGCCCTGGTGCGCACCACAGGTGTGAGGTCACACTGTATGGAGGTTTCCATTTTGCATGGAAGAGTGTATTGTGTCCCTGGCATGCCACTGGCCCAGGAAAGAGGAATGCCAAGATCATTCCTGGGGAGAAGGACATTTGGGCAACGACAACCTTGTGACGCCCTTGGACTGCCATGGAATTATCTCACTCACACTCACTCACTCTCACACACACTCTCTGCTGCTGTCCTTTGCCTCTGTATAAAAGAGCTGAGGAAGGAAGGGCCCTTTGGAAAATGCCAGTAGCTATGCTGATAACCTTTCATTTGAGCAGCCTAAATTCAATTCTTTGCTAAGCCACAGGCTTCCTGTGCCACCCTGTGCAAGGCACTTAGGCCCAGATCCTCAAAGACACTGAAGTGCTCTCTGCATCTTCAGGTACCTAAATCCACCACTTAAGCATCACTGACATTTTCAAAGCCACTGCTCAGCTGCCATCTAACCATAGATGCCTAACTCCTCTCAGTGCCTGCTTCCTCCAGTCACAAGAATAGCTAGGCACCCACAGCTAACAAGGTGCTTGGAGCTCTCCCTTAAGCAGAAACCCCTGAAACACTGAAATAGGATTTTTAGCCTTGCCAAGGAACCCCTACCTTGCCATGGGGCCCAATCCTGTAGGCATGGCTCTGAGCAGGCCAAAGCCCTGCAGCAGGATCCGTCCATTTACAGGTCCAGAGGCAACACAACAGCCCCATGAAAGGCAGCTGGGGGCACAGGAACCCAAACATAGGATGAGCAGAAGAGGGAGACAGTGGGGCTACTGAACCAGCTATGCTGGCTCATGGCTGAGCACTCTGACTGGAAAGCAGAGCTGATCTCTAGCAAACCAGTGGCAACAGCTCAGCCACTTCAGTGCCTATATTCTACTTGTCTCTCACCCTGCACCGCTTCCTGGCATCTCATTCTTTTCCCTTCTCAGCTGGCCAGCTTCTAAAAATCCCTCCCTTAGCCAGCTAGCTCTCACCATGCACTGAATGGGGAGCCTGTACGCCTAACTTGGGGCTGAGGATTCCAGCGGGCTACCAAGGGGTGCAGCACTTGATGGAGCAAATCTATGTGCCTTTAAGGATCTAGGCCTTAGTGGTGGCTGGACCTCATTTTCGCTCATGCACAAGGGTCTATCATAGGGCTGGTCCTTCAAGGAAGTGGTTTTCAAAGTATGGGTTGGGACCCAGTAATGGGTTGCACACCTCCAAGTACTGGGTTGCGGTGCATGCTGCTGCCACCAGAAAACTGAAATTCATTGCTCAAAGATGTGATTGTTGGGTTGCAGGCATAAATGATTTTTTTTCAACTGGTCCCAAGAAAAGTTTGAAAACCACTGCCTTAAGGGATTCAACTGCCCAGCCTACCTGGGACAGGCTTCACTGGCCAATGAGACAGCCCAGCTCCACCTGTGGATGTTAACGGCCTAAGTAGCCAGAAGGCAATTAATTATATAAGGAGCATCTGGGCCTAATAAAAGGCTTGGGAGAGCTGTGAGGAAGGAGACTTCAGAGAAGGGGTGTTTCTAGGGAGCATCAATTAGGAAAGTGTCAAAGAAGGTAGCCCTGTTAGTCTAATTCATCAAAACAAACAAGGAGTCCCTTGGTACTTTTAAAGACTAACAAATTTATTTATTGCATGAGCTTTCTGATAAAGTCAGATTTTCTCCCATGAAAGTTCATGCGATAAATTAATTTGTTAGTCTAAAAATTCCACTAGACTCTGTGTTTGTTTTTCAATTAGGCAGAACTCTCAGCTCTCCAGGCAGGAAAACCCTAAAGAGGCCGTGAGCAAATGAAAAGCCTGCAGAGTCCTCCAGGCCATAAGGAAGCCTGAGGTTGTGTAGAAGGAGACGCTGGAACACAGAGACTCATGTTTAGGGGCTTTTGAAAGCCTGTACAGCAAGAGCCTTTAAACTACTCACAAGTGTTCCTTGGAAAGGTTGGTTAAAGGGAGCTATGCTGTTGTACAACATGCTGGCTCCTTGACTGGGCTATTTCAGTGACCTTGGTGTTTCCTTGGGAGGGGGGCTGAGGCAGGTTACAGCAAAGCCCCATTTCATAAGAATTTCCCTGTTAGGTCAGACAAATGATCCATCTAATCCACTATCCTGCCTTGGACACTGGCCACCACCAGACTTTTAGTGGGAGTGTAGAGAACACAGCAGTTGGTGTCATCCATTTGTTTGCTCCTCCAACCTCTGGCAGTCAGAAGCTGAGGGTCACCACAGGTAGGTGGCTGCATCCCTGGCTATCTTGACTAATAACCATTTATGGGTCTATCCTCCATGAACTTATCAAGTTTTTTCTTCAAACCCCTAAACAATATCCCATGACAATAAGTTCCACAGGTTAACTGCATTATGTGGAAAAAGTACTTTATCTTGTTTGTATTAAAGGTGCTTCCTAGTAGTTTCATAGGGAGATCCCTGGATTTTATACTGGAGAAATGAGTGAACAACATTTTTGTTCACGTTTTCCACACCATTCATGATTTTATAGACCACTAGCATATCCCCTGCCTTTGTTGTCTCCCTTCCAGAATGAACAGCCCCAATCTTTTTAATCTTGTTACCCTTCTCTGAATCTTTGCAGTTCTACTGTATCCTTTCTGAGAGGGGAGGAGAGACCAGAACTGCCACCAGGGGTGTGTGACCTTCTATCACAGGGGTACTTTGAGGGGACAGTGCCCTTCTAAAGGAGGTAAGTACATAGCTCTGCCTCCCAGGAATGTATCGGGATAAATTACAGCAGAGTCTGAGGTGCTTACTGATTTTGAGGAAGATGGTCCAAGAAGTACTATGAGTAGTTTAGTAAAATACTAAATCCCAGAATTGTTTCACCACCTTCTAGCAACTAAATATAGCATTTAAAAACATGTTGGCTGCCATTTGTGCATGGCAGAATGGAAAGAAACTCCCTTTGTGCTTTGTAGTCACTAACTAGGCCAATGGGGCCTCATCCTGCCTTTTCTCACTCCCGTGTAATTCTAGAAGCCATCTTTCTGTCTGAGTGTACAGCTGCATTCACGTCCTTGCCTTGCTCCCTCACCTTCCTAGCCCTAGCCTCTTGCCAAAGGAGGCAACAAAGTCCTAGAGGAGTTCAAACTATTAGCAAGTATTTTACTGGTGATAGGGGAGTCACATGATGCCTGCTTTGGGATTTAGGCCAGGGAGTGGGAAGGAAGCATAGAGCTCTTCCTTTTCCAGAGACTGCACTTGTCCTTTTTCCTTCCAGGCACTCTTCTTGATCAGCTAATTCTGTAACCCCTATGTAGGAAGAAAGGCAACTAGGAGCAGCATGTAAAAATAAACCAGCCCCTTCAGCTGTTACTGCCCCACCTCAGCTGCTTTTCTTACAACACATCCTCCTTGAACCCTCAACATGTAAGTTACACTTGTCTTACACATCCACTCAGTGTCACAGCAATTCAAAGGGATGTTGCCCCTTACCTCACTATTAACATTAGCCAACTGGCTGGCAGAAAAACATCTACTTACTCTGGTTTATTCAGCACATGGGGATTGGATTCTGATCTCATCAGTATTATTATAGTTCAGAGTAACATCATGGGCTGCAGTGGTTATTCCAAATTTACACCAATGTGACAGAGCAGAATGGGACCCTGTATGTACAGTGATCAACTATTCTTTCAGGTTTTTGCCTGGGAAGAGGAGGCATGGAACTATTTTGGAGCCCAAATCCATTAAATCAATGAGCTGTGTGTTCTCTTGGATTTCTGCACGTACCTAAAGTTGTCTGGATAAGCACTCTGTATAAACTTGACAGTAAATAAAATAAAATCATTTAGGGAAAATGCTTCTGAGTGATTCCACAAAGACTCAGTTTGTTTTTGGCCTTTATCTTCAGGCAATTAACCTTCCACACCAAAAGAAAAAAAAATCCTTGGTCTGAACTTCTCATGTCTGTTCTCAGCAAACATTTTTTGGTAAGCTCTTTTTTGGAGTTCTGGGATTAGCTGAGTGCAGTTGATTGTGCTAGAAGTGTTTTGGGTATGGCTTCAGTGTAGGTTAAATCACTAGCGATCAATACCTGGGTTTCCTAGACCAGCTGTGAGCAGCCCCCCTGCAGGAACCCACCTGAGTTATTGTGTCCAGACTGGTGCTGCTTTCTCCATGTGTTTTTCACTAAGACTTCTGAGAGCATATCCTAGGGTTCTTTGTGCTGTTGTGAGCTGAGATGTTCTATGATTCAGTTCCATTATCCAGTAGGATAATGGATCTGTGCTTCTGGGCACATGAAAGGAATTGTGTTGGAGGACTATAAGCATTTGGTAGCCCGTGTCCTCAATGCACAATACCTAAGAACCTGAGTTTACTCTGAATGGATGATGGACCCTTAACACTGAGAGTCTGACTCAGATGAAGAGCTTAAATTCTGCATTAATTTGCAGATGTGCCCAGCCATCAATGTAATGAAATTGCACAGGTGTACCTGGAGACTGAATTTTGCTCAGGGTTTTAACAATAGTCTTAACTACACATACATTACAGAAATACTTTATCTGGTGTCAACACTAAAGAAAAAGTTAAAGTGAAAAGGATTCAGAGCAGAGCCTCAAGAACAAGACAAGTCTGGAAAATCTGCCTTACAAGAAACTACGAAGACTGATCTATTTTGTGTATGAAAGAGATGGTTAAAGAGGTGTCTTGATCAGGATTTTTTGTAAGAACTACCACAGGAGAGAAGATTTCTGATAGCAATGCGGTCACTACTCTAGCAGACAAAGACAGAACAAGATCAAATGGCTGGAAGCTGACGGAAGACAAATTCAGACTAAAGGTAAAGGTAAGACAATTTTTAAATGAATGGCAATTCAGCACTGGAACAGCTTGATCATTGGGTGATATTCTCTACCCTGGGTGATGCAAGACACTGGATTAGATGACCCTCAGAGTCCCTTGTGTCCTTAGAATCTATGAATTTACTCCAGTAAGACACAGCCTTGATACCACACTCACAGTTGGAACAAGGAGAGTATGAAGGTGTGTAAATTCCATCCTGGCACTGAAAGAACTAACTGGAGCAGGAGAAGCCAATTAACCCATTTTGCTACACTTTAAGGGTGGGGCCAGTTAAGGATAAAACCCACTGGGAAGGAACTAAGTGTTTTTATAGAAGAAGTTTGAATCAGAAGGAGTTGGTAAGACTGTCAAAGTTGAAGAGGTGGTCCTGAGGGAGAGGTAACTTTAGGGGGCTCTCATCTCATCCACAGAGGAGTCTAGCAAGAGGCCAGGCAGGACTTAGAGCAGCCACTGGGGGTGTGGCAAGCTCTAGTGGTGATGGGTTGAGAGGAGAGAATGCTGGGAAGTGTTCCATGGAGAAACAACATGGCAGAAACTTACAAATGATGGCAGATCAGGCCTCTGGATGTCACATAATGCACAACAGGCAATCTGTTTAACTTTCCTGTTCACTTTAGTAATGTAATTGTGTGGTTTGATGCAAAATGTGCCATGCAAGGTTTTGAATGCTCTGCCATGTTGTTATGGTATCATGTTTTCTGCAGCATCATGTAGGCGTACAGATGTGAAACGTGTTTCCAGGCATCTTGCATTGCTCAGACCCTCAAGATTATCTCTCAGCATGGAGGCTGGAGAGATGTGAATTGAGCTTCCTGGCTCAGGTGGGACAAAGAGAAGGAGGAGTGGGCTGGGGGAGAATTTGAAAACAAGTACACACACTTGGAACTGTTAAAGGTTTTTGGCAAGAGAAACTCCATCTTGAAACAACTTCAGGCAAGCTCTGGGCCTTGGCTAGTGATAGACAGAGACAAGCTGTAAAAATTTCTTTCAGCTCAACACCTTGTGAGTAATCATGGACAATGAGGTTAGGCTAGGTAGTGATGTAGGTTTAGCTTCTTATGTTTTATTTTCTTGTGATAACTCTTTATTAAATGATTGTGCATTGATTTGCTATATAATCACTTAAATGTTTTTATCAGTGAAATAGTATTTGTAGTATATAAAACTGTGTGAATATTAGAGGGGGTGAATGAGTGAGGCTGGGCACACCTGTTTCATTATCAAATGGGCAAACAAGTGTCTGAGTCTACAGTGACAGTGGAAGGGTCTTGATCCTTGCAGGATGGAAGTTCCCAGTGAGGTATCTGGGAGTTGTGGGTACTCACTCGGGGACCATCCCCTGAGTGCCCAGAGAGCACACACACACTACTGAGGACTGATTATATGCAGGAGACTGATGTGGATTGACTCAGGAGGGAGTGGTCACCTAGATAAAAGTGGGGTGAATTGAGGTTCAGGAGTGGAGATCAGGGGGTCATAGAGGCACACCAGACCAAATTCTGGGAGGGAAATGTCACAGTCGAAGTTGGTTTAAGTTTGCAACTCTGGGGGATTCTAGAGAATACCCCTGTGAGGCCCAGCCCTGAAAGAAGCATGAACCTACAGGGACTGTGGGAGAGGCCTGCTGACAGGCTATAGTAGAAGGGAAGCAGCAGAAATGCATCTGAGAGAGCAGACATTGATTGCTGGCTTTAGAGTCTCTGTACTAGAACAAAGGGTAGACTCTAGAGACCAGTCTTGGGTTCCCCTACCAGCCACCGAGGAAGGTGTTGTAATATCCACCCAATGTAAGGATGAGTGAGGGTTTGGGAACAATGGGGGTCCCCAGCTTGAGGACCAAAGACCTAATGATGTTCGACTTCATGTCAGTGTGTTGCCTTTTGAAGGGGTGGAAATAAAACATGACCAGAAGGGTGTGTTATGAGAAGAGGCAGACCACGGCAGGGCTGGAATATCTGTTGGTAGAGGGCACTGGAGAAGTATGAACTCCTGTGCTATGCTCAGCCATACCAGTTTGCAGCAAGTACACCTCTCTACAGCAATAGACAAGACAGTTAAGTTCTATCTTTTCTTAGATCAAGACTTTTGATACATCCATTCTTTATGGGCTTATGAGAGCAGACAGGGCAGAGAGGTATCCCAAACTTGACCCTGAACGCCTCAATCAGCTATCAGCAAAAAAACAGTTCAACAATTTTTCAGAAATATTGATCTCTCCCATGAGCTGGATTTGATCAGCCTGGGGCCTCCGTTTTGTCCAAGTATTAACAGGGGTGTTAAGAGCAAGACTTCTTATGCCTCAACTAGAGTACTACATCGAGTTCCAGACACCGTCCTTTAAGAAAGATGTGGATGAACTGGTGAAAGTCCCGAGAAGAGCAACAGAAATTAAAAGTCTAAAAACATGACCTATGAGGAAAGAATTGCAAACACTGGGTTTAAGGCTGAAGAAGAGAAGACTGAGATGGGACAGAACTGTCTTAAATACAAAAATGTGTTTATAACAAGAGGGTGAGAAACTGGTCTCCTTGTCCACTGAGGCCAGTTCAAGAAATGGGCTTAAATTGCAGCAAGGGAGAATTAGGTTAGACATTAAGAAAAACTTCCTAACTGTCAGGGCACTTAAGCACTGGAACAAATTACTTAGAGTAGCTGTGGGAACTCAGTCATTGGAGGCTTTTCAGAGCAGGTTAGACAAAATCCATCAGGGATGGTCTCTAAGACAGGTGATACCTAGTCCTGCTTCAGTGCAGGAGACTGGATTAGATGACCTAACAAGGTTCTTTCCAGTCACACATCTGATGTCTATGAAAGTGGATTTCTGTTTCTTAATGTTAAACAAAACAATTGCTTGTTAACATTAGGCCAAAAAAAAAAAAAATTGCCAAAGGCAAACAAGCGCACAGGCAGGTCACAAAGGTTGGCCTGATGTCACCTCACACTCTATGCTCTAGACATGATTCTGTTACGTTCTTTGGGATCTTGTTCAATTAATGGAAAAGATGCATCTCTTGCTCTTAAGCAGTTTCAGCATCAGAAAAATTAGGGTCACAAGAAAGGATGGGTTTGACAAATCCTTTTGACATAAATTACTGCCATTTCATTGTACTAAAAAACCAAACAAATTAAAACTCAGCACTGAGTTAATTTATGAGTAACCGATTGTTTCCACAGTATGACTTCACCTGGGTCTCCAGTATCTGGGGAGATGGGGAGGGCAGACAAGAGCTCATTCAGCAAGGTTTATTTGAAAGACATTTCTAGCACTTCAGCCTTTCTGTGTGAATTTGTTAGGAACAGCTGCAAAATGGAGAGCTAATTTTCTGCCTTTTGATTACAGAGGATAAACTGCTGACTGGCAAAGAGAAGCCAGGTGGGTAGGAAAGTGTAGTGGTCTGGTTCATAGATGTAAACATAAACAGTTCTAGCAAAACTTTCAACATACACATGCTACTTCTGCTCCTTGTAATAAGGGTCTAAGCAAAATCAGGGAGATAAGTCTGACTCTGGTAGACCAGATACCAACTCGTGTGGAGAAATCCCGACTGACAGAAGCATAGTGGCACCAGTCTGGCTTATTTGTATGCGAGCATGGTTAAAATGGATGTTAAAAGCTAAATACATTCTTAAAACCTTGCAGGATGATTCTCCAGTAGTGATCTTGCTTCTAACATCTCTACCCCAGGTTGTATGTTTATAGGGAGTATTTGCTTTGTTTTAAAAAAAAAAAAAAAAAAAAAAAAGGATTCACGTTGCACTTAAAGACTAACAGATTTATTTTTCACATGAGCTTTCGTGGGAGAAAATCCCACTTCGTCAGATCATAGAATCATAGAATCATAGGGTTGGAAGGGACCCCACAAGGTCATCTAGTCCAACCCCCTGCCAAAAAAAGCAGGACCACTCCCATTAGATCATCCCAGTCAGTGTTTTGTCCAGCTGGGACTTGAACACCTCCAGAGATGGAGATTCCACCACCTCCCTAGGCAACTTATTCCAATGCTTCACCACTTGCCTAGTAAGGAAGTTTTTCCTAATATCCAGCCTGGACCGCCCCAGCTGTAACTTGAAGCCATTGCTTCTCGTTCTGCCCTCTGTTACTACCGAGAACAGTCGAGCTCCCTCCTCCTTGGAGCAACCCTTCAAGTAGTTGAAGGTTGCTATCAAATCCCCCCTCAGTCTTCTCTTCTGCAGGCTAAATAAGCCTAGTTCCTTCAGTCTTTCTTCATAGGGCTTGTGCTCCAGCCCTTTGATCATTTTGGTTGCCCTCCTCTGGACTCTCTCTAATTTGTCCATGTCCTTTTTGTAGTGGGGAGCCCAAAACTGGACACAGTATTCCAGATGTGGCCTCACTAGTGCAGAATAGAGGGGAATGATCACATCCCTCGATCTGCTGGTAACACTTCTTCTGATGCAGCCCAGTATGCCATTGGCCTTTTTGGCAGCAAGAGCACACTGCTGACTCATATCCAGCTTCCCATCCACCATGACTCCCAGGTCCTTTTCTCCAGTGCTGCTATTTAGCTGATCACTCCCCAGCCTGTAGCAGTACATGGGGTTTTTTCGTCCCAAGTGCAGGATTTTACACTTATCCTTGTTGAACCTCATGAGATTCCTCTTGGCCCACTGCTCCAGTTTGTCTAGGTCTCCCTGAATCCTGTCTCTGCCCTCTAGGGTGTCTACCGTTCCCCCCAGTTTGGTATCATCTGCAAACTTACTAAGTGTGCAATCTATCCCATCATCCAGATCATTAATGAAAACATTGAACAGAACTGGCCCCAGGACCAACCCCTGGGGCACACCACTTGTTACTGCTTGCCAACTTGACATGGAGCCATTGATTCCTACACGCTGAAACCGTTGTTCTAGCCAGTTTTCTATCCACCTTACAGTCCATGCATCTAACCCATACTTCCTTAATTTGCCAATGAGAATGCTGTGGGAAACCATATCAAAAGCCTTGCTAAAGTCAAGGTATATGACATCAACGGCTCTTCCCGCATCCACAAATCCAGTCATCTCATCATAGAAGGCGATGAGGTTGGTCAGGCATGATTTACCCTTGGTAAATCCATGCTGACTATTCCTGATTACTCTATTTTCCTCCAAGTGTTTCAGGATGGATTCTTTGAGAAGCTGCTCCATGATTTTTCCAGGGATTGAGGTGAGGCTGACAGGTCTGTAATTCCCTGGATCGTCCTTTTTGCCTTTCTTGAAGATAGGTACTATATTTGCTTTTTTCCAGTCCTCTGGCACCTCCCCCGTTCGCCACGAGTTTTCAAAGAAAACAGTAGAACACCACTGGTCACCACATACGTCCTTCAAGTCAGACCTCTACAACAGATCATTAAGGACCTCCAGCCTATTTTAAAAGATGACCCCTCACTCTCTCTAGCCTTGGGAGACAGACCTCTCCTCGCCTACAGACAACTCCCAAACCTTAAACAGATGCTCATCAGCAACTACAGACCTAAAAACAGAAAAATTAAAGAAGGCACATGTCCCTGCAACAAATCACGCTGCCAACTTTGTCCACATATCTGCACTAAAGACACCATCATAGAACCTAATCAAGCCAGCTGTTCCATCAAAGGGTCCTTCACTTGCTCATCCACTAATGTGATTTGTGCCAGAAATTCTTCCAAGCCTTATACATTGGACAAATAGGAGAATCGCTATGCAGAAGAATAAATGCACACAAAACTGACATCAGAAATCACAACACAAAAAAACAGTTGCTGAGCATTTCCATCTTCCTAATCACTCCGTTAATGATTTGTTAACAATGGTCATCAGTAAAATGGGACATCAAGCCTTCAAAGAGAAACAGCCAAAATCGAACTAATACGCAAATTAGATTGTGTGAAAGCAAGGCTGAATAGTGACTATGGGTTCTTTTCACATTATAACAGGTAATTTGACTTCACCCTCCCTCTATCTGCTGTTCCCTAAGTCTGAATCCTTACAAATGCTCTGTTGCAGTACGACCTGATCCCATGTCTTACGCTCCCCTTCATTTATTCTCATCCAATTCTGTAAGTTCCCCCTCTTCAGAGCATCTGACGAAGTGGGATTTTCTCCCACGAAAGCTCATGCGATAAATAAATCTGTTAGTCTTTAAGTGCCACAAGACTGCTTCCTTTTTTTGTTTTACTAAACTAATACGGTTACCCTCTCGGAACTATTCCAGTCTTCCTAATCCTTTTCAATAGCTTCCCCTCTGGAAAGGAGCCCACAATCTATTTTTTTCCACTTGACTGACCACCTACCTTAGGCCTTGTCCACCCTAACACTTATTGACGAAACTTTTATTGCTCAGGGGTGTGGAAAAAGAGCACTCCTGAATGATTAATTTTGCCAATGTAAGCACTTTCATCGACAGCACTACGTCAGTGTGAGATTGTCTCCCACCAATATAGCTACTGCCAGTCATTTAGGCAGTGTTGTTATGTCAGCGGAAGAACTTTCTCCATTCACACAGCTACACAAGCCCTTATGCTTCCAAAACTTATGTTGCTCAGAGAAGTGGTGTTGTCACATCCCAAATGACACAAATTTTGGCATAACTACTAATGGAGTCTTATAGCCACCCAGCCAGGTTTTATCCCAAATTGGTTTGGTCCCTCTTCCAGGTGCAACACAATGCACTCAGTGAGCCCTTCAGCTTCTCTTATCCCCTTAAGTACTACTGTATGTTTATTTATAGCCTATCAAAGGGTAAAATTTTAGCTCCCTTTAAGTTAGTGGTAAGAGTGCCAGTGAGTTCACCAGGGTCAGGATTTCATCAGCAGCCTCTTGCAGTGGCTCTACTGACATTTTGTTTGAGAATATTTCCTAACACAAAGCTATGAATTATTTTGTTAAATGATTTTTAATGCATGGCAATCAAAAGCCAAAGGCGGGGGAAAATCAAGATTTAAAAGGTTAAGAGAGCCCTCAAACTCAACTGGTGATACCTTTAAAAAAAACAAAAACAAACCAACCTTAAATTTTGTAGAGATGCCTACATGGGCAAGGAAACAACTGTGCAAAGCATCTCAGAGCCTGGGTCTAGCTGTAGCACTAGAAATAGTTCTACAGACATTTCAGACTCTGAGTCCCTAGGCAGGGGGCTAATAGAGGCCTAAACCCTGTTCACTGACCGACTCCAAAGTGCTGAAGTCACATTTGAAAATGAGACTTAAATGTCTAAGACAAGTGATTTTCAACCAGTGTGCCAGTGCAACTGGTATGCCGTGAGAACTGTTCAAGTGTGCCATGAAGTTTTGTACAAAGGTAATGAACATCAAGGTAAAATAAAGTTTCATCTTAAACAATATTCTCTCCAACCAAAATAACTCAAAACTCATGAAAGTCAATCATCAAATTAAAAGCAAGGTATTGGTCTTTTGATTCTAAAATCTGAACATTCTAAATGCAGGTGACCTAAAGGGCAAAACTGAGATGTGTATTTTTTTCCAGGGGATCTGAAATATGAATGCATTTGATCCTTCTTTAGTTGGTTGTATGTACTTTGTTCCATACCCCTCTAGTAAGACCATAACCATAGTAAATTTAACTAAATGTGATATTTATGAACAATCAATTCAGCTGAAAAAAGTGGAAACAATAAAAGTCCTGTGGCATCGTATAGTCTAACAGATGTCTTTGGGCATAAGCATTCTGGGGCCCCACCCCACTTTGTCAGATGGTTTGGAGCCCACAAAAGCTTATGGCAAAAGGAATCTGTTAGTCTCTAAGGTACCACAGAACTCCCGTTGCTTTTGCTGTACACAGACTAACATGGCTACCCCTCTGAAAAAAGTCAGTGTGCCATGGAATTGTTTCTCATTGAAGTGTGCCATGTTACTGTAAAGGTTGAGAATCACTGGTGTAAGTCACTTAGGGGCTTTTGAAAAATGTTAGCTGAAAGGAGCAAAAGAGGCCAAAGCAGCTACTACTATATCGGGAGTTGGAGGAGGTAAAATATGGCTCTGCTGGGGCCAAAAATCTCTGGGTCCAATTCTGTGCAGGGGAAAACCCCTCATGCTGGGAGCATTAGGAATCACTACAGACATTTGGACAGCTAGACAAATAAGTTCCAAAGAGGTGGCCATCAGGAGCATCACTGCCGCTGGGCCTGTGGGGCTCACCTGGCTCCAGCCTGCACCACCAGGTGCCTGCCAGCAACAGCAGGGACCAGCACAGGCCTGGACCGCTGGCCAGCAGCAGGAGCAGCAGTGGCACTGGCCTGCTGCTGGCTGGCAGCAATAGCAGCAGGGGCCGGATTCAGGCTGGGCTGCCAGCGGAAGAAAACCAATCTGGCTCCTGGATCATGCTCAGGGACTGGATAGGGCCCAGGGGCCATGGCCGCTCAACAGGAGGTATGACCTGGGCCCCAACTGTGTTGTCAGAGCAGTAATGCCCCTGCTACCCATGTTAGTCTAGTTCAGCAAACAAACAAGGAGTCCTGCAGCACTTTCAAAGACTAAGAAAATTATTTATTGCATGGGCTTTCATAGGAGAAAAATCCTACTTCGTCAGATGCTTTGAAGATGGGGAACTTATGGAATGGGAGGAAAATAAATGCAGGGAAGTGTAAGTCAATGGAAAGGGTCCAACTGTTACAGCAAATCAAAGTAGTTGTTTGGTAACAGTCTGACCTAATCCTATGCTTTACACATCCCTACATTTATTTTGCTTCCATTCTGAAAATTCCCCATCTTCGAGCATTTCATGAAGTGGGATTTTTCTCTTGTGAAAGCTCATGCGATAACTAGACTGACATGGCTTCATCTTTGGTACTTGGATAGCTAGCTAACTTTCAGAGTGATTAAATGCTGGAATAAATTGCCTTGGGAGCTTGTGGAATCTTCTGCATTGGAGGTTTTTAGGAGCAGGTTGTACAAAACCTGTCAGGGATAGTTTAATGGGGGTACTTGGTCCTGTCATGGTCCCTTCCTGATTCTATGAGTCTATGAAACAGGGAGAATATACAAACAGTGAACTATGTGAGGGCAGCATATGGTAGTGGTCTTCAAATGTTTTTTCTCAGGACCCAGTTGAAAAAAATCATTTATGCCCACGACCCAACAATTACATCCTTGAATAATACATTCCAGTCTTTCAGCAGCAGTTGCAGAGGGGGCTGCAGCCCTGTACCTGAGGGTCCACAACCTGCCAAGGCAATTTATTTCAGCATTTAATCACTCTGACAGTTAGCATTTTTTCCTAATGTCTAGGATGAACCTTTCTTGCTGTAATTTACACCCATTACTACTTGTCCTATCATCTGTGATTCAGGAGAATAATTTTTCTTCTCCTTCCTCATAACTACCTTTTAGGTATTTGAAAATGGTTATATCCCTTCTCAGTCTCCTTTTTTCTAGACTAAACAAAACCAGCTCTTTCAATCTCCCCTCATAGGTCAAATGTTCCAGACCTCTAATCATTTTTGTTGCCCTTCTCTGGACTTTCTCCACATCCTTTTTGAAATGAGGCACCCAAAACTGGACACAGTACTTGAGGTGAGGTGAGTCAGTGCAGAGTAGAGTGGAAGACTCACTATACCCCTGTTAATACACCCCAGAATGGCATTGGCTTTTTTTGCAACAGCATTACACTGCTGTCTCTGCAGTACTCCTTCCTAGGCAGTCATTGCCCATTTTGTATGTGGGCGATGGGTTGCTCAACCTTAAGTGGAGTACTTGGCACTTATCTTTATTGAATTTCCTTCTATTAATCTCAGACCATTTCACCAGTTTGTCCAAATCATTTTGAATTGTGATCCCATCGTTCGAAGCACTCGCAACCCCTCCCAGTTTGGTATCACCTGCAAACTTTGTTTGTTCTCTATAAGTTTCCTCACACTACGTCTGCTTCGTATTTTACACAAGTTCTTTGTGGCAGGGATTGTCTGTTCAGCACCAGGAGCTGTGGGGGGATGGGGGTGAGACAGTAGCTCCCTTCCACTAGGTCACTCTTGGTTGGCCCTTAATCACTATCATAATAAATACTTGCCTTTGACCACCTGATGGAGCTGTTTGATGGTTTCTTAAGGAGCTCAAGCAGCACAGACCAACAATGGCAATACCAATAATGACCATTAGATGGAGAAGCTGACCATTCAATAGAGCAGTGTTTTCCAACTGGTGTGCCATGAGGTCTAAGCAAGTGTGCCACAAATTTTTTTGAAAAACTACTCAAAGAGTTCTGGGCTGGCTCATGAATGTTCATTTGGAAACCATATGGTGCTATGCCTCAAATTAAATAAAGGTAGCAAGGTATGACCTGGCAGAGATGATGTTGGGAACCACTGCACTAGCGAATGGTTTTTAGCTGGATTTAGCATGAATAAAACCACTTCTAATTTTTGTTACTTAACTTTTCCTTTCTTCTGTGCTCCTGAATTTGCCTCCTCTTGCTCAACTCAATGTGAGGCTGTAGCTCAGAATGATCCTAGAACTACAGTCATCAAAATGTAGTGGGAGCATGGGAAGAAAATGGGTCAGGTGCTAACAAGCAGATCAACGTGAGAAGTGTCCCTGCTAGCAATATCCCTCATACACTGTAGCTCCCCACTAGTGAGGATACTCACCCTCTGCTGTTTAGTCCAGCTCATGAGCTAGAGCTCCTTACAGGCCCCCAGGCTACTGTATGCCCCCCAACAGTGAGGACACAAAACAAGGCCACTTCCAGCTGGGACAGGCAAGGAAATTGTGCCCTGCCCCTCAGACCCAGCCCAGTATTTGGATTCAGGCACAAAGCAAGGCAAATAGTGTAGTGGTTAACACCTCTGCTTAACATGCAAAAAGTCCTGGGTTCAATTCCCAGGGGGTTGGACTTGATGATCTCATGAGGTCCCTTCCAGCCCTATGATATGATTTGATTTGAAAGTTAGGGCTACCAGATACCAAAGCCTAGAAAGGCAGACAGGGAAGTACCAAAAGAAGGACATTGGAGGACACATGGAGAAAAGAGTATTAATGTAATATTTTGTTTTTAGGGGGCCCTGGAACACTTCCCCCTAAAAACAGGGCGTTCCCCACCCTTCCATCAGACTTTACCCCCTGTAACTAAAAAGCCAGACACAATTATGTGTTTTTAGACTGCCTGCCGGCCGGAGGACATCAAGTTGAAAAGGACATGTCCTCCTTTTGCCTGACCTCTGGTAAGCCCACCCAAACTGGACCACTCACAAGCGCCTCTGCTCCCAGCCATTGCAAGCCCTCAACCAAAAGCACAAAGGGCCCTCCACGCCCGAGCAACCTGTGCTGCAGCAACCCCGCCACCGGGCTACACCCCGTTCCGGAACGCTCCGGCGCCGGCACCACGCGCCTCAACGCCCCGCCTCCGCCTTCGCCTTCTGCGCCGCTGCCGCCAGAACCCGGACCACGGCCCCGCCCCCGCGCTCGCGCTCGCCGGCAGCCGCCGGAAGTGGGTGTCCCGGTCTCCCTGCAGGCAGCTCCCGGAAGCGGAACGAATCTTCCGTGGTCGCCATGGCGGCGCGTGCGGCGGTGGGGCTGCTGCTGTTGCTAGCGCTGACGGAGGCGCAGGGGCCGAGTAAGAGTCTCCGTGGGGCCGGGCGCTGGGGCTGCCGAGGAAGGCGGAGATTTGGGGGGTTGGGCTTGTCTCGCCCCGTCCGCTGGGCGCCTTTGGTGACTCGCTCTGAGATGGGAGCAGTATTCTCCTCAGGACTTGAAATTAGGGGGAGGTGGAGGGGGTGCTCGCTAAATTGGTATAACTCTGTTAGTAGCTGACAACTGGGGAGGTGTTGGGAAAGTAAGGGGGTCTAGAGGAGGTGTTAGGGAAATCCCTGGTTCAGAGGACAGGGGAGCACTGTCTGGCTGTGCATTGTTGCATGTGTTACTGCCAGTAGCAGCCCTCAGCTGTCAGTTTTCTTGGCATTTTCTGTCTGTCTAGGTTCCACAGACTCCCCTGTGACCACCAAGGGCCAGAAGAACCCACCAGCCTCCGAGGCCGCAGT
>ML681972.1:54494351-54557537 GCA_007922195.1 Podocnemis expansa | reverse complement strand
GCAGTGACCACCAAGGGCCAGAAGATCCTACCACCCTCCCAGGAT
Organism: Podocnemis expansa; assembly: GCA_007922195.1. Classification (NCBI taxonomy): domain Eukaryota; kingdom Metazoa; phylum Chordata; order Testudines; family Podocnemididae; genus Podocnemis; species Podocnemis expansa. The sequence goes on along the minus strand of ML681972.1, from coordinate 54,557,492 downwards.
GCAGTGACCACCAAGGGCCAGAAGAACCCACCAGCCTCCCAGGATGCAGTGACCACCAAGGGCCAGAAGACCCCACCACCCTCCCAGGAGCTGGTGACCCCAACAGACTCCCAGAAGAATCTGGAGCCCTGGAAGGAGCAGCTGGGCGAGGACCTGGCAGCCGAAGAACAGCCAGACGATGATAATGGTGGTGCCAATGGGGAGGCTGGTGATGAGAAGGTGGCCCCTGGCAGCCACTCTGGTAAAGAAGAGACGGATGGAGCTGCTAAGCCTGGTGAAGGGAAAGATGGGAGTGCCCCCGTTGCTCCCCCCAAAAATGAATCCGAGAGCAGCCACTTCTTTGCCTACCTAGTGACCACAGCCATAATTGTTGCTGCCTTGTATATTGCTTATCACAATAAACGGAAGGTGAGCTCTTCTGGATGTGGTGTGGGCCCTGGCTGCTACAGGACTTCAGAGAGAGCAGACAGAGAGGGCATTTCTTTGCAGTAAGACTAGTACAGTCACAAGCTGGAAAATGGTGTTTCCTTCTTGTGCTGCCAGAAGGGACCACTGTTCCCTCTAAGCTGTGCATGTGTGCGCATGCACACAGGTCATGAAACCTGCGCACACGACAAAATAAAGTGCACACAAAAAAATTCAACAGTGCTAATACTGGTGCTCACAAAGAAATTGTTTGTGCACACAGTCTACTAGTCATTAGAGGGAACATTGGAAGGGACCTGAATTTTTTTTATCCAAAACATCAACGTTCCTAAAGTGTTTTGTTACTCAGGCTTCCTATTTCCAAGTTGATGGGTTGGTGCATCAGTTTGAGGCTGAGGAAAACTTTTCAATGCACTGACTTATCATATGCTTTTCTCTTAGACTCTCTTAATTTGCAGATGCCATCAGACTCCTTGTTTGTTTTGCTGGACTAGACTAACACAGCTACCCCTTTGGAATTTAATCTGCTGATGAATTCAGTACCTCAGTACACTAACTTTTGTTTTTGTTTAACGCTCAGGTCCTGTTGGGTTGAGTAATGATAAGTCTTTTTGAAAACTGTGTAGTCTTAGTCTTGGTGGCCATCTCTAGCTGGGAGCTATGGAACAGGGGTGGCAAGAAATCAGGAGTAACACTGAAGATGGTTTTCCTTTTGGCTGCTCCTCTTTTCTTCAGCATTATAGGAAGATTCCTTTATATGCTGAGAAGTGGCCAAATATGTGGCTGCACTGCTGTTTGGTGTATTAGGGGTGCTTCAGGTTGGCACAAACTTGTCATTCAGGGGTGTGGGGGTAAAAAAAATCCCTGAGCAACATAAGTTTTGCTAGTGTAAGTGCTAGTGTGGATGGTGCTAAGTTGGCAGGAGAGCACCTCCTGTCAGCATAGGCTAGCTACTGCTGCTCATTTAGGCTTATGTTGGTAGGTGAGCTTGTCTGTCAACACAGTGTGGCTACACGAGTGCTTATGCTGGCAAAACCTATGTTGCTCAGGGGGTATTTTTTTACATCCCTGAATGACATCATTTTTGCCAACACAGGTGCTAATGTAGACAAGGCCTTTGAAAGGCTGAAGATCTTTCCATACTGAGGTGTCCCAATAAACCTTCTTGAGTGTTACCCTGCTATGAGCACCTTGATCAATACAAGTAAGGAGTCCTGTGGCACTTAAAGACTAACAAATTTATTTATTGCATTAGCTTTCGTGGGAGAAAATCCCACTTCGTCAGATGCTTCCTTGTTTGTTTTACTGAACCAGACTAATATGGCTTCCCCTTTTAGCCTTGGTGCATACCTTTTCTTTTCTCCTATGTAGAGATGGCACAGGATTTTAAAAGCTTTAATCCTAATAAGAACATCCTGTTTGCATTTCCTTATCGTCTGTGGAGAAAGCGGTAACCTTAAATTGAAGATTCTCTTTCAGGGAGCACGGGCTAGGAGAAATGTGGTACCAGAAAGGTACTTCTTCAGTGTGGAGTGATGTTGATCGGTCAGGGCAGACTGTGGCATTCAAAGCTTTAGGCCTCCTTCAGAAGGTCACTAGAACATGTGCTTTGATATTGTTTTCAGTTTCTATTTGACTCACAGCATGGAGATGCTAAATATGTGACAGTATTTCACTCATGCCTGTATCTGATACCTTGTTTTCTTGAGTGACAAAAGAGGTTGGTGCCTGAAAGGGATGACTTGATTATAATGAATGGAGTTTTGGTGGGGCACACAGACATCCAACTTGTTGAATTTGTGTGGGGCATTTTGCTGTCAGGTTTGCCAGTGGTAGTCATAAATAGGGTTGAAGTTATTTATGGAACCAAATGGGTGCTCTCTTTGTTTTAAATTCCAAGAAATAAATTACATTCAAAATGCTATTACAATATACTGAAAACTTACATCAGTATAGCTATGTCTCTTGGGGGTGTGAAAAACCCACACCCTTGAGAGATGTACTTAAACTGACCAAATCCCTGTTTGTAGAATGTGCTAGGTTGAGAGAAGAATTCTTCCAACAACTTACTGCCATCTCTTGAGAGGTGGGTTGACTACTGTGATAGGAGAAACACTCTCATCACCTTAGTGGCTGTCTACACACTGATGTGCTACAGTGGCACAGCTGGAGCTGTGACAAAATTTGATAACTTTTTAACCCCCAGATGGTAGAAATTGTGAAGACAAACAGTAAAGGGTTTCAGCCCCTGTTCCCACTGTTTTACAAGCCTTCACTGTTCACTGTCACCCTCTCTTTGATGTGCATCATCGACTCATACTTCATGTGTCTTCTGGGAAAATGCACAACAAGGCATGAAAAGGTGAAACTAAAAAACATTTTTTCTTTTTTTTATTCAGGGGATCCACTTTCCCTAATGCAGCGAGTGATGCACTTTTGCGCATGTTTGTGCAAATCATGTTGGGAAGCAGTGTAACCTGAGAGGGGCAGTTGGAAGTAAAGAGATGATTTATGGCAGTGAGGTACTGGCCATAACTTTTAGTGCAATTGGCTGGCAGTATTCTGTGAACTCCTTCGGTGAGCAGATGAAATTGGTCCTCATGGAAGATGTATTACTGTAACCTTAATTGTTCAAAAACAACAAAATTTACTTTCAAGTTATTATTCCAAAAATACAAATCTTGGGTTCTTATTTCCTTTTTGGTGTTAGGGAACCTTTATCTTCATGTTTTCAAGCTTTTCATAACAACCATAGTTAAAATATTACTCTTTTGTTTAAAATCAAAACTGGGATTCTCACATAATAGGACTGCAAGACTTGTGAGAACTGGCAGCTCTTGATTGGTCGGTGGATCTTGCTGCGTCATTGCACATGGCATGTCATCACACCAAGATAAAAAATGTGGGGGAGGCTCTTTGAAGAGCAATGAGATCTCTGGTGTGGGTTACACTATGCTGGAAATCTAGCAGCCACCAGTCCTGGAGAGAGAGCCTGAGCAGAAAGTAGGCACTGTGTTGTCATTTTCTTTGTTAGTAAAGCCAGTCCCTGGACAGTGAATTTTGCTCCATAGTTTGTGGATTGTTCTAGAGCAGGTTTACGCTTAGTAATACAAAAGCAGAAAATTAGGTTGAATTCTGTTGTTTCTCTTTGAAACTTCCATTTGTTACTAATTTGTTTGAGCACAGCTATTAACAAATCAAGAAATGTCCCCCAGTCTTGCATATTGGACAAACAGGACAGCTTCTGCATAAAAGAATAAATGGACACAAGTCTGACATCAGAAAGTACAATGTTCAGAAGCCAGTAGGGGAATACTTCAATCTTCCTGCTAACTCCATTGATGATTTGTTAATAGCAGTGCTCAAAACAAATGAATAACAAATTGAAGTTTCAAAGAGAAACTACAGAACTGGAATTCATATGCAAATTTGACACTTTCTTCAGGACTGAATAAGGACTGTGCAAAAAAGATGGTATCTTTTCTCATTACAACAGGTGATTAGACCTCACCTTCCTGTATATGAGTATTTCTCAGCCAGTGTGCCATGGCACACAGGTTTTACTGTCAGGCCAGAGCAGGTGCGCCACAGAATTTTTGGAAAAACTACTCAGAGTTGTAGATTGGTTCATGGTTATCCATGAGTTCATTTGGAGATTATATGGTGGTGTGCCTCAAAGTAATTAAAGGTATCACAATGTGCCACGGCCGAGAAAAGGTTGGGAACCACTGATCTAAATTACTGCACTGATTTGCTGTAACAGTCTGATCTGATCCTATGACTTACACTTCCCAGCATTTATTTTTCTCCCTTTCTGTAAGTTCCCCCATCTTTAAAGCATCTGACGAAGTGGGATTTTCTCCCATGAAAGCTCATGTAATAAATTTGTTAGTCTTTGAAAGTGCTACAGGACTCCTTGATTGTTCGGGTTGCGGTGATATTCATGGTACCTGAAATTAATTATTGGGACATGAATATTTTGAAATGACTTACCAAAAACTCCTTGTCCACAAGGAAGATAGTGGGAATTTAGGAGAATTACAAATATCATGGGTTGACATTAGAAAAAGAAATAAATGGCACAAGTGAAGAAGCTGTACCTTTTAACTGTTCTCATACAGACTGTCAAAGTTTTGTAGTATTTTTGAAGTAAAAGTAATCTGTAGAGACCGCATGACATTTAAAGTGGAATTTGGTAGGGAATGGACTTTAGTCAGTTAAGATGGCTGATTGCTATGAGGGTACAAAACAAGAGCAGAACTGGCTGTCCCTGAAGTGGGAAAAGAGAATACTTACAACACCTGTAGTTCTGCAGTAGCTATTTTCAACCATGATTAAATTGTAACCTCTCAGGATTTGCTTGCTGATTTATTTCTTCTCTTTCTGTCTCCAAAGATCATTGCTTTTGCTCTGGAAGGAAAACGATCAAAACTAGTCCGGCGGCCCAAATCCAGTGAATATCAGAGATTGGATCAAAAGGTGAGATGGAACCGGGTCTTGATTTAACAGCACAGCAGATAGACAGGGCTTGAAAATGAACGCAGCTGTCCTCTGGCAGTAGCTGGGATGACTGGGGGAATGAGTGTGGTAGTACCACACATTGCTTTGTGCTCTGCCACCTAAGAAGCTAGGGTAGCACCTGGACCCCACCTCACCAGGGCCAGTTGTGAAGTTGCTAGGAAGTTGGTCTTGGAGAGATTTGTGGAAACAGTCTGATGAGCCTTATGGGGAGGAGTGAATCTGAGCGGTGATGCTAGGGGAGAGGCCGTAGAAAGAGCAGTCTAAGTTTGGTGTGTGTGTAAAGCACTAACACAAGTTATTTCCCTCTATGAGTAGGGGAAAATTAGCACCATTAGTGGTTCCAAATGCCCCACCCAGAGAAATGTAGAATTTAGCGCTAGCTCCAAAACCTGTGTTCTGCCTATTGAAGTTCTCTCTGATTTTCCTCATGCTGTCTCTGGAAAGAGAAGTATCTGTGCTAACAGCTGGACTTGTGGGCTGCGTGGGAGAGAGACTTATTTCCCTGTTGAGTAGATCAGCAGTGTACAGCAGCTGAGGATATGGTCCACCAAATTCTGGAGGCTTCCAGTTCCTCCTTTCACCATTAGTTCTCCCAGCTGACCTCACCTCTGCTCCTGGGGTTTTTCACTTCCCTCTCCTGGTTGGGGAAGGTTCCCAATCCCTTCCTCCCTTCTAAGGGCTCTTTACCTGTCCTCCCCCCCCCCCCCCTTGGCTCATGCCATAGGGTGGGAGAAGAACCAAGAGAGGTGGGAAGAGCTACACTGAGCACCTCTCTCCTTTTTGTTTTCAGATCTAAACTGTCCCCAGAATTCCTGTACACTTCTGACTCAGGCAAGGACTACTGAAAATGAAGATGCAAGGAAGTCTTGTGATTCCTCATAGAGCACCCCTGAATCCTTCTTCTGGCACTACTGCAATGCCCGGTCTTGGAATGTCAAAGAAGAGAAGTGCTTTTAGTTTTGCACCTGCACTTTGGTCACATTAACTCTGCGGTCTCTATTTTTGCCACTGTCCCAGCTGCCTGATGATGAGCTAGTTTCTAGCTCTACTCCCTTGCTTCCATACTGTGATGTCAAGAAAGCCAAGGGAAAACACCACAAGTGGCATAATCTTTTGTGCCCAAACAATATGGAATTTACCTTCTGCTGTATTGACAAATAGGTCTCTGTTTAGAAGAGACCTACCTTCTGTGAATGAGCCGTCTGAGTCTCTTCCTCTAAATTCACGGAGCAAGTCTATATAACCAGCATGCTTGGTCTTGTGGCTGATGTATGAACACGATCCTTTTCTGTCCATTGTATTTGGACTCTAAAGTTCACAGCACAATTGTTTGCACTAGTTCAGAAATGTTTGCCCAGGAGTCGTATTTGATCAGTTCTTCATTCTTTGTGATGAAGACAATAACGGAAGTTATCTGATTATCTCTTAATGCACCTCTTTGGAGATGTCGGTGGAATCTGCACTCCCTGCCCCTTTGAATTTTGCTTGTCCACTTTAAACGTGCTAGCGAACTTGGTGATATTCTGGTTTTTCTGATGTCATCCCTGGAGTTCAGGTGATTGCACTAAAGGTGATGAATATTTAGAGAATGGATGCTGTGCAAGAAGTGTGTATGAAGCTCTGTGCCAAACCTCCATGGCAAAGTGAAAATGAACTTTGCCTCTGTAAAGCTTACCGCCTCCCCCCTAAAACTGTCATGCGAGCATGACAATGTTCAGATGGAAGAAAACAGCATCAACACTCACATGTAGTTTGTACCCTTTCCCACAAGTGTGTCTTCAAGCCCTGAATTTCCAAAATAGTTCATTCTCCTCAGCACTGAGTGGACTCTTCTGTTGATATAGAGGTCAGATTAATTGTTCTTGCATAAATTGGACCTACAAATATCGATTCCCACTTCATCTAGGTGGTCCATTTTCTTGATCCTTTGTCAGAGGGTGGAGAGGGTATATGAGAGCGGAAATAGGGTGTGTATGGCAGCTGACTGTTGGCGCATGGCACAGATGGTGGCAGCGTTCCATGCCTGAGCTGCATAGCAGCAGCCCGTCTCCCTGAAGTAGACAGTTTGGAAACATGTCTTTACAAGGCATTGTGTTCGCAGTGTAGAGAGCTGTGCTCTGAAATTGCCTGTGCTCCAAGCTGGCAGTCTCAGCTCCATCCCATGTCATTCACTTCTCAGACTAGGGGTGCAGTGATGCTGTCATGCATGGCATCTTCCACACAATTCTTATGAGAGAAGCTAATTGCAGAAATATTGCCTACCAAATGGATGGCAGGTTGAAATATGCAGAAAAAGATTTGTTTGGTGTAACAGGGTATCTTCCTGCAGAATCTTCTATAAGATGTTCCCCTTTTCTCTTCCTTTGGTCCTGGCCTTGCTCATCTTTGAGTTGTGCTCTTATTTAATTGAATGTACTTATCAGCTGCTCCATGCAGAGCTGATTACTGCAGTGTTGTTGTGGAGATCTTAGATTCCTTGTATAAAGCAGGGACTAGTGCGCAGTGGTCTGATATTGTTTATGTTTCCAAGTATAAAGCAGAGGAAAATATTGAATGAGACCCATTGTGTAACCTTGTCTCTCTCTTCATAGTTACAGTCTTACAAGGTCCTTATATTTGAGATAAGGTGTGCTTGGGAAAATTATATGGTGAGTGGGTGGCTTGTTCTTTTGTCTGGCTGTTTTCTTTATTGGTTCTGAATTTTAAAAAAATGTTGCAACACAGCTCTATAGGAGGAAACTTAAAGTAAATATCTAAGCCTAGAATAGATGCAGGATGTGAAAAGCTACACCCTCCTTTCAATGCATTTGTCAGCTGACTGAAGCACAAGGAAGAACTGGACCTCCATTTTGGTCAAGTTGCTGGTTAATAGTTGGGTTACGTCTCTTGCTATGTTACAGAAATGGTTGATGAAGCAAACCTGCCTGTTATCTGGTCTCTTCCTCCTTGTCTACAGAATTTGGTGACCTGTAGTAACACTGATAGACCTTGGTAATATTTAAGACTGCATCTGGGCTAAGAATTCTCATTTTCGGAGAAAAAGCCATGGCTGATGTTTTCAGGGTTTCATTTTCTATGTAGGAAGAGAGATGTGCATGCAGAGTGTAACTTATTTTTTTAAAAATAAAACAAAACCAAAACCAACTTACTTTTCCTGAAGGACATTAGCAGATGGGGGAGGAGGGGCATGAAAGAATCATACATTTGTTTAAATCTATTTGGAAACAATCCTATGGGAGATGATTTTTCTGAGCTCTGATACGGGAGGTCCTCACAGGAGCTGTTTATGAGAGATGAGAAGCATCCTGTTCTCACGAGATGGATAAACAGCCCTGGAATGTAATCTCTGAAGGAAATGTGCCTTCTCAAAGGAGGGGAAATTGTATGCAACATAACTGTGCTATTTGTTTTAAAGATAACAAACAACATGTTTTATGAAGCCTGCAGTGCTGTGTTCTATGGCCCATTTATTTAAGGGGTGCAGAGTCTTAGGCTGTAATTTTGTGTCTGTTTATGATAAGAGGAAAAAACTTGAAGACATGATAAATGGTCCAATTCTTAGTCACACTTGCCTGCTTTCCTGGGAATTTCTGTTTTTAGTTTTAACCTGCTTTGCCTCACTTTAACTCAGAAAAAATTTTGGAAGTATTTTTACCAAATCTGTCTGTCACAGAAGTTGGAGGCCACCTTATTTTTGCATCTTCATCTGACTGTTTTATTTTTATCTGAAAATCTTTCTGCTTTGTTTTGGAAATGCAGCCTTCTAAATATTCCTGCAGACACGGATTAACGAGGACCTGTGAGAACCAAGGGGCCCTTCTGGTTATGTACTGTCTGGTAGCTGCAAAGAAAACTAGATAGAAGGATAGTTCCTGCACTCTTACCAGACTAACAAGAGTGCATGTAACTTGTTTGTAGGTGTATTTTCCAGTTGTCAGCAGTTTGCAATTTGTTGGCATGTGATCTTGCTCAACAGAAATGCATAGGGTACATTAACTGCAAAATTCACAGGTTACTATAAACACCATGTTGTGGTTAGGAGGCACTAGTATTTCTATGGCAACTTTAAATGTGAATATCTGCAGCCACTGTGCTGTTCGTACCTGTGGAAGCAGCTCTTCAAAGACGGTGCAGCTCTGTACATTTCAGTGCTAACGCTGTTGATGAAGGATTCAAACATAATTCTTTCCTGCTATGTTCCAAATTCAAGTGTGTGTTGTTTCTAATAACAATTGCTGTAATTCTCTAATTGTGTGAAATCTCTGGGAATGGTCTCCATGTTTCATTGATCTGTGGTATCAAACTTTATTTAAGATATTCTGCAAGTCTCAGACAGGTAATGATCCGAATAGTTTCTGCTGTGTTCAGATATAGTACAGATTCCAAACTAACAGAGTCCACTGGTTACATTTCTTGCCAAGTGTCATTACTACACCAGGTCAGCAACTTTCCCAGTTTGACTTTGAGTTGTTTGGTTTCTATTGCACCAAAATGAGACTCACTTTGAAGAATCAGAATTTTGTAATCCTTTGTACTTTTCTGTGTGGTGAAGTCAATAAGTGGACACAATAAAGAAATGTAATTTCACTCTTCTGTTTATTTACTGCCACCTCATTTCTAACCTCAGCACAGCAATACAATCCGGGTTACTGTATTGTCTGAATACTGGCCTAGATCTGAACCCTTTTAAGAAGGCAGTTTGATTCCCCATCTGCCTCCTGCCTATAACAGACCAGATGGTGCTTGTGAACCCTTTAGTAAGGTTGTTTAATTTATTGCATTCTCCGAGCACTATGCATAATCAGTGTTGTCTTGCCAATCCAAACCATCAGCTGAGTAGAAAATAAAACCCACTCCAATAGATTCTCATGGTCTAACACCCATATTCCAGCATTTGACCTTGGATGGGTCAACTGTTGGGTCATTTAAGCGCACAATTCCCCATATTTTTACCACAAATGCTGTAATGCACTAGAATTTAACCTACCCATGAACTCAGTGAGGGCAGAGCAGGACTAGACATTTACTTATAGCAGGGACAGAGCTAAGTTACATCAAAGTGTATAGCACAAGCACCCAAAAGAAGACTTGCAGTTTTGGCTTCACCTCTGGCATGAAGGTGTTGCAATGGATGGCACACTCAGCTGATGCTAGTGAGACAGTGATCGCTTTCCATATCAATTTTCTTGTCTGGCAGGGAGATCGTTCCCACAGTGCAATGCAGGTTCAGGTGAACTCTACCACGAATTATGGACTGATGCTGTACTATGCCCTATGGCCCATCTGCACTAGTCCCTAGTGCAGACTCTCCACAAAGCTGTGAAAACAACTGCTTCATCTCTTCAACTGTGCTCTTGGAGATGGAGCCCAGTTACTAATACTTTGGCAGCAAAACCTTTCTGAGTACAGTGCCACATGCTTCTGCCAGCTCTGAAAGTAGCGGGAGCATGGGAAGGTGAATTATGAGAAAAGGGTGACAAAGGGTGACAGGACCAAGGTGTAGAGATTGGGGCTAGGATAGAAGAGAAGGGGAGCTACTGGAAAGAGCCTGAGAAAATGGGGAGCAGGTGCTCAAAATCGGGAAAGGAGCTGCCCAGGGTCAGTTGAGGATCTCTGCTTGCAGCAATAGCAAAAGAGCTGGTGAGAAGGCATGACAATTAGGCAGAAGGGATGCCCAGCCTTGTCTCTGCGCATGTGGTACATGCACTGACAGAATGTGACTTCTGAGATTCCTTGGGAGGAGTTTGCCCATCAGGCATTTTGGGAGGAATGGGTGTAAGAAGTCACTATTTTTAAAGATGTGGTTTTGGCTACACTGAAATCTAAGATGGCTTCCACTATACCTACAAGCAGCCCCCTCTCCTCCCCCAAAAGTCAACCCTATAGCTGGACCTGGGAGGGAGGGAGGGAGGGTGTGTGTGCGTGTGAGAAGAACAGCTAATGTTGTGGACCTGTCCTCTCTGTGTACATCCTTGTGCTGTATAATTTAGATGGGCTGGGGAGCTCCCATAAGATGCACAACTTAAACTAGGCTTGACACGTGCATCCTAAAGCAGAATGTATGTTCCAACGATGGCCCTTCTTGCTAAAGGGTGAGCTAAGAGGACCACCCTGAGCATCAAAGTGAAGGGGCCATGCACTTGGGTGAAAACCACCTGTTTTTTTATTGGATTTCATTTTGGAAACTAATCACCAGCTTCCTGCCATAAAGGATAAGCAAAACCACTCTTTAAACAGGAACTCCTTCCCCTTATCACTTGCTGATCTCCAGTGCAAACAGAACCATTTGCACTTTGATCAAGTTTCACTGCCATGCTCAGGAAGACTTGATCCCCTGTTCCAGGGTCACAGTAGATAGATGCAACCCTGGAAGAGGATACTGCTGAGCTGTGTGCTGAGCACAGAGCTTAGCTTAGTGCAGAGGCGTCGCTGGTGGTGGGCACCCAGGGCACATGCCCTGAATCCCAGCGCAGGTGCCCTGGATCTCCGGCCCAATCAGGTTGGGGATCCGAGGCCCGGCCACAGCGGCCTCGTCCCTGGCCGGGGATCCAGGGCCCAGCCGCCAGCGCCTGTGGCGGGGAATCCAGGGCCCGGCCGCCCGCAGCCGCTTCTGGCCCTGTCCCCGGCCAGGGATGTGGGGCGCAGCTGCCCGCGGCCGTTTCCAGCCTCATCCCCAGCCAGGGATGCGGGGCCTAGCTGCCCGCAGCGACACGGAGGCTTCTGGCCCTGTCCCCAGCCAGGGGGTGGGGACGGGGGCGGGGCCTGGGCCTGGGCCTGTGCCCCGGGTCCCTCCCCAGGCCAGTGACGCACCTGGCTTAGTGTGAGGAAAATAAAGCTGGAGCAGAACATTTGAGTAAAAAAATGCCATGTTTGGTTGTGAATCACTTTGTCCACTACAAGCTGCCAACTTAATTTTCTGGCAAGCTTTTGGGTACAAAAGCCAAAAGAAGTCAGGGACAAGGAGCCTTATTCCGCTAAACTTTAAGTTGTATTTGTGACTGGGCAGTACACCTAGCATCCCAGGAACAACTCAGGGCTAAGCGAGAAAAGTTGCACATGCTCACTCAACTGTATGGAGCCAAACTCATCAGCAACTTGCCTGGGTCCTGGTAGCTGGAAGGCAAGTCTCTGAGGGCCCAATCATGTTCTGAGATACTCAGTCTGCTCCAACTGGCAGCACTGGGATTGCACAGAGGCACTTGGGGTTTCATAACCCATCAGCACACTCTGAAAACTTTGATCCATATGTGCAAAAGTGTTAAGGTCTTGAGCCCCGCCACCCCTTCTGGAATGGGAAAGTTTACCCCCCCCAATGCAGAGCACCACTGCCACATCTCAAATGTCAGGAGGGCCTGGGATCATCACAGAACCTTATTTAGTCCTGAACAAAAGTTACCAATTTCTCTGTGCCTGTCACAACTCAAAATCAACACCAGTTTCCAGAGAGTCCAAGTGCCCTTCATTGCGTTGTGGTGAGGGGCTGCTGCTAGCTGGGGTAAGATCTTTTATTAACTGTTTGCTTGTGGTTTTTCATTTTGTTTTTTAAAAGCATATTCTTAGAATTAGACACAAGCTTTCAAAACCATTCAAAATGTGGATCCTGCCTGTGGATTTTTTGCTACCTCTGCAAGGAAAGAAAAATAATAAGTAAAAAGTTGAAAGAGTTCAAAACAGACTGCATGGCCTATATGTATCTCAGGAATTCCTTCATCAAATAAACCCAAATTTACTCCACATACTGTACCTTGGGTCCTGGCCTGTGCTACCAATTTTCAATTGGATTTGCTTGGTCATGTGGATTTTAGAGGGTTAAAAATTTAGTCGTATACAGGCTGCAATCATTTTAACCAGGGTGCAACTACAAACTGGGCTGGAATCAAATTGCTCACACTCTGTGTTTTAAATAAGAGTGCAATGTTACCTTTTTTATTCATATAGCTCTGTATGTGTCCTTATAACATAAAAGTCCTTGCCCCAGGGACTTGGTAAACTTTTGGGACAGAGATGCTGCTGACCCGCACACTCTCCATGATTTTTGAGTCATGGGTTACACACAGCGCTCCTGAAAGAGTTGGAACACAATTAGTAGCTCCCTCCAATGAGACCCAAGCTCTCACATGCTTCCAGTGCCTCTGGTTTGTAGAGAAAATGGATAAACCTCTCGCACCATATTGGTGACAAAGCAGGGCATTTCTTTGTGTCCTTCATGTGTCCCTCTGGCTTCACAGTGAAATGCAACTTTCCAGTTGATGCGGGTCATTAGGCGTGCAAGTTCAAGATGCCGCTCATCTCCCTCCAGGAACTCCAGCAAGGTCTGGAGAAACATGGAGCCCAACGGATTCAGGAATGCACTGTAGCCTGAAAATACGAGAGATAGGACATGGTCTTCTCTCACAGATGTAAATTCCCAGGGTGCTGACTTTATTCAAACAGTACTGCAGCTGCTGTGCTGGTGGCAGAGAGGAGACTGACTGACCCATTATGATGTTCCTGTGGCCCTGCCTACACTACAGGATGACTTCATCTGTAACTGCACCAGTAGACTGGTGCTATCCTGAAGTGGGAAAGGGCTCCCAATTTGGCCCATGTCTAATCTTGTACTTTGCTATTCCAGTTTGGCAGCAATGCCTTCTGGGTACCTGTCCCACAGATTCTAAAAGCTTAAGGGAGCTGTGGGAGAAGAGGCCAAGTTCCAACAATCCCCTTGGACACACCCAAATTTCCCCAGGCCTGTGAAGGATTTTTACCTCTGCTGCCTTGTCTTCACTGTTATGACTATTATTTTTTTGTATTACCATATAGCCTGGAAGCTGCTATGGTAATATAAAAAAATTACTGCCATCATGCCAGGCACTGTACAAACTCTGAGCACAGAGGCTGCCTGTGCTTCAAAGAGCTGGCCAGCTAAGGAGAAATTGCTGCACCTGTTTGCCATTAGTGATGCATTGTACTGGTGCTGAAAGATAAGGCTTTCTGTCAACTGAGTTCAAGTCTTCCCAGCACCATGTCATGGAGAGCTGTAGGTTTTCAGTTTAAATTAAGGGTCATCAAAAAGTATCTCCTTTCTCCTGAATAGGCCTGGTGGCAGAGGCAGAGCAGGGGCAAATGTTTTGCAATACCCATCTGCAAGGCCATAATTTGGGTGGGGTGACTGGGGCTTTGCCCTGGGCACCGCAGAGTGGCTCTGTTTTGCCGCTCAGTCAAAGGGTGTGTTCTGCACTGCTTGCTCTGGTGCTGCTTCATCTAAAGGTGCATCCTGGGCACCAAAATACCTAGTTCCAATGCTGCCCATCTGCTCAGCAAGGCAAGTATAATCCACCAGCTAAGGAAACCCTTGGGTTGAGGGGCCACCATAAGAGCCAGGAGTGTGACGGGAAGGCAAAATTGCTCCCTCTCTTTTTCCTGTGGCTGCCACCTCTGATCCCCTACCCACAAATGCAGCCCAAGATCAATTTCCTTCTTGTCTTGGCCAGTGTGGGATGAGGCCCTGGGCGAGGGGAAGTAGCATGTAAAGCAGTTATGTATGTAGCGCAGGGGTCTCAAACACATGGCCTGTGGGCTGCATGCGGCCCCTAAAGCTATTTCCTGCGGCCCGCAATGACATTATCATTACCGATATTTGCTATGTTATTGTATGAAAAGGTTTCAGTGGTGTGGCCCTCGGGCTAACATACTAATGCTCATGTGGCCCTGTGCTGGTCCTCACTCGGCCCTCGTGGTGATTTGAGCTTGAGACCCCTGATCTGGTGTCATTACCTCTGCATCAACCCACAAATCAGGCACGCTCACTGCACAGTTTCCCCCTAGAATAGTTGTGGGTATCTTGGGCAATACATCCACCACAGGGTGATTTTGGCAAGGGAAGGCACGCTGTGGGCCTCAGGCTGTTAAGTCCACAGGGATGATAGCAACCTTCCCTCTAAGGGGCCAACACAGCTGAGCAATTATGTTGCTCATTGCGTTGCCCCCTCCATGGGCCCGATCCTGGAGCCCCCCCACTCAAGCTCTGCTGCCTGCCCAGCCTCACTGCAGTGGAGTGGAGCAGTCAGCTCAGTCTACCTCCAGCCGGCTGCGCCTACCTGGGGGCGGGGTGCGGAGAGGGGCCCACAGTGAGCTCCTGGGTGTTTCGGTCACATTGCCCCCAGCCCCCACAAGTCCATGAAGCAGGCCCATTCAGGCGGGAGGGGGTGGGGGCGAAGTGGCCGAAACTCTTTGGGAGTGGGGTGGGCTGCTCCAGTGCCCTGACCCCACATGCCAGGGCTCAGCATGGGCCCCCTCTGCCCCACAGGGAGGTGCGGCTGGCTGGGGGTAGGCTGGGCTGGCTGCTCCGCCCCGCTGCAGTGATGCCAAGCGGACAGGCAGGTGGAGCAGCAGGTTCAGTGAGAGCACACTCTGAGCAGGAGTTTTAAAAACTTCCAGCTCAGAGTCTCTCTCTCCCTGCCAGGACTGCAGCAGCGGGCCGTGTGCGGCCGGCAGCCTTCCCTGTGCCAGGCAGCCCTGGGAGCTGCGCGGCTGCACAGCTTAGAGGGAACATTGGGTGATAGCCCCTACTGGCTTGCTGCCTGGGGCCATTTCTTTGTTCACTCACCTGGGCTACTGGCAAACATCACAGCCGTGCTGTCAGGGATGGCGAGAAAGTTTGAGAAGCTGTCTGCTGGGGGCCCGGTGCTGTCTGTCTGCAGCCACACACCTGGATCCATCTCTTTCCCACGGCAGGCCTGGAAAAACAATGGCTAATCAGCCACCAAATGGCTATGATGGGCGCTGGTCATTCCACTGACATCCCTGCCAGCCTCCCTGTGGGACAGACCTGAACCCCCTTCCCTTCCACCCACCTTCCCCTAGGCATGAAACACCTTCCATCTCCCCCTCCCCTACAATTGGAGCCCCCTCCCCACCCTCCCAAACATCCAGAGTCCAACCTCTTCCTCCATCTGCTCCACTCTCCAGGCCTGAGCTCCCTCCATCCCTCATCTCCAGAGGCCTGGAGCTCTCTCCATCTCTTCCCTCTGCCACAGGCCTAGAGACTCCAGCTATTTCCACCTCGTCCAGAGCCCTGAGACCACCTTCCTTTTCCCCCAGAGCTGGAGCCCTCTGCTAGCTCCCCCTCCTTACAGGTCCAGAGTCCCTTCTCTTCCCCCTTCCCCTCCATGACTGGCTAGAGCCGTAGATGCCAACCACTTCCTGGCAGATCTGCAGGTTGAAGCAATATGGGCAGACAGAGGGGCTGGAAGAAGTTATGCAGTGCGGGGGCTGAAAGCCATTGAACCAAGCTGTAAACCCTGCACGTGATGGAAACCACATCTAGGCAAGGGATGTGGAAGCACTGCCTGCACCCCTGTTTTCAGCACCTATGTGGGCAGGGGATAATCAAAAGAGACTCAGCTCGGAAAATGCCACTCCGCCACCTTCCTCAGAGCAAACCTCTGCTGTGCAGTTGGCCAGGCTCAGTCTGAGACCCAGGGGGCTGGTGCTGTGCATTTATTACAGCTCTGTCTCAACTGCAAGCTCATTGGGGTAGGGACTGAGTCTATGTAGGCTCTGTTCTGTGCTGCCAGTGCTCAAAAATAGACCCTGCTGGCCGGATCCCTTCCCTGCATCCAGCCACTTGATGCTGCAGCATAGCTGGAATCTGCCTTCAATTAGGCAGTTTGTAGTGAGTGAAATTCTCATCCCAGGCCTGTTTGGAGGTGGATTACAGAGGAACTAGACCTTTAAGGGGGGGCATTGCTCAGCTAGGCCTGTGCTAGTCATCACCCGCCTCCCTAGGTGAAAAGAAAGAATCCAAGGGGCAGAGGATGGGGTAGGTGACTCTCATCGAGGACTGATGAGAGATATAAAGAACAGATTGAGATCAGAGAGACACTCCAGGGAGTGGGATGGTTGTGTGAGGTCTCTACTGGGCCTTGGGGAATGACACTACCCACCAACTAAAAGCAAAGAGCTAGCTGAAAATAGGTTGCTGAGCTGAAAATGGATGTACTGTAGTCTTCAGCAAAGGTTTGGATGCAGTGGTCTCTTTTCCCTGTGGCAGAAAGGAAACTAAGGCAGAAGCCATGTGAGGTGAGCCCTGCTTACATGGCCCCTGCATGGCGTGCATGTGATGTCTCAGTTTATTAGCTAGTGGGATGTTTGTCAATATGAGTCCTAAAGCCAATCTCAGGAATGAGAATGGGAATGAGGCCTGTGGGCAGGGGCCATATGGCGGGGGGGCCTGCCTTGCAGCTGTCTCTGTGGTGCCTGGCTTGCCAATAAATAGGACCTTGGCTACTAGCACTGATGTCTTGCTGGGCAGCATGGATGGGAGAGTCTGTGCACTGCAACCTGCCCCCCCCACTGGGCACCAAACTCTTGCTGGACCAGTCTCCCTCTTCCTCTCTCTCTCTCTCTCTCTCTCTCTTTTTTTTTTTCTTTTTTGCCTAATAAGAATAAAGATTAAGTGTGGTAAAGCCCAGGGTTTCTGATCAGTTCCTGTTGTGCTAGGTGCTATACAAACACATCATTAACAAGCTGGCTTCCAATAAGCCCTTGCACAAGCAGCAGACCCACCACAAGCCTAGGCAGGAAAGTGGCATGTGAATGAGGGAGTAATCTCTTAGGACTGAACAGGACACTTATGGGTAGGATTCACCAAGGGTGTTTCATGTACAGCAGAAAGAACATATGCCATTAATTCTCTGAAGGGGCTGGTCACCTCCCAGGATTGTTCTATGGTGGAGACACTCCAGACAGTCTGGACCCAAGCCACCTGTGCTATTCCCTGTTGGGTCAAGATTAGTAAGCTGGGTTGCCCTACTTACATCAGGCTGGGGTTTGCCATATGGCAGGTTTATGCAGGTTGCCTAAATGGGTTTTGACTCCCTCAGGTGGCTCACTGTATTGTTTAAGGGTGCAGGTAAGCTGAGGGGGCTAGGAAAGTTGCTGGTAGCTTAGGCTACAACCAGCTGCTTTGTGAGTACTGCCCCCATTTGGGCTCAATGGCGGGCAAGCAGCTCCCCTGCACATGCGCTGCTACTCCCTCTCCATCATGAGAAGCCGCCCCCGGCCCCCCCCCCCCCCGTTCCTCCAGGCTTCGATGCCTCTCGAGCTGAGCTGACTAGTCACACAGAACAGTGCAGTGACTTGGTGAGATGCAAAAGGTAAGACAAGGTTGTTGGCTACCCTGATTCTCACATGAGGTGGCATCTGAGCCCAGGGCTGGGTTCCTTGGCCCACTGTGCCCTCTCAGCATTTTGGTCCTGATTCTCCTGCAGTTGTTTCGGGATGGGAAAAATGTCATACACTAAAATGCTTCACACATTCTCTCTGCTGTGGTTCTCTGGCTCTGAGCTCATGGGAACCCATACACTAGCTAAGCAAGGTTCCCTCAGGCTCATCTGTGGACAGGAGACCATCCCCCTTCCAAAAAGCCACCCCCTGAGTCCTGTTAGAAGTGGTGGTGGTGATACCCTGAGCTCTTCTCACATGTGACTGAGTTGGTGGCCCTAGAGGGAGCTGTAGTTGTCCCAGAGCACAGCTTTATGTCTTGAACCATTGAGTTCATGAAAGCTCCTGTGATACAGTGTGGAAGAGCTGGCAAATTAGTCCTTGGCCCTGAATCAGTTCCAGTTGGTTAATCACTTCTAGCCTCTGTAAACTGCCCCTTTGGTTTCAGTAGGGAAACAGAACTCATTGCTTCTTGCAAAGTGGGGAAACCTTACAGTCTCCCTGAATAATGCAATGTTAGCTCTCGGCACCCACAGTCAATGCAGGAGTCCTTTCCAACTATCCCCAAGGCTTTGGCTTCCCACTCCTAGCTAACAGGCTGCAGATCACAGAGATATGCAGGTCATGGAAACTGTCTGCTCACACTAAGAGACTAATGGACAGGGACTGTGGGCAATGTTCCCTCTAAGGTTTGACGGCTTGTGTGCAAAATTTTGAACCCGTGTGCAAAACTTTTTCTGAATAAAATTTTTGTGCAACTTCACGTGATGGAAATTATTGAAAAATATAGAACAATGAAAAATTAATAAGTTATTTAAATTGCTTTTATTAATAATTTGAATGTATTCTATGCTTATGTGACATTTTGTCTCATCAATTCTTCAGTCCTGTTTGTCTGCCTTTGTCGGTTTTCCAAAATGAATAAGCACATAAAAAAGTTAAAATGAAAGCAATTAACTTGCCTCTCATTTTTCATTTTGCACAGCAGCCCATTTTACAATTAAAAAAAAAAGGTCCTAAATTGTCCCTAGCCAGTTCAAATGTGACCCTTTATTTGTTTTACTTAATTGGTCACTATTAGTAATCTTGATCACAGTATACTTTATTTTCCTTCATTTTATTAGTGTTTGCTATATATTTTTTCCCCAATTTAACCCTTCCCTAAGGAGCAACAGGCCAAAAGGTAAAAAACCCAACCCAGGGCTTGACCCTGTGATCACAAATCTGTTATTCTACCAACTCAGCTACAGGCATTCTATATATAAAAACTTCTAGGCATAAAGGATAACTGTGTACTCCACTGCCCCTTGATCCCATCCCCCCCAAACTGCTGTTTATTCCGTGTGTGCATCTGTGCAGCAAACTCTTAACATCAGGATGGTGGGTTCCAGCACTGTGCCCCCCCAGTCTACTTATCAGAAGTAAAAGGCTGGACAATCACCTATTTTTGGAATGCCTGAGGGAGGAAGGACATGAAGGTAAAAAGGAGCCCTTGGATAGCTAGCAACTCCCCCCCCCAGCCAATCCTCAGTGGGGCTTCAGGCCTGCCCCCTGCCCATCTTCAGCTGCTTTCCCAGCCTGCCCCCTCCCCCAGTTGATCCTTGGCCATGGTTAAGGCCTGTCCCCCCCACCCCTCATCCAATCCTCAACCACTTTGCCAGACTAGGGTCACCGGATACCAAAGCATGGAAAGGAGGCCAGGGAAGTACAAAAAGGAGGATGTTGGAGGACACATAGAATCATAGAATCATAGGGTTGGAAGGGACCCCACAAGGTCATCTAGTCCAACCCCCTGCCAAAAAAAGCAGGACCATACATACACATCTGGGGCTGCGCCTGGGCCCCCTTCATCCACCCAGCCAATGCCCCCCCCCCAAAATGCTTGCCCCATTGATCACTCAACTCCAGGGAAATCTGTCTAGCCCCTAGTTACAGTGTGAGATTAATTGCAAGAACAGAGGCTCAAGAATATCAAATGAATGGCTTAAGTATTTTTCCTCTTCACATTAAAGTAACCGTAAAGCCAACCACTTTAAGGAGTCACAAAACTAAGTATTTAATGCTTATATCAAGGTGCAAGGAGAATCACACTGCAGAACTCCTATCCAGACTGATGTTTTTATATTGTGAGTTGCAAACAGAAGCACACCTCTGATAAATTTAATGTAGTAATTATGGACAAGGTTAAAATCAGGTTTAACACAGTAAGTTCCTTCACAGAATTCACTCATTGTTTGACACACAGAGGGATGGGCCCTTGACTACATGAAGTCTAACAGAATTTGAGGTGTTGGCTTCTAAAGGAAAAGTAATCTCTGTCAGCAGTATTCTCCCCATGATGTGAAATTAGGGGTGTGGTGCAGGGGGATGTTTGGGGGGTTTAGGGGGTGCTCACTCATTTGCTCTAACACTGTTACTAGCCAACAACTGGGGGGTGCAGGCAGAGTGTACAGAAATCCCCATCTAGCCTCACTGTGCAGTATTTAAAAAAAAAATCACAGACA
The DNA here is from genome assembly GCA_007922195.1 of Podocnemis expansa. Lineage (NCBI taxonomy): Eukaryota > Metazoa > Chordata > Testudines > Podocnemididae > Podocnemis > Podocnemis expansa. The sequence goes on along the minus strand of ML681972.1, from coordinate 54,536,835 downwards.
AGCTCTTTAGATTTTATACACACAGGAAAGGAGAAATCAGAAAAAATGAGAGCTGCCAGTTTTTATGTGCAGACCTACCTGAAACATAACCTTTTACCTAAAATGCAAATTTCTGGAAACATCATATCCTACTATGTCTGCCATAAACCACAGATGGATATATATCTATTTTATGACAGTTGATGTTTTGTTTGCTTTTATGTGAAATACACATCAAATGGGGGAGGGGGGCAGAGTAGAAGTAGATGTTTGTGACTATCAAATGCTCCACCCAAGAGGACAGCACCTATTCTTGAATGCAATGATCAGTTTTTTCCTAAATATTCCAAAATAAAAATAAGCATAGAGTATATAGGCAAGAGCAAGCTGCTTGTTTTCTATGATTTGATAAACTAACAAAGGGACAAATATTGCAAGCCTTACTCCATCAAATTTCCCACTGACTTCATTTAAACTATAGGATCAGGCCCAGCCCAGCAGCTACTTTAGAATGGATAATACTTGCACATCTGTGTATCTTACTAAAAATATAAGGACACATCTATAGTGGACTAACTTCTTCTTGGAAGGGAGAAACAAACTGAAAAAAATCACACTGGGAAAAGGAAAATCTTACAAACTGAAACCTCCTCACAATCAAAAGTGAACTTTGTTGGACCTCTAAACAAAGGATTTGTTGTCAAAAGCCAAGATTCATTAGCAGGAATAAAGATCTGGCTTAGCCCAGCCGTTAGAGAAAGAAACCTCCCAAGAAACTTTAAGCCAAGCAGGGCAGCAAAGCAAAAAAGTCCCAGGTTTCTCTCCGGGCAGTTCAGAGACCCCATCAAGGTGAAGAAAAGCCCCAACCCCTGCAAAAAATAAGATCAAACCTCCCCCAAAATCAGGTGCAGGGAAAGGGGAGAGAACCTGAGCTGGAGCCTGGAAAGAAGCCGGGGGTGAGAAGCCGAAGCAAGAAAGCAAAGTGAAACCACTTCCAGCACTGCAGCTGGACTGCCTGGAGCAGGGAGCAGGGCAGGGCAAAGAGGAGGAATCTTAAAGTGACACAGACTCCTGGTTTTCTCTGCTGACCCTGAGCCTGACCAGCCCCCAGCCGATCTTCAGGGGCTCTGCTGGCCCCTGCCCAGGCCTGGCTCACCCCCCCCCCCCCAGCTGCTCTGCTGGCCTGGCCCCGCTCCCCACTTTGACAGCCTGGGCCTGCCCGCCCCGCCCCCTCCTCCCCCAGCGGCTCAGCTGCTCCGCTCCCAGGCCGCCCCGTCCCCACTCCCCTGGCTGAGCCTCAGCCGCTCTGCCGGCCTCGCCCTCCCCTGCGCGGGGACTGGAAACCCCTGCGCGGGGAGGGGGGTCTAACCTGCGCGGCCGCGCTGCCGCGCACCTTAGAGGGAACAGTGACTGTGGGTGAGATTTTCTAAGTCATGGTTTTCAAACTCTCTTTCTCAGGACGCAGTTGTTAAAAATCATTTATGCCTGTGACTCGACAAATAAATCTTTCAGCAATGCATTCCACTCTGTTGGCAGTGACAGCAGGGGATGCCATGACTCAGTACTGGGTCCCAACCGATGCTTTGAAAACCACTGTTCTATGTCACTCAAGTCCTATTTTCAAAACTGATGTTGTTACAGGTTCCTAGGGAATGGTCATTTCCAAAAATCAGACTTTCACTGAAGAGCTTCTTGGACTCTATTGAAAACTTTACCCTACCTCTTTGTGCTTGTGTTACTAGATCTCACTGACACTTTCAGCACAGTAACTGAAGTCATTTAACCACAGCTCTACATGCCAATTCTCCTCTTCCAATAGGCTCCAAAGAATGCAAGAGAGGGCAGGGAGCAACCTATCCAACCAGGATCTAGTCTATCTTTCTCACTCATCAGTTATTACATGGGACCAAGGAGACACCTGCTGTTAATCAGATGTCAGTGATACCTTACTGCTTAGCTCCTTGTTCACAGATGCAACAGGAAGCATCTCCAGGAAGCTTTAATGCCTGCAGATCACCATCAGGATGGAGAATTATTGGCTCCAGGTGAACTCAGGTAAGATAGAAACCATCCTGTCAGAAGGGGGGAAATTAGCCAAGACTATCCTACATGGGTTGCCTAGGGAGATGGTGGAATCTCTGTCTTTGGAGATATTTAAAGTCTGGTTAGACAATATCCTGGCTGGTACGATTTAGTGAGCATGGTCTTGCTTTTAGCAGTGGGTTGGACTAGATGACCTCATGAGGTTCCTTCCAACCCTATCATTCTATGTCCACTAAAGTCATTCATTGGCCAGTCACCAGGCTTCAGGAGGCTGTTTGATTACTAGGCCTAGTAAGGTAATATCACTTGCAAAAAGATACCTTTGCTCTTTAAGTTACTAGGAAAGCCAGCTTTTTTCACCATGATGACAAAGTGGTGATGTTAACCCACATGTTTGTTATTTCCAGACTGGATTATGTCATTTGTTGTGTGGGGGTGGGAGCCTCCAAGTATAAGAGAAACCAGTGAGAGAGATACATTCTTAATACGAGTTATTTGGTCACACTAAGGTATGTCCACACAGGCTTCTTATTTTGAAACAACAGAGATTGTTTTGAAATAAGAAACAGCATGTCCACACGACGCACCATCATTTCGAAACAACGGGATCTGTTCGGACATGTTGTTTTGAAACAACACCATTGTTTCGAAAAAACTGTTTTGAAACAACATATCCGAACGGCCTTGTTTTGAAATAACCATTTCGAAACAATGGCTATTTCAAAAGCAGGCTTTCCCTTAATTCGAATTAACAAACTGTTAATTCAAATTAACTTATTTTGAAAAAAGGACTTTATTTTGAAATAACTCATTTCGAAATGGGTTATTTTGAAATAATGATGTATGTGTGTAGCCTATAGCCACCAGTCCTTGAAAAGAAGTAGTAGCAAATAGCACATGGACAACCCCCTTTTCAAGGATTTTAGCCCAAAAATCAATGTCCTAAAGCAGCTGATGCCTATGTGAGACAATGCCAAGTGAGCACTTAACCAATAGGCAGAAAACTGAGGCATGTGATGGTATCATGCACTTCACAAAATATCCACAAGCTGAGGCACAATGGTGGGTCATCCTTGAGCTGGTTGTATACTGGCACCCATTAGCTTGGGTCTCAAATATTCAGTTTCCCAGACTGACTCTGGGAACTCTTTGGTGCAACATTAGCTCTCTCTTCATTAGCGAGAAATTGACTGTCATCATTCATGGCGTGCAAATATTCACTGGATTGTTTGGCTGTGACCTACTATTGTTTGAATTCAGTTTGCTGTTTGCATTAGGTGGCTATTTTCTATCTGTATTGTGTGGCTGTTCACATGGTACCATGGTTATCTGAGGCATCTTAACACAGGAAAATAATGAAGGGACAATGTGGTGCATGCTTTCAGGAGCTGATTTTCAGCGTTGTCTGGCGTAATATCCGCAGAGCTGCAAACCTATGCACAGATAATGGCTTGTTGCAATGCACCTGGCCATCTAATAATCTGACCTTCCCTCTCAGAACTAAACTTGGTACCTCTGGCTGTGTAAATGTTTGGGAATTGGGTGCCTTATTCTTCTATCAGTTCCAATTAGCCTCTGGAACACAGCTTTTGCTAGCTTGGGGCCTGGAGCAGACACTTCAGTGGTGTGCAGTTCAGCATGGGATCTGTAAACCCGCTGGGAAAGCTGGCTAATTACTAAGTTAGCCTGCCCCCAGAACTTTGCTGCCCTGGGGTCCAAGCTGGTTTTAAGGCTTGCTCCACCATGTATATCCATGCTGCAGTTGCACACCTTCTGAGAGCAGCATAGACATACCCTTCTGTTTCTGTTCATTATCAGACCATCAAATGGGCTGTTCAGGTGCAGGGAATTAGTTGTGTTCAGATGCCATGGCAATGGGCATGGAAGACAATTGTGCTACTCTGTCTAGTCCCTCCTTGGCCCCTTAATCATATCCTGGGGGAAGACATGGTCTCAGAGGTATAGTGCAGCATGCTCGTATTCGGTGAAATTCCTATGTGGCAGCTCCTGCTTCTGTCTCCAGAGGGGTTCAGAGAATGGTGATGGGAATGACCAAGGGCAGAAAACAGTGGGTCACTTACCAGTAACCATCCTTCTTCGAGATGGGCTGCTTGGATTCATTCAGGAATACGTGTCTCCATGCTGGAGCACTGGATTGGTCGGAACTTTTTGCCTTAGCCTGTCAGAAAAGGGCAGGTGGCCACCGCCCCCCACGCCACCCTGTGGCTATATATGTGGCCGCCGCCCAATCCCTCCCCAGTTCCTTGGAGTTGTCAAATCCAGATACGGGGACAGGGTGAGGGATCTGAATGAATCCGAGCAGCCCATCTCGAAGAAGGACAGTTACTGGTAAGTAACCCACCATTCTTCTTCAAGCGCTGCTTGGATACATTCAGGAATAGGTGACTGCTAGCTATGCTGATGGATGGCGGGTGGAATTGGCTCTTCCGCCTTCAGCACAGCATAACTCTGACATGGGTACTGTCCACTCCCAGGGCTCTGGAGAAGTCTAGGAGATCAACCCAAGGACCATCGCCCAGCAAGGGTAAACGGAGATTGCTGGACCTAAGCCAGAGGAGAAAGTAGGCTCGGTTGCCCAAGTGCCTCATGTGGTGCCGACACAGGAGGGCCTGAGGTCACCTTACAGACAGAAAAGATACCAACGTATCTTGGTTAAAGATGAGGATCACGATTCTAACTGCTCTGCCTAAAGGCATACTGGCAGAGACGAGAGAAACCCAGATGATTAGTGTTCTGGCAGCAGCACGTGATAATGTACCTCCTACAAGGGAATTCAGGAGGCCGTAGGATCTTTGGGCTGACATTGGTGGATGCCGGCACCTCCAGGACCGGGGAAGAGAAGGTGTACCGTGTTTCCCTCAGTCCGGCAGCATGAGACACTCGCGTGCTATGAGTATGGGAATCTGAGACATTTGGCGTCCTGTAGAGGGGTGGGCGACCAGCGGTTAGGGTGTAGGTGAGTTACCTTGTCCTAGGTTGGAGGGAGTACTAGCAGTAGGAGGCGGCAGCCGATGACCTTAAGAAGCACACTGCAAGTACAGTACCCAGATCGGCATGGAGAAGGCAGTGCCTGGCCACTAAATGGCCCTATACAAGGCAGACCGGGAGAGGACTCCTCATGAGCCTGATGGGTATAACCCAGGTCTACGCGAGCCTACAGATGACACTGTGGCAGTCCCTGTAAAATAAGACTGCCGGTAATCGATAACCTCGTGCCAACATGAGGGAGTAGTAATATGATTAATTCCCCTTGTCTTGCTCTTCTCTCCCCCCCCCCCACTTTTTTTTTGGCGGCTGGTAATCAGCCAGAAGAGTATAGAAAGTGAGGAGCTGGTTGAAATAAAATGACACCCAGGGGTCACTCATAAAAATGAGAAGCCCGGGGAGCGAGACCTGTGGCCTATGGGACATTGGTTTACATGACCTCATACCACTGGGGACGGGACCAGCCAGTGTGGTCCAAACTTTACGACTGGCAACATACCGACATGTGCACCCAGGTAGGGGTGTCCCGAAGGTGAGGCCCCCAGGGGGAACAAGGACAGATGTGAGGAAGGAAAAGCATCTATCTAGGGAGCAAGGAAGGAACGCCACTTCGAGGGTACACATCCTGCTGTCTCCTTATGAGCCTTCTCTTTATCTGAAAGGCCTTGTACAAACATGCTATTTCCCTTAGGAGACTTGCCCTGGGAGTGGGTTCTATCGGAGACAGCTGGCTCCTGAACTCCCAACTGGTGGTCAGTTGATGGGTGGTGTAATAGGAGGTTTATCATCCGGGAAAGGCCCTTAGTATTTGGTTGGGCCTGAGTGTAACACAAAAGTGCAACTGCGATGGCTAGAAAGTCCTCAAGCGTGAGGAGGGGGAGGGAGTTGGACCTGCAGGGTATACAAGCGGGGTGTCCCAGAGCTATGCCGGGATGAAGCCGGCACTATGACCATCTGAAGGAAGGGCTATGAGAGGAACCCCGCTGGGTATTCCTCAAGGGATGATCAGTAGAATCAGGCTCCCACCCCAGTGGCGGGAATGGTCTTTGGCCATACCTGCTGAGCTCCACTTGGAGCCTCCGCTAGACCTTGAACCCCTTGCCCTTAGGCTGAAGCTTCCTGGCTACTCACTGCACTATCCAAATAGCAGGGAAGGAAGAGAAGCAAGCGTCCTCACCTCTAACCCAAGAGGTAAAGGGGGACCGGACCATTACATCGAGGGAAAAAGGGGCAGGGAAGAGGGGCCTTTGGCCATTAGGGCTGCCTGTTTTTGAGGAGGTAAGGCAGGCAAAAGTGGGGCAAGAGTCTAGTTGGTGAAACCCCTCACCCAGTCATTCGTCAGGCTGTGGACCAGTTGGAGTAGTGAGCATTGGGCTTTACCTCAGGTATAGAGACTGCAAATGAGCTGTCTAAGGCCAGCCCGGCCCTGGGCTGTGAGACCGGAACTTGACAGGCGAGAGCAATATGCTCGGCCGAAGGGGTCAAAGGGGTTGTAATACCCTGGGTTAGAGACATATACCTTAAGATCTCGGTGAGGTTGATTAAATGCAGCTATGTTAGGCCCAGCTAAGTGCGTTTGCTAATCGTTGGTGAGGGCAGCAGAAGAAAGAAAGGGGAGCAAAGATTAATGGTGGCTGTGCCATCCATCCTATTGGAAGTAGGACGGAGGGGCTTTCCCCATGGCGAGGTGTGGGGGAGCCGCACTCCCTGGTGTGGTAATGGTTGCGGTAAACAGAAACCCTCGTCTTATTCAGGACAGGGATCGACCGAATGGTACACTCTGATTATTGGAGAGTGTACCATGAACCTCCGAGTGTCCTGCAGGATGAGATGTTGCCATCCAAGGGGCGTTGTGTGGGGACGTGATAACACAATGGGAATAAGACCTCTATCTAGAGGATGCACACAGAACCGCAGGTCTCCATTGTGACCATCATGGTGGTCCAAGAAGGTTCGGGTAATGAGGGTCAAGCCCCCCCTCAAGGGCATAATAGGATCCACAACAAAAGTATGGATAAGGGTGGAACCTTCATCCTGCTCGGAAAAAGAGAGAGGCTACTTAACTTCTGAGCTGTCCACCTACAATCGGAGGTGGGAGTTTGCTCACAGGTTGCACTCGTGAGGAGCCAGCAAGGCAGGAGGCTGCTAATTGGCTAGCCATTGGGCAGCAGGGAAATGGGACAGCCACCCTTCATGAGCATCTCAATTTCTCAAGATGCTGTGCTCCCTGGCCAGGTTTGGGCGATTACCAGCAGGGTGGTGAGTATCATCGAAACCGCTGGGTGCCCCAACAGAATCCCTCCTGGGAAATGGATGGGGGGGTGCCTTGCCTGGAAAGGTCCCCCAGAAGGGGTTCAAACTGAAGTTGTGGTGGTGAGGATTGAGTCCTCACCAGTAGCTGTCGAATGAAGAGGAAAAGGAGGAGGGGGGTGGTCAGGTTGTCCTGGGCCTTATTGGGCCGAAGGGCATGGTAGGAGCTCTGTCGGAAGGGGGGGGTCAGGGGCAGTACCCAGGACAGCGGACATTTCTGGGGGAAAGAGGACGTTGCCCCTGAAGGGGAGATCGAGGGCCACCTCTTGAGAGGCTGGGGGTACCCTGGCCTCCTGTAGCCAGGCCGCGCAGCGCAGGGTTACTGCTGAGGCCATGATGCGGGCCGCCTTATCCACCGCATCCCATGCTGACAGGAGACGGTCCAAGAAGGCATCATACTCTTCCTTGGCCTCTGGTGGGAGTAGATGTCTAAATCTGTTTAGTGTCTCCCACACATGCAACATGTACCTGCTGGTTAGGGCCTGGTTATTCGCAACCCGCAACTGGAAGGCTAAGGAGGAGTATACCTTCCTACCTAGCAGTTCTAACTCCCTTGCATCCCTCGATGTTGGGAGGGGATCGCAGGAGGTCTGACTTGGCCCCAAGGCCACTTCCACCACAGCATGAGGTGGGATTGGGTGAGGGAGGGGAACTCTGACCCCAGGACCCTGTACTTGAGCCCCACCATATCTGAGACCGGGAAGATGGAACCCGGGTTTTGCCAGTGGGAGAAAGCCAAATCCCAGATGCTAGGGTGAATGGGAACTGTGACCAGTTCTGCTGAGGAAAACAGTGGGCCGAATAAAGTATCCGAGGGTGCCTTGGAGGATTGGATTTCCATCCCCGTGTGAGCTGAGACATGGTGCAGGAGATCAAAATGCACCAACAGATCGCCTGTGTAGAAAGACAGTATGGGGTTTAGGACTCTCTCTGGTGCCGGAGGTGGTACTGGCGCGGTTGCAGGGGCCTCTTGCGGTGAGCACTCATGAGGGCAGTACTGGAAGGGCGATGGTGCTGAGACCCAGCACCAAGGCCACTTAGAGCCCTTTGAAGCCCTTTCCCCTGGGCTGGAGCAGGGGGAAGCATCTTGTGACCCCCGGGACGGTACTGGAGATGGCAGGGTTATATGTTGCCGCAGGAATGACTCCACGGTACCGGGACTCAGGGGGGTAACGGGCTCCTCGGCTTTGGAGGCCCGGGCCGGTGGTGGGGAAGGGGAGCGGTGCTGCTTATTTTGGGCCCAGGCCCTCAACATGAAGGCCAGCTTCCCCCTTCTATCTGGTGCCAGCGAGGGAGGTGTAGGCAGCAGTAGGAGCGCCCTTGCAGCCTCCAGTGCCTCTGGGGTTGTTGGGATCAGCATCAACCCTGCCCGGCCCCAGGGGAGGCCCGTGTCAAAGACGCAGGTTGGTGTTGCGGGCCTGGGGTTGAGCCTGACCGGTGCCGGGGAGAGCCCTGTGTCAGGAACGCAGGGCTGTGTTGGTGCCACAGTACCAACATCGGTACCAAGCTTATCCTGCGGTCCCTGTTGGCACAGTGCCGTGTGGGTCCCAGTGCCGAACTGGCATGAGGTACTGCAGGAGGTCCCGAAGCCTCAGGAGAGGGCTGCCAAGCTTGGTCAGAGACCAGGGCGCGGCGCCTTTGCTCCCTGTCCTTGATTGTCCTTGGCTTGAAGGACAGACAGATGGAGCACGCGATGACCATGTGGCTCTCACCCAGGCACCAGAGGCACTTCTTATGGGGATTGTCCCGCAGGAAAGCCTTGCCGCATTCCGCACAGGCTTTGAACCTTGGCATGGCGGACGATGGAGTAGCGCGATGTTTTGGCCCGGACAGGGAGACCATCTTTGGTGGAACTACATCCACAAATAGGTGCTCCCAGTCAGATGAGAAGCTCATAAAGTGAGAGGACAGGCTGCTTGCAAAGTGCAAGGAGGGGACAGTTTCACCACTGACGTGAAGGCGGAAGAAATGAAATTAGGGAGGGGTCAGGTGGCAGGCACATATATAGCCACAGGGTGGCGCGGGGGGGCGGTGTCTGCCTGCCCTCTTCTGACAGGCCAGGGCGAAAAGTTCCGAGCAATCCGGTGCTCCAGCACGGAGACACCTGTTCCTGAATGTATCCGCGCAGCGCTTGAAGAAGACCATCTCCTCTTGAGAAAGCTGGAAAGGCAGGGACTGTTCCCTGAAGGAGATGAATAAGAGGGGCTGGATGAAAGCATATAAAGAGATAGGTCCTAAAGCAGTGATTCTCAAAACTGATTTGATCCTGCCCCACTCTTTTGTGTCTATAGTAGTTTATGCCTCCTTTTCCCTCCTACCTCACTTGAATCACTTTCTGTTTCTTTGTTTCCCTCATTTTTTTTCCTGTTTCACAGAAGAGCCAATGACCCATTTTAAAATAAGAGCAAAAGCAAAATTGTGATTGTGATCCATGCTTACAGTGCAATGTGCACACCACCATGTCCTAGCTAATGCATTCATGCACAGATGGCAATGACTTTGCATAAACCTACACAAACTTAACAGAAATCTGTTCAAAAGAGCAGTGCCACCTAGAGTTAAATGCACAGTGACATCTGAGGACCTGATGTGTCTGGAAGCAGGGCCGGCGCTACACGGTAAGCAGCCCCTGCGTAAAAGGGGGGCGCAGGCATTTTGAGGGGCGTCAAAAGGGGACAGCACCGTGGTGCTCCCCTGACGACGTCACTCATCTGCGCGGCGTTGCTCTGCTGCGGGGGCGTGCCATGCTCCCCAGCGCCAGCCCTGTCTGGAAGATTAAGCTTTGATAGTATTCACTGGTCTGAGAGTAAAATCAAAATGTGTAGTGTTCCCTCCTCAAAAAAAAAAAAAAACCCCAAAACTTTCCACTTTTTTCCTGCAGGGCCAGCTCAAAGGGTTGTGGCACCCCAAGCCAGCTTTTGCTTTAGCACCCCCATCTCAAGCACCTGGAGCACACTTGTGGGGGCAGGACCAGGCCCGCAGTCATGTGGTGGCATCTCCATAGCAACCCATTCCCAGGCCAAGCTTTCAATTTTTGGTGCTGGTGCCCCTAAGCTTCAGCGCCCCAAGATAGTACCACACTGGCTAGCTCCATATGCCAGCCCTGCTCCCCCAGAATATATTCTGCGCCCCTGCTAGTGGTCCACTCCCCTGCTTGAGAATTTCAGGTCTAAAGAAGGTTGGGAGTTTCTGTTCTCCTTGTCTGTAACAGACAGACAAGGGAACAGCCAGTGAAACTAAAGATGAGAAATGCAAATCTAAGAAAACAAAACAGTACTTTAGAGAGCACATGATTAACCTGTGGAACTCACTGTCACATGGTGTCATTGTGGCCAAGAACTTAGTGGGTGTGTCTACACTTACAGCTGAATTTGACTTGATTGTCATCAATTCAAATTCAGTTAAGTGAATGGACATGCCAGCTTTCATCAATTCAAACTGAGGACCTCCTCAGTTCGAACTGATGAAGGCTGACTTTGAATTAGTCAAACCTCATTTGACATGGAAGTCGGGGTCAATTTGAACCCAGTAGTTCCAATTGACCCAGTGTGGCCATGTCAGTTCGAACTCACTGAGTTCGAATTGATGAGGGTTGACCTTCCTCCCAGGATGCCATGCAGTGCTTCAGGCGCTGGCCCCCAGGGAAAGCACCCCCACCGTAGCTCCTGTGGAGCTGGGGGGGGGGAGAAAGAACCCCCCACTCGTGGCTGGTGTGGGGCTGGCCACTCAGGGGGAAAGGAATTCTGCCCGTGCCGCTTCTCCGCTGACAGCCGTGCAGGGGGGAACGCACTCCCGCATGCAGCTGGTGCGTGGCTGGCCACACAGGGGAAAGCAATCCCCCAGCGCGGCTTCTCCATGGGCAGCTGCACACGGGGTTTTTTCTGCCCCCTTGGCCAGCCTCTCAGGAGCAAACCTCACAGGTAGCAGGGATGGAACCACAAGGGCTCCAGCCCTGGGGGGTGGAGGAATTCCCTTCCCAGCAGGGGCCGCCCTTCTGAGAGGGGGCAAGGGGAATCCCTTCCCCCCCTCCCCTTGCAGAGGAAACATCCCCTGCCAGGCTCCAGCACTCTGAGCCTGGCATAGGGTAAAGTATCCCCTCCCCAGCTCTAGCGGCACTGCCTTGCTCTGCTCAGAGTGCCGGAGCCTGGCAGGGGATTGGCTGTGGCAGTGGCCATGTTTCATGGCTATCTTGCCGCACTTCCCATGGTGCCCCCCCTCCAATTCGAATAGGCAAGCCCAGTCCACAGACATGCCAATTTGAATTAGATTTTCTTGTCTAGCCATGCCAATTCAAATTAACTCAAATCAAACTAATAATTATTAGTTTGAATTGACTAATTCAAATTCAGTGATTCAAACTGACATGGTTAGTGTAGACATAGCCAGTGAGATTCAAAAAGGGACTGGATGTGTATATGGCCAACCAGGATATCCAGACTCCTTGTAGGTAATGAGACAGATTCTGGATAGGCTAATAAACCTTATGCTTAAACCAAACTAGGATGGAGGGCTGAGTATCCCACAGTTGCTGCTGAGGGACTCTTACACCTCCCTCTGAAGCTTTGGTGCTGGTTGCTGCTTGAGACAGAGTGCTGGGCAAGATGAGCATCAGGTTTAGTCCAGCCTGGTGGTTCCCATTTTACCTGTATAAAGAAGATCTTGGGTCTTCCAGCTAGCCCCGGGCATCTTTGTGGTGATAACATCTGGAAAATCTTTGTCAGCTCGACCAGCTTTCCATCGCTGCTGAAGATGGCTCCCTCCTCACCATGGCTCGACAGAATGCTAACAAAGCAATCCCCATGCTCTTCCTGGCTCTCTGCAAAAACACATTAGAACAGCAGCTCTCCAGGGTAGGCCTAGAGTCAGGTGTTCTCCCCTGCTCGTGTTGGTTGGTACCATGAGCACCTGTGCAGCGGTGGTAGTGTTATGAGATTTGTATGAGACCACAAATTTGTGAGTATAAGTGACTCCATCTTAGCACTGTTCCCTTAATATTATTTTAACCTCTAGCCTGACTAACAAAAGTATAGAGCCCCTCTCATCCTTGAACAGTCTATAAGCAGGAGATTAAGGGAACTGCACCAGTCTCGAGGTCACCTATTAATCAACAATTTCTCCTGTTTATTACATTCCCAGGCTCTGAGGAGCCAGCCCAACCTTCTTTACTAATTCTCCTATCTTATATGAATATGTATGAAAACTATCCCTATATGGTACTAATAAATGTATTAATCTTGTTTACCTTGAATATATTAACCATTTTTAGATTTCCTTGAATTAAGTTGTTGTACCTGGGTATAAAACCCTTTTAGCACCGGTCCTTCGGGGCCGGCCGCACTCAGTAGCTCGGAGTGTCAATAAACTTGTGATTCTTCCTCCTGTTGTCTGGCTCCTTCATTGACCAGAGCAGAGAACGAGCTTTTCTCTCAACAGATTTGGTGACTCTGCTGGGACCCTCTGCTTGCCAACACCACTCCACGGACCAGTGAATTGCCTCGAGCCGGCACCTTGGACCGTTTGGGTCCTCCTTGAGAGGCGTCTTCCTGAACCTTGGGGTGAATGCGACTGTAAAGTGGTCAGGGTTTTAACACCCACAACAGGACGGATTATCATCTCTTCGGGCCCTCCCCCACGCTGCAAATTTGCGAAGAATAGACAGTGTTTGATAGACAGTGTTTGTGAGTATCTGATAAGCCTCCTCGAGGAGCGGGACTGCAGGTGAGTCTTGGGGTCTTGGAACGTCATTAGGATGTCCCTGGTAAATAACAAACCAAGGGACACTGGTGTCATAACAGGGTAAGGGATGGGAACCAGCGGGAGTAAGATCCCAGCAGGTTCTCCATTGGCAAAACTCCTGCAGGCATGGGAGCAGGGGAAGCTCCCGGTGCAGCCTGATATGTCTAGAAAGCAGGCTGTGTTACTCAGCGAAAGCTGGGAGAGGTTTCTGGATGATAAGGGTAGATTAATTTGGCTGAAGTGGGGACCTTTTGAGTACTGTACGTTAAAACTTTTGTGCATGCGATTAGAGGAACTGGTGCCTAGGTAAATGGATTACTGGTATTGCTGGGCTGAACTCTCTGCCGGAGTTTGTTCTGACAGTGCCACTTTTCCAAAACCACCTCCTTACAACTCAGACAGTAACTCACCCAGCCCGGCAGATGCCGAGAATGCAGAGATAAGCCCAGCCCCCCGTCGTCAGCTCTCTGCAAGCTCCCTTAGTTACAACGTGGGTTTCCAGGGGAGGGAGCCACTCACCTTACCAAAGGAGGCAGCACCACCCCTTCTCCCCTGGCGATTTAGTGAACTTATTGTTAAAACAAATTGTGGTTTATCTCTTGTGTTCTATGGTATATGTCTCATTGTGTGTTGTAAAGTTTTGTTTTGTTTTTAAAGTAAGGTAAAGTAAACATGTGCACATTGTGTAAAAGCCTAATAACTAAGTTATAAAGGAACAGACCTAAATGAGCTCTTAGATGCTCTTCTAACTCCCCATGAGAAAGCAGATGTGCTTAACCATTGTACAAAGGTGGAGGAGCAACCTAACAGAACACCTTGGCCGTGTACAGACCCAAATTATAATTACAATGATAACCGCTCAGCTGCTGAGGGGGGAGCTTAGGAAATATTTACTCAGGCTAAAGAAACTTTGTTTTTGGCTCTTGAAGAGGCTGCTCATAAACCCATTAGCTGGGATAAATTCCATGCAATAGTACAGAAATCTGATGAAAATCCTGATGCTTTTTATGTTCGCCTCTGTGAGGGTGCCCAGAGATTTGTTCAGCTCAATCCTGCTGCATTTGTTAAACAGACTGCCCCTGATATCCACTCATATTTTCATAAGTTTTGCCCAGGATGGAGTGGAAAAAGCATGAGTGAAATTCGAGGCATTGCATCCTATGTTTTTGAGGGAAGAAAGGAAAAGGAATTGGTTAAAGGAAAGAAAGAAAGAAGGGAGAACTTAAAACTCTTGGCTAGCTCTTTACAGGCTGTGCAGCAGCAGAACGCACCACAGGGAAGAGATCGTAAATTCTGCCGGACAGGACTCTCTCACCCACCTGTGAGTAATCTCTCTCCAGTCTGTTTTTACTGCAAAAAAACAGGTCATTTAAAACAAGACTGCAGGCTGTGTAGACAGCTGGAAAATCCTGATTTACGATGGGCCCCAATGCCAAGTGCTCAACTGAGTTCTGTAGAAACACCAACCCGGATGTTTCCTCCTCCACCACCATCTCTCACTGCTGCCCAGCTTCCGGAAACCAAGGGACTGGATTGGTATGCTACGTCACAATGGGGGGCTGGGAAATCTCTGAGTTCTCATGATGTGTTATAGGCTGTTACAATCCCGATTCAACACCCCAGAGGGAGGGAACCTTTTGTAAATCTTGAAGTTAATGGTAAAACTTATTCTTGTTTGCTTGATACTGGAGCTACTCATTCTTTGTTAACTGCTAAACCTCAGGATCAAGGTTGTCGTGTAGCTGGAACTGAAAGCATTATAGGGGTGGGTGGAAAGCCCTTCTCTGCTGATGTTTCCTCTGATGTGATTGTTACTATGGGTCCTCTGTCTTGTGAACATGCTGTCCTCCTCACTGAGGATTCACCGGTAAACCTTTTGGGAAGGGATCTTCTTTGTAAACTGAGAGCCACTATTCGTTGTGATCCTGATGGAATACAATTGGACATTCCAAATTCTCAGCTTCCTAATTTGGCACTAGTGTTATTACCTGCACAGTCTGTTTCTCTTCCTGCAGAACTTCAGGACCTCCCTGCAGAACTCTGGGGATGGTCTTCCACAGATGTTGGCCTTTTAAAATCTGCCACACCTGTGATTATTCACACCAAGCCTGGTCCTCCTCCGTGTATACCACAATATCATATACCCTCTGAGGCTACTGAACCCATACTAAAACTTATAGATGCTTATCTTGCCCAAGGAGTTCTCGCTCCTTGCACTTCATCATGCAACACACCTATTCTGCCTATCAAGAAACCCAAGCCGGATAGTCAAGGAAAGCCAGTATATAGATTTGTACAGGACTTGAGGGCTATTAATGCCTATGTTATACCCCTAACCCCTGTCGTTCCAAATCCAGCTACCATCATCACGGGCATTCCTTGTACAGCTACCTGCTTTTCAGTAATTGATCTCTGTGCTGCCTTTTTTAGTATACCAGTGCACCCAGACTCCCAATACCTGTTTGCCTTTACTTGGGGGTCCCATCGGTATTCCTGGAGGAGATTGCCCGACTGTTTTCCCAAATTTTGGCCCAGGACTTGTCCTCTATTCAACTTCCCTGCACGTCAGAGCTGATCCAGTATGTGGATGACCTCTTGCTAGCGTCTCCAGACCAAGACTCCTGCGTGAAGGATACTGTTGCTCTGCTTAAACAACTAGCCGACCGCAGGCACAAGGCCTCTCCTTCCAAGCTGCAGTTTGCGCAGACCAAGGTGCTGTATCTGGGGTACATCATTGGACCGGGAACTCGAGAGCTATCAGAAGAACATAAGTCTGCTATTCTTAAAATACCTTTGCCCCAGTCCAAGAAGCAGGTCCGAGCACTCCTGGGAAACCTTGGGTTCTGCTGTCCCTGGATCCCTGCCCTAGGTGAGCTCACCAAGCCATTGGTGGCCCTAACAGCTAAGGAGGCACCGGCACATGTTCTACCAACCCCAGAGTTACACACTCTCCTGCACAAGATCAAGCAGGTTCTATCCTCAGCCCTGGCCCTAGGTTTGCCAGACTATAAGAAGCCTTTCTCTCTG
This sequence comes from Podocnemis expansa, assembly GCA_007922195.1. Taxonomy (NCBI): domain Eukaryota; kingdom Metazoa; phylum Chordata; order Testudines; family Podocnemididae; genus Podocnemis; species Podocnemis expansa. Next base: position 54,520,734 of record ML681972.1, on the reverse strand, counting down.
TTTGTCCATGAACGTCAGGGAGTGGCATCAGGGGTCCTAACCCAACGCCTAGGACCCCATCCACGTCCGGTGGCTTACTATTCTGTGCAACTTGATCCCGTAGCTCAGGGAGTGGTGGGCTGCCTGCGGGCTTTGGCTGCCACCGTCCTTCTCGTGCAAAAAAAAATCCGAAGACCTCGCTATGAGCTACCCACTGACTGTCTATGTGCTCCGTGAGGTCTCTGCCATTCTGCTTAGATGTCAGACCCAAGCCTTCACCCACCAACATATGGCAAATTATGAGGCTGAGCTCCTGACTGCCTCAAATCTCACTATACAGCACTGCAATGTTCTTAATCCTGCAACTGTTACCAGAGACAGATGAGACTTTAGATTGCCATGACTGTTTGCAAGTTATTTAACATGTGGAATTACCTCGCTCAGACCTTAGTGATGTTCCACTACAAAATCCTGACTCTGAGTTTTTTACTGATGGCTCTTCTTATGTGCTGCATAATTTTCATGTTACAGGAGCTGCGGTTGTTACCCTGCATGCTGTGGTATGGGCTTCTTCTCTCTCAGGCCACTTGGGGGCTCAGGCAGCTGAACTTATTGCTTTAACACAAGCCTGTATTCATGCCTGTGGCTGTTCTGCTAACATTTATACAGATTCTAAATATGCTTTTGGAGTGTGTCATGCTACAGGTGCCCTGTGGAAACAAAGAGGTTTCCTTACAGCCAATAACCAACGTATAGCTCATGCCTCACAAGTTTCTGCCCTACTGGATGCCATCCATCTTCCAGCCCAGCTTGCCATCCTACACTGCTCTGCCCACCAAAGCACCAAAGATACGCTCGCCCAGGGTAACTCGTATGCAGATACCACCGCCAAGTAGGCTGCTTCCTTGCCAGTCCCACTCTCTGTTCATGATCCTGTTTTTTCAGGTTTCCTCTCCCTTTGATTATACAGCTCTACTCTCGTCTACTGAAGTGGAACTCTGGAAACAAAAACATGAAGCTGCCCTTCGTGATGGGCTCTGTTGTGCTTCTGATGGACGCCCCATTGCCCCTAAACAACTTGTGCGGCTCCTATGCCAACAACTTCATAACAAGGGACATTGTGGATCACATGCCATCGTCGATGCTGTTCGGTTTGCTCCTGGAGTTGTCCAGGAAGCCACATGAGTAGCTAGAGCTTGTCCAACATGCCAGTCCTTTAATTCCTCTAGCCGCCCTAAAACCCACACAGGGGGGCGCCAGTGGGCCGAACTGCCCTTTGAAAGACTACAAATTGATTTTATTCAGCTACCACCAGCTCAAGGCTACAAATTTGTCCTTGTGGTTCGTGATCAACTCACTCACTGACTTGATGCTTTTCCTGCCACTCATACCTCAGCCCAGACTGTTCTCAAGTGTCTCATGCGTGATATTGTGCCTTGCTTTAGACTGCCTGTAGCCATTGACTCCAATCAAGGCTCACATTTCACCACTGATCTCCTTACTTCTCTGTACCATGCCTTTGGGGTCCAAGTCACCTTCCACACCCCCTATCACCCGGAGAGGGGAAATAGAGAAATTAAAACCCTGTTGGGTAAACTGTGTAAGGAAACACAACTAAAATGGCCTCAGGTTTTACCTATTGTATTGTTTCAGCTTAGAAATCGTCCAAGAGCTGATTGTGGGTTATCACCTTTTGAAATCTTATTTGGCCAGTCCCCAACCACCACTCAGGGACTGGATCCTAGGTCCCTGAGTCTTGTTACAGGCGATGAGGGTTTGCATGCCTATTTGCTTTCTCTTTCCAGATCCTTTCGGTCCCTGTGGAAGACAGCTGCAGTTACCCAAACGCTCCCACTGGACAAGGACCTACATCCGTTTCAACCAGGAGATTGGGTCTGGATCAAGAATTTCCAGAAGTCTCCATTAACACCATTGTGGAATGGGCCGTACCAAGTTCTGCTTACCAGCCACACTGCTGTGAAAGTAGCTGAATGCTCTGCATTGATTCACCACACCTACGTGAAGCCTGCCATGGTTGACCACAGCCCATCATCACCACCCGCAGCACCACCTACTGTGCCACCTTTCAGACTCCGCAAAGAGCCACAGTCGGACTCGTGGTTCCTTGGGACACTATTTTCAGACTCTTTTTAAGCATGTGGTACCTTTTATGGTGTACTTTGTTGCTGCATTTTCCATTATTTATACAGCCACAATTTAGCCCCAAAAGTAATACTTTTGTTGAGCTTGCCCGTACTAGCCTTAATAGTTCCAATTTTTGTGTTACCCCGAGCCTCACTATAAAAGGACTCTCGCGAACTTGTTTTTATGGTGTCCCCTTTCCTTTTTCTCAACTTGCTAATACTACTAATTGGGCATGGCTCTCTTATAATAATGCTTCTACCTTTTGGACAGCTGGGTGGTACAGGTTCGGTGCCACCCCTAAGCCCAATGCCTGGACCAACCACAGACGACTTAAATTGTCCCTTATGGGAGTTGCCCCAGCAACTGAATGCATCCGCCTCACTACAACCCATGAGCTTTCAACTGTTGCTCTCCCTAGTGGTTTATCTTTTTCTACTTTATACAATGCCTCCAATATATTAACTGACATGTACTTACCTCACGGTTTTCTGTTCCTCTGTGAAAACACTTCCTACTCCTATGTCCCAGCAAATGCTACTGGGGGCCCTTGTACTATAGGTCGTCTCTCTCCCCTTTATGCTCTTCCTTGGCATAAAACCCCCAAAGCTACTCAATTGTCTTGTAAGCGTCGGTCCCTACCCTCTGATTGTCACAGTGATCTTCATCTGCTCTCCAAAACTCAAGTGATTGCTTTAGCGGCTTCGCTAGTCGGGGTCCCAAGCCTTGCTGAGGCTACCTACCTTGATCTCTCCAAACTAGCTTGTACATTAGCAAAGTCTATTAATCAAACCTCTTCTCTTATTCAGCTACTTAATGAGGAGCAGGCACAACTCAGACAAGCTATTTTACAAAATAAAATTGCTATAAACTACCTTTTACTTAGAGCTGGACATGGGTGCCAAGAATTTGCTGGTCTCTGGAGGAAAAGATATCCCAGGAAAAAGATACCGGCTTACTCTCTTGGTTATGGTCGTGGCTCCCTGACGTGGGAGCCTGGGACGCCAGCTTGTCTCTGGCCTCCTTTCACTCCTTTTCTTTATTTTGGCCCTGTATGTCCTCGGCAAATGCTTACTAAGCCTCCCGTCCCTTTGCTGCTCCTCTACAGTTTCCCCCCAGTCCCAACGCTCTCACAATTCCACGTATCCTATAGAAGATGTTTCCTTGCCACATGTTGTTCGCACCCGTTCCAAACTGGATGCGTGTTTCCAGCCTTGAGCATATGAAATATGAGCTTTCATAGGCTCACAGGGGGGAGTGTTACGAGATTTGTATGAGACCACAAACTTGTGAGCATAAGTGACTCCATCTTAGCACTGTTCCCGTAATATTATTTTAACCTCTAGCCTGACTAACAAAAGTATAGAGCCCCTCTCATCCTTGAACAGTCTATAAGCAGGAGATTAAGGGAACTGCATCAGTCTCGAGGTCACCTATTAATCAACAATTTCTCCTATTTATTACATTCCCAGGCTCTGAGGAGCCAGCCCGACCTTCTTTACTAATTCTCCTATCTTATATGAATATGTATGAAAACTATCCCTATATGGTACTAATAAATGTATTAATCTTGTTTACCTTGAATATATTAACCATTTTTAGATTTCCTTGAATTAAGTTGTTGTACCTGAGTATAAAACCTTTTTAGCACCGGTCCTTCGGGCCAGCTGCACTCAGTAGCTCGGAGTGTCAATAAACTTGTGATTCTTCCTCCTGTTGTCTGGCTCCTTCATTGACCAGAGCAGAGAACGAGCTTTTCTCTCAACAGTAGCCAACACTCAGAGCTCTGATAGCAGAGGGCTCTTTAACCTAGCTGGCAAGATCCAGTGGTTGCGCACTTAGAAGCTCTCAGAGTAGAGATAACATATTAACAGTAAAGGTGCTGCTGGGTCAGCAGGATGACTTATCAAGGGTATGGTGAAATCACCAGTATTCGGGGTCTCTAAATCATGTGCAGGCATCTTTTTAAAAAGATCTGCCCAAGTGCCATCTGGAGTGATAGGATCCCATGCAGGACCCCTGGAAGAGACTGTGTGGCCAGCATGATGCAGGAAGCCAAGCACATTGTCTGTAAGCTGGAATGCACCAGAATGCCATTTGAGGCTCACCATTTTAGGGGGCAGTGTTCTGGGTCCCCTAAAAATAGAAAAATGGGGTGAAACACTGTGTTCCTGTGTGTTTGGCCTTACTGCCCCTGTCTCTCCCCAAGCTGTCTGGAGTTTTAGGTGGGTAAATACAAGGCTGCCTGCCCTCCAAAGACCCGACAGCCTTCCAGGAGCAAGCCAGCCAAGTTTAGGGTTATCAGATGTCAAGCAAAAGGAGGACATGTCCTCCTTTTTAGCTTCACGTCCTCTGTCAGGCAGGCATTTAAAAATACATGATTTTGTCTGGCTTTTTACTTACAGGGGTTAAAGTATGCTGGAATGCCCTGGAACACCCCATTTTTAAGGGGAAGTGTTCCAGGGCCCCCCTAAAAACAGAATATTACATTAATACTACATTTTCTCCATGCGTCCTCCAATGTCCTTCTTTTCGTACTTCCCTGTCCTCCTTTCCGTGCTTTGGTATCTGGTAACCCTGGCTAGGTAGCAGCAGCTCTGGCAGCCAGGTAAGGTGGACAGGGGGGTCCTGGACAGGCAGCTGGCGGGGAAGGGGCACGGGGGGTCTGTGGGGAGCCAGTGGGTGGGTTAGGGAAGGAGGCAGATAGGGCTGAGACTGGGGAAGCTGGCAGCCAGGTGGGCAGCTTTGGGAAGGGTCAGGGCTTGGGGGGCTGCAGACAAGGGGACTTGTGGGGGCTGAGTGGTGGCGGGACTATGAAGGGCTGGAGTGGGAGCTAGGGAGGTGTAGAGGGGGTTGGAAGGCTGAAGGGGGTGGAGTGGGGTAATGGGGCCAAAGGGACTGAAAGAGGCTAGGGAGGTGTGGAGGGGTCTTTTTTTGGGGGGGGGTTCAAGGGGGTGGGGTGAAGACAGTGGAGGTGGGGGGGTAAGGAGGGCTAGAGTTTGTACTTGGGGGCAGGAAGCTTAGGGAATGGGGATGGGGGCTGCGGAGGACATGGGAAAAGAGGGGCCTGATGTGTAGAGCCCTGCAAATATGCAGATATCCACATATCCACATCAGCAGATACAACACTGATATTCACAGACCATTTCTTGGGGATGCAGATCAGATATAGGTCCATGTATTTTTATCATCACAGAGCTAGAGCCCTGCAAATATGCAGATATCCGCAGGTATCCGCATTATATCCACATCCATGGATACAACACAGATGTCCGCAGACCATTTTTTGCAGATGCAGATCAGATACAGATCCATGTATTTGTATCCATGCAGGGCTCTATTGATGTGGCCACTAGTGGACAAGGTTGGGGTGATGTGGATTTGAGGCTGTGCTTCATGCATGAGGAAAGAGCTGGTGGGGCTCAAAAATACCTACCTGGGCTGGGGCCCACATATACATGAAGGGGGCTCAGACAATACGGGAAGGGGGCCTGGAGATTAGGAGGGTTCCGGGGCCTGTCAAATTATACTTTAACCACTGGGAGGAAGGGGGTGTCAGTGGCAGGATGAGGCCGTGGCTGAAATGCCTGTGGCTTGCGTTCTCCCCACATAGTTTACAATGTTTCCTTGGGAGTCAGAGCAGTTGGAACAACGTCAAGGCTGCTCTAAGCTGTCTGGTGCAGTGAATCAGGGAAGTGCACCTCAGTGTTAGTTCCCATTTAGTTAGGTCCTACTCTTTCTTTCTCCCTGAGCTGTATGGGAAGGGGAACTGTCCTCAGCAAGGTGTTAGGTTAGGTGCGGACAGAACCAACCAAACTTCTGTCCTACACCCCCTGGGATCCCGCAGCCTAGTAGGGAAGTGGATGATGCAAGAGCCAGACCCAGTCTAATCTCTCCACTGTAACCTCTCCAGCACCTCTAACAGTGGTGCTGACTCAAATCCTCTTACGCAGACTCATTTTTCCACCCAATCTCAAGTTTTGCCCTTTAACACCCTTGAGGGACATGTTACATGTTGGATGCCCCTGGGGTAGGTGATCCTAATGGCTCTTTCTAGCCTTGAGCTCTAGGAGTTTCCCCTTCCCCTTCTTTGGTCTCTCTCCTGCTCTTGAGACATTCTTCTCAGCTGCCTCTCCCCTGAGAGTAGGACCTAGCAAGGGAGAGAGTTATCAGTGTACCCTCCCTAGAGGTGTGGGGGCTGTGAGCAGTATCTGCTGCCTGAGATAAGCCAGCCTAAGGTGGGAGTGGTGAAGGGATAACCACCACCGTGGACCACTGATGCTCCAAATTGCAAAAAATGTAAGGCAGATCCCATCCATCCATCCAATGGTCCCAACATGCAGCTTCACCTGCCACCAGGAGCACAGCAGGGGACACATACCTTGCTGGTAGATCTCCTCTATGTCCTCTGCTGTCTGATCATAGTACAGCTTCACTGCATAGTTAAGCCTGGATAATGCCTTAAATAGCTTGTCTGCTTCTCTCTTTGCCCCTTTACTGCGTCTGGGCAGCTCGTCTGCACTGTAGAACTGGCAATTGACAATTATGACAGCCCTGTTTTTCCTCTGCTGCATGGACATGCTGTGAAATACCTCTGGTGGCGCTCAGGTGAGCCTGGCTGCACATAACACTTCAAGAGAGATCTATTCCCTCCACCTGTGGTGTCTGCCTTCTTGTCAGCTAGGGTGGAGTATTCCTAGAAAAGCATATCCTGCTCCCCATGTGACTCAGTGCAAACACATCTCTCCTTCCCAGTCCGCTCCCAACCCTCAGCCCCCATGCAAACGGAAGTCAGACTAAGTCTATTAATGCAGATAATGGGGCTGTAGAATGAACCTAACCCCCGTGCCTGGAGGCAAGTTCTATGGTCCCTCTAAGATGTGCATCTGTGCCTATGCACACAGGTTTTGAAGCCCACACACACAACAAAATAAAGCATGCACAAAAAAATTCAACAGTGCTAATATTTTTATGCTACTTTAAGAAGGGGGTTTCAAGCAGTGTGTTTCAAATAAGGTTTTGTAATTTATAATATCATTTCCATCACCATATCAAAATAAAATTTAGATATTATTTGCATCATATATACTTGTGTCGTTGCGCTCATAAGTTTGAACACACTCACTGGGCGTGTGCACAAATTTGGACACTGGTTCCAAACAATTGCACAGAAGAAATTTTTTGTGCACACAGCCTATGAACAATTAGAGGGAACATCAAGGATGACCTTAGAGTCTGAAGTTTTTATTTAAGCCAAAAGCAAAGTTCCCAGCCCTGGGGCTTGCAAAGAAATGCTTGACAATACGTAGCAAGTATATCTAAAGCAGGGATGTCTGCCTGAGTCTGCAGCCAGCCTGAAACAAGTTCTGAGCAGTTGAAACACATCATGGTCTTAATGAGATGTTGACTCCAGCATGTCTTGCCTTGGGCAGGCGGGGCACCAGCACTATCTCAACAGAGGGCTGTGTGAGGCAGAGAAAGCAGCAAATCTGCTCTTGAGGAGAGAGACCCTGGATGTTTGTGGAACCAATAGGGACCCCTCTGCCATCACCCTGGTCTTTCAGCAAAAGGAAGAGGGGAGTCCCTGGTTGATTTTCCAGGGAGGGAGGGGGCAGTGCCTCCTTGGAAGTGAGGTGGTGGGGCCCTGCCACTTCACATGGGGTGGACTTCAGTGGCACAGGAGTGAAACCATAGTGAAAACCTTTGTTTTGCTTCATTTAGGTACCAGATTGCCTTAATAGGGCCCTGTGTGGTAGGTTTTATGCAGCGCTGTGGATAAGAAGCAGACAGGCATTGTGGGTAACGCATGAAATAAGGAATGATCAGAGTGGGCAATGAAGAGGAAGTTTATCCTCTTAGACCTGATAGGGCAAAATGCTTCAGTATGCCTCTGCTCCCCACTAAATTTGGGGTAGAGGCATTAAGCTAAAATGAAATATTGAAGTGAATCCCTTGCGTTTTGCAAACCCTGTGTTTGCACCCCTGCATCAGCTGGACCTGCTCAGCTCTGCTGGGATTTCCTATTCCACTGGAGCTTACAGGAACCAGAGGCCAAACTATTCTAGGTAAGAGTGCCCACCATGTCTCTTCTGTCCCTGGTTTCATTTGTTTATAACTGCCAAATTTTCCACAGCCAAGCTCAAATTTTCCAGCCTGAACTGGAAAGTCTCAGCAAAAATAGTTTGTTTCCGAGACAAAGGCCTAGGGAAAAATACATTCAGTAAAAACTTTTATGGCTATTCTGCAACTGAGTAGTAGAGTGGGCAGCCCTGGGGAAACAGAGGTGCCTTTTGTGCCTTCCATGGAAAGACGTCTAAATTTAGCCAAGCTATAATCCTTTGAATATAGATGTTTGCACATGCCCAGTTTTAACCTTGGAAGCTATGTTTCCTGAAGAGAGACTTCTCCTAGAGGGAGGACCATCAAGTCTGCAGGGACTAAAAGCAGGACTACTTCCACTAAATCATCCCAGCCAAAACCACTGGCTGGGATGATTTAGTGGAAATAGCCCTGCTTTTAGCAAGGAGTTGGACTACATGACCTCATGTGGTCCCTTCCAGCCCTAATATTCTATGACTGAGCCAAACGTTCCCTGCAATTGCTGCTCCTGGCTGTCGAGGGCTGTGCTGGGTGCCAGGCCCCAAACGTGCGAGCAGGAAGCTTGTTCAAGTGCTACCAATGTACCTGTTGGCTGCTTCCGCCTTTTTGGCGCCTCTATTCTGTCTGCTTTCAAAGTGGGGAACAGTGAGGGTGCTGGACAGAAGCAGAGAACAGGGTAAGGACAGTTGGGCAGCGGTGATGGAGGCAGGAGGTGTGGATCTTTAATCATGTGAACGTTCCCTTCCAGAATATAAAACAGGAAAAGATTTCTGAGTCAATCTTCTTCCGCTGTTTAGCAAATAGCTATGAAACACACTGGCAGACTGCACACCTATGCCCCTTTTGTGGTGGTCTATGCAGGAAAACAGCCTACTACTGCTACCATTCCCTTAGCTCCAATGGTGAGAGCTGTGCTGTGAATCTAAAGGTCAGTGTCACCCTGTCTGGTGACCTGTGAGGTATCAATGTAATTCCAAGAGCTGGAACGTCTTTCGTTTCAGATTTACAGTTGTACATGTTACCTGAATGTGGTATGGAACTTGGGGCGGGGGATTGGAGTGGAAGAGGAAGTGCAATTAGAGACTGCATCATAACACACAAGGCTGAATTCTTGCAGCCTTCAGGCATGATCTTTGCTACCAGCTCAGCCACCTCATGCCCAAGCTCCTTGAAAACTCTTATGTACCAAGTGTGTACTGAGCCTAGCCTGAGGGTGCTCTGGGCAGTGACAGAGGAGCCTTAGTGTTAGCACAATCCAAATAATGAACTGGGCCTGGTGACTTACTGGGCCAGCACCACCTCTTCTGAGCCCTCTGTCTCTAACATCCTCAGCTTCATTGTCAGGAAAGAGCAAGTGTGGGGTATGTATTTCCCCTAGGTGCATGGTGATGCAAAGAAATCATTCAGATTCTCAGCAACGTCCTTATCTTTGTTCCTTGCACTCTTTAAACCCTATGATTAAGCCTGGTCATAAATTCTGTCGCTGGCTTCCTGATGAACTTAAATAAAGATTACTTTCACTCTTGTGGCTGAGGAAAGGATTTCAGGGGACTGCCTCCATTTTGGGATCAGGGTTTCCACTTTTGTCAGCATGTATTCACTCTCTACTCCAGTGGTTCCCAACCAGTATGCCAGGGCACACTGGTGTGCCGCAGGAACACCCCAAGTGTGCCGTGAGCATGCCTGAGAGCTGGTGTTAAAGTTCCCTCCCTGCTCAGCCCAGCCACCTGAGCTGTGCAGGGCTGGGAAAAGGCAGGGGTTGAAGGAAGGGGGAAGGAACCAGAACACAGTTCTGGGGCCCCCTATTTTTAGGCAGGCAGCATTCTGGCCCCCTAAAAATAGAGGACAGCACCAGAACAGGGAGTTCCTGGGGTCCCCCTAAAAATAGGAGCAGCCCAAATGCACCATTCAGGTGGCTCCACCTTAAACCTGGATTCACCTTAAGCCCAAGCAGCAGAGAGCTGGGGGAGGCTGGGAGTGTGTAAATCTCCCCCTGCAGGGTGGAGCAGCTTGTGTCAGGCAGCCTGCAAACAGCCCAGGTAAGGGCTTTGGGGGGAGGGTGCTGCTGGGAGTTGTGTGGGGCAGGTGTGTGTGTGTGTGTGTAGCAGAGGGTGTGTGGCTGGGGTTGTGGGGTGGCTGGTTGATTGGGAGTGTGTGTAGCTAGGGTGTGGGGGGTGTAGCTGGGAGCTGGAGGCTCCATCACAGGTAGCAGGGGGTTGGTGGAGGGGAGGACAGGACCCACTGGGGTGGGAGAGAGCAGCAGTGGGGTGAGGATTTGCCCTGGGTGGCAGGGAGCCACTGTGGAGAAGGGGGAAGTGGGTCCTGCACCATGCTCCCCTGCCCTACCTTCCCAATCCCCAGGTTCTCCCCTGCCCCCTCCCCAACCCACTCTTGGTCTCCCTTCCTCTCTCTTCTTTTGCCACTCTTGTGCTGTTCCCCACATGGCTGCCCTTGCCCTCTTTTGCCGCCCCTGCCCTGCTCTGCTCCCCACACACTCTTGCCACTGCACATGACTCCTGACTTCCCCCGTTTTGCCACCCCTGCTCTACTTCCCCTACAACCCCATAGCAGCATTTCCAAAACACTGTGCCATGGTTCATGGATATTCAAATTAACTGAAATTACTTATGAATATTCATGCAGTTTTTCATGGTGGTGTGCCTTGAAAAATTTGAAGGTCTCAAGGTGTGCCATGGCAGAGAAAAGGTTGAGAACCACTGCTCTACTCTTCTCCACTCTCCTTTCACTATCGCCAACCCCAGCCATGTGCAAATCATGAGTCACACCCTAGAAATCATAAAATTGGCTTTAAAAGAAAAAAGAAATCTAGGTTCCTTGACTTCACTTTCTCAGCTGGTATGGAATACTTGGCTCATGTGTTCAAGTATTTTATTTTCTGTGAGACCAGGAGGGCTAGAAACTATTTTTACAAAAATGAAATTGGATAGTCTCATCAAATCATGTCTCCAGCCCTTCTGTTGGCGGAAGAAATCTCTCACACACAGGTCTCATTTAGATTCCAAGTTGCACCAGGCACGCTAAAGGCCTCATCTCTGGACAAAGCCGTTCCCATTTAATCAGAAAGTTGGCGATTTTTTTTTTTAATTGATTTAGCTAAACCCAGGACAGATTTGCATGTGGACATTCCTAAACTGATTTAAGATCAGTTTAGCTTGCTCCTGTGTAAATGTGTAGAGATCTAACCAGGTTCAAAGTGCTCCATGCTCTCTATCTACCCTGGCTTAACCAAATAAGCTTAATGACCCATTGACAAGTTTATGTGCAGACACCAGAAATGACAGCTAAATCAGGTTTTAAAATGTTGAATGAGGGAATTTACTTTAGCTAAATAAGCAGTAAATCAAATGGGGCAGGGGAGGAAGCAGCCACATGGAGTTTCAGTGGAACTGGTGCAGTTCTGATGTAGACAAAAATCTTACTCTCCACCACACCTTCAGCTTGCTGGTGGCAGGGTCCAACCAGGGCTGGATTAAGGGGCCCCAAAGCCTTGGGCTGCCCGCTTTTGTGGAGCTCCTGCCACCCCCACCCTGGGACCTTAACTCCTGGGACGCCAGCTCCCTCTGCCTGGGGCCTTGGCGCCATCAACCTGGCCTGGGTTGTGTCCAGCTGATTGCGAGCGTAGGGACACAGCTCATGCTCAAGAAGGTCAAAGGGAAGCTGGTGAACACTGCAGGTTTTGGACCCTGCCCCCAGCAAGTCCTATGCATGAGACACAGGGCTTGAGAAGCAGGTCTGCAATGGACAAACAGCCAAACTCCAAGGCAAAGAGTTGTTTGGAGATATGGAGGGCGTGGCTGCTGGTTCTGTGTACCAGTGAGCTGGCAGTTACCGTACATTGCTGACTTTATTCACAGAGTTCAATCTTTTAAATTTGGTTGGTTTTTTGTTTTCTCACACTTCAATTTTTATTTAAAGCAAAAGCCCTATGTGTTATAGGTGACCAGACATCAGATGTCTACATCCAGGTTAAGGCACACAGAAGGGGAAGGGGAAAAACACAGAGCTGCTGGCTGGGTAAGTCTCCCAAGTTCATTCTGTCTTCTTGGAGTTGTTCTTGAGGCTGTTTTTCCGCAGATGCATTATGTCCCAGACAAGGTTGCGCTGTAGGACAGCGCTGGCACACAGCATGGCTCCATACAGGGCTCCCACAAAGCCACATGTGCATATGTCCTGCCCTAGGAGACAATTGCAGGCTGTCACAGTCCTTTTCCCCATGACCATACACCCCAGAAAGCACCAGCTGGGTTCGCACTAAATCCAGCCTGGCAACTAGCTGCTCAGGGATGGTGTTACCCTGACAACTAGGGATGTGGTTGATCCTGAATCCTGCCTGATTACCTGCTCACTGCTCCCCCTGCCCAGTATTCCCACCCTTTCTGCTACCCAGCCCCCTGAGAATGGTGCTCCAGGACATGCAGCCTGCAGCTTTAGTCTTTGCTGTTGCTGCCATTCACAAAAGGCTGTATGGTACCTTTGGCCTACCCTAAATTACTAGCATCTGCTTCCTGCTACACAGCTGAGTCAGCTTGTCTCTGGGCAGATGCCCCTCAGCATTAGCTACATGCTCAGTCCTATGGGCACAGGCAGCCCCTAGCTGAGCATAATACATGCAGTTAGGACAGGTCTCCAGGGAACACATTGCCCACAGGGAGCAGGGCACCTGGCTGCCATTGGACTGGGCCTTGGTGTCTTCTTCTTTCTCCTTAACTGAGGATCAGGGAAGAGGGGGGCTTAACACTGGCTCCCTGTGGCCCCTCTAGCTGCCTCCCCCAACACTGAATGGCTCAGATTCACATTGGAGGCACCTACCAACCAGAAGGAAACGCTAATGTGCAGGGTGGGGAGAGGGCAAGGTCCAGGATGGCTGCTCCCAGCAGGTGCTAAGGGAGAGGGAGTTGGGATTTCTAGTAGCAGGCTGTCCCACATCCCCTCTGGCCATTAGATGTTGTCAGCTGCTGAAAGGAAACACTGAGCTTCCAGAGCCTCTCTGCTGCTGCACAGAGGCTCTGCCCTTGTCTCTGCTGTTCTGAGCAAGGGAAGGGCCTTGCTGGGGTCACTCTGCGGCTTGCTGGAGCTCTGAACAGCATCATGGACCCCGCTTGCTGACTCAGTAAGATCACGCCACCCTGGCTTCACTTTCTATTATTCTTGCTGGAGCTTCTGATTTGCTCATTTCCCCTCTTTCTTCTTCCTCCCTGCAAGCCCACTGGCAATGCTGATTCCATAATTCTACTCTTTCCTTACCCCTGCCCACCTTGACTGCTCTGATTTGCTTTGCCTTCCCCTGACACCCTCAGGAACCCACTTTGCACCCCTCTTTTCTCACAGAAATCCTGGTCTGTTGTGCCTTCACCAGCCTGTCCTTCAAGGTTCTCAGTGAGGGGACTTTAACCCCTTTTCTGGTTTTTCCTTTGAAAATTCAGGAAGGAGCAAGGGGTGGTACTAACAATACTCAAGGGGGTATCATGTGGGGGTTGTGTAAGCTACAGGGGATGCAGGGTGAGCAGCTAAGAGCAGTTGGCCATGGGGAGGACCTGGGGAAGCCTCTAAGGAACTGAAATTCAAATTTCCATTCCTTCCTTATGCAGCATTGTTCAGTTCTCTTTCCCTACCTCTGTAGTAGACACTTTAAGCATCACCCTCTACTAGGTGAGGAGTTCCCAAGTTTGAAAGCCAGTGCAGCAGGTTTCACTCAGGGAACTTTGGGAGCTGGAGGGGGAGGTATAGCGATGCACAGGGAAACTGAGTCAAGAGAGGGGAAAGCCAGTCAGAGAGAGCATACCTGTCAGGTAGAGGTTTGGCACAGAGGTCTGAGGGCGTAATGCTGCAGCAACTTCAGCCTGCATGCGAGAAATGCCCTGGTCAGCTCCATACATCTCTCCTTCTGGAGCTGCTATGTAGTGTCGGCTGGTGAGTGGACTCCCAGATGACACGCACTCGATCTATTGAAGACAAAGGCATTAAGTGAGCTCTTGAGTCCTGTCTGCAGGACGCAGTGACTGAAGAGTGCTCTGCAGAGAAAAAGGGGCCCCTGGATGTTTGCCGAAAGCTGAAAAGCCATTTGTGTGCAAGAAAGCTCATTTCCACAGATGCTGAACATCCTACTGAGCCAGCCACTGGCCAGGCACTAATGGATTTGATTCTCCCCCAGCTTCTCCTTGGTGACTTGCTTTTCTCCTGCATAGAACCAACATGTTGATTGCTGTTTCCATTCCAGCTTGTACGGGCATGTCCTTGGTATCTCAGCACCTATGTTTTTGCTATGTCAGGCCTGCCTTAGGAAGAGATGTTTAAGCAGCTAAAGAAATGGCTGGGGAAGCCTGACAGGGATACAAAAAACCAAAAACAATCAGGCAGCTGCTTTGCCTTTTCCTCTTTTCTTGGTGCAAAGGCAACAGAGTTTTAGAAGGAAATCTTTTGGACCCAGAGGGTTCTCCCCACTGGATAGTTCACTCTGGCCTTCAAAATGAAGACTGAGATTTTAAATGTTTTCCAAACCTACAGCAACTCAAAACAGCTTTGGGAACCCAGTCCAGGTTACTAAAGGATGGTAATGCAAAGTACTACCCCACAAAGACAGGAAATGCCATGTGAAGCTATAAACATGTTTGCTGTCTGTTCTAGCAATTCAGCCCTCATCACCCACTATCACCAATGCCCTCTGCGGAATGCCAGGAATAGAGAACACACAAGTCTCCTGGATAAAACAGCAAATGGCATACCAGAAATCAACATGTTTACACAGCTGAGGGCACACAGACAGTAAATCCTCACTGCTGTCTATCAAAACCTGTTCATACACCAGACCAACTCTGTGTAATAGGTGGAGTTCACAATGCATGCTATATACTACCTGTGGCTTACAGCTTTGTACCATTACTCTTTAATTATTTCTTTCCAAAAGTGCAACACTCACTGAAAGGCCAAGCCCCTCAAATCTCCTGCCATGAATACACTGCAAATCATACCCGGGTTGCAATAACACCTAGGAGTCAGTCATGGACCAAGCCCCAGCATGCCAGGGGCTATATAAACACAGAATGAAAAGATGGCCCCTGCCTCAGAGACTTCATAGTCTTAGCAAATAAAATACGGTTTTAAAAAAGATCAGTGGGCTACACAGCTAAAAAAATATACTGGTAGCATATTCTTGTGCACAGTATTACAAATGTGTTGTAACAGGGGACTGTTCTTAAAGGGGGAATGATGCCAGACTGAAATCCACTACCCACCATGGGAAATACAGATAATTCCATAGGGTCATACTGACCTCAAACTGTGGGCAGAGGTAAGGCTCTGTGGGAGTGATCTTGACAGGTGTATTTGAATAGGACTATACTGTGCTGGAAATGGACAGTGTATGCAGATTTTGGCCTTCCCACTCTTCCCTGCTTTGGGGGCTGGAGATCTGTGTTGCTGTCCTGGACTGGGCTGGCAAAAAAATTTTAAGTCTTAGTACAAAAGCTTGATTTGTTATTCCCCCCTCCACACAGGTGGCTGGCTGGTAGGATTCTTGCCACTCATACCTAACGTGCCTGCACTGCTCTTGCTCTGCCACAGGTATCTGACCCCCTGCATGCAGTGTTCTGACCTGCCACCTTCCCACTGCACTAGGTGGAAGTCAGTATACCAGGTCAAACCCAGAGGACCTTGAGTCTAGCACAGTCCTTACCTATATAATAGACTTGTACACCATGTTCCCAACAACAGAACATTGGAGGCCAGTGTTTGTTTGACTGCATTATAAATAAAGGCTTCCTTACCTTGTCCTCTATGCGAGGGTAGAGTTTCACAACGGTCTTCATAATGGAATCTACAATGGCATTTTTCAGGCTCTCATAGTCTGCTCCCCTTTTCTGGACCTTCTCATCTTTCCATTCCTCAAACCATTTGTATTGTGCAAACCCCAAGACACACAGCGTCGACTTGCCTGGAATGAAGAGCACAAGGCGTTCATTGCAGTATCACTGCTGTCGGACAGCCAGAACTATGGCAGGGGCAGCTTCTGCTGCCATGTCTCCACTCACGCCTAACAGACAGTTCTTCCTCCATCTGCTTCTGCTCTGTCCCTTCACCTTCCCCCAACACCAGTGTCCCTGCCTCTTTGGTTTCCCCCATCTCATCTCCTTGTCCTCGTTATTGCCTCTGCTTTTACTGACCACAGCCATCTTGGGTCTCATCTGCAGGTATCTTGAGAATGCCCAGTGGTACCTCTTTATGCAAAGCTGTGCCCACTTGAACCAACATCACTGGTGCTGCCTTCTCAGCTCACTGTCTGTAGGAGAGAGGAGCTCCTTTTGGCCTGCATGAGTGCCCTTGAAGACAGTGACTGAAAATTGTAATGTCCTAATTCCCCTTATGCATTTCTTAATTCCTACAGCAGAACAGGCCACCAGCATAGTGTCCTCTATCCAGCAGTGTTTCTGGGGAGGTGCAATGAAATATGATAGGCAACATCTATGCAACAGAAATAGCACTGCTTGTGTAAGTGGCCAGAGTTTTGCATTTGATCCTCACAATTTCAGCCCATCCAGCTAACAGTTTGATTTAATTCCTTTGGGATTTGACTGTGTGGTTGTAGTTTAATTTCAAGTCACACCTCCATGTGGTTTAGCAATAGAGGGCAAATGTGATGCCAAATTTCTCCCATCTCTTCTCATGTCCCCTTTCTCGTGGCTCTGTGGAAGAGCAGTATGACTTCAAAAACATCAGCTTCTGTCTGATGGAGACAATTGAATTCCCCTCCCTCACCCACAGAAGAAAGTTAATGTCTTCAGCCTTTGCAAAACTAGGAAGTAACTGAAAAGGTGATAGTCTGAAATGTCCTAGGGAAAAAAAAATCCCTGCTTGGACTGGGACCACACCAGTGGTGTCTGAACCAAAAAAAAAAAAAAAAAACGGGGGGGGGGGGGGACAAACACTCTGAAACAAGGGCTAGAAATAGGCTCCTCATCATTGCAGAATCATTCCAGTCATGAAACAAATACTTACCTGGGTATCTCTCCTCCCAGCTGGGGTCTTTGCTTGATGGAGTCGTCACAAATAGCATAGGAATATTCTCTGCAGCTTCCTCTCTGGAGGCAGCAAGGAAGTGATTCATGCTGTAGAGAGATGTAGAAAATCCCTTCCATGAGTTTAGGCAAACACACAACTGCGTTAATACACGTGCATCTCACAGGAATCCTGGATGAAACAGGTGGGTAGATTCCTCAGAACTGTGCAGCTGCTAACAACTCCATCCAACCAGTCTTACGCCACACCAGAGCAGCCCCCCACTGTGACTGAGGCACCAGCAAACTGCTGCTTTTCTGCTGTTTAAGTCACATCTTCCTTCTCTCAGCAAACATTATCTCCAGAACCACCCCCGTTATGCCCTGTCTCAGGTCAATCATCACTTGGAGGTCTCATGAGCATGGAAGATTGGAAGGTGGAGAGGTTTGTTTCATGCCTGCAGTGGGATCCCTCTTTATCAGCCATCAGAAACCAATGGCCTGGGACTTTATCTAGCTCATGCTTACCCAACTGTTTCATCAGTTCACTTTGTTGTGCTGTGCAAAATCCAAACACAGCCTGTATCCCCTCAATGCCTCACTCAGCAGTTATATAGAAGAAAACACTTTGGTTTGTTTGACTTGAGCTGGTTATATTTGTAATAAGCCTCCAGTTGTTTGTGGTTTACTCAGTAGTTTCCTCCTAAGCCATAGAATCATAAAAGATTAGGGTAGGAAAGGGCCGCAAAAGGTTCTTGTCCAACCCCTGTGCAAAGAAGGCCCAACCCCAACTAAATCCTCCCAGCCAGAGCTTTGTCAAGCCAGGCCTTAAAAACCTCTAAGGATGGAGATTTCACCACCTCCCTAGGTAATGCATTCCAGTGCTTCACCACTCTTAGTGAAAAACTTTTTTCCTAATATTCATCCTCAACCACCCCAGCTGCAACTTGAGACTGGTTCTCCTTGTTTGTCACCTTCCACCACTGAGAACACCCTGAGCTCCATATTCCCTAGCACCCCCTTTAGACAGCTGAAGGCAGCTGTCAAATTCCCCCTCATTCTTCTCTTCTGCACATTAAAGAAACCCAGCTTGTTCAGCCTCTCATCATAAGTCATGTGCTCCAGTCCCCTAATCATTTTCATTGCCTTCTGTTAGACTCTCTCCAATCTGTCCACATCCTTCCCATGGTGGGGCATGTCTTATTTGTTGAGCCTCTTGTTAGATGTGGCTACTTGTTTCCTGAATCTACCTTCTTATCCTTCCTCATGGTACTGACAGAGACTGATCTTTGGTTCTGAAGATATGAAAACCTCCAGTGGCTAGGAGTTCATTTTGAGTCCTCAGTACCACACCTGTGATGCTGTCCTGAGTGGTGCCATGCAAATTACTATCCTTTATTATTTACATTAGTAGGTTGTGCTTGGCCTTGTATGTACACATGCAGTAAAAGACAGTCTCTATCCTGAAAGGCTAATGCTTGAACTAGTCAAGACAAACAAGGAGTTAGCTCTATTTTGTAACTAAGGATCCAAAGCACAAAGTGGTAAAATGACACAGACATTGAATGTGGTGTGTGACGCCAACATCCTGATGGTGATGACTCTGCATGAACAGGCATTTTACCATCACATGTGCTGGTTACCTGGAAACTTATTCTGCTTCAATGTTGCTGAGGTCCTCTGTATGACAGGATGAGTGAGGCTGTTGCTGTGCTCCCCCATAGCCTGGGTTATATCGGCAATCAGGCTGGGTGATCACAGGGCTGCATTCTGCTGGCACAAAACAAACTTCTCCACCTACCAATGTGTGTGATACCAGTCCTGCTGTGACCTTTGCTGAAGGGGTGCTATCCTACCCTCTTGCTATACATCATCCCCTATCTGAATTAGGTCAGGTGTCAAATTATGGGACCCAGGCAAACATCTAACTTGTATGTTATCAGAATCTCTAAATGGCCTAGATGAAGAGATTGGTGTCTTGAACCCACTGCACTGCGAGAGAGAGACAGACAAACATGACTATTTGCTCTGGATTCTGTCCACCACTTTTCACCCTGAAGTTGAGGGGGGGCAATTTACTGGCTGGGGACAGGGCAGACTTTGTGATTTGTTACAGCAGAACATGTTTGCATTTTACAAACCTGGGGCAGCACCCAGGACTTGCCTAGGGACCAACCTGTTAATCAAATATAAAGTAACTCAGACATCAAAAGAGGAAGAGGCACCCTGAGCTTCTGAAGCAAAGTTTCTCCTTACACTTCATCCAGGTTATGATGTGGATAGATGTAGTAGTTTGTAGCGTCTAGTCCCAGCTCTTCCTTTGTGCCATTGAGTCCTACAAAGACCAGGAACCCTGGTAGGCCATGATCCACCATGCGAAGCTGGGCCTGAATACCTGTAAAAAGCAGAGCAAACACAAAATTAACCTCCCACCTCCCAAGGAACCATGGCTGTATTGTGGCGAAGTGCTAGATTCTCTCTAGTTAAGACTGAGCCCTGTTCCATTATAAAGCCCAACTGAATCTCCCCTCTTGCTCCATAACTTTGGCTTTTCAAATGGGTTTGGTCTGAAATTTCCTAGGGTTTTGCTAGAGGCAAAGAAGATGGTTTGTGCTTTGAGGAGGTTTTTTTTGAAGAATCTGGTCAAGTTATACGAGTTACAGGACACAGAGAACTTGAAATTTTGATAAATGTAATATTTGGCTTCTATTAGCTTCCTGTATTACTGCCCCTTCAAATTTTCCATGTGCTCAAAGATCTTTGAAACCTCAAGCAGTAGAAGACCTAGGTCAAGTATTTTGCAGCAATGTTTGCTTAGTTGAAAAAATAGCATTTTTTCCCTCAAAACCAAAAGACTTGGCAAAATTGTGGGTCTTGCTTTTGAAAAAAATCAGAGTCTTTTAATCAAAACCTGTTGAAGTCATTTCCCAAGTTTTGCAGGTACTGGCATCCTGCTCTTTAGTTAAAAATGAAACCAAACACGGTTTCTGGTCAGAGTTGTGGTAATTCTATAACTGGTTTTCACAAAACTAATTAAAAACATCCATTACAAAAATCAAATAGAATGGGCAATTTTGAACCCTGCCTAATGTAACATAATGCAACTTCAAACAGTTGGCATTTTTTTCACAGAATCATTTGGAATCAACTGGTTCCAAAGGGGCAACTGTGTTAGTCTACTTCAGCAAAACAAGGAGTCCTGTGGCACTTTTAAAAATTAAAAAACAAATTCTGCATCCTCAACAATAAGACTTGCTATCTAGCAAGCTCTCCTGTAACAGCATAAATGAACTGTGATGATCCAATACAGGCATGGCCAAACTGTGGCTTGCGAGCTGCATGCGGCTCTTCAGAGAAAACATACAGCTGGCTGGCAGGGAGCTGCTTCAGGCTGGGGGAGTTAAAAATCTCTGGCTCATCAGGCAGCTCCGCAGCAAGCAGCTCAGAGGAGGGATGGGGGAGGAGGGAGCCAGGACTGCCAGACCATACTTTTTCACACTACACCAGCAGCTCAGGGAAGCTATGGGGGGCGCGAGGGTCTTAGGATGGAAGGGAACTTCAGGAAATGAGGGAAGTGACTGAGGGGATCAGGGAGGAGACAAGCTGTGAAGGACTTAAAGCAGGGGCATTGCTGGCACTGGGCACCTGGGGCTGGTGCCCCAGGTCTTGCAGACCTCCCCACCTATGAGGCATTATCATAACAGGACTAATCTGGTTACATCTCAAACAGACTTAAAATCCCTAATTGCTGTGGGGGATCCGGGGCCCAGCCACCCACAGCTGCAGCAGCCCCATCCCCAGCTGAGGATCTGGGGCTTGGCTGCCCGCAGCAGCGGCCCCGGTCGGGGATGTGGGGCTCAGCTACTCGTGGCTGCTTCTGGCCCAGTCCCCGGCTGGGGATGCGGGCCCAGCCGCCCGTGGTGGCACACAGCGGCTTCCAGCCCTGTCCCCGACCAGGGGGCATAGCCTGCAGCCCATGCCCTGGATCCCTCCCCGGGGTAGTGACACCCCTGACTTAAAGCCTAACAAATTATCGTTAGTTATTTTCTGTTTCATAGATTTCAATGTGGATTTTATTTTGCTTTCTTTTATTTATTTTTGTGTACTTTATATTCTTTTTTCTTTTGGTCTGGGTGGGTTTGTTTATTTTATATTTACCTTATAACACATGCCATGGCAGCCTCAGTCCTGTCCACAGCACTTTACAAACTTAGAGCTACCTCATGCACTCCCTTTACAAGTATGGTAGTCAGGAAAACAGGTTAAAAAGTCTCCCTCTGCTACAATGAAAGAAGGAATAAGCCAATGAAGAATCCTCCTCCTTCTTGCCAACTGTACAGAAACCTGTAGATCAAGCTCTGTTCAGTTAAACAAGGAGTTTTGTGGAACTTTTAAAGACTAACCCATTTATTTAACCACATTTCTCCCATGAAAACCTCATGCAATAAATAAATGGGTTAGTCTTTAAAAGTGCCACAGGACTCCTTGTTTGTTTTGCTGAACTAGACTAACATGGCTACCTCTTTGGAGTTCTGGACAGTTGAGGCTTTTCAGAGACCCTGAGGAATTGGGACTAGCGATGAGCTGTCTTCACAGCATCCTCCTCCTCCAGAATTATTTTATTCAGAAACCTATTCCACAAAACTTTGCCTGTTTTGAAAGACAAGTGTTGGGCCATGTATGGAGTAGGAAAGTGTTTCCCAGTACAGCTGAGTTGTCATGGGAGACAGAAGCAATGCTCCTTCTAAGCTGATGATGCAGCTGAGCAAGTTATGGATGCACTTGGGGAGCCAATGAACAGGGGCCTGGCACCAGGTCAGGGAACCAGGAGGGAACTTGCTCAGCTGCATCCAAAAGTTGCTAAACTGCATCATCAGCTTAGAGGAAGCATTGCAGGGAAGGGCAGCATGGTGGGAGACAGCAGGAGACATGAGCAATGGTTGGGGACAGCAGAGAAGCAGAGGCATGGTAAGATACGGCAGGAATACAGCAATGGGGTGGGGGGGGGGGGAAGCATGACATGGTCAGGGAAGCAATGGCATGTTTAGACTTTCTCATAGGCCCTAATGCAGCTTACTCCTTTGTTAAAATTGTGTTTACAAGTCCTAGACATGATGTGAAATACTAAGAAATGAAAATACTAAGGAGAAAAGTTTAAAACTGAATATAGATTACTTTCCATTTTTAGCACAAACTTACTGCTGTGAAGCATTGTATTCCACAATGAAATTTGTTAAATATCAAAACATTGCGCAATTCTTAGAGATCAGCACCTGTGAGGGCTTTTATGTACTGCATTGACAAGTTACTGCCCAGATTTCAAAAAACTTGCCACTAGCCTGCAGTATTCTACATCCAGTGACAGCTAAGTTTTTACTGTATAGGCCTAGTTTTCATGGTAACCTTAAGTAATTAGTAGACTCTAACATTAGTAGGATCAATATTTGCCCCATTTTTAGGACAAAATTAAAGTGTGCAATACATTTTGAGTTTAGTTATTCTGGAATAGGTAAAAGTATATGGCTATATGCCTCAGTGCGGCTCTCAAAGGTTTAATAATTGAATTGTGTGGCTCTTGAGTGCCATAAGTTTGGCCACCCCAATCCAATATTAGAAGGGAGTACAACAAGGGTTTTTGGTATGTTAGCTCTCATGAGCTGCCAATTGTTAGGCACTGTAGTGCTACAGGGTAAATTCTATGTTGTTTTACCTGGTGAATTTCTTATCTCCACTGGCAGCAGCCGCTCATAAGTATTAAATATTCCAGCATCAGAAATCACAATAGGTGCATAGACGTTCACGAGATCTTGGCCTTTCTGTACACTAACACCTGGAAGGAAAAGGGTGATAAAAAATAAATAATAATCAACTGAGTAAACCCCCAGGCCACCTTTCCCTTTCAGTGTCCCCCTTTTATTCTCTGGAGGCTAGGAGTGATAGAGACAGATGGCATGAGATGAGTACAGGGACAGGAAAAGGGCTGGGCTGAGTACAGGGTAGTACCAGGGAGAGTATTTTATAGGTTTTTCTATGGCTATCTTCACATTCCCATGATACTCATAAGTTGGGAAAAATGATACCCATTCTACAGCTGCCACGATACTGCCATGGTAGATGCTAAGTACAGAAGACTGCTGTGTATTTGCTGTAGCACCACTTGTAACCCAGCTCACCCATTGCCATAGCAATAGAGTTAGACCACTAGAGCGTTAGTGCAGTCAGTTTGAGCTAGGTCTTAGAGTTTCCTATAAAGCCATTCAAAAATCATGGATTCCTCTGTGCCTTTCTGACATCTTCTTGGATATAAACTATTCCAAAGATTCAACATAACAAAGTGATGATGAGGATGGGATTCTACTTATACTCCCCAGTAACAAAAGACAAGTAGAAACTCTTTTGCTGCAGAGGCTTAGAGATTAATGAGAAGGTTTTGCATCTTAAAAAACAGGGCTGACCTTGGGCTCCTGGATGCGTAGAAGGAGAGTTAGCTTCTAAAAGGGGAACCGGGTGGTCTGGGTGCCAGGAAGTTTAGAAGGCAGAAAAGGACCTTGAATAGGTTTGGCTGGGAAAGGTGCTTGGATTGAATGGGGACACTTGTCACAGGGAGCAAGGATGGGGAGGGAAGTTGGCAATGCAGAAATAGTTCGGATTTAGAGCAGTTGTTGGTGAAGTATGTCCACTGGTGACTTATTCCTCTTCTTCCTCACACCCATTGCCATTCCAGCTCTTCCCTAATTCTCCTCCTGGTGCAAATGAGCTCAGAGCTGCTCTGCATCTCCATCACGCCCCAACCTATTTGTGCCTGTGCTGGTGCAGACAGAATCTGCAATGCTTCAGATGCCTGTCTCAGAGTAACCCAGATCCCATGCTCTGTCCAATAGAGTGCTGCTCACTTGCTTATCCAGAGTGGCTGGAAGGGGGAAGGGTGAGATGTTAACCAGCTAGGATCTGTACAGCAGGTGTCATATTCCTCTTTGATATAAGGAGTGATGTGTGCTTCAAGGATGGGAACTGACTCAGCCTCACTCACCATAGGCTTTGCCTTTTGCATTCACCAAAATGCTCTGCACTGCCGCCTTGGTTAGAACGGCGCCGCCAGCCTTCTCGATCACAGGGATGGTGTGGAAGGCAATTTCACTGGGGCCTCCTCGGGGATACCATCCACCTTCCAAGTAGTGATGCACAATAGCTGAATGCAGGGAGAAGCTGGCATTGGCTGGAACCACACCTGGAAGATGGAGCAAAGAAAAGGGACAGTTCCCACGAAGAATTCCTTCAATGCTGAATTTCTCCCATGGGCAGCCTAATCTACAGCAGTGGTTCCCAACCTTTTCAGTAACATGGCACACTTCAAAGAGACAAACAATTCCATGGCACACTCACCTTCTTCAGCTGAATTGATTGCTTATAAGCATCACTTTACTATGGCTATGATCTTATGGAAAGGTTTGCAACCTAGTGCATAGAACAAGCTAAACAAGGATCAAATGCATTAATGTCTCAAATCCACGAGGAAAAAAAACACACAATCTCAATTTTGCCCTTTGGACACCTGTGTTTAGAATGTTCACGTTTTAGAATCGAAAGACCAATACCTCACTTATAATTTGATGATTAATTTTCGTGAGTTTTGAGTTGCGATTTTGGTTGGATAGAATATTGTTTAAGATGAAAATGTTTTACATTGATTTTCATTACCTTTGTAAAAAAATTTCATGGCACACTTGGACAGTTCTCACGGCACACCAGTTTTCTACAGCACACTGGTTGAAAACCCCTGATCTACAGGCTTCACTTCCAAGACGAATTCCTATGTGCATTTATTTTCCATTTTGCACTGTACATTTGCTGGGAAAGAATTCAGCTGTTGATCTACCTACAAAGTGACAGACACACCTATGCTTGGCCCCATGCCAAAAATCACTTAGAAAACATCTCAACAGCTGAGAGGGTGTTTCTCTGCATGGGTTGAGGGGATTAAAAAAAAAAAACAAAAAAAACACAACCTAAAATATCAGATTCTTGGCTTTTGATGTTGGAGCCTTTGAGGTTCATGTTTTTACTCTCCCACTTGGTGGAGGGCCTAAATTGTTTAAGGGGCTTTTTTTTTTTTTTAGTTACCTAATAACCTGACTCCAGGAGCTGAGGTTTTAAAGACAACCACCAAATATTACAAGATTCCTGATAACACTTCAAGACTTGGCAACACTTTTTACAACTTATTATAGGAAATACACAATTCAACCTTTATAAAAGAATCTGGAGAGGGAATCCTAGGATTAACTTGGTGTGGATCCAGAAAATCAGACACAAATTTTTAATGGTGAAGGCAATTAGCCACAGGGACAGGCTATCTCAGGAAGTGTTGGCTTTTCCATTTCCTGAAGTCTTCCAATCAAGATGGGATGTTTTTCTAGAAGATAATCTTAACTAGTTGAGTTATTGGACTCAATAAAAGGAGCAAGTGAATGAAATTCTGTGACCTGTGTTATGCAGGTTATTAACCAAGATGATCACGACCTTTACATTTAAAACAAAGACAAAAAACTCCACACCTTTGAAGAGAGTGATTATGACTCTGACTAAAAGATGCCAATGTTTGGGAGCAGCTTTGCATGTGAAGCCAGAAGTGCTTATGCATGTCAGATTCTTTTAATCATTTCCACAGCTCCCCTGGGAGAAACTATTTATGTGCACACATGGCAGCTGGGTGTTTTTTTTCTTGATATTGGGGTGGGCCTGATATGCTTGGCAAAAGCCCTGATTTTGCAACCTATCCCAGCTGAAACTTGCACAGCTACCTCAGAGTGACAGTTTGCTCTCTCCTGATTTTAATTCTGCAGTCATCTGGAAGAGGCAGGCTAGCAAATTTTTGCCTAAGCCAGCGCTGTCAACACCTGCATGACGATGTGAGTCACCCCTATTATCAACTTGCATATTGCTGCAGTAGTCTTGTCTCTTCAGTGTAAAAAAAAAAAAAAACAAAAAAAAACAAAAAAAAACCCCACACACTAACAAGCAGTTGTATGGCACTTTAAGACTAACAGATTTATTTTTTGCATGAGCTTTCGTGGGAGAAGATCCCACTTCCTCAGATGCTTCGAAGACGGGTGAACTTACAGAAAGGAATGAAACTAAATGCAAGGGGGTGT
>ML681972.1:54352817-54493951 GCA_007922195.1 Podocnemis expansa | reverse complement strand
CGAAGACGGGTGAACTTACAGAAAGGAATGAAACTAAATGCAAGGGGGTGTGTTTGTTTTTACACCCCCTTGCATTTAGTTTCATTCCTTTCTGTAAGTTCACCCGTCTTCGAAGCATCTGAGGAAGTGGGATCTTCTCCCACGAAAGCTCATGCAAAAAATAAATCTGTTAGTCTTAAAGTGCCATACAACTGCTTGTTAGTTTTTTTTACTGGACTAGACTAACATGGCTATCCCTTTTGAAATTGTCTCTTCAGCCCATGCTGATGATGGAACGTAAGCTGACATGCTTAGGCTTTGTCTTTTCTTTACAAATAGGGTTTCACTTTTTTTTTTTTTAAACTCTCCATCAAACTTCTTTTCCCCACTCTTGTCCTGATTCTATTGTTTAAAATGAAGTTGGAGTGAACATGACTATTTAATAGTTGATTATATACATTAGCATGTTGATAGGAATTCTTGGATGCATGACAGGCACTATGTACTTGGTAAATATGACAAACTTACTACAAACTTATGGTATAGAGATTTTTTTATTTAAAGAAATGCTATACTAAAAGACCATTATTTAGGTTGCAAAAATCAAGCCCTACAAACAACATGAGGAAATGCCAGATTTACAAGTTCCAAAGGGGTAGCCATGTTAGTCTAGTTCACCAAAACAAGCAAGGAGCCCTGTGGCACTTTTAAAAATACTAAGAAATTTATTTATTGCATGATCTTTCATGGGAGAAAAATCCCACTCTGTCAGACCCTTTGAAGATGGGGAACATAAAGGATGGATTTCTTCCCTTCCTCTAAGTTGTCCATCTTCAAATCATCTGACAAAGTGGGATTATTCTCCCATGAAAGCTCATGCAATAAATTTTAGTGCTTAAAAGTGCCACAGGGCTCCTTGCTTGTTTTGCCAGATTTATAGTCACCCCATCCAATCTTAGTTGTATCCCCCTGTGTGTTTATCCTGTGCACTGATTAAGGCAGGGATCTTGAGGGGAAAAAACGTAGTATTTATTCATGTAATTAAAGACTGTCATGTATTGTGTGCACCCTGGCAAGAATGCTGGGCAACCTCTGTTTTAGCTTTTTTTTTTTTTATTAAACTAAACTTCTGAGTGCTTCACTTTGCAAAATAACAAATTCAGCACAGATTTTTATATGCGAGTTCCTAGGTTTTTTTCAGAGGCAACGAAAGGTAAACCAGATTCTGGTATGTACAGTTCTGACAGCTGTGGCATCAGCATCAGAGTCTGAACCCTGAACCTTTAGTACTGCAGCATGGATTGCTTCCATTTAAGCTACAGGAATAAGTACAGCTAGAAGAAGGCTAAACACACAAGGAGTCTGGTGGCACTTTTAGAGACTAACCAATGTCTTTATTGCATGAAAGCTCATGCAATAATGTCCCACTTTGTCAGATGCTTGAAGATGGGGAATTTACAAAATGGGAGGAAAATAAATGCAGGGAAGTAGAAAGTCATAGGATCTGGTCAGACTGTTAAAAAAACTGCTTTGATTTGCTGTAACTCCAGAGAAGAGGATGTGTTTATGGGACCAGGAGCTGTATCTGGTGATTGGTTGTAGGGAATCCAGCATCCATCCCTGCTCCAGGAGTTGGGGGGAAGCTTCTGCCCCATGTGGGGCACCCAGAGGCAGGACAGGTCACTGAAGACACATTCCATACCTACCTCTGCTTGTGGGGAGGAGGAGCCAAGTCAGGGTCTCTCTCCACCACCCACTACAGCTGTTCTTATATCTTCCAGACACTGGAAGTGGTAGCATTCAGTAGTTTAACCTGAATGGAATTTCACCAAAGAAAGGCATGTCTCTAGCTTGAGCACTTTCCCTGCTGAATTTCAGAGGCTGTTGTAGAGAAGAGATGTAAGAGCTTCTTGGTCACCAGAAAGATTTCTAATGGAAAGTGTTAGGAAACCACCATCAGCTCTTCTTACAAGCTTACTGTTTCACCCACTTAAATTGCAGCTACTTCTGGGGTGAGTAACTTATTAACAGCTCAAAGCAACACAGGAGTTCAGAACAGTATGTGAAGGAAGTTTTGCCTAATGGAAATGGTGAGGAAAATTTAGGGATGCAAAGTGTAAAGGTCTGAACTGGAGTCTAGCCAGCACTCCAGATGTAAAACATGGGCTCTTGTGAAAGGGGACTAGGAGTGGACAAAACCCAGGTTTCCCATCCAGGTGTGATCCACCACAGGGAGTCCCCATGGGATATTTACAGAGAAGGTTCCTCTCCACCACCAGAAAACTGATCTGTTCGTTAAAAGAATCACATACCATAAGTGGGGAAGATATAGCTAAGTATTGCTCTGAGCTGTTCATTTGTAGTGAGTTCATTGACCACGTCAGTCACGCTTCGGGACACCATCCTATAGAATGGAGAGAACCACGCCAGCAGGCCACTGCGGCTCAGGAACCTTGCTAGGGGCAAGGGAATCATTTTCAGAATATTCATGTGGAAAACTCCTCGGCCAAGTATCTGAAAGGGAAAAAAGCAATGGCTGTGAAGAAACATTTGAGCCAAAGCAGGAGATCAACAAAATGTTGCCATCACAAGGCAAAGGGCCCTAGAACTTGGCTGCATGAAGAGAGAGGCATTGATCACACTCATTGCTCTTTAGTTGCTAAAAATTGCAAACACTGATTCAGAATTTCAGTGCTATCCTTGCTACACCACAGCATTCCAGATTTCCAGTGAGAAGAGCTGGGTGCCTGAATATCTGTGTTTGAAATGAGTGGCCCTAAAATGCAGAGTTTCAAAGTGGTAGCCTAGTTCAGCAAAAAAACAAAAAAAACAAAAAAAAAAGGAGTCCTGTAGCACTTAAAGACTAAAATTTATTTATTGCATGAGCTTTCATGGGAGAAAAATCCCACTTTGTCAGATGCTTTGAAGATGGGGCCCCATCTGACGAAGTGGGATTTTCTCCCATGAAAGCTCATGCAATAAATAAATTTGTTAGTCTTTAAGTGCCACAGGACTCCTTGTTTTCCTAAAATGCAAAACATTGGTCTATCTGGATGCTTAGTGAGGAGTTAACATAGTCAAGACAAAGCCAGCGTTACCGTTACAAGTTCCATGTACTTATCAATAGCTGCAGCTTCATCAGGAAACTGTTTCTTTAACCCTTCAGCATACTCTTTCTTCCCACTGTACAGTCGATATGTTTTGCTGTTTCCAGGCTCGCCCAGAATTACTGCATCAAAGACTGATGGCATCTTGGCCCATTGCAGCTGCCCTTCTGTAAGCTGGTCCACAAGGAAGCGCATCATAGATTTCTCCCTTAGCTGTCCTATGTAATGAATACCTGAAGGCAATGGCAAATGGTTACACAAGGAAGCTGCACTCCAGAGATTAAACTGCAATGAGATGTGACTGTGTGACATGCTGGATACATGTAGAAGGCTACAGAGGTTTTATTATTAGATACATTTAGTGACAGGAAAGCCTGCAACAAGATACACTCCATCCAGTCAAATGCTCAAAGACATGGAAATAAGGTACAGGTAAGATTTCAGCATCCCTTACCCAACATGTTTCAGATCTATTGATAACATACTCCACGTGGCTTTCACTTCTGCCTTGAACACCTGATGAAAAGCAACATATACCCTCCTTCATCCACTTGCTCTCATGAAGAAACTTAATGGTGACTTTATGCTCATGCATCTCAGCAAATCAAGACTGCTGACAATCTCAGTCTATACATTTAGAAAATGACTCTGCTTTAGTTTTGCTAAGGTTACTATAAAAAGTTAGTTTTGTTTTTTAAATCAATTGAACTGAATCTAGGAACATAACCCAATTAAGAAGCATGGTGGATTCTCCATCACTGGTAATTTTAAAATCCAGATGAGTGGGTTCTCTATCACCAGTAATTTTAAAACTGAGGTCTGCTCTAGTTCAGACTGGAATTGTTTTGCAAAAATTCTATAGCCATGATCAAGGTTGCACAGCTGATAGTCTCTGCTGGGCACCTTGTTATGCCATTTACATCTGTGCCAAGTGGGTGTACAAGGCTCTCAGTCAGATTTCTACACTTGCTCCGCAAATGTAAATGCCACAGCTGGTGTGAATTCAGATCCTGCCCTTATTCAATGTGTATGCACTGTAGTTCAGTTTTCAGTTACATGAAATTGTTCTCAAACAATACAACATGAGACAAGCTTTTCCGCCATTGCAGCTGCAATTCCAGCACATGTACTGCCAATAGCAGCAAAGGCTCCTCAGTGCATTTGGGCACCTTATTTGTGGTACTGCAGCTTCAGAAGCTCTTGGTAGTCAAAGCTACCTGAGGTATGTCCTCATGTGCACCAGTCACACCTGTCAGCCTGCAGGGTGGACTTACCCTTAGATACATATTCCTTCTTGAATACCTAGGCCTAGTGCCAGATTCTCAGGACCCAATGCACAATGGGTGCAACTGAAGACTGAGGCTACAACAGAGCCATTTGTATCTCTTCAATCACAGGACTAGATTCTCCCCTGGCCTTGTAACCAGCATTTTTTATAGCAGCTGGAGGATCACTCTGAACTAAGCTACTTACCAATGACTTCCAGGAGCCATTCAATATCTGGTGATCACCAGACTATTTGGAAGCTACATATTATGCATTTCTTTTCAAACCTTGCCTTCCTTAGGGGTCAGGGGATGGGACAGTTAGGCATGAAGACAACTTGCTGTGCAAGCTAAGTTCTCTGCTACCACAATATATAGACATATTTGGGGTGTCACTCCAGAGAATGACAAAAACAAAAGTCCTGTGGCACCTTAAAGACTAACAAATTTCTTCAGGTTTAAACTTTTGTGGGCTCCAACCCTCTTCAGAAGATGCATCAGGGAATGAAAGTTTTGGCTCTCTGTAGTAGTAAAATGGGAAAACTGAAAGAATGTCCTACCTGCCATTGAGATTTTTGCTATGCTCAGGGCATCTGTTCTTCAGTTAAAACCAAAAATCACCCATACAGCAGCCCTCATACTAAAAGTGTAGTGTTTATCCACCAAGCAGTGCAAAAACACTGGCAATATCTATTCAGTTCCTGCTCACTGACTTGTATTGAAAGGCTAGTCTTTTACCTGGAGCCGTAGGATGGATTATGGGGATAGGATCCCTAAAGTGCACTAACATGTTATTTGGGCTGTGTAGACCTTGCTGGTGCCCACCATTTGAGTATGTTAAGTGCACTGGGGAACGTGACAATATACACACAACTACTGAGTTATAACCAAGTATATACTTGCTGGTGAATGTATTATAACATCTAGTTATACAAATTTCTCTCAGTATTAGTTATACAACTTTCTCTTAGTTACACTGTATATATGTTATACACATAACTACTATACTGTAGAGAAGAGAACCCTGCAAACCCCAAAGTTTTGGCATTTACATAGAATCAAAAATTACAGACACCTTCTGAAAAACAGAAGCCCTGCCTATGCTGCTGTCCAGTTCTCCTTGGGCAAATGGGGTTAAGGGTGGGAAGGAAGAGAGAAAGCTGCATTTTGGAAAGGGTCTTTAGGTGCCTAATTCCAGAGATTGGGGGGGGGGGTGTCTTTTGTCAATCTTTTATTTTTAAAAAACAGGTGAATCCACTTTTTAAATACATCATTGCACTTCAAATACACAGAACACAGGTTCATGCATTTACAGTTATTCAGGGCATGAAAATCCTGACTAGAGGGTCTAGGCTGAGGTCATTTATGCTCATTGCTTCACAATCAAAGTGCAGTAGAGGAGGCTGTTTTTCCCCAAAGCATAATCCCTTCCCAGAGTTCCTCCTGGTGGAGGGCAGCTGCAGACTACCCATCAACCTGGTTCAGTCTGTTCCTTAGGACAGTGGTTTTCAAACTTTTTTCCTTGGGACCCAGTTAAAAAAAAAAAAACACAAACAAACACAAAAACACAAAACCATTTATCCCCATGACCCAACAATTACATCTTTGAGCAATGCATTCCAGTCTTTTGGGGGCAGCAGCAAGGGGGTGCTGCAACCCAGTACTGGATCCCAACTAGCCAACTCTAAGTTTGAAAACCACTGCCTTAGAGAACATTTTACAAGTTCAAACAATCTGTACCCTGCACTCATCCTGTGGTTTTGCAGAAGTGTGTACTCCAGGCAACCCATTTGCCCCTGGCATTCATCTACACACTGCAGCACCAGGCTAGCTCTATGCTGACTTTGCCTTTCAGCCTGCAGCTAATGCATCTCCAGGGAGACTTTGGAGAGACAAAAAAGGTTTTATGACTGGGAAGCTGGTCTCCAGCCCTACCTTGCTCCAAGCCAGCTGAGCTGCTTCCCCACCTACTTCTGGAGTTTTCTGACTTTTATATAAGTCACTTTGACCAACAGAATATCAGTCCCAAAAGCAAATGTTTCGAATAGGTCCAGGTATTGGGCTTGAACAGACATGGCAGTGGAAATCCCAAAGCCAATCTGTGGAGTTGTCAGGGAATTTCTTTGCTTTCCTCTATTTAATAAATTCCCCATTTCTGGTATGCTGTTTCTGTCTCATCTCACCACCACTTGTAAATACTTTTGATCCAAATAATAACAATAAGAACTCCCATCACATTTCTGTGGCACCATTGACTAGTTGGCCTCAGCTATTCAGTATCCTGCATACAGCAAAAGGAATGTAGGATAATCTTATCCCACACAAGCAGATCCAAGGTTTTAACACCCACCTGGGGCCAACGTAGTGGGTATTAAAATCATGGATCTGCTTTTTGGCAGGGCATGGCTATACAATGTGAGAGAGCCAGGGAATCACATTCAGAGAGCTCATTTCTGGATGGAGGGGCCAAGGAACATAGGGCGACATTGGCAGGACTTGAAGACATAGAATACAGAGCTTAGAAATTCTGCAAGGCAGGAAATTCAACTGCAGGGCTGTTTGGCTTGCACAAGTGCCAGCTGCAGAGGTGCTCTGATTCAATGATGTTAATAAACTCTGCAAGCAGGGCTGTCCTTAAGGGGGGGGGCAGGAGGGGCAACCACTTTAGGCCCAGCACTTTGGGGGGCCTCGTGCTTTTGGGGGATCCCACGCAGCCA
This sequence comes from Podocnemis expansa, assembly GCA_007922195.1. Taxonomy (NCBI): domain Eukaryota; kingdom Metazoa; phylum Chordata; order Testudines; family Podocnemididae; genus Podocnemis; species Podocnemis expansa. The sequence continues at coordinate 54,486,883 of ML681972.1, read as the reverse complement.
GCTGGAGTAAGGAGCTTCTTCAGGCTGTGGGACTAGGGAGCAGCTCCAGCTGGTCAGGAAAGGGGGAAAGGAATTCAGACAGGCAGCGTTTGGTTACTGTAACTCTTAAGTAGCCACCTTCCCACAACTGCTCCCTGAGGGGAAGAGACAGGGCAAGCGTTGAGATAAAAACTTATGGAGCCAGCTTCAGTCAAACAAACAGGGACAAAGTCAGGAGAATGTCACATCCCCAACCTTCACAAATCAGGACCTTCTCTTTGAATTTACATCAGCATTTCCAGAAAATGTTCAGGATATTAAAGAATTTTTTCCTTCTACATTTAACAAGACTCTTCAGTCTTCGGGGATGTCTTTTTGAGCAAACTTCTCTGTGCAGATAATGATCTATTATACCTGAGAGAGAAGACCCCAGGCTAGTGCTCATATGGAAATACTGGGTTTTTAGGGTTAATTGCTATCAATCAACACATTAAAGAAGTTTGTCCTTCCTTCTGTACTGTAAATAAGCCCCATTGTCATTGATTGCAGGCAGACCACCAGTCCCAAAGCATGGCAAAGCAACTGTGGCCATGTGGGTCTAGTTTAGCGAAACAAACAAGGAATCCTGTAGCACTTTTAAAGACTAACAAATTTATTTATTAGCTTTTAAAAGTGCCACAAGACTCCTTGTTTGTTTTACATCAGGGTATCTGAGAGGAAGCCAAAGGTCCCTTGTTTCTTCCTCTCATCCTCAAACAGTACCTGTGTTTCATTACTTAGATCACCTGCAAAGCAATGAGGAATGTATGAATACATACATGAAAATAAGATGGAAAAGGAGAGAGAGAGTCAGGCAGCATAAAGGAAATAACATACATTAGACAATCGGAATCCAGTGCTTTAAGGTGAGAGAGGACCTGAATTTCTTGCTATCATCCAAAAATAGCATCTCTCGCTGAATTTTCAATTTAACAAAAACTTGATCTAAGAAGTTACTAAACTTGTAAAATTGTGTGCCCATCTTGAACAGAAAACCAGAACCACAAAGAAGAGTACCTCCAGATGCTCCTGCCACTTGGCTGTGAGGTTGATGAAACATCACCATGACACTCAGTATTGCCTACCCTAAACATCAAAAATAGTCACAAGTCTGGCTTAAATATATCATAAAACTCACTTAAAATAAAGAGATGTTTAAAGAAATAATAAATGGGGGGGGAGCTATTTTCTCTGACTTCTGGGTTTTGAGCCTTTAGGATAAAGTCAGGTCATGTTTTTCTGCTTCTCTGCAACTTTAGCCTGAGAGCTAGAAATTTATGATTTTTTTTTAAAGAAAAATTGACACTGCCCAGTGTTCCCTCTAACCTGATGATGCAGCTGAATGAGTTATGGGTGCACAAGTTATAGGGGAGCCAGAGGGCAGCAGGGAAGAAGCCCGTTGGGGCCTAGAGAACCAGCAGGGAAATTGCTCAGCTGCATCATCAACTTAGAGCAGTGGTTCCCAACCTTTTTCAGGCTGGGGCCCCCTTTGTAACAAAAAGAAAAAATCTTTGCACCCCAACCCCAGCTGATTATGTAATCTGTCCTGCATAGGCAGACTCTGGCCTGCACCAGTGGGAGAGCTGGTGAGCAGCACTGCCACCACCATTGCCCGCACCACTGGGGAGCTGAGCCGCGGCAGTTGTGGTCCCCTGCCCTTGCCCCTGCTGGGGAGCTGCTGTGGCACCATCCCCCTGCCAGGATACAGCCACAGATGGGGAAAGGCAGCCCTGGCAGGGAGCATCAGGGCTGTAGCTGGATTCTGGCCCCAGGTAGGGAGAGGCTCTGCAAACCCCCTGCAAAGTGTCTGTGGACCTCTGGGGGTCCCTGGACCACAGGTTGGGAACCACTGGCTTAGAGGGAACATTGCACTGCAAAGTTTAAAATGGGGGGGGGCACACAAACTGATTCGCCCTGGGCCCCACTCCCCCCAGGGACGGCCCTGTCTGCAAGTTATCTGAGCAAGTGGTTCTGTGTCTGTGCCCTTGCAGATATGCACACTCCCTTCCCCATTCCTCCTCAGACTTGAGAGGATTTTAATACAGATCAAATATTGCCCTTTAACAAATTGCCTTCTGTCACATTTTCTTCTGGGAATGCTTAAGAATATTCAAGCCTTTGGCTATTTATTCACCATTCCTACCAAGGAAAGGTATAGTCTTTTGCTCACCTCAGCACTGTGGCCCATTTCCCAGCTACTCCATCTGGTTTCCCTTCTCTCCTATTTAAGGCAGGCTTACCTACATCAAACTCAAAACCCTTCTCGCTGAAGGTGTGGCAACAGCCACCTGCTTTCCCATGCTGCTCCAGCACCAGCACTCGCTTCCCAGCTTTTGCTAGCAGCACGGCCACAGCCAGACCCCCAAAGCCACTTCCGATAACAATGGCATCCAGCTTCTCAGGGACCTTGGAAGCAGAGAAAACTGAAGAAAGAGAAAGTTGTGATCAAGATCTGGGCCACTTCCAACAACCGAGTCCATAACTTACCCACTGTCTTCCTCTGCTCATTCCTAGGGCCAGACACAAATGGGGCCATTGTCAGCTTTCTAAGGCAGCTGTTCTCAAAGAGGAGGATTGCCCCACAGGGGATGCACAACAGATTATGGGGAGTGTGATATGTAAGCCCTGTTTGTTTTCTGAAAGTGGGAGGGGGTGTTTAGGGAAAGGGAGGCCCAGTTGTTACACAAAAGTACAGGTCCATTTAACAAGTTTGAGAGCTGCTGTTCTAACGGACATGGGCATTAAATGCTGGCCCATTATCATTCTCTGGCTGCTGTACAAGTATTACAGGAACTGCTGTTTTTTCCCCCAAACCAATTGGAACTGGGAAATGAATCGTGCATCATAAGAAAGCTGCTTATCTGGATAGAGACCCAGTCTCAGCTGTGCAAGTTCTGTAGCTTGCCAGTTCTGGGAAGGGTACTTCTTGTAACAAGGGTCTGAGGCTACATCCACACTAAGGAGATTAACTCGATTTAAGTGAAATCGATGACAGTCATTAAATCAATTTAAGCTAAATCGATATAAAAATCATAAATCGATTTAAGTTAAATTGAGTTAACATGTCACCACTAGAAACCCAAATCGAACTAGAGTGTCCATGGACAGGATTTGCTGATTCGATTTAGGAGAGGGGTGCTAAGAGGTGTGGCAACATGGCCCCCAAGCTGGGCCATGTTGCCACCCAGTTGCCTGCCCAACTCTCACAGGGAGAGCCCTGTAGGAGGAGAAAAGAATCCCCCACCAGCTCTGGGCTCCCTGACCCCAGCAAGGGTGAAGGGAATCCTGCACCTGTCTCTCCCAGTGCTGGCTGGGGAGGGGCCAGGCTCCTAGGGTGCTAGCCAGGTGGAAGGGGATGAGGCCTCCACACCCAGCTCCCCACGGATTAGCCAGGCGCAGGGAGAAGGGACCCTTGTGCTGGGCTCCCAGTGTGCTAGACAGGCGGCGGGGAATGCACCCCACATCGGCTAGCTGGGCTGTGGGGGAGAACGCCCTGCACCTTGCTCCAGGAACCCTAGCTGGGAGGCAAGGGGAGAACCACACCCCGCGCCCAGCTCCCAGCACGCTCGCTGGGTGCAGAGAGAAGACAGCCCCACACCTGGCTCCTGAAATACTAGCTGGGTGCAGAGAAGGGACCCCCTGCACCTGGCTGTATGTGCGCTAGCTGGGTGGCTGGGGATGGGAGCCCCACGTCTAGCTCCTGGTGCGCAAGCTGGGCACAGTGGAGAGGGGACCCCTGTGCCTGGCTTTGGGAGTGCTCACTGGGCAGCAGAGGATGGGACCCCCGTGCCTGGCTTTAGGTGCACCCCATGCACCTAGAGCCAGGTGTGGGGGGTCCCCCCCACCCCCACTGCCCAGCGAGTGCTCCTAAAGCTGGACACACGGGTCCCCTCCTGCCCATACCCGGCTTGCACACCAGGAGTTGGGTGTGGGGCTCCCTTCTCCCTGCACCTGGTGAGTGCACTGGGAGCCAGGCACAGGGTGTGTTCCTTCCCTCACCTCCCAGCCAGGGTGCCTGGAGCCAGGCACAGGGTGTTTTCCCCCACAGCCTGGCTAGCACCACTCCAGCGAGGCACTGGGTACATTCCCCACCACCTGGCTAGTATGACTGGAGCCAGGCAAAGGGGTCCCTTTCCCCCACTGCCTGGCTTGCAGCTGGAGCCAGGTGCGGGGTGTTCCCCCTGTGGTCCCCATAGGGTGCTGGGAGCCTGGCGTAGGGTGCTTTCCCCTACCACCAGGCCAGCCAGTGAGGAGCAGGGGGTGGGCCCCCTGGATGCCAACTCCCAGCGAGGGTCCTTATCCCCTCCCTGGCCAGGGTGCTGGTGGGGGAGGCTTCCTTGCAGGGTGCCATGCATCCTTAGAGGAAGAAGGTCAAACCCATTATATCAATATGTGGGTTATATTGATATAATACAGCCACACAGGGTTATTTTGAAGTGATATAGTTTTGATATATTAGGTTTTATTGTATCAAAAAAAACCAAAAACAAAAACAAAAAAACACCTTTCCTTTTCCAAGACAAGGGAGCTCCTTATTTGGAAATAAGGAAACATGTGGACCTGCCATCTTTTAAATTGAAATAACCAGTGTTATTTCGATTTAAAAGCTGTGTGTGGACATACCCTGAGAGTCTTGGCAAAACAGCAAAGAGCGGGTTTAGAAATTCCTTATGTACAGATCACAACTGGAAAAGAGTTTTGTAATGGTCCTGGCTACAGTGGCAAGATCAAACCACATTATAAGAGGTGGGGCATGGTCGTGTTGTCATTGTGACAGCAGATGGGCCTGTGATCTCCTGAAATCCTGACTAACATGCAGGAGCTCAGAGGCACCATGTCCCCACACATTGTTAGGGATTGTCCTCCATCACCTGATGTAGGTCCAGAAGAGGACCTGAGCTGAGACAGAAGTGCACCTGGCTGGGATGTGCTTTGCTTGACAGCTTACTCCAAGGTTGCTGCTAAGCAGCAGCAGGTCCACATTCCCTTCCATAGAGGAGAGTTATTAAAGAAGCTCAATTTCATCAGCTGTGACTAAGGTCATTATAAATTGGCTGTGGAAAAAAAACAGGGTGACACCCACCTTTCACAGCTAGGGCTTGGGTTGATCCAATAAAGGATGCTACCTCAACCACCTTTTCTTGCTTTTCCCTTGGATGGGCCCTTTCCCAGAAGGACAGATCTCTCTTCTCAGTTTCATCTTTATAGTCCTGCCACTCATGTATTGCAGAAAATGATTTCTCTAGCTCCTTGGGCTTGACACCTTTCATCTTCTACACAAATAACTGGTTACAGAAGTAGGTTGTTATCTTCCAAGTGGAGCAGCCTGCTGAGGGAGCCCTAATGCACCATGTCAACAGGTTGCATGGCACTGGAGTGTTGAGTATTAGGATTCCTGGCTCTGGAAGAAGAGTGCCTTAGTGCCTGGATAGTGCACATTCAAGTATGTAATTTGACATACCCCTTATGAAAGGTGGCAGGGCAAAGAGGAGGAGACTTGGGCCTGTTACATTAGAGATTGTGATTTTATTCATGCTCTGTCTGATGTGAAGGTGGGTAACCTCTCAGTTATCTTAGCTGTAAAAGGCATCAAGGGTGGTTATTGCCTCTGACGTTGTGATCCGAGTGGTTGGTTAGTGATAGCTATGAAGGAATGGCAATGCTTAGCAACTTCTCATAGGCTGCAACAGGATATTTTATGATGGAACCTAACCCTTGACATTGTTTTTTAGGATGTGGGCACACCAGACTAAGTGCTGAATGCACAGATGCTCAGTAGGTCTCATTAAAGGTAATAGACAAGCTTGGGCCAGAGTCTCTTCCTTCCCCTTCATGTTGGGGGAAAAGTGCAATTTCCAGAGGGTAGAACAGACTTCTAAGAACTACTATACCAGATCAGACCAAAGGTCCATCTAGCGCAATACCCCATTTTCCTACAGAGGCTAATGCCAAGTGTGTCAAAGGAAACTAATAAAAAAAAAAAAGCAGACATCAAGTGATTCATCCCATGGCCAAGCCTAACCTCTGGCAAAGTTCATGCAAGATTCTAGTTCATATCTGAATCCATGCTAAAGGGATGCATTCCCTGCTTCCCCTCACCCCACCAAGGCCAGCCAAGTCCCTTTATGCTTTAAGAAAAAAATTGCCTCCCAGAGGCAAAGAGGGAGGCCAGTAATTGGGTAGGAGAATGAAGGTGCTGAGTTATAGCCCTTCCTGCACCAACAGAACATTTATTTCTAGGCTTGCAACAGGAGTTAAATATACATAAATGATTAAGCTGCACAGCATCCACTGCTTCTTCCAGCCCATTGATTTGATGGTACCTAACAGGGTGTGGGAATTACCTCTGCAATGATGATCTGTTATACAAACCAGTGCATGGGATGACACAGATAATCATCTTGAGTTACAGCTCTTGACACTGCAGGGGAGGGAATGCAGTTAACTGCAGCCTTAAGTCAGGCAGATTACCCAACCAAGAGACAAATCAGGTCTGCAGTTGTATAAAAAGCAACAGAAGGCTAGCACCATAGACAGAGGAAAGTTTAGGGGTGCATACCAGTACTCCTATCTGGAATGTAGATATGGCTACAGGCAGGTGAGTGTGTGTGAGGGAATGGAGGATATGTAGAAGGCAACATGTGGGGGAGACACTAGTGGGTACCAGGAGAGCTAGTGCACATATACAGAGGCCCCAAGTTAGGTATGCCAGGTATCAGGGAAGGAAGAGACACACTGATGGGGCACAGAGGAGTTCTGGAAAGTTTAAGAATGTGGCTCCCTGGACAGCCAGATACAGATCCCACATTTCTGGTCCATCTTGGCAGACAGCCCACGGGTGTCAGGACTGCTTTCCTCCTGCCCTCTTCCTCCCTCCCCAAGCTATGGCCAGAGCAGCTGCTGCCAGCCCCAACCCTTTCACTTACCTTGTTTGAGAACTTTTTTCCGAACAGCCTTGTCAGTCACGATGGGGCCAGGCGGCCTTCTGGAGTCAGCAGCAAAAGGGTTGGGGGAGCTGCTACCTCCAAGCAGTTTTCTGAGCAGCACAAGAAGCAGGAGAGAGATTAGGAGCCAGAACAGCCACATAACAGCCTTGGTGCCTGTCTCTCCCCACGTAGAAATGCAATGCCCCTTGCCCCCAAAGTTAGGCAAGGAACTCCTTTAAAGCAAGACTGCCAGCCCCTCCTTCCAATGGGCTGTCCTCGCCTCTCATTCAGGCACTTCCCTTTAAAGGCACAGTCAAGAGCTGAGTCTGTGGCAGAACTCCTAAGAGATTTCAACACCGATTGAGACAACTTCTGAGTCTCCATCTCTTGGGGTTAATTTGGGTCTTGTTTACAAGGGAAAAACTAACCAGCATAGCTCCACCAGCACAATCTCACTCTAGAGCTCTATATTTTCTAATAGATGCAGTAAGTGTGCATAGGGCTGAGGAAAGCTACCAGTGTTATGAAAAAAAAGTTTGACTTTTTTAATTTGCATAATAAAAACTGTAACAAAGATCTCTCCTTGCATAAATATTTACATGCAGAGAGCAAGGATAGGCACAGTGTATACACAAAAAGAGAGAGTCATGTCAGTGTCACTTGTTCTTGATTTATAAGGTAAAAGAAATTAACACTGGAGATGAACTTTTCAAGATTTTTTCATTGCAAAATCAGCAATAACTTCTTCCAGTCTTTCATCTGATGTAATGTGGATTATCCATACTAAAGGTGGTAGCACATACTAGTGATCAATGTATTGTAACATGCTTTGACAAACATATCATAATGTCACATATACTGTTTTGCTAGCTGAAAAAAAATTATTCCAGATAATTTTGATCACCCATCTACCCATAGAAATTGATATACCCATAAAAATACATCCACCAAAGGGCCTACGAAACAGAAGTGCCTAGGGCCTAGGAGGACTCTAATCTGGCCCTGCCTATACTGATATAATTCTCCATATGGATGAGTTGCTAGTGTAATTCTACCACTGTAGCTAAACTGGTATTAGTCCCCACATGTGCATGGTCTTTGGGTGTTGAATGCCTTTATTTTTTTAGTTAAGTTGAGTTCTCAAGAGGCATGGATTCAAGTAAAGCCACATCAAGAATGTCTACTTGCTCTCCCCTGACTTTGTGGTGATGGTGGTGTTTTTTGGCAGTTTCAGATTGTGAAGTCCAGATTGGCAGTTCGAAGTAGGGTTGCCAACCACTGTTCCCTCTAAGCTGTGCGCATGTGTGTGTGTGCACACAGGTCATGAAACCTGTGCACACAACAAAATAAAGTGTACACAAAAAAATTCGATAGTGCTAATATTAGTGCTGACAAAGAAATGTTCCTGCACACACAAAAAAATTGTTTGCACACGCAGTCTATGAGTAATTAGAGGAACCATTGTTGCCAACACTCCCTTGTTGTAAAGGACATCCCTTATTTCTCACCTCTGCACAAGAGCTGGAGAGGCTGAGCTGCTGAGTAATGCAAAAAGCAACAAGATCTACTCCGGGTGAAGGCAGGAGAATACTGCTTCTGATGATACTAGTAATAATAATAATAATAATAATAATAATAATATTGGGGGTGGGGAGCTAGGAAAACAGTCCCTTATTTTTAAAACACATTTGCTGGCTAACTTGGTGCAAGTGAGGTGGCATGGCAGCTTGCACTCAGAAGCCCTTTCTCCAAAGTGGTCATTGGGCATTGGAGTTACATAAGGTTCAATCCTTTGAGTGTTGTAGAAGGGCCAGGGCAGTGGACTAGACGACTGGGCCCAGTCCTGCACAGAGGCCAGGCAGGAGATGCCCACGCTGCCCAGTACTGGGCTTGGAGAGGGTGGAGGGAGTCAGGGGCTGGGTCTCTGGTCCCTTTAAGACAGGGGTCACCCAGCAATAACACATGTGCTTTCCCAGGAGCATCGAGGGCTCCCAGACAGTCACCCTGCTGCCCCCAGCCTTTCCTGCTCACTGGGAGGGGCCTTTTTAAATGCCCCTCCTTGCATCAGCAGCGGGAAATTTAAAATGCCCTGCAGTAGCCCCAACCTTGTGCCTGTGGGGCAGGCCCAGGGGCTTGGAGGAGCACCTGTAGTGCACTACACTGGAGGCTGGGGTCCAGTGCAGCGGGGGGGGTGGGATGAGGACTTCACAGCCCAGACCTCCACAAGCAGCTTGGGACAGGCGGAGGGAGCAGCAGCAGTGGCACCAAGGGTTTGAGTATGGGGGTGTCAGGCAGGTGCTTGGGGGGAAGGGGTCCCAGCAGTATTCTCCCCAGGACTTGAAATTAGGGAGTATATAGAGCAAGGTTGGGGGGGGCTGTAGGGGGTACCCACTAATTTTGTATAGCACTGTTACTAGCTGACAACGAGGGGGTGTTGGGAAATTCAGAGGGCATAGGGCAGTGTTAGGGAAATCCCTGTCCTGCCCTTCTGCTCACACTGGGTATGTCTACACTGTGTGTTTAAGTTGACTTAAGAGCCCTTAAGTCGACTTAAACAAAGCCCTGTCTATATTGCAGGGCAATAAAGTCGACTTTAGCATCAGGTAATGTCGACTTTTTTACTTCCGCTTATAAAGTCGACTTTACATTTAAGCTGACTTTATTAAGTCGACTTAAGGCAATGTGGAGGGGAAGTTGCCTTAAGTTGTCTTAATTGGCCTCCCAACCACAGACAACATGGGGATGGAGGCTGGCTAGTAGGCACAACACATCTGGGAGCGTTCCCAGATGTGTGAACCACAGCCAAACTTCCCTGACTGATTGCCCCGTTCTGAGCCGGACTAGGCATCACAGCCCGACCCCGCATGTCTCCCCGGTTCTTAGCCTGACTCCGCATGTCTCCCCTGTCCTTTGCCTGCTCTGCATGTCTCCTCTGTACTTTTGCCCAACCCCACGTCTCCCCCATTCTTTGCCCGCCCTGCATGTCTGCCCCATTCTCGCTCCTTCTTTGCCCAAACCTGTGTGTCTCCCCCTTGCCCTTCTCTGCCCAAACCTGTGTATCTCCCCCCTTTGCCCTTCTCAGCCCAGTCCTCATTGTCTCCCCCTTCTCTGTCCCAATCTGTGTGTTCCCCCCCCCCCGCCCTTCTCTGCCTGACCCTGGGTGTCTCCCCCTTCTCTGCCCAAATCTGTGTGTTTCCCCCCTGCCCTTCTCAGCCCAATCCTTGGTGTCTCCCCCTTCTCTGCCCAAACTTGTGCGTCTCCCCCCTTGCTCTTCTCAGCCCAATCCTTGGTGTCTTCCCCTTCTCTGCCCAAATCTGTGTCTCCCCCCTGCCCTTCTTAGCCCAATCCTCAGTGTCTCCCCCTTCTCTGCCCAAACCCCTGTCTCCCCCTTGCCCTTTTCAGCCTGACCCTGCCTGTCTCTCCCCCTCTCCGACCAACCCTGTGTGTCTCCCCTTCTCAAAGGACTCCCCTAATATTGTTGTAAAACAAACAAGGAGTCCAGAGGCACTGTTTAAGACTAAAAAATTTACTTATTGGATGAGCTTTCATGGGAGAAAAAATCCCACTTCATCAGATAGTTTGAAGATGGGGGAATTTACAGAATGGTAGGAAATAAATGCAGGGGAGCATAAGACATAGGGTCAGGTCACAGTCTAACAGCAAATCAAAGCAGTTGTTAAGATTCAAACACTGGGAAATAAAACATAGAAAGAAAGAAAGTTGCTATTTCTTTTAGATTAGATTGTGTGAAAGCAGGATTAAATCCTGACTATGGATTTTTTTCCCCATTATAACAGGTGATTTGACTTCCACTTGCTCTATGTGCTGTTTCCTGGTGTTTAATCCTTAACTACTGCTGCATCCTGCCCCTGCGGTGGCAGTTGCCCTGCAGCACCTGGTCCAGAGCCAGAGGAGTCAGGGCAACAGAGGGAAGGTGTGGAGTGCTGCGTTGGCACATTGCTGGGTTACATCAGGCTCCCTGTCGCCACACACAGCGTGGAGGGTGGTCTGGTCGCTCACTGCCTGTCGTAAAGGAGTGGCCAGAAGAGCACTTGTGGGCCAGGTGCCCACAATGCACCACTCCTAGGGCGATCTAGCAGCTGCCAGTGTGGACGCGGGCAGTCTCCTGGCATGTTGAGTGTGGACACGCTAAGCCGGCTTGATAAAGCCTACTCGAAGCAGACTTTATTAAACCGGCTTAACCGAGCCCTGTAGTGTAGACGTAGCCACTCTCTTGCTCCACTGTCTCTACGTCTCCTGCTCCCCTATTCCTCTCCCCCCGTCACTCAGCCATGGCTGCTGGGGCTGGGCGAGGGGCAGGACGCGGAGTTCAGCGCAGCCCTCGGACCAGCTTTGCGCGCCGACCCCTTTAAGAGCTAGTCTTAGCCGTCCCTCCGCCTGGAAGAGATGCCTTCGCGTTCACCCTGGATTGTCCCTCCTCCGATGCCGTACAAGTCGCCTTGCGGGCTTCTGGGAATTGTAGTGCGGAGGCGAGGCAGGCGATTTGGAATTCGCCGTGCTGGCGGCCCCGCGGGACCACAACTCCCGGCATGCTGCGCGGCGGAAGGACGGAGGCCGAGGTGGGACCGGACGAGTGGGAGGTAGGCAGGTTGGGGCCTTCGCTCTTCAGCTTTGGGGAAGCTCGCGCGGGCGGGTTGATTGAGGGGGTCAAAGGTCACGGAAGCAGGGGGAGGCAGGCCCGCTTTCCCCCCATCTGCTCCCTTTGCAGCCCATTTCCCGCCCCCCCGTCACCTCCCCCTCCCCGGAGAAGGGGGCAGAGGGTTGAGCGATGGGGGGGAGCCAGCGATGCCAGCCAGGGGACCCCGGGGCAGACCGTGCTGGGATTTGGGGGGTGGGACGGGTCCAGGGCGGGAGCTGACTGGGGAGCTGGTGTCTTGCACCTTCTCTGGAGCAGCTGGCTCCGGTCCCTGGTGGGGATGAGCCTTGGGCTGGTAATACCTTTCTGCCTGGCTGGAATCGCTGAATTGGGCTGGCTGGGGCGATGGCATGGGGCGAGCCTGACTGCACTCCTCTTATTTCGGGCCTCCTGTCTGGCTGCACAGCATCCGGGTGTCGGGAGACAGACCCACACCAAAGGGATCGCCGTGTTAGTCTAGTCCAGCGAATAAAAGGAGGTGTGTGGCACTTTAAGACTAACATTTATTTTTCTCATGAGTGTGTGCTTGAGTTAGCATGCTAAAAAGAGCCCTGGGGCCTGGGCGTTTCAGGCGGACTGCCAGGGCAGTCCAGGGCTATGTTCCCTCTAAGCTGTGCGTGCGCACACAGGTAATGAAACCTGTGCACACAACAAAATAAAGCATGCACAAAAAAAATAATTCAACAGTGCTAATACTTTACACTACTTTAAGAAGGTATTTTCAAGTAGCATGTTTCAAATAAGGTTTTGTAATTTATAAAGTCATTTCCATCACCATATAAAAATAAAATTTAGATATTATATGCATCATACACACTTGCTTCGTTGTGCTCACAAGTTTGATCACACTCACTGGAGTGCACATAAATTTGGACACTGGTTCTGAAAATTTGCACAGAAGAAATTTTTTGCACACACAGCCTATTAGAAATTAGAGGGAACATTGGTCCAGGGTCTTGGTTATGTTCTCCACTGGCTAGCCAGCCTGATCCCTTGCCTGTGCTCATAGACTCTGAGGTCCGTAAGGAGCAGCGTAATCATCCAGTCTGACCTGTGCAATGCAGGCCACAAAATCATTCACACCCACCCCTGTAATAAACCTTTAAGCTCTGAATGAGTTATTAAAGTTCTCAAACTATGGTTTAAAGACTTTCAGGTACTGAGATTCCACAAACAAGTGATTACATGCTACTGCAGTCATGCTTTTACTTTTAGCACACTAGCTCAAATACATCTGGTCCACAAGGCTGGCCCAAGTTTTTTTGGCACCCTAGGCCAATACTGATTCTCGTGCCTCGCCACCAGCAGGGATCCAGCCGCAGACAGGGGTCCGGCCCCTGCCAGGGAGCAGTGCTGCTGGTGGGGGTCCTGACGCATGTGGAGGGCAGAGCAGGGCGGGTTAGGTTTGTTGGTCCCTCACCTATCCCAGCTCTTGGCACTCCCCCAATTGTTGGTGCCCTAGGCGACTGCCTAGGTTGCATCTGTGGAAGGACCAGCCCTGTTTGTGCATTTATATTTTCCGCAGTTGGGAATAACACTTTGCATCTGTTGGGTACTTATGCCTCATCTTGAATGCAGCCTGCGTCCAACTATTGCCCAATAGTGAATGATACTCTATTTGCCTTATAAAATGGGTACCAGCAACAGCCTGGTTACCTAAGGCTTCCCATTACAAAGCAGATTCTTGCAGCCTTTACTTGAAGGGCTCTCACCATCCCTGGTTTACAATTGGGCTTTACATTTTGTTATGGGGACAGTGCTCGGGTCAAGAAGGTATCTTTATTGTTCCAATGTAAATGCATTTGTTTAACTGAAGATTGCTGTTTCCCATTGTTTTTGCACTTGGACCAAATCACTCAATGCTGCGTATCAGTGTTGCATACACACTGCTCCAGAATCTGCATATGATACATAGCTCAGGTTCCGAATGGAAAACAAGCAAAATGCTTTTCCATCTGTTGCTTTTCCCCTATCAAAAATATTCTGATCTACAGATTGTGTATTACACTGGAAGCCAGATACTTTGAGTTCTCGATTCCTTCCACAGACTGATGTTAATAATTCCATGCCCCTTAGCACTCTTATTATTCATCAGGACCTTGTAGTGGACTGAGAGATTGCACAACTTCAAAGTAAAATCTAGCTCTCTTAATATGGCAGCTCCAAATCCTGTGCACTCAGCCACTCCACCTTGGAAAGAACACCTGCCATGTCTTTGTCCTTGATTGTGTTGTCTATAAAATAGGTAATCCATTGTTTCAGTGTATTATGCTGGATCCTTCTCTAGTATCTGGTTTACAAAGGGTAAGAGCTTTGTCCTCTTGCCAGCTAAAATAATTAGCTTTATGACTTGAGCTAAGCAACTATGTGCTACGATGCTGAAGTTTAAGGAGGGAGGAAGAGGTTGTTACATTTGTACGTAATAGAGTTCATTTTTGTTTTGTTCTTTTCTAACACCTCCCCAATGAATGACATACAGAAATGATGTTAAACTGAGGGATTGTCACCCTTGAGGGCTACTCTAATTAGTGCCCTTTTAGTAATGGCTCCAGTGGCCCATTGCAGAACCAGCTGGATGCAGGTCAGCTAGCCCCTGCTATGCTTCCTCCAGCCCCCATCGTGCCCCCAGTTTTTGCCTGGTCCTTCTTGGAATTCGCCCTGTGTTGGAGTCACTTTTGTGAATTGGAATACAAAGCGTGGATCCATGAAGCTGGTTTAAGTTAGTTTTCCTTTTAGCCATACATCAAGAAGTTAGAACTGATCATGCTCCTCCAGTACTTCGCCAAATGGTGTTAGAGAGAACTTTATCTTATAATGTTAATGAAATATTATGTTGTATTTTAAAATGAATCCTTAAATTTCTGTTTTAAGCCATGGCAGATAATACAGGGTGTGGTACACCAGGGAAAGTGCAGTCAGGCATGTCAGGCAAGCTGTGTTTTTATCAGTGTTGTGTCCAGCGCTGATATCAGTTTGGCTTTGTGTGTGAATGCATGTGTGAATCTCTGAAGGTGTGCTCCCTTAGGATTACTCCTGGCTCAGATCTCTAGTAGTTACTTAGTTAGCCCAGTGATTTAGAGTCTGGCTTGGATCTTAAGCAAGAACTCAGTTAGCCAGGTGATCCTAAGCTGAGGTGTTCCCTTGGTTAACACTTTGGATTACTTTTGACTCAAATCTCAAGTGAGTACTTAGTTAGCCCAGTGATTTGGAGGCTAGGCATACCCTGTGTGCAAGAGGTAAACCGAGTCAACGCTCACGATCGAGGAAACCAACATGACCACAGATCTTTGTGGAAATGAAGGTGCCAGGCTAGGCTTTAATGCAACGTAGCACTATGGCAAACAATCTAGATCAACATTTGTTGGCAGCATTGGTGCTCTCAGTGCAATAGAACTGCTCAACTGACAGCAGGAGTTGCTGTCACCCTCTGGCTGCACAAAGTTTGGGCTCCGGGGCTCCTGTACTTGTAACCTACTCAGACCTCCTGACTCAGCCCCTTTCAAGACCCAAATTTACCTTGATTGGTCCACATACCCCTTTTTTGATGCCACCCATCGATTTGATAGGTCCACACATCATTGGACATCTCTGTCTATCAAGGTGTCATAGTTTGGCCAAAACCTTACCTTTGCCTGGTTTACATATATAATACCTCCCTATCTCTTCAGCATTATTCACTGGGATTAGACAAACTCAACACCTCCCACCTTTCAGGTACTTTTCCATTTTTCATACTTATAATTACAATTTCAGCTTGTTTCTTACCAATTCCAGTGAAGTTAAACTTCAGAGTCTGTTTCATGTCTGTACCTTCAATTCAGGCCCACTGTACATTCTGTTCAGGCCTAACTGTTGGAGTATTTCATTAGGCCTTAAGCCAATACCTAGACACTTCTACTAATTTTTCCTGTTCTAACATTTTACTTTCTCCTACACAGGGCGTTAAGAAATATTTGTTTCCAAGTTATTTTATTTAAAACTGATACATAACATTGTGTTTCAAGTTTGCTATAGCATAAAACCCCATCTACTCTACAAATCTTGCAAGAATAGCTGTGTCAGTAAGGTGTGTGAAAGTGTCATGGTCCTAACTCATATAAGCATGCTGAGAAAACCAACCCCTGTAGATTCAGCTTATATCAGGAAATAGTCACGTTGTTGCTATAGTTTGTCCTTCAGGGAGGTGATTTAATTATATCAACAAAACACCTCTTTTTGCCAGTATAAACTGCTCTCCACTAAAGCCTTTGTAGTGTAGACTATCTCTTTTCTGAATGATTTGTTCAATAGTTATTTGATAAATGACAAAATTAATGTTTTCTCCAAAAAAAAAACAAAAAAACACAACTTAAGGCAGCCCTGAAGGTAGTTACTACAGTGGTTCCTAATATTTTCTCTGCTGTGGCACACCTTGCTACCTTGAATTAATTTGAGGCACACCACAATATAGTTTCCAAATGAACTCATTAATATTCATAAGCCAATGAGCCAATCCAGAGCTCTTCGAGTAGTTTTTCAAAAAATTTTGTGGCACACCTGCTCAGTCCTGACGGCACACCTGTGTGCGGTGGCACACTGGTTGGGAAACACTGAGTTACTAGGAAGAATGACCATGTTCTCTGGCACACAGTTCTTTAAACCTAGGTTTCAGTTTTGATATTGTGACATACAGCTCCCATTCACTGCAGGTATGGGTGAAATATCTGTGGCCTCGATGAACGCTGAAGAAGAGAATCCTGTTTCACAGTGTCAGGGTATTGCATAAAGGTATAGCCATTGCTTAGGAACTCAATGAAAACTCTCTCTGCTGACATCCAGTAAAATTCTGGAAGGGATTTTATGAATGAATAGAGCAATTGACAGCTCAGAGCTGTCAGCAAACTCAGGCATATATCACTGCGTTATTTACACTTGACTCATGTTTTGAAGGTTTTGTTCTGTTTTGCAACCATAACACATGGAGACTTACCATTTTAAAAATAACTGAGATTCTGAAGAATAAATGTGATATCTGTTAGCAAAAGCTGACTAACCTTTTGCACTGTATGCAGCACCACTCCACAGTTTGGAAAATGCAGGTTTAAAAAGACTTTTTTTTGTTTATTGTAATACAATTAGAAAGTTAATTGTGATATGATGTTTTTCTTAAGAGTCCTTAGCTTTTAATCATTCACTAAACACACACCAAGAAGAAATAGTAAAAACGTTTGAAACTTTGAAAATGAAACAAATTTTCATTTTAACAGTTTTTTTTTTAATTTCCTTTTTATTCAATTGTATCTGCCAGAACCAGGACACTAACTGGAGCAAACTCCACGTTTGAATTGTGTAATGGTGACAAGAACTTGGCCCACGTTAGGAAGTGACGTCATGTTTGCTCCTTGATGACTCTGATTTCATTGTTTCATTAGGGTATGAACAGAAGCACTGCAGACACCCACCAGTCTGAAGAGCAAGGTATCTTCCTTCCTCCAGCTGTCAAATCCATACCTGTGCGTATTTCAGATGTTTCTTTTTAGCAGCCTGGGATTGAGCTCTAGAGTTTAGACATGCTTCTGTGTATTATATGCAAAGATCTGCATGATGGCAACATTATGAATTTATTGTAATTGCACAGAGTGTTAGGACTATAAAGTGCTTTTGTGTGTGCGTTCTGTCAGGGGCTGTCATGGCCCAGCTGCATCCCTGTATGCATATACAAAGCACAATTGCTTCTGTGGAGGGATAGAGTAAACCAGGGGCTCCCCAGTTCTTCAGAGAGCTCTTTTCATTGTGGGAGAAGGGATTATCCAGACTCTGCAATCAGCTCCCCTGTTCTTTGTCTCAAATGGGCTATCCCATTTCACCCAGCGGTGCCATGGTTTCTCTACAAACTCTTCTTAGGATGAGAGGCAGACTGTAGCTCTCTGACTGGCTACCCCATTGCCTGTGCATCTTGTCTCATGTCAGGGGGAGGGGTGAACTAAAGCAGCAGAGACCTGTGATGGGTGAGCAGGGTGGTGGCTGTGGATTTATTACTGGGGGAGTAAGTCAGGAGGGCCATGTAGCTGTTGTGAGTTTTTCCTTTGGCTCATGGAGGATCTGGGAAGGTATCACATTGTATCACAAAACCTTCAGAGGGTTCCCTTGTTTCCTTAGGCACCATCCGACACATAGAGCATCTCCAGACTGTGGCCATCTTCTGTGGTGGTGGCAGTGGCGTAACAAGAATAGTGCATGCTGGGATATTTCCCAAAGTAAGAACAGGTCATTACAGGGGCATTCAGCAGACCAGCCTAGAAAAAAATCCTTTAAAAACTACAGGTTATTTAAAGGGCATTGCTCCGCCTGACTGTTCTCTCTCTCTTAGCTTTCAGCACTGAAGCAGAATGGGCTCCTGCAGGCTCTCTCAGAGGCAGCCAATGGGTGTGCAGAAGCTGGTAAGGCTGCATTTGAATGTTTGCACTTTGTATCCCAGTGATTTCCAGTTCTGAAGTGGCCCTAGATGCTCTGGAAGTGACCATAACAGGGTGGTGTGGCTCTTTCAGCATGCTCTGCAAATGATGTCCAGTCTGCAGATGGGCTTAGTTGGGATCTCACAACACATGGCCAGTTCTGATTGTCCATATCCTGCTACTCTTGGCCAAATATTTTTCCTCATGGTCCGTGGTTCTTAACCACTGCGTTGGGGACACATTACTATGTCGCTTCACAGTGATAAGTGTGTCACAGAGAGCTGAATAGATGGCTGGATTTGGCCTCAAGGGGCGGGCTGGTGCATCCTGTAGAGTCATGATGTACCACCAAGTGTATCGTGACCTCCAAAATGTTGAGAACCAGTGCACTTGACCATCCAGGAAAGCTGATGGCATGGCTCCAAGGCTTTGGTCAGGCTTTCTGTCCCATCCACTTGCTCTGAGATTGTTTCAGACATGTGGATCAGCTGTTGCCCTGTGCCTCCAAAGCCACATCCTGCCTTTCCATCTATTAACAGATCACTGAGTCTGAGCCTTTCTGTTGGGGGACTGAGCCAGGGGCATTGTTAACTCCAGAATCTTAATCATATGAATGTAGTTGTGCTCTTTTTTTTTTTTTCCCCTAAATTCTTCCTGCTCATGGGTGCCTTGCAGACCTGTCCCTGTTACCCTGTACTGTGCTTCCTCAGTGTGCAAGGTTGATATTTGGCTACTGGGTGGGACACACGAAGGCTCTGATAAGTTCCCCTCTGACTTTCTCTATAATTCCTGAGCCTGATCATGTCTATTAGGCATTAGCCCATGTTGTGGAAGAGTCAGACGTGCACTGCCCCCAGGATGATAATGCGTTCACCCTTTGAAGGCTGGCCAGAAGAACTGCCTGGTAGGGCCATGACCCTTCCTTCCCTGCCTTTTTGAGGCAGCTTGCCTGACTGTACTTGGCTCTTTTGCAAGTGTATCTTACTTGCAGCAACCTTGAGAGAGCTACTGATATTCTCTCCACTCTGTGGACCTGGGTGAGTTTGTTGCAGGCCTCTTGGCCTGAATTGCAAATAATCAAGGCAGGAGCAGTCAGAAAATCTACTGCACTTAGACACTGTCCAACTTGGTCTGTGATAAAATGAAAAATTAAATGAGGCCCTAAAGGTGGCAGAGTGTGAGGCTGGAGGAACTGCTGTACTTTTTATCTGCTGCCCAATGGAGAAATGGAGCAAACACCTGGTCCAAGAGCTCCAGCTGTAGCTAAGTGTTTTTATGTCTCTCTTTGCCAGAAACGAGCGCAGAGGTGCTGCGAGCCCAGGAAGAATGGGAGGCTGTGGAAAATACCCAGTCAGGTACTGATTGCGGCGGTGATGCTCATCTGGTATCCTTAACAGCTGGGTCAGTTAAATCTCATAGTGATGTTGGGGGGAGAGAGAGAGATTGGTATCAGTGAGGGAGCTGAGGTGCTGCTCGGAGTGTAGAGTGGAAAACTGAGCCACACTTTATAATGTTGCTGGTGGGTGAACCCCTAGTCAGCCCTTGTCATTCCAGCAGCTGTCAGCCTACACAAGCTGAGCAGCTGCCAGACTTTGATTGGACAAGAGTGACAGCTGCCCAGCTGGCTCAGGAGGGTTTATATGCTGGTCCAGAAGAAATAGGGAAGGAGAGGGGAAGGGAGTGCAGAGGAATGGCCTATCTCCTTGAACAAGCCCCAGAGATTGCTGGTTGAAACAGAACTGAAAGGTGGTGGGATCCTCCACCATCTCTTCACCCCCTTAGTAAATAAAGCACTGGTGACTGCAGCCTGAAGAGTCTCCATGTCCTTTGTGAGTTAGAGGGGGGTTCAAACAGAGGGGTGGCAGCAAGGGACCCCTTACACACATCCACCAAATTTAAGCTTACTCGGTTTTGCTTCTGCGTGGTAATGAAATGTAAAGGTGGAGATGGCAACTGGTCTGGGGTCCTGGTGCCAAGATTAGCGATGCTGTAGAGGTGCAGAGCTGGGCACTTGATGGCTTCATAGGCAGTGAAGCATCACAGAGAAACTAGGGGACTGAGACTGGCACAGGCAGTGGAGTGTCTCATTGGGCTTGGAAAACTCATGCTGTAAGGGACACTGACACACAGTCACTAGAGTGACCAATGCATCCCACAAGCTGTGTGTTTGGCAGTGGTGTGGTTGCAGGTCTCAGTCTGGTCACAGGTGGAAGAAAGTATCTATTGGGGATGATCACGGAACAAAAGAGAGGTTTTGAGGGAAAGCATGAGGCTTGGCTTCCCACCAGCACAACATCTCTGAAAGGCCAAGAGGCAAAGTTTAGCATTACTGATGCAGGAAGGAAGCTGGTTGGAGTGCAGGGCTTTTCACGGAGCAGGCTGTGACTTTTCAGTGTGATAGGACTTGTCATGAATTCCAGGAAGAACTGTTCTCTTTCATATTTGCAGGGATTGTGGGAACAGCTGCAGGTCACATGCCCCTGATTTCTTTCAATGAAGCACTGCAGTATTTCCAGATAGCTGACCTCTCAGAGTGCAGGGTACGTACGGACCACTGGGACTGAACAAAGTACAGTTACTAGGTGTGTTCATAGCACTGTGCAGACAGGAACACATTAGTCCCTTGGACACTCCTCTGAGGTAAGTATTTTACTGACGCAGAGCACTGTTCCCTCTAAGCTGTGTGCATGTGCGCGCACACACAGGTCATAAAACCTGCGCGCACAACAAAATAAAGTGCGCACAAAAAAATTCAATAGTGCTAATAATGGTGCTCACAAACAAATATTTTTGCACACACAGACAAATATTTTTGCGCACACAAAGAAATTTTTTGCGCACACAGCCTACGAATAATTAGAGGGAACATTGCAGAGTGAAGTGGGCCAGGCTGAGGTAAGAAGCAGCCTCCCTTATTTTGCCCCTGCTTCCTTTTACCCTGTCTTCTGCCTTGTCCCACATATCACCCTATCCACTTCAAGCCTGTCCCTCTCTGGTCCTATCATTCCCAGCTTATGCTCAGTTGCAGGAAAATTCATACCTAGGTCATGCACCGATGTTGCACTGAGCATATTTTGGCTCAGAATGTTCAGAGCAGGGGTCAGCAACCCAAAAGAGAAGAAGAGCCATTTCTTCTCACCCTCCCACCATAACTGCATGAGCCCGAGCTGTGCTGTGGCCCCTAGTGCTGGCAGGGGTCTTTGTGGGCTGCATGCACTCCCTTTGTCCCTCCCTCCGTTGGCAGGGTGGAGCAGTGCTGCCCCACCTACCCTCCGCTGGCTGACCCCACCAAGAGCGGCTGGCAGAGAGCTGCAGCTTGCAGAGGCAGGGCCCTGGAATGGCCTGCTCTGCCGTGTTGAGGCCGCTTCGATCTGGCTACCCCAGGGCTGAACAGGCCTGATCCAGGGCCTGAGGGTGACGCGGCCTCTGTTCAGTGAAGGGAGGGATGGAAGGAGTGTGCGCTGCCCATACACCCCTCCTTCCCACCAGTGCTAGGGGCTGCAGCATGGCTGCTGGGCTGCTTCCGGCTCATGCGGTTGTGGTAGGAGGGTGGGGGGTGAGCCTGGCACCCCTGATTTGGCCATGATGCTGGGGGCAGCTGGGAGTCCCTGGAGTACACCTGGCTTCTTCAAGGAGATTGCCAGGAAGCCAGAAGGTGATGCTCAGGGAGCCACAGGTGCTGATCCCAGGTTCAGAGAATTTAGCTGCCTTGTTCGTACAAACCTCTTTTGAGCATGTGCAAGTGGGGATTTAAAAATGCATGTAGTCCAGCTATATTGATGAATTTTCATGGGGATGATAAATTTTCATGGAAATAAGCTCTTCCATCTTGCCAAATTTCAAGTTCCGCCCACCCCCAGTAAAGCATAGAGGTGCTGCAGCTTCTCAAAGAAACAGTGGTAAGAATTTTTTAATGTTGACTGACCTGTCTGTTTTTCTTCTAACCTCATTTTCAGAAGTAGCTGAAATGGTTTTGCTGAAAACTTTCCAGAAACATTCTGTCTGAAGTCAAAACCAGGCATGGGAAATTTATTGTCAAGAGGTCAAAGTTTGGCAAAACAATAGGCAACTTAAAACTGAAACTTATAATGGAAACTGTCAGGCAACCTCAGCTCTTGGTGGTGCTACCTGATTGATGAAAAAATTCCCTTGCTGAACAGGATTTTCTGTCATGTTTTCTCCTAGATCAGTGGTTTTCAGACTTAGGGTTGGGACCCAGTACTGGGTCACAGACCCAAAGGCACCAGGTTGCAGCACCCCATGCTGCCACTGTCAAAAAACTAGACTATATTGCTGAAAGATGCAATTCTTGGGTTGCATGCATAAATGATTTTTTTCTACTGAGTGCTGAGGAAAAAAGTTAGAAAACACTGTCCTAGATGATGTAAAGGGAGGAGCTCCATGTTCCCCAATAGCTCTTTCTATGTATCATCCATTTCTTAGAAAAAGATCCAGCCAACAGTGCGAAGGCGAGGGCTGTCAGCTGTGGCTCATTTCTTCTTTGGTCCCCCGCGACTCCATCAGCAGTTGCAAGGCGAGCGGGATCTCGCCCTGGCGATAGCTCAGTGTGAGTATTCACTGCTAAGGAAGAGGGTAATCTCTGCCCAGCCAATTTAATCAACCTACCTTTGCTGAGTGTTTTTGATTACATGTCAGTGATTGAATTGTGATCCACCCTCCCCTTTGCAGATGTTTCAGAACATTGTACCCCCAAAAGTGCTGCCTGTATACCCAGGGCTGTGCACTTTCATTAGCCATCTTATGCATTCTCTCCTGGTTGTCTACACACCTCCCTAGCATCCTCCTCCTCTGTCAAACCAGACATTGAGTCATGGGGTCACAAATACCTTCTGTAGAAGTAGGCAGTGTTTGTCCTGGGGTCTCTTTATTGCCTAGGATTTGAATATGAACCCTGAACATACCAGCTTCCTGATGGGAATGTCAGGCTTATCAGGTACCAACTCTTTACTATGGCCACCCCCATGTATCACCCAGATCATTGTTTTCATGAAGATTTGGTGGGATTGAAGGGACTTGGAAGGCCTAGAAATCTTTCCCCTCCTTAAAAGAATCAGGGAAGTCAGATGTCATGATCTTCACATGTCCAGTGGGTATATGCTAAGAGGAAGGATGATCCAGGGGTTAGAATGTTAGTCTAAGGCTTCCCTGTTCTGCCACAGACTTATTGTGTGTGCAAGACCAAGTCACTTGTCTCTCTGTGTTCAGTTCCCCATCTGTACAGATGGGGGAAATAGCACTGCACTTTCTTATGGACATGGTGTGAGGGGTGTTTAAAGATTATAAGGATTTCAGGTACTAGGACTCTGGAGGGACAGATAGGTAACCATAGATAGAGGGGAAATAAATGATGCAGGTTTTCATCAAGTGAAATGAGTGCTCTCATGTTCAGTACTTGAAACTGGGCAAACAACCTAGTCTAATCCTTTCTGTTCTCTACAGGTTCTTATATTGTGCTCCTCATTCTAGTAACTGAACACCTTCCAATAGTGTATTAAGCAATGTCACTTATCTGTCACATGGTATTGGTTCTCTCATCCTCTCCCCAGTGGGAGCTTTGTACAGTGAAGTGGCTTGACATGGCAGGCAATTCAGGCCATTTCATAGATTTTCGTTGTTTAAATATTCCCAATAGCCTGTATTTGTTAACAAAGGCAAGGCCAGAGGAAGGCACCTCATTCGTGGAGTGAAAGGTTGGGGATGTTGGGATGATCCCTAGGTTCTTGCAGAGTTCTTCTGCTGGTCCCTGAGAAAGTTCTGTCTCCTGCACAAAGGAGCTTTCCCTTTATTGGGGAGTTTGAGTGTGCTGTGTTCTCAGTGTTCAGCACCAGCTGTGTCATAGGAAAGTGCAAGAACCCCTGCAGGCTGTTAACCTACCTACAGGGAAAGGGACTTCCTAACCTTGTGTGGTATGAGGATTGACTTATGCCTCGAAACTTGGAGGTTTCCATCCCTTTCAGAACTCTTCCCCCCCCCCCCAATTCTGACTAGTGTATCTGGATATTCTCATTATCCACATAACTTCTATGGGTGCTGGGTTTTTGGGGGTTTTTTTTGGCCATGTCTTCCTGTTGGTGCATTAAAGGAGGAGGATATTCAATAGCAAAGAGAGATAATCCGTTTTTCCATACAGGTGGCTTGGACAATAATGAGAACGTGCACATGAGAATCTTGCAGACCATCTACAAGAAACTAACAGGTTCCAAATTTGATTGCCCCCGCTATGGAAACCACTGGGAAGAGCTGGGCTTTCAAGGTAAGGAAAGGTGGTAGGTTGTGTGTGGGATCTATAGGACTGAACTTTGAGGGTGGGGTCTCATGACTGAAGTGACCCAACACTGACCCAACCATCATGTGTTGGTTGCTGTTGCTGGTTTGCAAGTGTTCTCCATGAATAATAAGCCTTCCTGAGGGATTGATTTTGGAGGGGAAGCACTGGTTGCGACTCAGCTGCATTCAAGTTTGAATATAAAGCAGGGATTCATCCCCAGTTTTGTGGATTCAAATAATATAGCAGATATACAACGCTTATTCTTCAGCTGCAGAATGATTTTCCAAGAAGTTGCAAATAAATCCATTCATCAATCTGAGTTACACTTTATTAATAGCTGGATTCTTTAGAAATTTAGTGTGTGTCACTGTTTTCATTCTCTGGAATGATTTTAACAATGGAATAACAGACTTCAAATTCTCCACATAATCAACATGAATTGAACTCATGTGCAAAGGCTGCATTTGAAGAAATTAAAATGTAATTAAGGAAAGTTGTTGATTATGATTGTGTGGGTTATGGACAAATTGACAAAGTAGGACTGATGTAAGCCATATTGCTGTGACCTAGTTGTGCATGTGTCTACGTTTAAATTTATCTCCCACCAGTGTGGGTGTTCCATTGTGGAGATGCAGAAACACCATCTCTCTGGCTGGAGATGGATGCAGTGTGAACATAGACACAACATTACCTATGTCAACCCTAGTGGTCCTCCAGCAACTGTCCCACAATGCCCAACACTGAGCACTCTGGTCAAGTTGTGAACTCTACTGCAAGGGGACCTAGAGACTGGAAGCCATGCCCTCTCCACACCTTATATGAAAGGCTTTTTCCTGAGTGTCTGATGTGATGAGCATACTTAGCAGCTCTCCACTGTTGTATACAACTGCTCAAGCACGCTTACCGGCTGCATGCTCCTGACATACTCTGACTTGGGATAGACAGGAGATAGTGGATCTCTTGGGATTCTGAAAGAAGAGGAGGGTGCAGACACAGCTACAGACCAGCTGAAGAAATGTGGACAGCCAGGAGCAGATTGTGTGGGCCATGTAGGAGAAGGAGTAGGGTTGGGATGAGTAGCAGTGCCATGTGAAAGCAAAGGAAGTACAACAGTCATAGCAGAAGGCCAGGGAGGCCAACCAATAATCTGTTGCTGAGTTGCAGACCTGGTGCTTTTAAGAGCCTGCGACACAGCCCCTGTCACGAGCACCAGGGATGAGAAGGATAGGGGTCATGCAACCAGGTAGTCCAGCTATCTGCTCTTTATTCCCCTGTGAAGTTAGGTGGGGAGGTGAGGGAGCACCATGTAGCAATGTGCGTATTGTGACAAGGACAGACTGGAAGGCTTCCAGAGAGTTCGAGAAAGCCAGTCTATCAGCCCCAGGCTCGGCAAGTCCCTGTTTCCCTGGTAGCTGAGCAGTTGTTACTCAGGCTGCTCTGAGAGGCCAACAGCAACTGCAGCTCCTATGTTTGCTGTTTGCTGTCCCTTCGTCAGCCCCAGGAACGAGATATCAGCTAATGTCACCATTGCTGGTGGAAAATGGTGCCAGTGCTCAATGCCATTGCCCTTTTCTCATAGTTTCATGCAACTGAGCAATTCCCTCCTCGTTTCTCTTGTCCCTTGCGGGTCATAGGCACCATGGCTGTGCTGTGTGTGGTGCCAGGCACAAACACACTGAAGTGGAAGTGTCAATAAGCATGTCTGGTTTAAAACTTGAGGGGAGCACAGGAGAGAGATTCTGAACCTTAACTTTTGCTTCCTGTTGGGTATATGCTAACAACAGTACTTCGGTATACTTTTATCTATCGCCACTGCCATTGTAGCCATGAGGGATTCCCCCTCCACACCTGCAGAACATCTGAAGCAAATGAGGACTCAGGAGGATATGTTCAGTGAGATCCTGCAAGCCAGTACTGCATCAGAGGATGAGCAGAGGTCTATAGGGTGAATACAGCAGACTGTAAGGAGTGGGAAAGAGCAGACAGGACAATGGTTCCAAAGTCCAAGCAGGCAAAGAAGAGGGAGAGGCACCAGGATGGACAGATGCCTTGAGAGCTCTATAGTCATGGGTGTACACCTAACAGGTCTCAAAACTCCAGAAGCCAGAGAGAGTATAGTGCAGGGTGTTACAATGTACATGTCTACCCAACCTGGAAATTCACCTTCAGTGCCGGTCCCCTCTGTGTGATGTTTGGAGGGCTTCATCGTCTCCTTTTTAATGCCAAGACTGGGTAGGTCGAGGTTATAAGCAGATTCTGTCCATGTCTGTTTTGAACCTGTTGGGGTGTTATAGCACTGTCTTTTTGGAAGACCATGGACTCTCCATGCAGTCTTCTACTGAGAACAACTTTAGACAGTTCAGACAGGTCCAAACCATTGAAGTCAGGGCCTTTTGATGGTTGTAGTCACTTTCAGTCTCCTATGGTGGGAATCAGCAACACAAGCTCAGTGAGCCACCTATGGCTCTCTGAGCATCCCCTTCTGGCGGTCTCCTCCAGGGAGCCAGGTGTGCTCCGGGGACTCCCAGCTGGCCCCAGCATCAGGGCTGAATAAGGGGGCTCCCGGCTGGTACAGGCCCCCACTTCGGGGCACTTGGGTTGCTCCCACCAGAACCACATGAGCCAGAAGCAGCCCAGTGGCCATGCCACGCCCCCTAGGACTGGTGGGGGATGCGCAGGCAGTGCATGCTCCCTCAGTCCCTCCCTCCTTCCACTGGCGGGGCGAAGCAGTGCTGCCTCACCTTCCCCCAGCTGGTCAGCGGAGATCTGCAGCTTGCAGAGGTGGGGCCCTGGAATAGCCCCTCCATGGAGTTCCAGCCGCTTCACCCTGGTCACCCCAGGGCTGAACAGAGGCCGCCTCGCCCCCAAGCCCTGGATTGGGCCTGTTCAGTCCTGGGGTCGCCGGGTCAAAGTGGCCTGAACTCCGCAGAGCGGGGCATTCCAGGGCCCCACCTCCGCAAGCTGCAGCTCTCCACTGGCCGCTCTTGGGAGGGGTGGCCAGCTGGGGGTAGGCAGGACAGCGCTGCTCTGCCCTGCCAGTGGATGGAGGGAATGCATGCCACCCACACACCCCCCACCAGCACTAGGGAGTTGCAGCGCCGCCACTGGGCCAGCTCAGGCCCATGGAGTTGTGGTGGGAGGGTGGGGGGAAATGGCTTTTCTGCTCTGCTGGGTTGTCAACCCCTGTCCTATGGATGTTGTCACACCTTAGTCTATCCTTCCTTGCCATGCCCAGGATGTGGTGCAAGCATGTTATTTCCAATGTCTGTGACTTTTGCTCCAGACACTTTCAGAACCCAAATTTCACAATCATAATGTAGCATGGGTACAATGAAAGTTGCATGTTAATCTGATTTTAGTTGTTGTGGATGATGAGTTAAAGTTCCATATATTTTATTTGGGCATGCAAACATACTGCAATTTGCCAAACAGTCCTCACGTTTTGTAAACTCACAAGCTTTGGCTTGAAGTACTGAGGGGGTTCATTTGTAAAAATGGATGCTTGCTTGCCAATTATTCAGAATCTTCCAGGCTAGCTAGGATAGAGAGGAGCTGACTTCCGTAATCAAAAAATTAAGCATTAAAAAAACTTTGTGTCCTGTCCACCAAACAAAATGCATCCACCTCCTGAGTCACCTGTGTCAAACAAACCAACCAACTCCATGTTTTCCCTTCATTTGATCTCCAAATGACTTGCTATTCCTTTCATTTGATGGCTGTATGCACATCTCAGAATTCTGTACTAGCTGGCATGACAGATGCATCTTCTGAAGCTTCATAGTAGCTAACAAGCATTCTGGTGTACACTTGGGCCTGAGCCCACCAGAGAGAAAAGTCAATCGGCAAATGAGAGAGGAAACAGGAAGAAGGGAGAGGTTGTAACTCCTCAGTTCACTTCTCCTGGATGAGAACTGGGGAGCAAGAGCAGCTGTGGGCAGGTTCTGACAGAGTAGGGATCCAATATTTTGGATTCTCTGTTACAGCAAAATGGTGAATTCCAGGATGGAAATACAGAATTCAGTGGCTGATAGAGTAAAAATGCCAAATCTTATGAAATGATTGGGGCAGTTCATACCACATAGAGCCATATTCACAGTCTGACTGCAGATTCAGGCTGGTATTACTGGATCAGTTAATGACTGGTTGCCGTTTTTGAGGTGTTCTCAGCAACCATAAGGATTGAAAATTGATTTCTTGAGAAAAGAGTATGTCCAAATTTATATCGTGGCTCAAAGCAGGCATGTGATAAGATGTGGAGAGCATATACTGAACAGTTCAGTACAGTACTGTGCACAGCTTACCTGGCTGTATGTTTTTATACTAAAGGTATGGATCCTGGGACTGACCTGCGTGGAACTGGATTGTTTGGCTTAATGCAAACCCTGTATTTTGTAATGGACTCTCGGACATTACCCCTAGCTCGAGACGTTTTCAAGCTGTCCCAGCATGAATCACAGGCATGTCCTTCCCTCTTCGACTCTGACTCTGCATTAGTATTTATTTATTATTATTAAACCTCAGGGAAAGGTAAGCATGGAGTCCTGCTTTTTAATTGGCACTAGAAAACCTCTTTTAACAGCCCAGATTCACTGCTTCATCCAGTTTCTGATTGATTAGTACTGTCTTTCCATATTCCTGATGGACTTTGGCTACTCTGTGCCTTGAATAAATCTTGTGGTGGCAACTCCATACCCTCCATTAGTCAAGCTTTAGTCCCATTAACCAAACTATTCTTACTTATAAAAGCTTCCCCAGGTTACATGGGAATTGCCTACCCTTGTTTTCCACCCATTCTTACTTACTTCGTTTTGGTGAGGGGAAGAGTGCTTTAATTAAAGACAGGCCCAAATCACATGCCAGAACCAAACTCCACATCTGTTTGATCATGGCTCTTCAGTCAAACAGACAAAGTTATAACCTGATCCAATGGATGGAAGGTGAAGCTAGACAAATTCAGACTGAAAATAAGGTGTTAATGTTTAACTGCGAAGGTAACTAACCATTGAAACAATTTACCAAAGTGCATCCTCCATCAGTGTCTAT
Source organism: Podocnemis expansa (assembly GCA_007922195.1). Lineage (NCBI taxonomy): Eukaryota > Metazoa > Chordata > Testudines > Podocnemididae > Podocnemis > Podocnemis expansa. Next base: position 54,457,516 of record ML681972.1, on the reverse strand, counting down.
TTAAAAATCAGTACTGAATGTTTTCCTAAAAAGATTCAATCTAGGTCCATACTTTGTGTCTTCCTAATGGGAAAGCATGGAATCAAACTCCCAGATTAAAATGTGGCTTCAGTAACTGGAGCCAAACTCAGGATCAAGGCTGACTTGGTTTGGGTCAATGGAAAGATGGGTTTAAGCTGCAAACTCCAAGCCAAGGCTGTATCAATATTTGTATCTATTATAGTGCTTCTGAGTTCTCAACCTGAACCAGACCCCACAGTTGTAGAAGCTGTACAAACAGAATAAAAAGGCCATCCTTACCCTAAAGAATTGTACAACATACAAGGCCGTCCCTGCCCATCTTTAATTATAACAGAGATGTAAGGAAGGGCATTGTTGAGGTGATGGAGGGAAGAAGGGGGGTCCTATTCACAAGAGCATGGATGGCATCACTGATTTCATTCCATTTCTTTTCCAGAATTTCCCTTTCTGTGTGATGTCTGTTAATATCACTCGCATTGTGATCCAAGTCCTGCGAGAAGAACGTCTTTCCAGGTGAGTTCCTAGCCCCCTGTGGCTCTAGAGTCCTGTGTGTAGACCTCATGCTGTATTACTAAAGGGCTATCTGTGCTCCATGTACCATCATGCCAAGTGATCCAGTTACAGCCAGCTTTGTAGTGTAGACAGGCCTGAAATGTGAGCACAGGTAGAGAAGGAGGAGTCATACACCAGTAAAGCAGGCAGAACCATTCTACTTAGCTGGAAGTAATGGGATTCTGGTTATATAGCTAAGCATGTTACATATACTGAAGGACTGGTTATGTCTCTTGCTCTGGCAGGTTGCTAGAGTAGTGATCTATATGTATTTAGCACTCTGAGACATAAATGAGTGTGTGGTCCAGTATCTGATGTGGTTTGATATCGAGTAGAATTGGGTCACTGCAGGACTGGGGCTATATCCAGGCTTTGGTATGGCTAGTTATTTAGGTAAGTCTAGTCCAGTGAGGACTACAAGAAACATCAGTGGGATTTAGCCAAGTTGGGTGTGTGGGCAGCATGAGGCAGATGAAGTACAAGTGTTGAAACATGCAAAGAAATATTTGACCCTGCACGTAGGGATAAAACAGAAAGGTGCAGCCACAGAATGAGTTACACCTAGCAAGGGACATGGAATGCAATAAGGAAAGGTTTCATAAGTCCTTGAGGAGAAAGAGAAAGATGAAGGAAAGTGAAGATTCACAGCTTAGCAGGGAAGAAGAGCTAATAATAGACAACACCAGAGAGGCTGAACCATTTAATGCGGGGGGTGGGTGGGGCTCAAACTCATTTTCTGTGGTGGGCCATGTTTAACTTCAGTGTACTTCAAGTGGGCTGTACATGCCATAAATCAAAATTCTATGGCACTCTTCCAGCATCACAGAATGCTGTATGTGTGAAATTGTGCTCCAAGATACCACTCTCTCTCTGCGTTAAGGAGAGAATATGGTCTCATGGAGTGCAGTCTGGCATACCCAGAGCTCTGTCATGTCACGAGACCTGACACTCTTGTGTCATCGTGGAGTGCTGGATATGCAAGATCACACTCTTGCTCTGTTAGGCAGAGTGTGGTCCTGCGGAGTATAGTTGCACGCCAGACGGGAGAGGTTGACTGGGCACCTACTTGACACCCTGGTTTAATACCTGTTTAGCTATAGTTTTACTGAAAAGGCTCACCGCACGGGGGAAGGAACACAAACCCCCATAGGGTAAGAATGGATGAAAGAATCTTTAGATAAGTTAGATGTATTCTATTCAGCAGGGCCTGTTGAAATTCACCCTAGGGTATATAAAGAACTAGCTGAAGCAATCTCAGAACCATTAGAAACATTGAGAGAGTGGCTGAGGTCCCAGAGGACTGAAGAAGAGCAAACATAGTACCTGTCTTTAAAAAGGGGAACATAGAGGAATGATAGGCCACTTAGCTTAACATCAATAGCTGGAAAGATAGTGGAACACATAATGAAACAAAATCTGTAAGTGCTGAGAGGATTCTAGGTTAGTAAGTAACTGCCAGCATGGGTTTGCAAAGAACAAATAACTCAAAACTAAGCTAATTTCCTTTTTTGACAGGGTTACTGACCTAAGGGAGGGGGGAAGGCAGTAGATGTGATGATATATCTTAATTTTAGTAGGCTTTTAACACAGTCCCATCTGACGCTCTGAGGGAAGGGTGGTCTATATTAAATGACTACAAGTGAGTGCGAACCTGATTGAAAAACCGTATTCAGAGTAGTTATCAATGGTTCACAATCAAACTGGGAAGCTGTTTCTACTAGAGTCTGGCAGAGGTTAGTCCTGAGTCTGATAACATTCAACATTTTCATTAATGACTTGAATGGAATGGAGAGTGCTTTTAAAATTTGCAGATGCCCTTCAAGCTAGGATGAGTTGCAGGCACTTTGGAGAACAGGATTAGAGTACAGGATGACGTTGGTATATTGGAGAACTGGTTAGAAATCAACAAGATGAAATTAAATAAAGACAAGTAGAAAGTACTGCCCTTATAAAGGAAAAATCAAACATGCAATTACAAAATGGGGAGTCCCTGGCTAGGTACTGCAGAAAAGAATCTGGAAGTTTGTAATGGATCACAAATTGAATATGAGTCAACAATGTGGTCCAGTTGTGAAAAAGGCTAATACCATTCTGGAGTGTCTTAACAGGAGTGTCATACGTAAGACGTGGGAGGCTGTTGTCTACTCATCACTGAGGAAACCCTGGAGTATTGGTCCAGTTCTCTGTGCCACTCTTCAAGAAAGATGTGGACAAGTTGGAGAGAGTCCAAAGGAGAACAATAGAAGGGGCAAGAGGTTTAGAAAGCCTGACCTGTGAGGAAAGTTTTAAAAAAAGAAACAAGCAAGCCTTGGCCTGTTTAGTCTTGAATAAAAAAGACTGAATGGGAACATGAGAGAGAGAGCAAGTTGGGTGAGGTGATACCTTTTTATTGGAGCAACTTCTGTTGGCGGGCAAGACCAATTTCAAGCTTACACAGAACTCTTCTTTATGTCTGGGAAACGTACTCAGAGTATCACAGCTAAGGTGGAAAAGATGGTTTCACATATTTCAAGGGACCATCAAAGGTGAAGAGACCCACCTACAATACTGCATGTGAGGACATGAGAACTGACTCAGTATTAAGGCCTGTTATAAAGATAGTTGTGCTGAATTGTTCTTCATGTCTGCTCAAGGTGGGACGAGAAGTAATCTGCAGCAAGGGAAGTTTGTTAGATATGAGGAGGAACTTTCTAACTATAAGGGTAGTTAATGCGGAATAGGTTATCAAGGGAAGCTGTGGAATCCCTGTCATGGGAGGTTTTTAAGAATGGGTTAGACAAATACCAGTGAGGGATGGTCTAGGTTTGTTTGGTGCTGCCTTAGCATGGGGGCAATGGACTAGATGTCAGTCTCAAGACACGGGGCTAGAAGGACTTTGAGTCTTATCCAGTCTGACAGTCCCTATGATGCTAAAGATGGCTGAGCCTATTGGCTAAGCTTTAAAAATATCAGTCAGTGGCAGAGTTGAAGCATGGTAAACATCCGCTGAAAAGGTTAAAGTTTGTCAAAGAAATAAATAGTTCTAAAGGAGGTGTTAGACTGCCTCAGTAATAGCCATCAGAACCACTGTACTAGCTAGAATTCAAAAAGGAAAGCCATGTCCTTCATTAATTCCCCATGTTCCCAGGGCCACACAGAAATGTGTCTCAGGCTGCTGTAAATCTCTTTGTCAGGTGACTCTTGGTGGAAGTGTTTCTGTAGCTCTTGCCTCTCTGGGTTTACTGGGCTGGTGGAGAGGGAAAGCAGACGAGTGGGTAAGCATTCTTGTCCTTGTCTGTTTCAGAGAGTGTAACCGCAGACAGCAGGTCATTGCAGTGCTGAATGATTTGTATGTGGCCACATTTCTGCGTCTCTACTCCATCTGGAAGACACAGAAGAAAACAATTTCTGACTCTGGCTTTGTTCTAAAAGGTGTGTTCCCCTGCATCTTTTCTAAGTGAGGGGCAGTCACTTGAATGCTTGTGGGATGAACGCTGCTCATTCTGTTCTGTACACCATTCATGAGAGCCTGGTCTGCCAGCATCCAAGCTAGACCTAGGCAAGGATGGTCCTTAAAGCTACCAGTGCCTTGACATAGAAGGTAATTGCTTGCATCACGTTCAGGACCAGATCTGCATTAATTCTTCCTTTAGGGTCACTGGGCTTTAAAAGATACTCTAAGGTAACTAGGGTTTTAATAGCCACATGGGATTGTCTGTAGTCCCACCTAACCACTTCTGATCTTGTAATTACAGTGGCTGCTTGTTAAGGATAGGGCTTTCTAAGAATACACTTTGGAAAATGTAGTGTTTATTATGGAGGGGATGGGTGATGCTCAGATGTCCCTGCTCAGGCAGAGAAGGTTCTCTATGTGTTACACAGCTGCAAAATAAGGAGGTTGGCCACTAGTAGCAGGGGAAATGTTAAGGGGTTGAAATAGCCTGGCTGGTGTAGTGGAAGGTGTTTGCCTGTGGACAGAGAAGTAGAGGATAAATATTTTAGGTGTTTTAACTCTTTTCCTTGCCTCTGTGGTTTTCTGTCAAGTACGTTTGTGTGTGTGTGTGTGTTTCAAACTTAAATGTTTCACAGTGAAAAGCCAAGTTCACAGTGGTGCCAATGATTAAGGTTGTGTAACATATTCCATCATAAGACCTTTTTTTCTTTTGTTTATTACTTTGCAAGCTTTGACTGTTTAGGCTGACCTTTCCCATGCCAGGTTCCTGCCTCAGGCTGAGTTTGTTCTTTCTTTCTTTTTCTTTCTTTCTTTTGTTCTTTCGTTCTTTCTTTTTTCGAATAGCTCAACCATTTCTGAGAACAAGGTGTTCCAAATAGTATAATAGTGAGCATACAAGCAAACCTAGGAGGACATTAGCAATCATGTGTTCACTGAAGGGTTGGGATGGTGTGCATCAAATTATGCCTGAGGCATTCACTCAGTAAAATCAGGATCCTGTGGAAGAAAGAGTATGTGGTCATGTAAATTAAAGATTGTGTCATAATGAGTTAACAGCACAAGGATGTGAATTAAGGTATTATGGGCCAACCTTAATTCGACCATTTAACTTTTCTTTGCATGACTACAATCTTCATTAGGAGTCTTTAAATATTTTTTTAAATGTAATTATGTTTGTGTAAGTTGTAGTATATTGGGCATTAGCTACAGTGATCAATGCTGTTTTCTTTCTCTTGAGCATCAGATTAGAGGCTCAGCAGGGTTATTTACTTCTGAGAGCACAACATAAAAAGGGTAAAACCTGCTTGGTGAGGAGAGATTGATGTGTTTTTAGAACTGAAAAGGCATCTTCAAATAATGAAACTCTGGTTACCATGGATAGATCAAGATTCCTCCCCCATCCTCATCTATGTGGTCTGTCCTCTCTCCTGTAGCTTTTCCATCTGTTATGATCAGGTAGGTGTATCTCATTTGGTTTCAGGGTGAGACCCTAAGCTTGGACAATGGGGAAATGATTTTACCAGATGGTTGTAGTTACAGGTTCCAGCCCTTCATGACCAGGGTGGTTATGTGCTCTGTCTTGAGAGTGAAGCACATGTCTAAAGAGACATTGGACCAAACCCTAGGGCTAAAGCTTAAAAATATACCAGAATAGTGTTACCCCAGAAAACATGTGGGTGCAGACTGCCCTTCTTTCATCCCTGTGTCATGTCTTTTCATATTGCTCTTAGATTTTCCCCTCCTTCCCTCCCTCTTTCCAGAACTGGAGGCATTTGCTAAAAAGAAGCCCAAGCCACTTCTGAGATATCTGGAGATCTACATGAGTGGGAAAGCTGGCTCAGTCATAGATGGTGATTTTCAACACCCTTCGCCCTCCTCTGGCATATACAGTCCCGACCTCAAGTCTGGCAGCAGCAAAGAAATAAACTTCACAGGAGTGTGTGACCTGCAGGTTGAAATGGAAGGAGAGGCCCGGCTGATCTGAAACCAAGGAAACTCTGCCAGCTGGGAAGATTCTTGTAAGATGCTGATAGACATGCCCATTGGCAAGGCTAATTAGTGACTTCCAGCCCCCTGTATGAAGAGTTGAGCGGGGTCAGAGGTGGCACTAGAGTAAATGCAGTGAAAGGCTTCTTGTTGAGTCAAAGCCAGCAGGGCAGATGTAGTGGGACACACAGGGGAAATTGGTGGAGCTCGCAGTAGAGATCTAGACACCCTGATTTGTTGCAGATGCTGTAATGGGTGGTAACAAATGGTCCCCATCAGTAGAGGCTTTTGCCCTGAATCCACTGAAGGGTGGATTAAATGGGAGGCCCTTGTAGGTGCTGAAGAAAAGGCTGCTTCATGCAAATCACATGAAGCATTTGACTTTGTGGAATATTGTCCCCAGACACTTCTGTACTCAGCTGGAGTGGTGTGCAGGAGTCCTAAATGCTTATTAGCTATCTGGGAAAGACCCTCCATGGCACAGGCACAGCTGAGGGTTGTACAGACCCCTTGGAAGCCACTATGGGATGAGCTAGAGAACGTCTCCTATTGTTTGGGCTCAGAAATACTTGGGCCTCTAGCTGGGTCTCACGTCCAAATTGAATATGTGCTAGGAAGTTTTGGGAAATTCCCATCTGGACATTTTTGAATTATTGATGAAGAAGAGATTTTTTTCCCCACAGCTTTTCACTTGTTCTCTCCCAAAAAAGTTTGCTCCACAAGAATTCCAGTTTTGCCAGTGATCTGTGGTTTTATCACATTTCTCGTGATAGCTGGTGTTCTACTCATCTGGTTTGTCTCAACTGAGCATCACTGACTTCCTGGGGAGCTAGGGGCCTGGGTGCTTTTGAAAATCCCCTTAGGCTCCTATCTTCATTTTTAAGCACCTAAATGCCTTTTAAAAAAAGAGACTTGCCCAGTGTTTCCTGGGGGTCCAAGACTTTGATATGATCACAACGTATGCTGGGAGAAGATTTCTGGAAGTAGAAAGTTCTTTAACCTTGTAGAAAAATGCCCCTGTTGTGCTGAACATCTGCTTCCCTTTCATCCCCAACCCCACTCCCAGCAGGCTGGAGGCAGAGAGGGCAGCAGCTTCAGGTAGCCCTTCACTGGGGAAGTTCCTTCCTACTGTCTTACGCTGCTGGAGCAGTAGGTTGGGTCCCAAGCAGGGGGCAGAACCTGTCCTAGGCTGCAGTTCAACCACAAATCATCAGGGAAGGAAAGAGCAGTCCCCTCTACTGCAGGCATGGCTGGGTAAGAGTCCCTTGCAAGACCGGTGGATGAGAGGGCTCCCATCTAATCTTAAGATTGATACCTCTATGAAGAGGCCAGTAAGAATGAGCAGCTGATTGTAACACAGATCCATTTTGCAGCACAGGCAGAGCAATGAAGTGGTCTGGTCTTTGTGATCCTGTAGTGTGCAGGGCGTTTTCCTTAGGGGATGCCTCTTCTGAGCAGCAGGGTAAATAGTTTGCATAGTTGCCTTCTGCTTCATGGAAACGGATATGTTCCTACTCAGATCTTTGGCTTAGAGATCAATCTCTCTGTCTTTGTAATGTGGCATGAGCAGATACACTCCCTAAACCCAGCTCTCAGTCATGAGCCATGGATTGGTGCCATGTACACTATTTGTAACAGGATAGTCACTTTACAAATAAACTGTCGGTGTACCATTTCCTTGTCTCTGTGCTTGCTGAGCTGTTAGTTTACATGCCCGTTGGGCTTCCACAGCCGGAGAAGAGAATGACCTTCCCCTGCCAATAAATACTGAGTCTACAGGAAAACAAAAGAGGGAGCCTTGGTGTGGCAAGTCTGTGGCAAGTCTCCCTGATGTAGGAATATTGGCTCTGGTTGTAAGTGGTGAAGAGATCTGGGAAAGATAGCCATCTTGGAACCTGGCTGAGACCCTGGCTTATTTTCTTTTCCTTTGGTCTAGGATCCTGAGCTGGAATTCTGTGCTGGACCTTGCAGAGGTGCAGCACAGAACATCATTGCCCAGGAAAAATGGCTTTAAGCCACCGTCTGGGTCTGGGCTGCCCTGGACTTGGTGTGGCCTCTGGCATACAGCAGAGTAGGCTGGAGCTGTTCTGTTTTATGGGACTCTTCCCCAGGGCTGTCTGTAGGGCACTGGTAGAGAATCCCCCTAGCGCAAACAGTGCAGACTCCCATCCTCACCTCAGCCTTTTCTTTGTGCTAGGACTAACAAATGCCAAGGGAATTCTCCTCCATATAGCTCCAGGCTTGATACTACCACAGCAGCCTATAGGACCATAGCTGAGGGGACAATCCAGCTCCACATCTCTCATTTACTCAGGCTAGAAATATAGGCTCCTTCATCATCTCCACAGGCTGGGTCCCCCCCAACTAGAGTGGCTTGAAAAATGCCCTTCCCACCCCAAAACAGTGTGTGCAAACATTTCAACACTGTATTTTTCATTGGTTTCTGCAGGAGGGGCATTTTTCCCCTTTAAAAAACAGTTCTTCTGGCTTTCGTTGATAAAAAAATATTTAATTTTCAGAATAATCTTTTGAACAGAAGAAAATTTTTAAAAACCAAAACGGTTTTATTTGTGGAAAGCCATTGTCCTGGTGTCTCTGGTAAGAAATCCAAATGGCCAATCCAATGTATATGTATGTACATGTGTGCACATCCATGTAAATCCAGACTTAAGCAGTGGCACTGATATAAAGTGGGTAGATTATATGTGACTTGCCCATGCCTGCACCTTCCCCCTTAGCCTAGCCAGTTATTATATATGAGGTATATTACACTAGCTTGTAGGAGCTCTGGTCATGACAGGACCCCTTGTGCTAGGGGCTGTACACACACAGACCTAAGAGATGGTCCCCATCTAAACTGTCTACAGTCTACCTTAGCTGATGTAGAATCCCAGATGCACAGCATGTGCCCCGCCATTTTTTAAAACTGTATTTCACAGTTTCATCCTTCTCTGACAAACAACCCTTTCAACAAAGTGGAATATTGGAAAACAGACCCAAGACTCAAGTCGCTTACTGCTGAGTTTTCATTTTCTCCCTATCAATAAAATTTGGCAGGCAGAAGAGGATTGAAAAGCACTTGGTGATGGCCCTAGGGAAGTGCAGAATTAGGTCCAGGCTGAGCCTTTCTGAAAATTCTCTTTCACATCAGCCGAAAAGTGTCAATATCCCAGAGTAAAAATGGGATTTCAGTCACTGGTGAAAGACAGCAAGGCCAAGAGCCCCGGAGACTGAAATCCGCAGCATCTTCCCACAGCTGAGATAGCATGGGCAGCAGAAATGCAAATTATGATTGACTGAATTCTCATAGCACTTAGAGGTTGCTAGGTCAGTGATATTCGAACCTCAGCATTTCAGGAGGCAAATCAGTGATCAACGTTACCCAAGAGAGCCAAAGTAATGTAAATTCATTGTTTCATTTACTATCTTTATCTATATATACAATTTTCCAGGTTATTCTGACCAAATATTATTTTACCAACTACAATGAGTTAATAACACAGTGAAAGCATCCTGATGGGTTAACAGATCAGATTGGTTATTAATGAAATCACAGTGTTTTAATATCATGTACTGCAAAGATCCCCAGGAGTAACACTGAAGGGCTACTTGTGGCTCCAGGGTTTGTCTGACTATCACTGTGCTATTATGTGTACTCAGACAATAAGAGGCAGTTCCTGCCCTGAATGGCTGAAAATTTAAATAGGCAAGACAAATACCTGGAGGAAAGGAAATAATTTAGCCATCCTGTAACTATGGTTGAATTGTTTAAGAGCTGGGTCACCTCTCCCCTCTGCAGACCTCTGAAATCCATATGCATAGTTTAGTGGTTCCCAACCTTTTCTCTGTTGTGGCACACATTGATACCACTAATTATTTTGAGGCACATTGCCATTAATTCATGAATATTCAAATTAAATCATGAATATCCATGAGCCACAACACACTGGTAGGGAAATACTTCTATATGTGGGGTGGCAGGGCTAGCAGGACAGAGGTGGCAAGAGAGGGGTGGGGAGGTTGGGGTGGCTATGTGGGGTGGTCAGAGAGATTGTGGGGCAAAGGAGGGCAAGGGTGGCCTTGTGAGGAGTAAGGCAAGGCAGGGTAGGGAGCAGGGCAGGGGTGGCAAGAGAGGAGAGGGGAAGGGAGCCAGATGTGGCTATGCAGGGTGGAAGGGAAGAACCTGGGGAGTGAGAGGGCAGAGCAAGGGAGCATGGCATGGCGCCACTTTCCCCCAGCAACTCTGTCACCCTCAGCACTCTCCTCCCCAGCAGCTCTGCTCCCTTCCACCAGCATCTCTGCCACGCACAGAGGCCACTTACCCCAAAACACACTTCCCTGCAGATCCAGGCAACACCACCTTCTCCCCACACCTCCTGCCAGTAGCTCTGCCACCCCCACCCCCCCGCCACCGTGCTTCCCCTACTATTAGCAGCCTTCTTGCTTACTGCCAACAGCGGGCCCTTCTCTCTGGCAGCCCCCTCCCCGACACAGCTCCCTACAGCCCCTGTGGGGTCCTGTCAGCTTCACCAGGGGCCCCCGCTGAGACCTCCCTGAAGCCTCATCAGTGGTAGTGGCATCCCCAAACACCAGCTTGGGCTGGATCCCACCACCACTGGCAGCTCCGCGTCCCAGCTGGGCCCGCTTCTGCCAACAGCAACATCTCCGGTCCTGGCCGAGGCCGGATCTTGGCAGCGTCGGCCCAGGTCCCTGCTGGGGCCAGATCCTGCCACCACCTGTGACCCCAGCACCCTGACCAGGGCCAGACCCTGTCACTGCCAGCAGCTCCAGGGTTGTGACCAAGGCTGAATCCCACCTCCACTGGCAGTGGCCCCCAGACCCTGGCTGAGGCCAGACCCTGCTGCTGCAATGGCCCCCTGCCAGGGGCTGGATTCTACCACTGCTGGAAGCTCCAGGACCCCAGCTGGGGCCAGATTCCACTGCGACCACCAGTCCTGCGACCCTTCCTAGGGCCAGACCCTAATGCCACCAGTGGCACACTTAAGGGTTTGCTGCAGCACACTGGTTGGGAACCAGTGGAATAGTCAGTTTGTCTTCAAAAATTCCCATTCAAATTGGTGCCTGGGGCAGGCTTGCAAATACGGTGTCAGCTTTGAGCAGTGGGCTCCCAAGGTATAGCACCTAGGGAGAGAAGGGCTGTCAGTGAAATATTCCCATTCTAACCATACTTTTTTGCACAGCCCTTTGACTCACACTGTCACATGGATTCCCTGTGAAACTGGCATCACCTGATCTGGTTTGAGCTCAGCTAATATGTACAAGATTGAAGGAGAGCCACCTGAACACTGTAAACTAGAAATTCTGGGATCCACATTTTGTGATTGTGTTGTGACATTGGTGAGCAAGTGTAGTAAAGACACTCACTCCCCAACCCTACCCACTGGATTACTGGCTTTGCTGGGCTGATGGTTTCTCTCTTGTTTCTTTGCAAAAATTTCAAAATAGCATCCCATTGTGGGATGGGGAATGTTTTCAGATTTGCAAGAGATGGGTGAACAGTTTGTTGGCTGACTTCAGCAGCTGCCAGAGAACACACTTTTTTATGCAGATGAAGATGCTCTTCTGAGTCTGGCAATGGGATCCTTCAGCAGTTTTCTTGCATAGTACAAAATGGAGTCCTATCACAGAGATGTTACTTGAACCTCAGTTACGGTTCAGTGCTAAACATGTGCAAGGCTGCACAGAGACTTGGGCAGGAACTGGCATCCGCCCCATGTTCCCACAGTAGGGGAATGCAGGGGCCGAAAGTGTAGGCAAAAACATACGAAAGCTAAGTTCCAAAGGGGTAGTTGTGTTAGTCTAGTTCAGTAGAACAAACAAGGAGTCCTGTGGCACTTAAAAAATAAAACATTTATTTATTGCATGAGCTTTCATGGGAGTAAATCCCACTGTGTCAGACACTTTGAAGATTTGTTAGTCTTTAAGAATTTGTTAGGCTGTAAGTGCCACAGGACTCCTTTTATGTTATACAAAAGCTAGTATCAAAGCAGAACTCAAAAGCTAGTATCAAAGCAGAACCCACGCCTCCTGTCCTCACAAGCAGGCAAAATCTGGGCAATTGACAAAAGTACCATGCTTTGATTGTGCTCAGGTGTGGATGGGGAGTGGATTTCTTTGGGGCCACCCTTGTACTATCAACCAGCTGGGTGGCCTTGGGTGAGTCACTTCCCCTCCTCTCCATGTTTCGATTTCCCAGTAGCAGTGATCTTATCTCCTTTGTAAAGTGCTTTGAGATCTAAGGAGGCAAAGTGCTAGATAAAAGTTGGTGACAGTAGATGCTGCTTCTGTCTCCAAAACGCTCTGCAGTGGTTCCATTCGCCCAGTCCATGCTCTCAGCTTTTCATGCCTACTGCTTTTCATTCCCCACATATGCTCAAGCATGAGTGGCAGGAGACTGTTTCTATCACTGAAAAGGACACCAAAAAAGCCTTAGGCAAGAAAACCACGGAGATGATTCACATATTCCATTTTCTGGTGGCTTCCCAGCCACTGACTTGGCCTGGCCACAGGATGTCACTCTGCGCTCACAAACAGCTCACAAAGGCTGCCTGGCATGCTTACCAGGCTTTTACATTACATGAACGCATGGTGATATTCCCATGCACATCAACTTCTGCACACTTGCACACCTGTGATGTGTTTCTCACACCACAGCAATGCTCCACTGCTTCCTTAACAATTTATTGGAGTGAAATCCTGACCTCACCAGCCTCCTCTGCCCAGGTATGAAGCATGGAGCTGGCTGACGTTTCCTCTATGCACAAACCCCAGGAGTTGCATTCACTGCCATTTACCAGCAGCTAAAACATCTGCAGTCTCCAGCCAGGCTAACCATGTTACTGTTCTAGCCCATAAGCAGTTGCTGCTGTGCTAGAGGTCTATCTGCTGTACATCCCTGGATACAGCCTATTTTTACAGCCCAGAATGCAAGCTCCTCAAATCCACATACACCCACATACCTCCTCTAAAGTTGTTGTCTCAAAGCCTGAGCATTCACAAGCTAGTCAGGAATTGCTTAGTTCCCAGAGTTCAAAGGTTCCTGGTGAAGAGCAGGGTAGGGGAGGAAAGAGACACGGGGCCTGTGAGGTGGCAGCTGGAGGTGTGGGGCAAGGTAAGGGTGTGAGCAAGCAATAGTTGAAGAGAAGCAAGGGTGCTATGTTATCTGCCCACTAGTGGCACCCTGGTGTGGTTATGCTCTGGCATCTAGTGAATTCCACTTTCAGGAAGTGTTTGGTGAGCGAGGACAGTCTATGTGTGGCGGAAGGAATACAGATGGAATGTTTGCTCTCTTCTGCTGGCACACAGGGCCTGGTGTCAGAAGTGAATTGGCATCTTTAGGGACATTAAATTAGAAACTAAGAATGTTGCAAACCAAACAAACAAACCCAGAGAAAAAATGATCCTGGCATTGTACCAGATGCCTGCCCCCCAGCAGATAATCACAAAAGAGGATGTGATTAGCAATTAGATGTTCCTTTTTAGATCACAATAGGAAATTGCAACAGGGCAACTGAATTTCAACTGAAAAGGAAACCAAAACAAGAGCAAAGGCTGCTGCATGCGTCAGCAGCTGAACGTGTAAAATCCTAGAAGTGCTCCTGAAATGTTTTCAGCCCCCAGACAATGTCAGATACTAAAGGGATCTTTTCAACAAGTATAATCAGGAAACTGGAGTAACAATAGATGAGTGTATTGCCAAATGGCACCAAATGACTGACTCATGTGGTTATTGAATCTCACAAGATGAACTAACTCGTGATAGGTTAGTGATGGGGATGAAAGATGCAGGAGTTTGAATGAGAATGCTGAGATAGCCCACGCTCTTGCTACCAAGAGCTATGGGCTTGTGTAAAGCTAGTGAGCCAGCTCCCATCCAAATGCAGAGCATAAGTGGAGCAGACACAGTGGTGGATAATTCACCAACCAGCACAGAGGAAGCATGAAAACCCTAGGGAAAATATCTCCAAATGCATAAGAGCGGAGATAAAAAAGCAAAGGAAAAGCTGAGGGGAAAAAGCATGGTTCTGGGGTTATATGCAATAACTGGGCGGGGGGGCCTCGGTGAGGAGAGCCGTTCGTGTCAGGACCGGAGAGTGGCCAGAAGGGAGCTGCCTCTCACCTGTAGCGCACCGCATGTTCGTGGGGAACCTGGTGCTAAATCATTTGTAGACGACCTGATTCTGGGTCAGGGTTTCATGCGTAGCAGAGCAGCTACCTCGCTGCGATCTATTGAAAGTCAGCCTTTGACACAAGACTTTGTTTTGAGGGAGTTTGGTGAGGCCACAATGGTGAAGAGGAGCCGCACTGCTTGTGCCAGCGCCCCTTCTGTTTCCTGTGCCGCTGTTTGTAGCCAGACAGACTGTCTGACCATGGATATTTCCACCCAGATCCTGGTGTGGATTTGCAGGGACTGTGGCCTTCATTTTCCTGCCACTGATGATCAGGCTAGGGAGATGAATCTATGTGATAGGTGCCTTCTGGTGGCATCTCTCCGGAAACAGGTAGGAGAGTTACAGGAGGAGGTGTCACGACTCAGGGGTATCTATGCCCTGGAAAAGTTCCTTGACAGTGTCCATGATGAGACCTGCAAGGAGGAGGTCCCTATCCTGGTGCCAAGGGCTACTGCCACAGCTCTGGAAATGGATGGGATGCCCATGGCAGAGGAAGGACACTGGCAGCTGGTCACCTCTGGCAGCAGACAGTGCTCCACGCCTGCTCACATCCCACCATCCATTGTGGTGAGGAACCGTTATGCGGTGCTGGACACAAGGAAGGAGGTAGAGGAGATGCCATCCACCCCAAAGGCTGGGCAGATCACAGCCACCTCACCTAAGAGGAAACATAGGGTTGTGGTGATTGGGGACTCACTCCTGAGAGGAACGGAGGCACCCATCTGTCGCCCTGACAAGGCCTCTAGAGAGGTATGCTGCCTGCCAGGTGCCCGTATCTGTGATGTAATGGAGGGATTGTCAAAAATCATCCACCCCTCAGACTACTACCCCATGCTTCTTATCCATGTGGGTACCAATGATACTGCGAGAGGTGATCCTCAGCAGATCAAAGGTGACTTCAGGGCTCTGGGAGCGAGGGTGAAGGAGTTTGGAGCACAGGTGGTGTTCTCCTCGATCCTTCCAGTCAAGGCTAGAGGCCTGAGGAGAGACAGATGCATCCTAGAGGTGAATGCCTGGCTGCAAAGATGGTGTGGTCAGGAGGGATTTGGCTTCCTTGACCATGGAGTACTGTTTCAGGACAGAGGATTGATAGGCAGAGATGCCCTTCACCTGTCCAGAAAGGGGAAGAGCATATTTGGGCACAGACTGGCTGACTTAGTGAGGAGGGCTTTAAACTAGCTTCAACGAGGTAAGGAGACCAAAGCCCACAGGTAAGTGACAATGTGGGTGATCTGGGGGAAGGGATGGAACTTGGGGGGTGCTGGGACTGTAGCACCAGGAATAAAAGGGAAGGTGGCTGGAACATGGGGGGGGGGAATCAAATAAATGTCTTAAGTGCTCTACTGAAGCCCCAATACGTGAGGAGAGTGGGGGAGGAGAACTCCAAGAAAAAATGCAAGGAGGTATATGTAATAAAATTGAAAATCAAAATGCCACAATAGGGCAATCGGCCGGGTAGCTTAGATGTCTATACACTGATGCGAAGAGCCTGGGAAATAAGCAAGAAGAATTGGTAGTAGTAGCGCAGACAAGGAACTATGATATCATAGGAATAACGGAGATGTGGTGGGATAGTTTGCATGACTGGAGCTCTGCCATGGATGGGTATAAGCTGTTCAGGAAAGACAGGCAGGGAAGAAGAGGGGGAGGAGTAGCACTATATGTAAAAGAGCTCTATGACTGCTCAGAGCTCCATTATGGAAGTGGAAGCATGCCAATAGAAAGTCTGTGGGTTACACTGAGAGGGGAAAGCAACAAGGGGGATGTTGTGGTGGGTGTCTGCTATAGACCACCAGGCCAGAAGCAGGAGGTGGATGAGGTGTTCCATGGACAACTAGCGGAAGCTTCTAGATCACAAGCCCTGGTGCTCATGGGGGACTTCAATCACCCTGACATCTGCTGGGAGGCCAATACAGCAGTGCATGGGCAATCCAGGAAGTCTTTAGAGAGTGTTGGGGACATCTTTCTGGTACAAATGCTGGAGGAGCCAACTAGGGGCCTTGCACCTCTTGACTTGCTGCTCACAAACAGGGAAGAATTGATCAGGGACGTAGAGGTAAATGGCAAACTAGGCAGTAGTGACCATGACATGGTTGAGTTCAGGATCCTGATTAAAGGAAGGAAGGAAAGAAGCAAAACACAAACCCTGGACTTCAAAAAAGCAGATTTTGGCTCCCTCAGGGAACTGATGGGCAGGATCCCTTGGGAAGCTAATCTGAAGGGGAAAGGAGTCCAAGAAAGCTGGTTATATTTTAAAGAAACCCTGCTAAGGGCACAGGAAGTTGCCATTCCAATTAGGAGAAAGAACAAACGTGAGGCAGCCAGAATGGCTTAGGAGAGAACTCTGCTCTGAGCTTAAACATAAAAAGGAAGCTTACAGGAAGTGGAAGCTTGGTCAGATGACCAAGGAGGCATATAAAGATATTGCTAGGGACTGCAGGGATAAAATCAGAAAGGCCAAAGGGCAAATGGAGTTGTGGGTAGCAAGGGATGTAAAGGATAACAAGAAGGGATTCTACAAGTATGTTAGTAACAAGAAGAGGATCAGGGATGGTGTAGGTCCCTTGCTGAATGGGGCAGGCATCCTCGTGACAGAGGATGAGGGAAAAGCTGAAGTGCTCAATGCATTTTTTGCTTCAGTTTTCACAGGCAGGGTCAGCTCCCAGCCCACTACCATGGGTGTGGCAGGCTGGAGAGAAGAAGAGAGGCCCTTGGTGACGGAAGGTCAGGTTAGGGACTGCTTAAAGAAGCTGGATGTGCACAAGTCCATGGGCCGGACAAACTGCATCCAAGGGTGCTGAGGGAATTGGCCGATGAGATAGCAGCACCGCTGGCCGTTATCTTTCAAAACTCATGGAGAACGGGGGAGGTGCCAGAGGATTGGAAAAAAGCAAATGTAGTGCCTGTTTTCAAGAAAGGGAAAAAGGCGGATCCAGGGAATTACAGACCAGTCAGCCTCACCTCAATCCCTGGAAAAATTATGGAGCAGGTTCTCAAAGAATCCATCCTAAAACTCTTAGAGGAAAATAAAGTGATCAGGAACAGTCAGTATGGATTTACCAAGGGTAAATCATGTCTGACCAATCTCATCTCCTTCTATGATCAGATGACCGGTTTTCTGGATGCAGGAAGAACCATTGATGTCATATACCTTGATTTTAGCAAGGCTTTTGATACAGTTTCCTACAGCATTCTCACTGGCAAATTAGAGAAGTATGGGTTGGATAGGTGGACTATAAGGTGGATAGAAAACTGGCTAGATCAACAGTTTCAGCATGTAGGAATCAATGGTTCCATGTCTAGCTGGCAACCAGTAATGAGTGGTGTGCCCCAGGGGTCAGTCCTGGGGCTGGTTCTGTTCAACATTTTCATCAATGATCTGGATGATGGAATAGACTGCACTCTCAGTAAGTTTGTGGATGACACCAAGCTGGGGGGACCAGTGGACACATTGGAGGGCAAGGACAGGATTCAGGGAGACCTAGATAAATTGGAACAGTGGGCCAATAGAAATCTTATGAGGTTCAATAAGGACAAGTGTAAAATCCTGCACTTGGGACAGAAAATCCCATGCACTGCTACAGGCTGGGGAACATTCAGCTAAGTAGCAGCAGTGTAGAAAAGGACCTGGGGGGTCATGGTGGATGGGAAGCTAGATATGAGTCAGCAGTGTGCTCTTGCGGCCAAAAAGGCCAATGGCATACTGGGCTGCATCAAAAGAAGTATTACCAGCAGATCGAGGGATGTGATCATTCCCCTCTATTCTGCACTGGTAAGACCACATCTAGAATACTGTGTTCAGTTTTGGGCTCCCCACTACAAAAAGGACAGGGACATGCTAGAGAGAGTCCAGCAGAGGGCAACCAAAATGATTAAAGGGCTGGAGCACAAGCCCTATGAGGAGAGACTGAAAGCATTAGGCTTATTTAGTCTGCAGAAGAGAAGATTGAGGGGGGATTTGATAGCAACCTTCAACTACTTGAAGGGATGCTCCAAGGAAGATGGAGCTCGACTGTTCTCGGTAATAACAGAGGACAGAACGAGGAACAATGGTCTCAAGTTGCAGTTAGGGAAGTCAAGGCTGGATATTAGAAAAAACTTTTATTAGGCGAGTGGTGAAGCATTGGAATGAGTTGCCGAGGGAGGTGGTGGAATCTCCATCTCTGGAGGTGTTTAAGGCCCGGCTGGACAAAACCATGACTGGGATGGTTTAGTGGGAGTGGTCCTGCCTCTGGCAGGGGGTTGGACTAGATATCCTATGAGGTCCCTTCCGACCCTATGATTCTATGAACTGTGGCTGGAGAAATTGATATGCCAAGGCTTGCAGACAAGAAAAGGCAAAAATGCATGCTGTCAAGGAGGCAAGCAGTGACTTGTAGGAGAGATTTTGCATGTGATATTAATGAGGTGCAAAACAGCAGACATTAATGGTTTGTAAAGCTCAGACTAGCACTCTGCACACAAAGAAACAGGAAACAATGTGAATGAGATAGTGGAGTATCACTGAACATAGAAGGCTATGATGACTTCCTCAGCATTATGCAGAGAAGAAAGTGCAACCAAGCAAAGCAAAATTAAAATGATCTGAATAGTATTGTAGGTAAGAGACAAGAAGTAATTCTTCTGCTCTACTCAGCCCTGATTAGGCCTCAGCTGGAGTATTGTGTCCAGTTCTGGGTCCCCCATTTCAGGAAAGGTGGAAAAATTGGAGAAAGCCCAGAGAAGAGCAACACGAATGGTTAGAGATCTGGGACACTTGACTTATGAGGGAAGATAAAAAGAGCTGGGTTTGTTTAGTCTGGAAAAGAGGAGACTGATAGGGGACATGATAACAGTTTTCAAGTACCTAAGAGGTTGTCACAAGGAGAAGAATTGTTCTCCTTAACTGCTGATGATAGGACAAGAAGCAATGGGATTAAATTACAGCAAGGGAGGTTTAGGTTGTACATTAGAAAAAAATTCCTTACTGTAACCACTGGAATAAATTGCCTAGGCAGATTGTGAAATCTCCACCACTGGAAGTTTTTAAGAACAGATTAGACAAGCACCTGTCAGGGATGGTTTAAGAGGGTACTTAGTCCTGCTGTGAATGCAGGGGACTGGACTCGTTGACCTCTTATGGTCCTTTTCAGTTTCTGTGATTCTATGAAAGTAAGGTACAAGCAAAATACCAGCAAAAAGTACATGGCTAGAAATTTCAGTTAGTACAGACAACACAGAAGCCATTGCTTTCGCTTAAAATAAATTAATTCATGAGCTTATGAATGCTAAACCTGGGACAAAAGATTCAGACAATAAACCCAGAAGCAAAACAAAACAAAAAAAACCTTCCAGCAAAACTGCTGAAAGATGACCATGATAACCTTCCTTGATGCCTGGCTGGGGACAGTTGTCCTATGGCAGGGGTAACATTCAGCTTGGGGGCATGCTGGAATGGATGGAACAAGAGGGAGCAACAGACAGTTGCGGGGCATGTGGAAAGGAGCATGAGGGCTTCAGCACAATAATGCCATGTCTGAGATGTATGAGAAGGTGTGTGCATGAAGGAAATGGGATTGGTGGATGGCATCTGGGGCTCAGGTTAAAGAGATCTAGCCAACCCAGAAAGGATTTGTTTAAAAATAGAGGCATTAACAGTTATTCCAGAGGCACTCTCTCCACACTCACCTAATTTCCTCTGATGTTGCCTCTGCTTTTACAAGTCCCTATTTAGTCTCTCTGTTGTTGCTTCATGAGAAACACACACAAACAAGAGAGGACCCTGATGGGGTGCAGGGAAGCTGTGACATGGTCCTGCTACAGTGCCCTCAAACCAAAAAGACCTCTCCCCAGTTGTAGGCCTCCTGACATGAGCATTGTCTAGCAGTGGTGGGGTTGTGGAGTCGTCGGTCGCTTTTGGAAGATGGGGTGTCAAATTCAGCTCTCAGTCGCACCAGTGTAAATGGGTAGGGACTCCACTGACTTCAGTGCCATAGAAGAGCCCAAAGTTTGTCTGGTGAGTAGATGGAGAGGCCAAACAAGGTGCCCTTCCCATGGATTGGATGGCAGGTCCGGCTGTAGGTCTGTGGTAGCCACCGCTGGACTGGCTCTCAAAAACAGAGACTAGGGGAGCTTTCCAGCCTTTTATCTGAGGTAGGTGGGTGCTAAGGGAGCCTGAGAGGGTGCCAGGGGTTAGCAGTTCTGTAATTTTCCCAGACTGTGGACATCCAAAGTTCTCCACTGTTACAAACTCCAGAGCCTCCTTCTCTGAGCTTCCTTGAAGTGATGCTCAACCCTTCCCTGGGAGGAGGCCTTCAGAGCTTCTCCAGACCACTGGTACCACGTCTCAGCTGATTTGGCTCATGCCTTCAAGGTTGCCCATTCAAACTAAGCCACCCATAAGTTTATGTGTCCTAGCCCAGGAAGCACCAAACCCTGCTTCTTCTGCACCAGCCTGATTTAGCGACATCAGCAGAGTCAGCTCCACAGGCTACCTGCCTCATGCAGAAGTAAATAGGCTCTGATGACACCAGTGCAGGGCTTATCCAAGCCAAAGGCATGGCCTCTTCCTGTTCCAGAGTGGGCACCCTCTCAGCCAGCATCTGCTGCCGGGAGAGATTTAAAACTTACTGTCTTTAGGAATTTGGGTTGTGCCCCAGGGAATACATGGCCTGTTGCTTCAGTAGCATTTAGATGTGTCACTCTGAAGCAGGATGGCAGCCAAGTGCCTCCCAATCAACCCTTTCACATCGACCTCCATCCCACGGTTGTGTTTCTCTCAGCTCGATGCCCACCTCACATCCTGGAGAGGAGACCATGGGAAGAGCTGCCCACTGCAGAAGCTGGAAATGTCACTGCCTGTACCTTCCCAGAGCAGGAAGGGAAGCCAGAAAGAGGCACGTGCAGAAGGAGAGGGAGTTTGTGGTCCATTACGTGGCCCTGCAGGAGACAGTTCTTCAAGGGGAGAGGGAAACCTGGCAATAGCCAAGGAGTTTGGCTACATGTGACTGAATATCCTGAGATTATCCCTACCTCCTTCTCAGTGCCCTGTCCCCACCAGTTATCTCCCATTTGCTTCTTCCAACCCAATGCATGTCATACCTACTCCCACTTTCTCCCCAGCAAACCTCTGTATTTCTACTTTTATGTCACCCACCTTCTATGGATTTCCTTTCCCCACCAATTTCTGTGGTTTCCTTCTCCCTCTGCCTATTTTTATATTTCAGTCAAGCAATTAAATAACTTAATTCCCTTCTCCATGTCTGTCACAAGTTCTTTTGACGTCAGGTTGCAGAGCAGAAGTCAAGATTTGAGATTCCTTAGGAATTTGAGCCGTTTGATTAATCAAAATAGAATTTAAAAGGCAAATGCGAAATTACAGACACCAGAGCCAGAGGCGCTTTTATGATACTGTCATACAGTTTAAAAGATTGAGCGTAACACAAAATGTTAACTCTTCTCAAGAAAGAGAAGATTATGAATCATGCTTTTATTCCTTAAATTTAATCTCACAGTGGTGAAATTAGCACCCAAATGTATCCCCTGGGTAAACTTGATTCTAAGGCTTCATCCGCAATCAATCCCACAAATGTCAACTAACACTTACTTACTATTCTTTGAATAGGCTATTGATCCTAAATATAGAGCCTGCAGTTGAGCAGCCAGCTACGTGCCACTCTGCAATATAACCACGTTGGGTTCAATACCTATCGAGATACATTGCCATCAACAATTTTGGAGCCTGTATAGGCAAGTACACTCAACTGTAAATCTAAAATTACTATTTGAAGGGTTAGACAATTAATTACAGAAAGGGGTTAAGTTAATTTAAAATGGCCATCTCAGGCAATGAAAATAAATCTGAGACCAAATCTTCATCCTAAATATACTAAAAAAAATCACATGTACTTAACCATGGCCTGCGGATAGTTTAAATTTATTTTGCTGTGTTTTATATCAGCAATCTAGAGTCCTCAGCTTACCACAAAGACTTAAATAACTGTAGCAAAGGTCAACAACAATCTGAAAATCATTTCACGTTTTAAGCCACTTGTCACTTTCTGGTGCTCACAAATCATGTGTCTAGGCTCTGGTTTCTTTCAACATGAAGCAGACAGCTTTCTTTGAGTTATCTTTGTAATGCACTTCTTATTAGAACTTATGCTATTCTGAATCAGAACAGCTAGTTATTCCATCTCAGCATGTTTCAATCACACAGTGACTTAATATTATTTCTCGACATGCACTGTCAATTTTTTTTTTCTAGCAAGCTGCAAATGCATTTTACCCTGAGAACAATCACGGCATTTCTAATACATATTTTATAATACAGAGTCCTTGATGGGGTGGTAGCCAGTTCCTTTTGTGAGCTGCCATTTGCAGGTGAAAGTCCTTTCTAGAAGTCTCTTTTAATGCTCTGATCTTCAGCAGTTTCTCTGTCTTCTTTGATGCTTTAAGACTCAAGCCGCACAAAGGACAGGAGCGAATTAGCTGCTTACTTGTCACTTAGCTCCACAGCAGAGCTGAAGATAATTAATGAAATGGCATGGTGTAACACTGGCTCTTTCCTGGCTTTGTCACCTTTGGATTTTCCTTTCCATTGTGCCATTTAAATCACCACGGGGGGGACGGGGACCCAGATGCTATGGGGATGGGACAGGAGATGCTCTGTCTCAGCCAAAGCAAGGAATAGGTCATGTGCACCCTGTTAATATTACAGTCTCACCCCTGGCAGTGGGTGGGGTGGTGTTGAGCTTCCTGCCGCTTGCAAGGGGAGATTGCTTTAGCTCGCCATAGTCCAGCGGCTCAGGGTTCAAGGAATCGCTCTATGCATTTTGTCCTCAGGTTTTGACTGTAAAATAGGTACTTGCCCCCCTCAAGGCTACAACAAGGACGCACACAATTTAACCACCACATGGGGTGAACTCCAGTTATAGAAGTGACAACAGCAGCCACCCTGGGGAAGCATCCTTTGCTGGGGAAATGCTGACTACCCCTGACTGCTCCCTGGCTTCTTCTAGCAGAAATCATCACTGATAACGAAGATGACAAGGATGCTCCCTCTGTGCCCCGTCTGTGCCCCTAGCACCACATGGACTGCTTGGCCATTGGCTCTGCCATCCGAGTTTCTGAAGGCTGCCTCTTTGAGTCCCATGCTATACCTCTGATGGCCGTGCAAACCCCAGGACACTGAACAGAGCACACCAATGGTGTTCAGAATGACCTGAGCCCTTGGCCCTAATACCTGAGCCATCAGCCACTTTTGTCAAGAAGGTCTCTTTAAATGTGTGTAGGGTCTGGGGGTAGATATTCAGGAGAATTCCAGGCTACTCAAGTTTGTGAAGAACTAGGAAAAGATATCATTCCTTGCATCAGAAAGGGACAATAGAGCCAACCCTGGGTTTGTACTGTGTGGGGTTGCTAAGAGGCCATGTCTGTCACCAGGTACCACTTAAATCTATATCAGTTTGCAGATGCACCTGAAGAGGGGCACAGAGTTTAACAATCCTCTGCAGTGACCTGGAAAAGGGGGTAAACAGGGAGGCAGCAAAATCTGCAGATGATACACAGTATAGAGCTGCTTAAGTCCAAAGCAGAGCGCAAAAGCTTGGAAAGTTTTCACCTGGGTGCCTGAACAACAGAATTGCAGACGACCTTCAGTGTTGATAAGCACAAAGTCTTGCATGCTGGAAAAAAGGAGTGTCGTGGCCCTGGGGGAAGACCCAGGGCATGGGCATGGCCCTGCCCTCGCAGCCCTGATTCTCCGCCTGGGCCTGATCTGGCCTCAGGCTCCTGCTGCTGCCAGCCTGGCCCTGGATCCCCCCACCAGGGACGGGGTCGAGAGAAGCAGGCACCGCCACAGGGCGCCTGGCCTGAATTCCTGGCCGGGGACTGGCCTGGGGGCGACAGGCGCTGCCATGGGCAGCCCAGCCTGGGATGGGGCCAAGAGAGGCAGGCGACGCCATGGGGGGCGGGCCCCGGATCTCTGGCCGGGGACTGTGACTGGAGAGGCAGAGGCTGCCCCAGACATTCGGGGCACTGGGACTCGGGGCACATGCCCTGTGTGCCAGGTGCCAGCGACACCCCTGCTGGAAAACACAATCCCAACTGTATATATAAAATGATAGGTTTAAAATTAGCTGTTACCACTGAAGAAAGAGATCTTGGATTCATCGTGGAGAGTTCTCTGAAAACACCCACTCAATGGCCAGCGGCAGTCAAAAAAGCTATCAGAATGCTAGGAACCATTAGGAAAGGGATAGATCATAAAACAGTAAATTCCATAATGCCCCTATATAAATCCATGGTACTCCCACACCTTGAATACTGTTTGCCATTCTGGTTGGTCCATATCAAAAAAAACTCAAGAGATATATTAGAATTGGAAAAAATACAGAGCAGGTAACAAAAATGGAACAGCCTCCATATGGGGAGAGATTAAAAGGACAGGGACTATTTAGCTTCAAAAAGAGACACCTAAGGGGAAGGGGATGTGATAGAGACCTATAAAATCAGAAATGGTTTGGAGAAAGTGAATAAGGGAGTTTTATTTGCCTTCAGCACACAAAGCAGGCGTCTCTCAATGTCACAGGCAGCTGGTTTAAAACAAACATAAAGAAATGCTTCAGCATGTGAAACTCTTTGCTAGTGGTTCTGTGAAAGCCAAAAGTATAACGGGGTTCAAAAAAGAGTTAGATACATTCACGGAGGATAGGTCCATCAATGGCTATTAGCCAAGATGGTCAGGGACACGTGTTAGAAGCTGGCACTGGAGGACAGGGGTGGAGGACTCAATAAACTGCCCTGGTCTGTTCATTCCCTCTGGTGCCAGCAACTGTTGGAGGACAGGATACTGGGCTAAATGGACCACTGGTGTGAGCCAGTCTTCCTGTTTGCATGTTCTTACGAGAGTTTAAACACTAAATATACCTTCAGGAAATCAAGTCCTTCACCAGCCTGACCTTACTGACTTTCAGCTGAGTGTGCAGAGACCCTAGCAACATCTGGGCTAGTCTAAATCTTCCGTTTTCCATGGTTGACCTATAATGGGGGCTGGCAACCCATGGCTCCGGAGCCACATATGGCTGTTGAACTGCAGCCACAAGGCTCTGGGGATGCTCGGTTGTAGTAGGGCGCCCAGCCGCCCCCCCACCCTCCCACCACATGAGCATGAGGCAGCTGAGTGGAAGCAATGCGGACCCTAGCGCTCCTGGGAGGTGTGGGCTGCTGGGGCCCTTGGCTGTGCCACCCGCCCTCCCTCCGCTCCACTGGCAGGGTGGAGCAATGCTCCACGCCTACCCTCAACCAGCCCGCCTCCCAAATGTCTGGCGTGGACCTGCAGCTTGCCAGGGTGGGGCCCTGAAGCAGCCTGCTCTGGAGTTCAGGCTGCTTCATCCCCAGCTACCCCAGGGCTGAATGGGCCTGATTGAGGGCCTGGGGGCAAGGCAGCCTCTGTTCAGCTCTGGGCTGACTGGGGATGAAGCAGCCTGACCTCTTTGGAGCGGGCTACTCCAGGGCCCTGACCCTGGAAGCCACAGCTCTGCATTGGCCATTCTTCTACCCCTAGCGAGGTGCAACCAGCTGGGATGGGGGGGATCGCTGCTCTGCCCCATCAGCAGAGCTCAGGGAGGGCAGGCAGTGCAGCCTCTGGCCCTGGCGGCCCACACCCTCCCCATGAGCGCTTGGGTCTACTGCATTTCCTCTCGCTGCCTCGTGCTCATGCGGTGGGAAGGTGGGGGAATGGCTCTTCTCCTCTTTTGGGGTGCCAACCTCTGACCTAGAAGCAACGCCGGCACTAATGACACCTGTGGGTTTTTCTATACTGCAGTCACAGGGGTGAGTGGAGCTCACGCAGGTACCTTTGAGCTTGCTTTGATCTCGCTTGCTTGGGTCCTAGTGACACTGTTCTTGTGCCAGCTAGTTCCACAAGTAATTATGCAAGGTGCTAGGTAGTCTTGTGTAGCCCGCAATGCACTATGGTCGCTGCCCTGCTCTGGGAACCAAGCTAACTAAAGTGGCTTGTCTGCTCATGTTGTTGTGGTGCCTTGTGACTGCGGTATAGATCAATCTGCTGTGAGCGCTGGCTGTCGGTGAAATCAGGGATGTACCAAATGAACATTTTAAAAGGTGGAAAGATCTTATTCAAAGGGCTGGAGTGTGTCTGGCTTCAAACATGCCTGGCAAACTGTCTTATGTTATCCCAGAGAATCAACATTTTCTACACTGCAGGTAGAAATTGCAGCGGTTGACCACGGGGAAGGGAACGCTTGGGCTGGGGCAAACAGAGATCTGTCTTGGCTAACATGGTTTCGAACACCCTTTAAATGCGGTGTAGACACAGAGGCATATCTCCTTGGCCTCAGGAAGGAAAGGACAGTCTGCCAAAGCAGCCGTACCAAAGCATCTCCCTGTAATGGAGTGACTCTCTCACGCTGGCACTGAAAGGATTAAGGGGAGCTGGTACGTACAATTAAGCCCCTGTTTGCTACTACAGGTGTGGGCAGGCCCAATTTAAGAGGAAGCCCAGGCAAAAAGGAGCTGGGGTGATTAGGGAAGAAAGTCAGATGCAAAGGGACCATAGAGAAACAGTGATGTAACAACAAGGCAAGAGGGGGGTTTGGGAACAACTTTTGAGCAGTAGAGGGAAACAGTGAAGTATTTTTTGAGACCCTCTCCGCTGAATCAGCAAGGAGGTAGTAGGGGATAGGGCTGAATAGACAGACCCTGCCTGTTCATTAGAGAATCCCTGGGAGGGTCTGGGTTCCCTGGACAGGTGATATGGAGCCCACTGACATGAGGAATTTTGAGAGCCCTCAGGTAGGAGGGAGCAGGGGCCACAGTCTTGGGACTCAGAGTTGGATGCTGAAGACCTGATGAAAGGACAGCTTGTTGGACTCTTTGTCCCCCTCCAGGGAGCAGCAGACTGAACATGACCTAGCTGGAGAGTTGTTTCGTGTGAGGAGGCAGACCACTGGAGGGCTGTGGGCTGAAGACAGCCTGCTACAGTAAGTCCGTTCTTCTACAGCTATTGCAGGGGGAGAGCATGCTGTTGGAAAATGAAGTATTATGACTCCACAGGTCTCAACTGGGCATGTGGTACTCTAGGAAAGGCTACTCTTTGTTTGCCCAACATTGGCCCTAGTAAGGATCCTTATATCCCTGTGAAAGCTGCCCATCCAGTGCAGGCCAGTGGGATCTCGTGGACTGGGTGTTGCTAGGATCACTGTTATGTCATAGGACTGCCCTCTCAGGAACTGTCTGCAGGACTAGCTAATCCAGTGATTGCTTTGCCACCCAGGGAGGAACAGTATACAGGCCATGCAGTGACTGAAGGCTATCTTAAGCCATATTGTGTTCCAGGGCTGCTGGTCCTGGCTCTACAGAGCAGGTCTTGCAAAGGGTGAATTCTGCTGTTGGGAACCCTTCTATGCTTTTAAAAGAGGCCTTCTGTGCCTAAATGCTTGTGTGATGGTAAATGGTATGATGCGTAAATTTGCATGACAAAAAGCACTCCCAGATCAGTTAAGATGAGTCTGTGTAGGACAGCATTACATTTGTCCCCCTCTCCTGTAGATACAAGACCATGACAGTTAGCATTAGCGAAGTGCCAGCATTGAACATCATAGGACAGGATTAAAGCCCTTTTTCAAGTGATAGGATCCTGTCTTCTATGCTCCTGTTCTGCTTACTGCACATGACTGAGAAGAAAGGGTTATGAGGAAGCAGAGTGTGACAGTCTATTGGAGGCCCGGCATTGGGAGACAAGAGACCAGGTCTTGAATCTAACACTGATACTGAGTTGCTGGGTGGCTGTGGGCAAGTTACTTCCCCTTTCTGCACCTCAGTTTCTCCTCCCACCCTTCATTTGTCTTGTCTATTTAGCATGTCTGCCCTTCGTGGCAGAGATTACTTCTTGCTATGTAAGTGTAGTGTCAGCAGAACAGGCCCTGATTTTAGCTGTAGGCTCCAGATGCTACTGTTACCAGATTTACCCATCATCACCTTGGGGTACACTCATTTATTTGGGTTATATTCCTTGTAGCGGATTGGTGGTGGTTTGTAATCCTATTCATGCATTCTTTGTGTTGCTGGTGTTCTCATATGGATCTTACCTTCTCCCTTCTGCAAGTCCCCTCCTGGCGACGCTACCATGCAGCTATGTTCCCTCTAAGCTGTGCACGTGTGCGGATGCATGCAGGTCATGAAACCCACGCGCGCAACAAAGTAAAGCATGCACAAAAAAAAATTCAACACTGCTAATATTTTACTGCTATTTTAAGAAGGCAGTTTTGAGTAGCATGTTTCAAATAAGGTTTTGTAATTTAATAATTTCTATCACCATATCAAAATAAAATTTAAATATTATTTGCATCATACGCACTTGCTTCATTGCACTCACAAGTTTGACCACAGTAACAGGAGTGTACACAAATTTGGACACTAGTTCTGAAAATTTGCATGGAAGAAATTTTTTGCACACACAGCCTATGAAGAGTTAGAGGGACCATTGCTGTGCAGGACCTAAATTTCCTAGGGCTGGGTTCCTCCAGCTTCAGACTCAAACAAACACCCACATATACGCACACACATTCACTGATTGACAACACATGTCTAAGTGAACAGGGTCTATCAGCACTCTCAGGCTGACCCCTTATTTCATCCCTGGACTTAGCAGGGTTTAACAGCACTTCCAAGCTGCCACTCTGGATTGCGACTGACAGCACACTATAAGAGAGTACGTATGAGCAGACTGGGTCGAATGGTACTTTTAAACTGCCATCCTTATGTGCTCCTGGATTCAGCAAGCTGGGCACAGCAGCATTTCCAATATTCCATAGGTTCAGCATGTTGCTATCCCCATTTTTTCTCTCCAGTTGTTCTAGTAGTACTCCCCTTGATGAGCAAACCCTACTGGATTTTGGGGTGTTCCAGGGATCTTTGGCTTAGAGTCAAATAAGAGAAGTGTTGCTGCAGAGTGAAACAGGGAAAGTGAGAACACAAAAGAGTAAACGAAGTTCAGACTCTGGCAACCAGCTTGATTGTAAGTGGTTTTATTGCCAGGTATATAAAACTTATGATATTGGTAGTAATATTCACACAAGGAGAGAAAAACAACCAAACAATTACAATATTACATCATTTCAGCTGAGGTATTGGGTAGACCCTAGCCCAAGTTTGATTACAAAGGTCAGGTTTAGAAAGTTTTATATGAGGATGGGAGAAGGGGGTGGGAGTGGAAAGAGATCGAATTGTGTCTGTGGGTGGGAAGATGTGGGCTTGATCAGATGAGAGAGTTGTGATCTCACCATTCAGCATAGCTTGAACCAGTCAAAGGTTCCCAGGAGACAGGTTTAGAGTCTGGAGTCCTGAGACAGGCAGAGCCCCCAACATGATCTGTCAGGAAAAGGTGATGTGCCACTGATGCAGCTTTTGGATCCAGAACAAAGTCTTGAACTTGGGTAGGAGTCTGTACAGGGAAGAAACAATTGTTCTAGGGAGAACACCAGATTTTTTTATAGGCAAATGATGATTCAAAGGAGAAGCAGAGTTGTTTTGTTTAGGTTGGACAACAGGAACTGATCATTCCTGGCTATGGGCAGCCTTCCTTCAAAGGAGCTGACAAGACAGTTGGGTAGATTAAGTGTTTTGGCTGTCAAGGATCTCTGACTAGAATTGGTGTGATAAGTGCTGAGTTGTGTGTATTCAGCATGCATTAACATCTGGAACAGAGAAATCCCATCATACTGTGCTTTCCCGCTTTGCTGCCATTCCCAGAGTTCAGTGTGAGTCCTGCCTTAGAGCTTGGTTCTCTATTTGGGTATGCTAATAGAGATGTTTTCTTGTTCCATCTTTGATGCAAATAAGGCTCTGTACAGTGTTTTCCATTTTGTGAGCTAATGGCGATGATGCCTTCATACAGCTTTGATGTAGATGAAGCTAGGGGAGTTGCTATCCTCTTGCCCTTGTCTAGAAGGGTTTAGGTGCATCTCCTACTGCTTTTTTCATTGCTTTTGGTCAGTTCATCTTTATGGGCTGGACTCTGGTTCAAACAGAGGTTGGGGTGGAGTGGGGTTCAGGTGAGTCAGAAAGTAGGGGTTTTGAACCCTGGTTCCTTAGGAGAACAGAGCTAGCAACAGGGAAGTTGCTGGTGCCAGACTCACAGGACTCGAGCCCCAAGTCCCAGTGCCCGAGCCCCAGGTCCGCTGCCGAGCCACTGGTGGCAGCGGCTGCAGCAGCGGTGCATGAGCCCCGAGTCTCAGCGCGCAAGCCCTGGGTCTTTTCCGAGGCCAGCAGTGCTCCTGGCTAGCAGGTAACGCTACTGTAATAAGGGGATGTAGAGGGCCAGGTTTTTCTCTCCTTGGAGTACATCTGAACTGCACTACAGATAACAGATTGGAGGAGGACGCTTAATCTGTTTCAGCGGGGAGGATGGCCTGATGCATTTGACTCTGGCTTCCCAAATTTAGCTGGAATTTGTTAATTCTAACTAATAAGTTTGAATGTAGTTCGAACTACATTCAAATTTATTGGTTCGAAATAACAATTTGGACTAAGTCAGATTACAGTTAATTCAATTTAATCCATTTTGTTAATTTGAACTAACCACCCTTAGTTCAAACTAACAAAGTGGACTTAAATGTCTACACTGTGCCAGGTTTGAGCTAAGGATTGAACTAAGGGTTTAGTTCAACCTGAAGGGCAGGTTTTACCAGTTCAAACTAAGCTTTCATTAGTTCAAATTGAGGAATTCCTTAATTCAAACTAATGAAAGCCTGGTATAGATGGGACTAAATTAGTTCAAATTATGCCTCCATAATTCGAAGTAACTTGCATGTGTAGACATAGCCATTGGCATCAGTTTAAAGCAACATGGGGAACAGTCAAGAGTGGTCTTTAGGCCACAGATGAAGGCTTTGAGATGAAGTGGCCTTGACTGTGTAAGACCTGGAGTAAGCTTTTCAAAAGCACCTTGCAAGTTAATGGGACTCAGACTCCTGCGTGGTGGGTCCCTAAATACCTGGGAGCCTCTGGATCTGAAGTCACCTTTACAATGAGACTTGGGCTTCTAACTCATTTAGGAAGTTTTACCTCTGGTCTTTCAGCCCACAGAAAAGGTGGCCATCCTAACTATTGGCCAGGGTGTCACCAAGCCCTAGATTAAAGGTGTGAGATGTCACAAGAATATGAGAGTAGCATCAAAGTGAATCCTGCCTCCCTGGACGATGAAAATACCCCCTACTCTGTAAGAAACATGGTTTGCTTTGCTAGGAGACAGGGCAAACTGACCTAAACTAGATTCTCTTCTTGTGTTCCAACAACATGGCCCACTTCTGTGCTAGCCATGAGGCGGTTAGCTTCCAGGAAAGCTGTTTCTTTTTTGTTTGTGAGGCTGCTTTTTTTCACAGGGGGAGGAAAAAGAGACAATTACCTATACTTATGTAACACTTCGGCGAGGGCAGGCTGGCAGAACAAGGGCTAGGTTCTATACCTAGGGGTTTCCCAATAATGTAGCACCACCAACCAGCTTGAGCCCCACCCAGATATCTGTTCCCTGGGCACCCCAAAGGGGTAAGGCTTCCCCACTCACAAGCATGAGTCTGAGTGTAGTAAGCAGAACTTTTAATAGTAGTAAGACAGAGTGTAAAAGGCCAAATAACAGAAATCAGTGCTGATCTAGCAAATCAGTACAGAGCAAAGTTCCCAGCAACCCACACTGCATAACAGAACATACAAGGTAAACTCACTAGCAAAAATCTGCACCGATCTGGAGAATCAGTGCTAACTAGGCTCCCAACCAATCCTAGGGTACATAGGGAATGTTTTTCACACCAGCTGTCTGCCAACACCACCTACTGGTCACTCACTTCATCCAATAGCACTGTCCCTTGGCTCTGCCTACTGTCCTCCAGCTCCGTCCACCAGTCACTCACACCACTGAGCTTGCCGCTAGCTGCTCTCACCATCCACTGGCTCCACCACACCATCCACCAGCTCCACCCACCAGTCACTCATGCCACCCAGCTCACCGCTGGCCGTTTTCATCAGCCGCTGGCTCCCCCTCAGTGGTCTCAGCTCAGAAAGGAGATTTTCTCTCTAGTGATTTTTAGCTCAGAGAGAGTTTACTTCTCTCTCTGGTGATTCCAGCTCTTAAGTAGCTACAAACAGCTATCTCTATCTAAATGACAAAGGCTTCAGAAGAAGCCCAACCATAGCTATCATTAGACAGGAAAGCAGTAGGAGAAGAGGCCAAAATAGCCTCAAACCCCCACCCCTGTCTCTCAACTTCTTTCAGGCTGAAACATGCAGTCACCTTTCCTACAAGCCTCTTCTTAACTAAGGGTAGTTTTTACCCTTTAACTAATCCAGACAGATTTGAAACAGAGAGTAGCAATTCACAAAAGACAATATTTTATATTTCCCCTCAGTAGAATTGCAGATATTGACAGATTTGTGATCAAATTAAATCCAAATACCACTACCCACTATGCCCTGCACCCAGTATGCTAATACCTAATTGTGCTCTTTGTGTTCTTGCTAATACAGGACCCATGCAGATTAGGTGACCCACCCCTAAAAGCTGTTAGGCTCAGAAGCTGTTAGGTACAGCTTCTAAGCCTGCCTTACACTTATCTTAGCCACGGATAATTGTATTCCATGGGGCTGTCAAGCAGAGACATTGAGTAAGGGAGATTTTTTTAAATAAAGGGATCAAAAAGCCATGCTGAAACATGAAGCACAGACTTATGGGGAGAAAAGGGGGGGAAGATGTTCCAGATACATCTTTCACAGGGCTCCCCAAGGAGGAAGTCTCCTACCTGGCAGCTGTTTGGTCTGCAGGGAAGAGCAATGAGGTGGAGAGTAGGAGGAATGTTCCTAAAAGGAACAATTTGAGCAATTTCCATCGCAGGTGAGAAGCAGTTTCCCTTCCCCTGGGTGCTCACCACTACATGAAATGACACAGGAATATCTAGCATAGACTCCAACCCTCAAACAGGGTGGCAACCACAGGCTTTGTTACAGCCCTAGGGCACTTGCCATACAAAAACTGAATGTATTCCTGATGTTGCTACTTCCACTGTGCATAGAGTCTCAGTTGAGATCAGGGCCTTTTGTGCAAGACACTGTACAAATGTGTAGGAAGAGAGTCTCT
Organism: Podocnemis expansa; assembly: GCA_007922195.1. Lineage (NCBI taxonomy): Eukaryota > Metazoa > Chordata > Testudines > Podocnemididae > Podocnemis > Podocnemis expansa. The sequence continues at coordinate 54,424,203 of ML681972.1, read as the reverse complement.
GTGTCAAAGAGTCCCAGGGACAAGATAACAGAAAGAAAGATGAACCAGAGGTGGTATTTGTGTCTTACCTTGGAGAATTTGGACCACATCTATGTTTAGACTCCTAACTTAGAGTGACTTCATTGGGAGTTAGCAGCCTAAATGCTTTTGGGGATCTGGGCCCCAGGATTTAAATGACTTGCCTGGGGTTTCACTGAAAGCATGTGGCACATCTGGGAACAGAATTCAGATCTCTTTAAAAGCAACACTATCCATCTTCTCAGGTACATGACACATCCTCTTACAGTGTCTGATTCATGGAGGATAGGAGCCTGCTATTAGTTACCTGCTAGAAGACCTACTTTTTAATAGAGCTGTTTAAAAAAAAACCAAAAAAACAGATTTCCCATCCCACAAAAAAAACCAACCAATCAAGCAAACAAAAAAACCACAACCCCCCTGAGACTTTGACAAATTTTATCCTCAGTTAGGCCAAGAAGTCTCTCTTTTTTGTGGGTGGGGGTGAGGGAGGTTTTAAATCTTGAAAAGAGAATAATTTTGCAGCCACTGAAACATTTTGGTGTAATGAGTTCAGAACGATTTGATTTAGACCTTTTCTAACCAAAAAAAAAAAAAAAAAAAAAATCTACATAAACTAGAAGAAACATGCAAACTTTTAAGGGTGAGAGTAATTAACCATAGGAAAAATTTACTGAAGGTCATAGAGGATTCTGCATTACTGACAGTTTTTAAGTCCAGATTGGATGTTTCTCTAAAAGCTCTGCTCTAGAGGGGATGTTCTGTGGCTGGTGTGGTGAAGGAGGCCAGGCTATTCACTGGCTTGGCAGAGCAGAGTGGGCACAAGGGCTACAGATGGACTGTAGGCAGGGGTTGAGCTGGGCTGGGCTTAAGGGATTCTGGGGATGAAGCCAGACTGGCTATGGTGCTGCCCTCAGAAAGAGCTCCTCTGACGGGGAAACAAGAACCAGGGGGTTGGACTAGATGATCTCATGAGGTCCCTTCCAACCCTATGATTCTATTCTATTCTATTCTAACCAGAGCAGCTCAGCCTGGCCCCTGGAGACAGCTGTTCTTCTAATGGGAGAGCCACAGTTTCTCAAGCTGTCCATGGGGGAAAAAGAATGGAGGAGGGTTGGTCTTCTGTAGGGGGCCCATAAGGATTGCAGAGTGAGATGCATATAGAGTGAGTTGGAAGGAAGGGGACATATGTTGGAGACAGGGTTGCAGGGCCATGCAACATGGATCAGTAATATGGGTCACTCCCTCCCCCAAAGAATGGGTCATTGTGCCAGTGTCACCCACCCAAGCACACTGGCGCCATGGATGGTTGGAAATTGCTGGTGCTGGTGGCAAAGGCCACACAAGGTTCCCTCCTAGAAAGAAGTTCCTTAAGGTTTTTTCAGCGTGCAGCCGCCCTTGGAGGTTCACGTCCCATGCATGACGCCGTCTTCGTCCAAGACCCCTCTTTGGCTCTCCCCAGCCCCTCGGTCTTGCTTTCCCAGCCTGCTGCTCCCTACTAGCTTGTACCAGATTACTCCACTTGCTGGCTTCAGCTTCATCCTACTACTGCCTGCACCCCACTGTTGCCACCAGCCTGGCATTTGAGGCACATGCAGGGAAACAAGGGGGAAGGGCAGGAACTGGTATGACAGAAATGGTCTCATTTGCCAACCCCTTTCCTTGTTCCCTGTTCCCAGTTGCGGCCTGCTCCTCTGACAGTAGCAAGGATGTGGGAATGTTCTACTTCATGCCAGGTCCCCCTGTGGCTCTTGATCCCCATGCGTTGGATCCTGCTGTTGGGAAAACCTGTGCCATAGGGAACTGAAGCAAGGTGCTGGCATGGCAGAATAGAGTAAGCAGGGAAGGATGGCAGGATACACAGTGTCTTTTGAGGCAGCTGCAGATGTGGGGGGTGGCCTTTTGAGCAGAGCTATGTTGGTGAGATTTCTGGGGACAGAGCCCTCCTCATGGTGGTGAAGAGGACAGGTGCTGGTAGGAGGGAAGGAGTTGCCTGGGGAAGGCAGAGGGATATTGTCATGGGATGCACATCCATGCACCTCTGGGCAATGATCTATGTAATTTCTCTGTTTGCTTTTGCAATGTAATCATGTGCTTTGATGCCAATTATGCCATCCCAGGTTCCCTTTTGAATGCTGTGCCGTATTGTTATGGTGTCATGTTCCCTGCAACATCATGTTTGTGTACAGATGTGAAACATGTTACATAGAGAGAGTTCTGAGGGTCTGCGCTAGCAAAGAGACTGGAGAATTCCATTACAAAGGCTATAAAAATACCCTTCCTGGCTCAGGTAGAAGTAAGGAAATCACTGCAGCCCAGGAGGAAGGGGAGCAAGGGGAACTGAAGGAGGAATGCAGACACTTTGAGAGAAATGGCTGTGTTTGGTGAGAGACAGACCATCTTGGAAGCAACAAAAAGATTCTGGGCCTACTCACATAGCCAGGAGGGCCTGAGCTGGCTAACCACCACCAAAAGCCAGTCTTGTGGGTAAGAATATGGAACATAGTCTAAAGAGTAGTCTTGGAATAGTTTTATTAGTTTAGCATGTGTTTTTATATCTTTTATTTACTCGTGGTAATTCCTGACTCCTTTTATTAAATGACAGTGCATTGATTTGCTATACACTCACTTAAAATCATATTCTAATCAATAAACTAGTGTTTGTTTTAACTAAAGCTGTGCGGACTTTAGAAGATGTGAATAAATGTGGCTGGGCCTATCCATTTCAGTGTTAAATAGATGGAGAAGAGTCTATGGTGATTGGGAAAGGTCCCAATCTCTGTTAAATGGGCGCTCTCGGTGTGGTATCTGGAGACGGAGGGTACTTGTTTGGGGACCATCTCATAGATGACCACAGAGGGTGCATACTCAGTACCTGGGACCAGTTACACACAGGAGGCTGGCATGAACTGACTCAGGAGTGAATGGTCACCTGGCAAAGCAGGGTAAGTCAGAGTTCAGGAGTGGGAATTGGTGGGGTAACAGCAGCATACCAGACAAGATTTGGGGAGTGGCCTGTCACTGATATGGAAGTCAAATCCCCTGGGTCTGATGTTCTTGTTTTGCTGAAGTGTTTGGGGGAGGGAGCAGGCCGGGTGAACAAAGCCATTTAAGCAAAAGCCTGTACAGATCAGAAAATTCTCCCAGGGACTTTGCCCTCAGTGGATAGCATCATGCCTTGCTCTTGTCTCAGTCCCTTGCAAGAGGAGGCCTGGAAGAAAGTTCCCATTTCTCTTCCGCTCTCTGCACTAAGGCCCTTGCCAAAAGGATCCAGCTCTGAGCAGCTCCTGGGGCAGCAGAGGGCGCTCCCACCCCAGCACTTCCCATGGCTCCAGCTCTCAGAGATTGCTTCTCTAACTTTCTGTGTCCAGAGGCATTGCAGTGAAAGGCATGGAGCCAGCATCTCAGTAAGTTGAGCTGGAAAGTGTCCAAGGAAAGAAATGGCAGGGAACCATTAAAGTGCTGGAAGCCTGTGAAGGCTGGATGGCATCTGAGTGGCAGGCAAAGGCCAGCTTGAGGGCAGAAAGGTGTCTAGATAGACCCAACAGCAAGTCTGAGAGCTTCCCCATGCCATCAGGCCACCAGAAAAGAGATGTAGCTTGTGAGTCTGGACTTCTGATGTCCTATAGCCTCACTTACCCCGGGGATCACATTAGATGATCACAGGAGCCTTTAAAATTGGAGTGAATTCTCTCAGGAAAGAAATGGGAATAAAACACTGAAAAGCTCTTAATCTGTACATAGGATCAGTTCAATTTCTGCTACAGCAATCACAGAACATTGTGGGACAGAGACCCAGCCCCAGGCCATGGACCACTTAACCTACGTGTCGCTCCGGTCTGCTAAAACTTATTTGTTGATCCCATTGCACAAGGGAAAATTTCATCTTGTTTGAGGCAAAACTGGCATCTAATTGTCGATGGCTTGGAAGGACCATGGGGCACTCTTACATTAATAGGGGTGATGCACGGCCAATACTTTTATATGGAGGCTTCCTCTGAAATATGCCATGATACTTTGCCCCGTCCTCACAGCTTCTTGGATTCCAAGGCTAGAAGAGACCACTGTGAGTGACCATCTGTGGTGGATTCAGGATTTGTGTGCTTTGGACTCTTCTCTGCACAGTCAGACAGGATGAAAGGTCTTGGGGGGGGTGTCTGTCACCCACAGACTCTTGCCACACCCACAGAGTCACCTCCTCTATCTGAGCCTAGATTGTTCAGCATTCCTGGTCTGCCAGGAACTCCCCTGCAGGAGACTCTCTTGCTGGATCCTGGAGAGTTCCTCCATGCCCCAAGGGCCATGCACACTGTCTCACCAGTCAGAGCAATTCTCAGCCAGGGGTTGACGTCAGAAGGCTTTATTAGTTCTCAGGATCTCAGCATAGAAAGGCTTTGCTAGCAAGCTAATTAGATGTTACAGCAGCAAGCTTGTGCGGAGATATATTCTTGGGGCTCCCTCGCTGGTGGGCCCCCATGGGGCACTGGCCTGTTTCCCCCAGCTACCTCCAGACCTTTGTTCTTGCCCCTTCTAGTCCTTTGTCTCCTTCCTAAGCTAAATGGCCATTTGCCCAGTCTTCACCTGCCCCAACCTGATACAACTCTTTGGGGCTAAGGCTGAAGCTCCTGGAGAAGTCCGCTTACATGTGACTTTAGTGGTCTCTGCAATGATCACATACCCAGCTCCAATCACCAATACACATGAGTAACTCCTGTGGGGGAAACTGAGGAACACACACAACACCCCCAGAGAAAACCCCAAGAATATCTCCTCTCCGTCACACCAACTAATCTGACTTCTCATGCAGGAACTTCCTGGAACCAGTTTTGTTTGAACTAGAGCTGATCTTACTAAAACTAGCTCAGAGTGATTGAAACATTGCCAGTGATGGAAAGTCATTCCAGTATTCATCCTTGTCAGCAGCTACCACCCTGTACCCAGCTGAGAAGCTGGGGTCTTGTGCACAAGTCTATCCTGGCACGTCCTTCCTTTCCTGCAAGATGAACAATGAAGGGTGAGACCACAGCTTCCTGTCTGACCCTGGGCACGTCACTGAGCTGCTTGGGGTCTCATTCCCCTGTCTGTACGATTGGGATCATAACCCAGTTCTGACTCACAGGGATGTGTGAGGATAAAGACATTGACCTGCTAAGTTGAAGGTGCTCAGATACTAGTGTTGAGAGGGTTGTATTAAATCAAAGAGGGGAAGGGTTGGAGAGGATCCTGCAGGAGATAATCCCTGTTCTGGGCTCTCACTCCCTAACAGCGTCACTGAGATAATCACGTCTGGCTCTCAAATCAAGCCGTTTTCCTTAACATTGTCCTACTGCTGCCCTTGAGCATTACTGCCTTTTGCAGGAGCCAATGTCAAAAAGCGCTGAGGGCGTGCGTGTTCAGAGTGGGAGGGAAGTGATGTGATTTCGTTGACGGAGGGAGGGACCCCAAGAAATATCAGCTGCTTGGCGAGCATTTGGTGGAGTTGTTTTAAAGATGTGTACTCTCAGAAAGTACTTAATTTAGTCACAGGGTTTGTAAAATGTTTCCATTCACCGTGAGAACTGGGACTTGGTTCTGGGGGCAGCCGTGAAGGCTGGAAAAGCACAGCTGGTTCTAACCCAGGCCTGGCACCAGCATGACTTTGGGTAACCTACACACTGCTCCATTTACATCAAGTACAGGTGGCTGGAGTCCTGCATGCCTTATCCTAGGGGCTGCTTGGGGATGGTGCAGCATTAGAGATGGCTCTCTCTCTCTCCCCAATCCCAACTGAGGAGTTAGAGCTGTTGTCTTGTGTCAGTCAGTGGAGTAGGAAATTTTCAAAGGGGTAGCCGTGTTAGTCTAGTCCAGCAAAAAACCCAAGGAGTTGTGTGGCACTTAAAGACTAACAAATTTATTTTTCGCATGAGCTTTCATGGGAGAAAATCCCACTTCATCAGATGCTTTGAAGATGGGTGAACTTACAGAGTGGGGTAGAAGCCAGGGAGAATCTGGCCCTTGGTGATACATGTGAAAGCATAAAGAGTTTGTCTTTACTGCTCAAAAAACATGGGGGGGGGGTGAATCAGCTCACAGCAGACTGAGGTTGCAATCTTAACTAGGGAAAGCTTGTCTGCACTGTAAAACAGCAAACCACCGTCTACCCTGCCAACACTGCTACCAGGGTCCTCTAACACAGACGGACTCTCCCCCTAAGCTGGAGGAGGATCAGTGAAGACTCGGCTCTGTTCTTTCTCAAGTGCAACTACCCAACAGAACAGCGCAGGGTCATGCTTTCTCAGCACACTACCCCAGCCTGTTCTTACTGAGCCCAGAAGCAAAAATCTCCATCAGCACCAGCACATTCAGGACTGGAACCTTGATTATTTTTCTAGTTCCAAAGCTGCAGCTGTCTTAGCCTAGCTCAGTAAAACAAATGGAGTCCTGTGGCACTTGAAGACTAACAAAATCAGCAGAATCTGACTTGGTTCCAACACAGTTGATTTCTGGGATTTGTATCCCAGTAGCACCCAGGGAGCTCAGAGCCCTATGCCACCAGGTGCTGCACCTACACAGTGAGAGAGAGGCTAACACCCTAAATAGATAAGGGCAGGATATGGGAACCAACTTATCCCAGCTTCCAGGGCAGGAGTAGGAAGAGACCCAGGTCTCCCAGGACTAGGGCTACCAGACACCAAAGCCTGCAAAGGAGGACGGGGAATTACAAAAAGGAGGACATTGGAGGATACATGGAGAAAATATAGAATTAATGTAATATTCTTCTGTTTTTAGGGGCCATGGAATGCTTCCTGCCTAAAAACAGGGTGTTTTGGGGTGTTCCAGCCTACTTAACCCCTGTAAGTAAAAAGCCAGACAAAATCGTGTACTTTAAAATGCCTGCCAGACGGAGGACATGAAGCGAAAAAGGAGGACGTGAAGGGAAAAAGCACAACATCTCCTCCTTTTACCTGACCTCTGGTAACCCCACCGAGGACTGATCGCTGACCCATCACCCAAGGCACCTTGCCGCCCCCTTTGTTTAACTGCAGCTTTTCCAGCATCTTCAGCCCCAAGGTGAACGAGTTGCCAGGGAGAAACCACTGGGCGCAAGGGAGACTTTAACGCCCTGGCGAGTGGCTTGGAAACCCTTGGAGTCGCGTGGCACTTTAAGACTAACTGATTTATTTTTCGCACGAGTTTTCGCGGAGAAAATCCCACTTCGTCCGATGCTTCAAAGATGGGTGAACTTACATCTTCGAAGCATGGGACGAAGTGGGATTTTCTCCCACGAAAGCTCGTGCGAAAAATAAATCAGTCTTAAAGCGCCACACGACTCCTTGTTTTTTTTTTTGCTGGACTAGACTAAGACGGCTATCCCTTTGGAAATTGGAAACCCTTGGCTCAGTTGTCCTCAAACTTTACAGCAAGGGGCTTTTTTGACCCTGCAGCCCTCCCCATCCTCGGAAGCGGGGGGCCCAGGATCCAGGGGGCTGGGTGCCTGGGAAAGGGCGCTCCTGCCTCACTCGCTCTGCCTTGGGGTCCCCGGAGGGCAGGCTGGGGGCTGCCCCCAGATGGGTGGCTCTGGCTGCTTCCCAGCCTCCCTCCCCGCCCAGCCCTTGTCTCCTCCCTCCGCGCCTCTCTCCAGCTGCCGGCGCCGAGGCGCCTGACATCACGAGCCGGGGATGGGGATCGGCCACACAGCCCCTGCCGCGGCTGCCTTAAAAAGCCGGCGGAGGCTGCAGGCTCGCCTGGCAGCCAGGAGAGGCGCCGGGGCCGGCTGGCTGCGGGCGGCCGCGGCGCTGGGGAGCGGGCGAGACTTGGGGAAACTTCTTGCGCGCTGGCGGCCCCCCGCGCAGCGCAGCCGGCGCTGAAAATAGGCGCAGCCCGCGTCCTGCCCCGATGGGGGCTTCCCAGCCCTGCGTGCTGAGGCTGCTGCCTAGCCCCCAGAGGGGGCAAGTGGGCAGCGAGTCCCCACCCCTCCTGGACTGACTCCATCCTTGCCTCTGCAGAAGCCCCCGCCTTATTTCCTCCCCCCTCCAAAGGGGCGGGAGGGGGCGACAAAGCCATGGCTAGCCCGGAGGGCTACTCGGTCCAAGCGACCGCCGTCATCGCCGCCATCATCACCTTTCTCATCCTCTTCACCATCTTCGGCAACGTCCTGGTGATCATCGCCGTGCTCACCAGCCGCTCCCTCAAAGCCCCCCAGAACCTCTTCTTGGTGTCCCTGGCGGCGGCCGACATCCTGGTGGCCACCCTCATCATCCCCTTTTCCCTTGCCAACGAGCTGATGGGCTACTGGTACTTCAAGAAGACCTGGTGTGAGATCTACCTGGCCTTGGATGTCCTCTTCTGCACCTCATCCATCGTGCACCTTTGTGCCATCAGCCTGGACCGGTACTGGTCTGTCAGCCGGGCCATTGAGTATAACTCCAAGAGGACTCCCAAGAGGATCAAGTGCATCATCCTCATAGTGTGGATGATTGCAGCCTTCATCTCTCTACCCCCCCTCATCTACAAGGGCAACAAGAAGGACACCCAGGATGGCAGGCCGCAGTGCAAGCTCAATGAGGAGGCCTGGTACATCCTCTCCTCCAGCATTGGCTCTTTCTTTGCTCCCTGCCTCATCATGATACTGGTCTACCTGAGGATTTACCTTATAGCCAAGCACCGGACCCAGCAAGGCTCCAGAGGCAAGAAACCCAAGGCTGAGGAGAAGGGGACAACTAAACAAATCACTGGTCTGACCTCTGAGCCCTGTCTCCACCAGAATCTACCTGAACAGCCAGGCACAGGCAAACCCAATGGGCATCAGATGCCCATTGAGGACAGTGACCATCCAGCCACTCCTACACTCCCTGCAGACAGGACATCACTCCTGAGCTTGGAGGAGCAACCACCACCACCACCACTGCCATCTACCACTAGCCCTTGCCAGCCCCAACCAGAGAAGAAAGATTCTTCTGCCTCCAGCCCGCTGGACCCCACCCCACACAGCAGCCTCAAGCAGCGCAATGGGCAGCCCCAGGGCACTCCCAAGGGCATGGAGACCCTGGCCACTGCCAAGGGGGAGGTGCTGCTGGTGAGGAGGGTGAAGACCCTGAGCGCCAGCCCTTGGAAGAGGAAGACTCACCTCAATAGGGAAAGGAGGTTCACCTTTGTCCTAGCCGTAGTCATTGGGGTTTTTGTCCTCTGCTGGTTCCCTTTCTTCTTCCTCTATAGCCTGGGGGCCATCTGCCCAACAGTCTGCAAGGTCCCCAACAGTGTGTTCCAGTTTTTCTTCTGGATTGGCTACTGCAACAGCTCCCTGAACCCTGTCATCTACACCATCTTCAACCAGGACTTCCGCAAGGCCTTCCGCAAGATCCTTTGCAGGCAGGCCACTCAGACTGCCTGGTGAGAGAGCAGAGGGCAGGTGGTGGACTGTGATTGCAGTGGGGGCGGGGGGATACCAGTGGCACCATTCCACTCATGCTATTTAAATCATGTCTATTTATTCATGGGCTTTGTGTTTGCAAAGTGTGGGGATGGGCAGTGGATACACAAGTGCATTTTAAAGACTCAATTTTGGATCAGCTTTTTTATATCTTTCTCTATATATCTTTATTTCTTACAAATGACTTAAAAACCAGGACCATATGCCAGTGTATTTACTGTGCAGCTGGGGAGACCCAAACGTGCATTGGGTGGGAGGAGGAAAAACTCTACCAACTCCACAGGGGAGGAAGAGTGTGACCTGCCTCCCAGGTAACCAAAAGAGTGGCACTAGCCAATCTCTCTTCTTTCTGTCTTGGTTAGGAAGTTGGTGGCTGTGGGGATGGGAGGGGGAGTGCACAGCAAGAAATCTGCCCTGTTTGTTGCTCACTGTCTCTGCTCAGAAAGACCAGGGCCAAATTTGATGAAGACTACAGCTGCATTATTCCTGCTTTTGCTAGCTGAGCAGAGGGTCAGAAACATACTAGAACGGTGTTCATGTAATGATGGAGATTGACTGACTGCAGTGAATGCTTCAGTCTGCGTGGTTCCAGTTCTGCTGTCATCTTCACTGGGGTAATTCCAACTAAACCACAGGGCTGGGGTGCATAGCCTTCTTCATACTGGGACCTCTGCTCTGAGAAAGCTGGGATCTGGCTCAAACGCCTCTCTCCCATTTAGCAGCATGGGAAGGGAGGCATGGGCATGACCCCTTGATACTTGTTCAGGACCTCCAGTTTGAGAACCCACGCCCTAAGGCTTCTGGGTGATAGTTCTTACCATGTGGGACCTAGTGTGGACAAGGCTTTGACTGCAGTCTGGACTTTTAACACCCTGTCAGCATGACCGCTGAGCCAGGCTAGTCAGCGAGGTTTCAGTTTGCAGCGGCTGCAGAGGCTACACTGGTGGGGGAACTTGAGGTGGCCCAAATGCAGGTATGAACATGAGGGTGTTATTTTGGAGGGTGGGGGATTTAATACGGGTGGGTGGAAAGGAGTTGGAGCATGAGGATTTTCCATCCTTTGGTTCCTTTATTCTTATGAAAAGGAGGGTTCTTTCCTTTCCTTCTTCAGTGGCTTGTTTTGCGGATATTTGTGTTTTTCCCTGTTGTTCTCCCCTCAAGCAAAGAGTATATGTTTGCAGGGAACAAAAGCATTAAATCAAAGCACCTCTGTGGTGAATGCAGGTGGAAAAGAGAAGGTGGTTAATCAAGGATGTGTTAGTGGCTTTGGTATGGTGTTTCTAAGCTTGAATTGGTCTCTTTAAAAATGACACGACAGCCTGATGTGGCACATAAGAGCAGGAGAGAGCCCTGTGGTTCTCATTCTGCGGCTCTTGTGGGATTTTTGTGTCACTTTCCACTGAGATCTGTGTTTTAAGGTCTTGCCATCCCCATAGCAGGTGGATCTCCTTTCTGGAGTCTCTGTGTCACCCATACAAACTCTGGAACTCTGCAAAAAATGGGATCCAGAACCTGTAAGAGATGGCACTTGCACAGTGCTTTTTAAATCTGTAGGACTCTAAGCACTGTACTCTAAGCCTTTACTTTACAGTAAACCCAAGTAAGTAAAAAGATCCTCATTTTACATGGGACAAAACTGATTCCCAAGTGATGCAGTAACTTGTCTACAGGGGCAAACATCAGTGTTTGGATGTCAGAGTTAAAAAAGACAGGTACCCTTACACCCAGTCCTGTGCTCTTTCAGTGTGAACCATTCTGGCTTCAACTGATTACTGAAATCACAATTAGCTAGTGCTGATTTTAAAATATTTCATTCTTGCTTATGGACACCACATTGAAATTCTGCATCCCCAGCCCCTTCTGAGCAGTCTGCCAAGAGATGAAAAGTAGCGGGGGTGGATTTTTGCTCCTGAGTTTGTCATGGGAAGAGAGTTTAGGGGAACCCATAACATCCAGTGGGATTGAGAGGGGGCTGTGGGCAGGTTTGCTGTCTGCTGTCTGAGTACCAGGTTTGGAGACAAGTCAATGGACCAGCAATTGTCAATGGTGTTTTACTTCTGGCTGTATGTGCCATTGTGGTATAGAGCGAGTTACAATGGGGGTGGCTGTCTTTGGATCTGTGGTGAGTCACTGCCCCCTGTAACTGTGTACCCTGTTAACAGAAGGAGGGGGGTGGGTTTTTTGGTTTTGTTTTGTTTTTTTTCCAGTTGTAGTGTGTGTAGACTGATGGTGATGAAAAGTCTGAGCTATTTTAACAATAAAAGATATTTTGTAATAAGCGAGTGTGTGGACTGTCTGAGGGACATTAATGATTTCTTGCATGGGACAGGTGTTGAGTGTTTAGCAATAAACTCAAAAGGGAGTGTGAGGATGACTTGGATATCATGATCCCCCATTCTACACCTGGGGAAACTGAGGCAACAAGCCCCAAGACTTGCCCAAGATCACCCAGTGAGCAAGTGGCAGAGCTGAGTACAGATTTGTAGATGTTGTGGCCAGGAGGTGCAGTTAAAACCATCCCCTCTGATCTCCTGTGTCGCACAGGTCAGAGAACCTCACCTAGGTATAGGCATCAAGCCAGGTGACTTTTGACCCCACTGGAACATATATTTTAGAGCAGAAGCTAAGAGTCCTGGCTTCCAGGCCTTGTTTCATTATCGTCTGTGTTGCAGAGGCTAGGACCATCCATTTAAGACTGTGGAATGAATAGGGTGGAATCCTGACCACATTTTGCCATTAATTTCAGTGGGGTTAGGATTTCAGCCTTGATCACTCTCCATTGAGTCTGGTGCTCCCGGTTCAAGCCTAGATCAGCTTTAAGGACATGGCACTGAGGAGAAGGGCATCAGCCTCTGCCATCTGGGGTGATCAACATGAGGGGCATTGTGCTGTAGTTGCCCTTGGGGTACTAAGGGTCCTACAGCTGGCTCTTGCTCCCCACCACTCCGGGATGGGAAGTTCACACATTTTCCGTGCCAAGCAGTGAAGGTTATAGCTGGACTGCAGCTGGGAGAAGGGTTCTGTGGTCCAGGGTTCTGTGCTGGCAGCAGGGAGATCTAGGGCTAGGCTCAGGGCCTGAGCAGTGCATTGTGAAGCTGCCATGCACTGCAGATTCAAAGGGGTAGCTGCGTTAGTCTAGTTCAGTAAAACAAGCAAGGAGTCCTTTCTCCCACAAAAGCTCACGCAATAAATAAATTTGTTAGTCTTTATGTGCCACAGGACTCCTTGTTTGTTTTTCATGCACAGTGGATGAGTCACTCTCTCTCTCCTCTGGCAGCTGGAGCTGGGAAGGAAACCATTCTCCAGCAAACCCTCCCCTTGGGGCCACAGGCTTAGAGCTGGAGGCCACAGTGCTGTCCAAAAAAACCCATTCCCCAGATCTGAGTTCATACCTCTCTTGGGGCCTCCTCTGAGGGCCCTGTTTACTTGCACTCTTAAGGATGGACTCCCCAGTTCTCCACTGCACCCCCGACACACTCATGCCTCAGTCAGTGCAGATCAGAAGCGCCTCTGCAGAACTCAGCCGAGGGACATGGGTACAAAACTTGTGCAGAGACCAGATGCAACCCTGCAGCCACGATCTCTTTCACAGAGTCTTCTCCCAGCGCCTATAGCACTGGTTTCTTTTTAAAAATAAAGTTAGAAGCCAGCCATGTAACTCGAATTTTGGACTCTAGCTGTATCTCTAGTGCTCTGTCTTGCTAATCCAGCTCCCTACAGTCTTGAAGTGCTCATGAATTTCTACCATAAACTATTCTGAGGCTCCAGGTCAGCAATCGGATGTAACCCTCCTCCCCTTCCCTAGCACCATGTGCATGAACCTTTCCCTGGGCCACTGTATTTATTGAAAGCTCCACCAACACATTTTGGCTGCGTGATGAACGACTCCGTGACCCAACATGGGAAGCCAGTGGTGGGGACGGACAGGAAGAATGTTTGCGGCGAGAAATAGAACAAAATGTTTTGAAGGTCAAGATGAGTTATTTATAGAAGTACATAAAAAAAAAATCCAAGGAGCCAGCTGGTCCGTCTATGCTCCCAGTCCCTGATCCTGTGCACAGACCCATAGACTCCTGGATCAGAACCAAACGCCTTGTGCTTCTGAACTTATAGCCACACACCCAGGTTCCAGCCTGGTCAGCCACTCCATGTGCGGGCACAGAGGGGGAAACAGCCCTGCTCTAAACAGTTTCTAGTCTAATGGGTGGCAGGAGAAATGTTAGCACGGAAAGGCAGAATGACTTGCCTTAATCAGTGACGCAGCCCCTGTCCATTAGAGTACGCTGCCTCCCACCCCTCAGGCCAGTGCGTGTCTCTGGTTGGAAAGTCTTGGCTGTGGAAGACAGCACTGCTCCAGTTTTGATTGTGGACCATATTGTGCCTTGAGGGGATGGGATGCTCCGGGTACATCTACACTGAAGCCAGGTGTATGCTTCCTAGCCCAGGCAGATAGACCTGTGCTCACCTTGCTTGAGCTAATGTGCTAAAACTCAACTGTGGCCTTGATGGCACAGGCTGGATGCCTAAGTATGGATGTAGGGGGTCCAGAGGTTTATACCAGGGGGCTAACCCAACCTGCCTCCCATGTCTCTGGAGCCACACAGGGGCTAGCGGTGCACATATCCGTCCACCCAAGCTGCTCCTGTTCCTCCCATTCTGCTCATGGTGAGTGGGAGTGTGCTTGGACCTTTTAGCACACAGCTATTGAAGCAGCCTCTGGTTCTCATCCACTGAACCCGCTCCAGCCTTCTGCAGGCTCCTGGCTTTGTCCACTATGGGCTCTCTACCTCCAGCGCTCCCTTCTTCTCCTCGCTGGCAGTCACCAGACCGGCCCTGGCTTAAACTCTTCTCCTGGGGTCACTGGCAGATTTAGTCTAGGCCAGTTCTTCCTTTTATTTAAACCAGTGCAAATTGGGAGTCAATCCACTGCAATCAATGGAGCTTAACACAGTGCATGGCCTTTATGATGCTATGTCCTTGATACACTCTGTGCTGGTGCTATGGTTCTTGTGTAATAACTAGATCTCCACAGGAGAGACAGAGACTTATCCCAGAATAGCTAAGTTCAGGGTAAAGACTTGAACTCAGGTCTCCCACTGGTTTCCTGCCCTAATCACAGGGCTATGGAGTCAGTCTCTCTCTGCCCCAATGACTATTTAATTATTTATACAAAGAGAAACATGACCAAAAGGATAGATTCACACTCCAAATAGCCTGGTAATTTGGGCTTTGAAGCAGGCAGAACAGGGTTCACTTCAGGGTCTTCACCTCTCCAAGCTGAGAGTCATAACCACTGAGCTATCTGATGGGAGTGCAGATGGAAAAATAAAAGTTGAAAAATTCCTGACCACACACTGAGAGAGCCTTACCTGAGGTCAAGTGCAACCAGAGACCATCCCATCACATGAAAATCATCACCAAGATGGGAGTGAAAGATTTTTAGATTTAAAAAAATGCCTTTTTGGAATGAAGCACATGTTGGCAATGTTTGAAATTTCCCTGTTTTGGGGCTTGGGCTTTTTATTTTTCCTTTCATGAAGGGGAAAAGTGTGGGGAAAAATCCCCAAACATCCTAGCTCAGTCCTGATCCCATGTCTTACACTCCCCTACATTTATTTTCATCCCACTCTGTAAGTTACCCCTCTTCAAAGCATCTGACAAAGTGGGATTTTTCTCCCATGAAAGCTCATGCAGTAAATAAATCTGTTGGTCTTTAAGTGCCACAAGACTCCTTGCTTTTTTTGTTTTCTAGTGAAAACAGATTGGTTCATTTCAAACAGTGGGGCTGTGAAATCTAAAGGCTGTTTCCTTTCATTTGAAAGTTTTGACCCTTTCCAGTGTTCTCTAATAAGGATGCTAACTCCGTCCCCTGGAAGAATTCAGGGCTTGGAAAGATACCAGCTAGTAGATTGACTGGGATTGGGTGGGTGGAGCCCAGGAAAGCAAGGAAAAACCCCACCTCTTCAGGTGGGAGGTTGGCCACATTAGTTATCAACCTAACAAAAAACAATCAAGCAGGGATGGGGTGAAGGCCGCAGAGTAACCCAAAAGATTGCAACTGTCAGTTCTGTAGGCTGACATCATTCAGAACAGGGGCCTCCCCAAGGGAGCCTATCCTAGCTGCAAGCTTCCTAGCAGGGTGCCTGGCACACAGGAGTTAACTCCTGGAGTCTGGCAGATAGAGCTCTCCTGCAGCAGGGAGGTGCATTGGGAATTGCTGCTCCCAGCCTCCAACAGCTTCCCACACACTCTTGCAGGGTTTGCTACGTTTTCCAGAGCTGGCAGGGATGACTCCCACATGAGGAGCTGAGTTCCCACAGACTCTCGCCTCCATAGCATGGGCGCAGCCTGGCCTCTCTCTCCTCGTGGTCTCTCCCAGTCAGCTTGACGCCGCTTTGCCAGTGCCCTGATGAAGCTCTTATTTGCAGAAGTTATTAAGGGCTTCCCAAAAATGAGACCTCTGAGGGTTAGGTGATGGAGACTTTAAGTGTCTGTTGTTCCTGCTTCATTTGCAGTTTCCTCTTGCACTTCCCTGTCTTCATCTCTCTCTCACTTCATTGGTTTCTGTCTTGACTGTCACTCCCCCCCACCCCATCAAATTTGTGTATCCCCCGTTCCCCTTCCAGGACCATACACTTGGCTCCTAGGCCCTCCATCCAGGCCCTCTGGGTCAGGGTGATGCTGATCAGTTGGAAAGGTCTCAGAAATCAAGAACCAAGTGCCTCAGGCAGGGCCATCCTCAGGTAGGGCAAGAGGGGCAGCCACCCAGGGCCCTGCTCTTTGGGGGGGCCCAACGGGGCCACACCACTGCCCCCCCCATGCCAGGGGCTGGACAAGCCAGCCAAAAGTGGCAGCCCTTTTCACAAGGCTGGTTCTACTGTGAGGCCAGAGGAGTGGGGTGAAAGTTGCTTAAGGCAGTAGATCAGGGCTGCAACAAAGGTGAGTCATTGGCTGTGTTCTCACACAACGGGTTATTTCGATACGGTTGTTTCGAAACAACTGTATATCAAAATAACACTTATTTCAAAACAACTTATTTCGAATTAACAAAATGTTAATTCGAAATAAGGAAAAAGGCGGGAAACGAAATAGCAAGTTCACACTGTGAACTTGCTATTTCACTTCCACAGGGGGCTGCAGGCACCAGTGGGCTTCAGCGCTGCCCAGCGCTGCTCCCTGCTGGTGCCTGCAGCCCCCCTTTGCAGGCACCGGCGGCGTTCAGCACGGGGCAGTGCTGAATGCCGCCGGTGCCTGCAGCCCAGCTGTGCAGGCGCTGGCCAGGGGACACCCCTCAGCACCCTGGCCAGGGTGCTGAGGTTTCCCTGGCCAGGGTGCTGAGGGAGCACCCCTTGAACTGTTGTTTCGGAACATCTTGTTCTGAAACAACACATTCACACGGCGTTGTTTCGAAACAACCATTGCAAAACAACATTGTTTCGCCCACGGACTAAGTTTTACTTGTTTCGAAACAACGCGGTTGTTTCGGAACAACAGCTTCCCTTGTTCCGAAACAACAGTGCATTGTGTGAACAGCTGAAACCTTATTTCGGAACAACCTCTGTTGTTTCGAAATAAGGAGGCTGTGTGAACACAGCCATTAGGACTAACAATGAGGTGCTAATTGTTGTTCAAACAGCCTCTATGCCTCCTCTCTGAGTCAGTATTGCTTTGGGCTTCTCTCATGCATATGAAAAGGACTGAGGTGACTGGCAAGCAACCCTTGTGTTTTTTTATCAATAGACCTAATGAAGAAAAGAAAAAACTGTGACCACCAACCTTATTCCACCATTTTCGAGATAGGGGGATTGCAGTTATTTTTGCAAATTAGGAACTTGCCTCTTTTTTCAGTGGGTTGAGAATTCCCTTGCTTGCAACAAAAGTTATAACTTGTAGATTTTAATAAAAACTCCAGAGATTTTTTGACTGATGATTAAAAAGAGAAGAGAAAAGCAACTGTTCTAGTAGGAGCTACAAAGTATGGTATTTTTTCTACAATTAGAAAGCCTCAGTAACAATAAAATCCAAATCAGGGATGGATCTGCTGGAAGGAGAAGTTATAACAAGGGAGGAGTGGATAGCCCTGTTGTGTTGCTACCTTATGCACACTGCCAGGGGCCACCAGACCATGCAGGGAAGGCTAGCACCCCTCCAGTCACAATATTGTGGACGATTGTGTGTTCATGAAACTCATGCAGACTCAGAGAGCAGATGAAGTGCAGAGGTGAAAGTGGACCCCAGAGTAGAGTTATCAGATGTCAGGGGCTGTGTTGACAAGTTAAATGTTATTTCAAAATAAGTTATTTTGAAATAAAATCCTTATTTGAAAATAACTTAATTTGAATTAAGAAAACGCTAATTCGAAATAAGGAAAGCCCTCAAAGCGAAATAGCATGCCCTGTGTGTGGACATGCTATTTTGCTTCAGGAGAGGGACAGCATGGTAGGTGTGACAACATGGCTGGCTTGCTGGGCCATGTTGGCAGCCATGTTGGCAGCCAATCGCGTAAAAGCAGGCACTGACCTCCCCTCCCGGTGCATTATGACTCCCAAGACCTTGTGAGAGAGATGGCTATGGGTGCTCTGCAGCCCCCATACCATCCTTGAGCGCTTGGTAGACCCGCTACTAACCTGCAGGATGTTGCCCTGCTGTGGGACACACTTTTCCTGAGCCCAATGAGCCCGGAGCTGAGCCCCAGACCTTCGTCTCAGTGGCACGCACAGCAGCAGTATAGCTCCCCGTCCCCCTTCTGTGCCACAGCACATCTGGGCACTGAACACCAGCACAGACTGGTGGAAGCAGGTTGTCTGGCAAACCTGGAGCAACAAGCAGTGGAGGAGAAACCTCCAGGTGAGCAGGGAGACCTTCACCCGCCTGGTTGCCGAGCTCACCCCAGTCCCGCGCCGAAGGGACATGGTGATGAGGGCAGCCATCCCTGTGGACAAGAGAGTAGCCATTACGCTCTGAAAGATGACCACTCCCGAGTCCCACAGGTCCATTGCCCAGCTCTTCGGCATTCGGAGGTCCACCATTGGGGAAGTGCTGGTGCAGGTCACCCACACCATCAGCAGGGTCCTGCTGCCACGCCTCGTCACCCAGGGAGCACTGCAGGATGCCATCACCGGTCTTGCCACCATGGGCTTTCCAAACTGTTGGTGGATACCTGATGCCACCCACATCCCCATGCGAGCTCCACCACACTGCCCACTCCCCTGTTCTGCCACAGCCAGCCCCCACCCACACCCTGAAGCCAAACCAATAAAACACTCAAGTACAACTGTTAATGTGGGTGAACTTGTTTTATTAATACAAAGAAGGGGGTTGGGGAAGGCGGAGCTTGGGAGGCAGCAAGGGTCGAGTGGGGGCAGAACTGGGGGCACTTCAGTGGGAGAGGGGATGTGGGGTGGGGGTTTGGGGACAGCTGGGGGGGGAGCCATCCCAGGGGCATGGCCCAGAGCCCCATGCCCTTCCCTGTGGCCACCCCAGCCCCAGGGGCGCTAGCGTCGAGGGACAGTTGGGTCCCTTGGTGCGGCTGCTTCTGGGTCCTGGAGGGCAAGGTGTGTGGCAATGCACCGCACGGCACTGTGAAGGTTGTCAAGGGCCACTGCCTGGCACTCAAGGTCCACTGCCTGCTGCTCCCGGGCCACCATGACACGGTTGTCGGCGTCAGTGGTGCCCTGGCGCTGTCGGACGGCGATGTCCTGGCACCTGCCCTGCACCAGGCCCGGGACAACTCTTCAGCTCGCTGGCTGAGGTGGAGCAGGCTGGCCTCTGGCGGGCTCTCCTCCTGGGCCTTGCAGTGGTCAGTGGGCTCACAAGAGAAGGCCGGCAGGTGAGTGGATAAGCTGCAGGGCAGAAGGGAGAACAGTTACTGTCAGCCTACTGGCTTTGGTGTGTGCAGCCTGTAAGCTGCAAACACGCCTGCCCTGACAGCCAGTAGGATTCCCAATCTGTGTGCTGTGTACACTGCACTTGGGGGCACGTGGCCTCGTGGCCCACAGTAGTGAGCTGTCCTCAGCAGCATGTGGTCCGGGAAGTCTCCTGAGGCCATGTGACAGCAGTGCTGGCTGCAGGCTGGCTGCCCTGCATGCTGCCATGTCTGCCTATTGCCACCCCCATGTTGAGGGACCCCCCATCCTGCTTGGAACCGGGACCCTGTCTCCACATGCCTCCCTACCACCTGCATCCACGGAGAGTCTGTGCACCCCCTCTGGGCCCGAGCGCCACTGTCCCAGGGCCGTGCCCCTCTCGGGACCCATGCCTTGCACTCCTGGGCCTTCCTGCCTGCAGCGGGGAATGACACTCACCAACTGGCACGCTTGATGTCCAGCTCGATGTCCCGTGCAGGGCAGCTTCCTCCTCCTCCGGCTCCTCCCTGGGGCTGCTGGTGTGCTCCTCCCCTGCAGGGATGAGCTACGGGCTTGCAGGTGGAGTGCTGCTGGGCTGGCTGGTCTCACCCACATCCAGCAGTGACTCAGCCTCTAAGGAGACCCCCTCCAGGGATGTGGCCAGGGTGCAGGACTCACTGGAGTCCAGGGGTCGAGATGGCAGGCCGCTGGGCTCCTGGCCCAAGAAGGCATGGAGCTCTTTGTAGAAGGGGCAGCTGGTGGCAGCTGCTGCCCTGGGGGACTGCCTGCCGTCCCTCTCCTGGGCATACTCCTGGCGGAGGCCTTTTACTTTTGAGTGCACCTGTTCCATGGTGCACTCATAGCCATCTGCTGCCAGGACCTGGGCGATGTCCTGGTAGACATCAACGTTGCGGTGCCATGCCCGGAACCGAGCCCTGATGTCCCCCTTTGCCCAGATGTGCAGAAGGGCGAGGGTCTCCTCCTGGCTCCAGATCGGTGCCCGGCATCACCCCTGTGCCTGAGCGGCTCGATCCTCAGCCATTGTGCGCTGTGTTGTGTGGAGGCAGCCTGAGGCACCAGGCTGGTAGGGCACTTCCTGGCCCTGAGCACCCTGGGAGGAAGAAGGTCAACTCGCGCTGGAATTGAAATAGCCGTTGTTTTGAAACAACAATTTCAAAACAATGGCTATTTCGATTGCAGGCGAGGTTTAACACTTTTGAAATAACGAAACGTCGTTCAGACATACCAGGCTTTATTTTGAAACGACGGCTGTTGTTTTCAAATAAAACCCTGGGGTGGACACAGCCAGGCAAAAGGAGGACGTCCTCCTTTTTACCTTCATGTCCTCCATCTGGCAGGCATTTTAAAAATATAGGTTTTTGTCTGGCTTTTTACTTACAGAGGTTAAAGTATGCTGGAATGCCCTGGGACTCCCTATTTTTAGGGGGAAGCATTCCAAGACTCCCTAAAAACAAAAGAATATTACATTAATACTACATTTTCTCCATGTGTCCTCCAATGTCCTCCTTCCCTGTCCTCCTTTCCATGCTTTGGTATCTGGTAACCCTAATCCAGAGGGGCTGCTTCAGTTCCTGGGATTTAGCAGTGGAGAAGGGAGCAGGACCTGGAGGGACTTGTATAGGCTCAGCAGCAGACAGGATCTTCCAGGACCTTTCTTTCCAGCCTGGCATTGGGTCTCTTCTCCTTCCTCTGTCTCAGCACTTCCATCTCATTTTTCTCCACCCAGTTGCTACCCTCCCCCCACCATTTGCAAGGAGCTCCCCCACACACACTCATGCCAGGCTACTACATGCAATTTTAGAGAGTTGAGATACTTCCTGATTTGAGACAGGAGTATGTGGGATCACCCTCTGCATGCTCCATGTAGGTGATCTCAAATTAGATGTGTAGATTTCAGAAATGCAAGAGAAGCCTCAAGAGAAAGGGTGAAAGGCATGAGGTATTGGCACCCCCCCCCCCCGCCAATGGTCACTGTTCAAGTTTCTGGCAGAAGAAGCTTTTTCTCAGTGGAGGGTCGCCTCATGGCAGAGGGGTCTGGATCCAGGTCCCAAGGAAAAAAGTTTGACAACCGCTGGCTTAAGGGCTGCTAAGAAACCAGACCCTCCACTCCTGTTCTGCCACTTTTGGCCAGCTTGCCCGCTCCCTGGCATGGAAGTGCCAGTATAGGGGTCTGCCCCTCCCTTGGGCCAGCTGGCCCCGCCCCCAGTGCCCAGGGGGGTGAGTGGGGGCCCCGCAGAGGGTGATTCGCCCAGGGCCCCACACCCACCTAGGGATTTCCCTGGCCTCAGGTAATGGGTGAGAGGTGGCTGACATTTGTCCTGGGCTCTTGTGTAGTGGTCCGTTTGTCTGTCTCTCTGCATCTCTCCTTTCTCCCCTGATCCCCTCTCCTTGCAGAAGGCCTGGGGGGGTGACCACAAACATTGGGGAATCAGAGCTGAATATGTCCATTAGAGACAGTTGCAGCTTAGGCTGGGTGCAATTTTCAGGGTGACCCTGCAGCACTGGGGAGCCTCTGGGCCCCATGATTCTCTGGCAGGGAAAGGATGACGAGGTTGAGTTCAATAGAGGATGGAAACTCCAGTTCCTTCCACTGGCCCACCTTCCTTCCCATGGAGCGAAGCCAGCTCTAGAGATATCCCCTGGGGCTGATTTTGGCCGCAGTCATTGCAGCATGCTGAACTCAGAGTGACACAGCTGCGGCAGCACTCAGCCATGGTGGAGGTTTGAATCCTGATGTGCTTCCTCCTCTGCGTCTCATGCAAATCCCAAAGGGAGCTTTGAGACCACTGCTACCAAAGCCAGGGGTCGCTGAGTACTTCTAACTGCCACTGCAATGGGAAGTGGTGGAAGCAGGAGCATAGGTTTGCCAGAACAGTTAGCTCCCTAGATCCATCTAGTCCAGCACCAGTTACTTCCAAGGAAGGTGCAAGAGCTACTACATTGACAAGAACTCTTGCCCCTGGAGAAGAGTCTTCCCAATTCCTAGTCGTCAGAGGCTGGCTTGTGCCCTGAAGCATGAGGTTTTATATCTTCCACTGCTGTGCTAGTGAACTGCAGCTCAGTAGGCCACAATCTATGTACTCATATGGAGAGGAACCTGTAATCGGATGATTCCCTGTCTGTGTCTGGATTACTGATCCATGGGGCAGGTGACTTTCCCCTGCTTTGTTCTCCCTTCATGTCTTTGTTGGAGCTCAGACATAGCTGGTAGGATAAGAGAGTTCTTTAAGCAAGACCCTGAGAACCAAGAATGAGGCACTGGTTTGAAGCCATTGACTTCAGACCCCTGAGATATTTATTGATCCTGTCCACACACTGGGTTGTCCCTAGGGTAGGGCGTCCGGGGCAGCCCCCCCAGGGCCCCACACTTTGGCCCATACCGCTACCCCCTGCCATGGCTGCACTGCCTCCTCCCCACTGCTCCAGCGCAGAGCTGAGAGCAGCACACATGGCCGAGCACTGAACTGGGCTGCCCTTTTGGCTGGCTTGCCCAGTCCCTGGCATGGGGGTGGCTGGCGCAGGGGCCTACCCCCCCGTGGGCCAGCCAGCCCCACCCCGCAGTGCCAGGGGTGTGTGTGAGTGGGGGCCTGCAGAGGGCGATTTGCCCAGGGCCCCACATCCCCATAGGGATGGCCGTGTCCACATAGCACTGACTAGGCTCCTGAAGTCCTGGCGCAGCATGCCTTGGAAGACCTGGGACTAACGTCTTTCCTCTGGTTATTTCAAAGTGCTGCTCAGACACCCGGGTGGGGGCTTTAGCAGGGGACATGTATCCAGCACCTGCTGGAAACACAAAGTGTATGTTCACACACAGGTTTTAAATTGGAATAACGCTGGTTATTTCGATTTAAAAAAGCTTTGGTCCACACAAATGTTTTCTTGTTTCAATATGATGAGCTCCGTCATTTCGAAACAAGGAAAGTTAGATCGATTCAATAAAACCTCATTTAAAATCTAAATGACACTTAGATAGCAACTGTTATATCGAAATAACACAGTGTGGACGTTTTATTTCGATTTAACAGTTGTTTCGATTTAACACTTTTGCCCTTCTCCTTCCTAGGGTGCCTTCCTCTATTCATATATTGGATGGGGCATTGCCCTTCTAGGTGGCCATCTAGCCACACCTTCCATGGTGCCCCTCTCCTAAAGCAAACTAGCAAGTCCTCTCCCTGGACATGCTAGTTTGATTTGACATTCTGGTGTGGACCTGTTAAATCGATTTAGCTTAAATCAATTTAATGAATTTTATAGTGATTTTATTAAATAGATTTAAGTTAAATTGATTTAACTGTCTATCTGTGGACATAGCCAAAGAGACAGACATTGAGAGGAAATATTCCAGTACAGGGCCATAGCTACCTATTGCGGTGCCTGGGGCAAGCAGCCCCAAAAGTGCCCTCACCCAACCCGGGCCCCAATCTAGCCTAGGGCCCAATCCGTCTCCACCTGCTGCCAAAAGGCAGTGGGGAGCCGGATCCAGCCCCAGCTGCCTTCCAGGGGTGACTGGGGATGGATCCGGCTCCCTGCCGCTGCTGGAGCATTGGGGAGTTGGGTCTGTCCACAGCTGGCAGTGGCAGGGGCATCACTGGCACTGGGCACCCCGGGTCACATGCCCTGAGTCCCAGCACCAGTGCCCCGGATCTCCGGCCCAATCAGGCTGGGGATCTGGGGCCCAGCCAGCCACCCGCAGCCGTGGTGGCCCCGTCCCCAGCTAGGGATCTGGGGCCCGGCTGGCTGTCCCCACCCCCTGGCCGGGGGTAAGGCCAGGTGGGGCCATGCCGCTGCGGGCGGCTAGTCCACGGCCAGGCCGGGCCAGAAGCAGCCTCAGGAGGCCGAGCCCTGCACCGCCGCGGCCGTGGGCAGCCAGGCCCCCGGATCCCTGGCCAGGGACGGGGCCACCACAGCCACGGGTGGCCAGGCCCCTGATCCCTGGCCGGGGATCCGGGACCTGGCTGCCTGCGGCCGCAGCGGCCCTATTCCCAGCCGGGGATTGGGGGCCTGGCCGACCACAGCCATGGCCGCGGCGGGGTGGTTGCAGGCACGGGCTCAGCCTCCTGCGGCTGCTTCTCGCCCGGCCCTGCCACAGCCTAGCCGGGCCTGCCTAACCCTATCCCTGGCCAAGGGGTGGGGCCTGCTGGCTGGGGGCGGGGCCTGAGCCCACGCCCCGAGTCCCTCCCTGCCCCAGCGACACCCCTGGGCAGTGGCAACCCCCAGGCAGAGCCAGAAGCCCCTGGCACCAAATTTAGAGGGTGCGGGGGATGGATCTAGCTCCCTGCAGTGGCTGAGGATGGATCTGGCTCCTCAGAGGTGATTACAGCCCTGTTCCAACAGGTCTCAACTTACTTATGAGGAAAACAAAATGGCACAATTGTTGGTGGGATGGGGCCACTGGATCTGACCTCCTCATTACAGCATGGTCCAACCTCCTGTTAGTATTTGACTGTGAGGCTAATGGCCTAGAATCGCTGGCTGTGCAGGAAGTCAGCCTGCTGCACACTCACCAGGCTGCACAAGGGACATGTCAGACCCTTGCTACTCTTGAGGGATTCCGCCTCCCATAGCCAGCTGGGAGGTCAGAGCTCTGGGAGCCAAAGGATTTCGGAGACCCTGAGAAAAATCTCCTTCTCCTAACATCTGACAGGGAGCAGATGGCCTGGATGTGAGAGAGGGGTGGGGATCAGAAGTGGCTTTGAGAGCAACAGCAGAGCTTAGTGGGGACTCAAAGATAAGCAAGCCAAAAAAGAGTTTGAGAACCCCTAAACTAGCATCTGTAACTTGGCTGCTATTGGCTTCTTGCTGCTGAGTAGATATATCTTCAAGGTGTCTCTACACTTTCCTCCTTCAGCTTCTTTTCTAGTAGCACTGGTCAAAAAAAAATTTCAGCAGGACAGTTTTGCATCAGAAAAATTCAATTTAGTTGCGTGTGTGAATTTTGAAACAATTCTTGACAGCAAAGTGCTGTCCCCACACCTTTTGACTTCTTCACTATGTTTCGATGATGTCAAAATACTTCCTTTTGGCACTATCATTTTGATTAATGTCATTTAGTCTTTTACGTCATCTTAAATGATTCATTTTACTGTTCTAGCATATGTGGCATTTACTATTATGTTAATGTTTATCAGGTTTTAACTAAATTGTAATGTTTCAGTAGGGTGAAAACAAGATGATTCAGTGTTTCCAAATCACATTTTCTTCCAAATTTCTATTCCATGAAGAATTATGATTTTTTTTCATTCTAAATTGAAATGGAAATTGTAATTTCAAAGTGTCCAGGTTCCCCATGGGACAGAAATTCTCTTCTTTGGCCAGCTCTACTTCTGTGTAACTGATTGTTTTAAAAGTCTTGGCATCTTTGAACTTATATCATGGGCTGCAACAGCTCCAGGGGGTCAATTCTCATCAGAGGCCTTGGATCTGCTTTGCAGAGTAGCTCCCAGGCCTCATAGACCTCAGGTGGAGTTGTATCATGAGAATCAGTCCTTCGGCCGATCAGGGACCAATAATACCCCAGAGGAAGCTCTGAAGTTTCAGCATTTCTGGAAATCAGGCCCACTTACGTTTCTGACTTTTAGGCCTCCACTTTTGAGGAGCTTGTCCTGCATGTTGTAAATCATGGTCAATCTGCAATGTCTGAAATCGGTAGCCTTGGTCTCCTGTTAGGTTGCTAGCTCTCTGATTATGCAGCACAATTGGCATGCACAGTTTGGCATCTCCTTTGTGGTAGCTGCAGGCCATAGAGACTGAACTCTCCCCCACCAAGTGTCCTTTAAGGACAGATTTTTCTAGGACTGTGCAGGAAACGCAGCCGTGTTCCTGCCTGGAATGTCCTTGCTCGATGACCGATGGCTTTTGCTTTCCAGGACTGTCAATGCTGCACCTTTCACTGGCATTAAATTCAATCAGACATAGTACTTCAAAGCATCCCTGACTCAGCAGCTGTGTTCCCTGGAATTGACTTAAGGATGCTCTGAAGAACTCCCCGATAGTCTCAGGTTATGAACACAGTCTAGCTCCTCAGCTGGTGCACCCAAGCCCTTGACTCTATTGCTTTACACCAGGGGTCTCAAACTCAAATCACCACAAGGGCCACATGAGGACTAGTACAGGGCCACATGAGGACTAGTATGTTAGCCCAAGGGCCACACCCCTGAAACCTTTTCATACGATATTGCAAATGATGGTAACAATACTGTTGTTACGGGCTGCAGGAAATAGCTTTAGGGGCTGCATGTGGCCCATGGGCCATGTGTTTGAGACTCCTGCTTTACACTATCTAGGTACACCCTGGACTTCAGCTGACTGATACCTGTTTACACCAGTTGGTGTTCCTGGCTTAGGGTCTCTAGCACAGGTGGTAAGAGTATTCTAATTCCGGCAAATTTTGAGATTGGTTTCAAAACAAAACAGAGGAAATAGGCAAAATGCTTCACTCTGATGACTAGGAGGTAAGTAGTAACAATCATTCTCTCCAAGCCTGGTTTACATACATAAGGGATCCCTGGGGATATAACATCCCCTAGAGCATTCCAGGGACTGGCCTATAGGTCTCCTATCTTTCTATCTACCTCTATGTGCTTGGGATGTCTGAGAGATGGAGGCATCCTGCTAGATCCTTGGGAGACTTTACAGAATTAAGTTTGTTTTTTGGGGGGGAATGTTATATTAATGCAGAGTTTATGTATAATTGTGGATCAGGATTGTACGTCACCTAGATGTTACAGAAGTGAGACCTGGGCTCAAAGGACTGTACTGAAAGTGTGCCACACAAGTATGAACTTAGAGAACAATAAATGTCAGGTGGCTTTCCTGAGGAATCCTAGAGGGAGAGGTTAATGTATGTTCCCCCACCTCTGGCCATGCAAACCCAGTCTTTTGAAGCCCTGCTCAGAGGAGAGGGCAATTGTCTGCTCTGATCACTTGTTCTCAGATACTAGAGTTTAAAGGTCTGATCTGTATAAAGAATCAGCTGATCTGCCCAGCTGGGGTTCTGGTCTGAATCTGAGAGATACAAACATATAACCATAGGGAAAATCTATCTGTGGGTTTTGAAGGACTGGCTCCCACCAGAACTTGCGGATGGAATCGGGGTGTGAATAACTGAAAAAGGACTGTCTTCATCTTGTAGGGACTGGTGCTGGAAGAAGCCAGGGCAAGGAAGGATGGCCTTTCTGCCCTAACACCAGGAACTTGACTGACCAGGGCCTTAATCTTGACAGTGTTTGCCTAGCATGTCTGTAAAGAAGTCTTGTTTACTTTATGGACTTAAGCATGCCTGAGTAGCTATTTTGTGTTCAGCATTAACTTATTTTTGTCAGGTGGCTGGCCCTGGGGAGTCTTTGGCAGCCCATCCATCTGGTATCAGAGTACCTCATGGTCATTAAAGGATGTCACCCTCCAGGACAGCCTTGTGAGGTAGGGTGGTGCCATCAGCTCCTCTTTGCAAGATGAGGAGCTGTGATCCAGAGAAGGTAAGTAGCTGACTCAGGGTGATACAGGGAGTCTCTGGCAGAGCTGGGAATTGAACATAGGTTCACTGAGTCCCAACACATCCCTTAGGGTGGAGCACAACTGAAGAGCTCTCCCAATCCATCTTGGCCTGGGATTGTTGAAAATTTAGTACAATGCGATGTCTGGATGAAACACTTGGGGGTTAATTCCTTTGGGCCAGTTTCCTCACTGATGTAACTGGGTGCCCTGTCAGCTGCAATCCATAACTGAGACAGTTTGCCCCAACATAATATATAGCCCTTTATTTCCTTCAAATGGGTTTGTTTCAATCTGGGAATCCAGTGGCCATTACTAGAAGGCAAAAATTACTGCAGCATGTCATTGGAGATGCACTAAGGGCGCAGGGCTTCTTGTTTGCTTTGCTGAACTACATGAACATGGCTACCTGTCTGGAACATGTTGCTCAGGGTCTGGACTCTCTTCTCACATATCCTGGTAAAAATTCAGAGGTGCTTCAGTGAAGGCAGTGGCCATAACTGGCAGTAGCAGAAGGGATGCATGAATCTGACCTGAGGTTTCAGATGTGATATATGACAATAAAGTGTGGTTCTGCATGGCAAAGTGGATTTCTACAAAAAGCCACATGAGGGGCAGTGCTCAGTATTTCTCCGGATCCCATAACAAGGTTGCTTGCTTTGCAATTAACATGGAATTTTTCCCCACTGCTTTCCCACAGACTCTCCCTGGAAGCTGAGCGTCAAGCTGAGCTCTTTCTGTCCCACACAGGGTTATCGATAATAGAGGTTTGGCAGGCCAGATTATCCCCCTTAGCTACCTCTGTGAAATCTAGTCTTCACTTCATGCACACATATGCACACTTAACTCTAAGTGGATTACACAGGTGTCAAAGTGACAGGTTCAAATTGATCTGCTGAGGCTTTGAACTTGTACTCTGTAGTCTGGGAAACTGGCACAGCTGCTTTTGCATAGACAATGGAAAGTAGGAGAGCTACACTGTGAAAGTAACAGCTGTGGGTGGCATTCAGGAGTGGGAAGTAAGTGAAATTTACTCTGAATTCTGTTTTTCATTTTTTCAAAGCGGAACTGGGCTTCAGAGGGATTTGGCAAGTTCCACTTAAACCAAAATGGAAGCAAATGGCTAGCATGCAAAATTAGAAAGGTGGCAGAGGAGTTTTTCAGTAAAAGGTTGAGGGGGGGGAAGCTGACAGGTTCAGAGGAACACAGGTTTTGCACAGACATCCCTTGGGGAGGATTTATTAAAGGGAGATGCTCTGTATCCTAATAAAGAGAAGAGGATGGAATAAATTACAAATTGGAACTGAAGGGAAACAGTTAAATGAAAACAAGTCCTATTCAATTACATCACTTAGAGGCAGACAACTAAATATTGACAAATTTTGTAAGTGCTTTTATGCAAATACTGTGCTAAGATGAGTGAATTCGCATGTGTGATATTAACGGAGGATATTGATATAATACGCATCACAGAAACTTGGTGAAAGCAGTGGGACATAGTGATACCAGGGTACAAAATATATAGGAATGACAGAATAGGCCATGTTGGTGTGGGCATGGCATTAGATGTGAAAGAAACCATAGAGTCAAATATAGTAAAAATCTTAAATGAATCAGACTGTACCATGGAATCTACATGGATAGAAATTCCAGGCTTGAATGATAAGAGTAAAACAGTGGGAATTTACTATTAACAACCAAAACAAACTGTGAAATGCTCAGGTTGATGAGACAGGCTACAAAATCAGACAATCCAATACAAATGGGGGATTTCAAGTATCCTGTTACAGCATATGTTACCTTATGCTGGGATGCAGAGAGAAAATTTCTAGACACCATTGGGACTGCTTCTTGGAGCAGCTGGCCCTGGAGTCCACAAGGGGAGAGGCAATTCTTGATCTAGTCCAAAGTGGAGGAAAGGATCTGGTCCAAGGGATGCATATAGCTGAACTGCCTGATACTAGGGACCAGAAGGTACTTAAATGTAACATCTTTGTAGAGGAAAAAATACTAAAAGACAGCCATCACAGCAGGGCTGGCCCAAGGTATTTTGGTGCTATAGGCACCTGAGATTTTGGTGCCCTCCCTACCCCAGTGGCCCAGGCCAGGGTGTATGGTGCCCTCCACCCACAGCCTGGCCGGATGGTGGGCAGGCACCATGGGGGCTGCCAGGCTGAATTGTGGCAGTGGTGCTGCTCCCCACAGCTGGATCCAGCTCCCTACCCACGGCCTGATGCTGGAGGCAGCGCCGCTTTGTGCCATGGCTGAATGGCAGCAGCGGTGCTGCTTTGTGGCCAGGGCCTTGCTCTGCCTTAGGGCCTAGCTCCTACTACTGTGGAGAAGAGCAGGATGGGCTTGCTGCCTCCAGCCCAGCGCTGTGGCACCTCCTAGTTCTTGGCACCCTAGGCGACCACTGAGGTCACCTCTGGGGACCAACCAGCCCTGCATCACAGTAGCATTTAACATAAAAATAAAAGGGGAGTTAAGCAAAACCAAAGAAGCTAGTTAAATGGAAATTAGAAGGAACAATCACATGAGGGAAATGCCTATAAGTGCATGAAAACTATTGAAAACCACCATAACAGAGATTCAAACCAAACATATATCCTCCAATAAAAGCTATAGTAAGAGGATCAAAAAATGCCACCATCGCTTAAGAGGAGAGTCAAAAAATAAATTAAGCACATCAAAAGCAGGAAGCCTGTCAAACAATTAGTGGGGCTACTGGATTACTGAAGTGCTAAAGGAGCACTCAAAGATGACAAGGCGGTTGCAAAGAAGGTAAATACATTCTTTGTAATGGTCTTCACCTCAGCTGGTGTGAGGGAGATTTATACATCTGACCCATTCTTGTTAGATAACAAGTTGAGGAACTAGCCCAGACTGAGATTTCAGTAGAAGAGGTTTTGAAACGTGACCCAGGCCTCCTGGGACAACCTCCTGAATATGCCAAAATCAGGGCATGCTGCAAAATCCAGGGGCCAAACCCCTAAACCATTGCTGGGTGGTACTTAAACCAGACTTCCAGTCAGTAACAAAACATCCTTCTGATTCCCCACTAGGGTCATCAACAAGCAGAACAAAATAGAAACAGCCCCCTTTATTGCACATCAGCTCCTATGGTCCCCACATCGCCACTGGGTCTTTTAATGAAATATATTCTCTTGACCCCAAAGAGCCACCCACATCACCCAGAACAATACAGGCTTGGATTTTACCCAAAATACCACGCTGCCAGCCAATTCTTTATTAACTACAACTAAAGGTTTAATATAAAAAGAAAACAAGAAAAATATGAGAGATAGTAAAGGGTCAAAATGAATTACATACATACAAATGATTTAGAGTCCATAGAAAACAAGTCCTTTTAAAATGTGTAGTTTGCAGGTTAGGCCAATTCCTCTGGTATGCTGCCAGCACATGGGTGGGTCTTAGTCCTTTGTTCAGCCCCAGCAGAATAGTTCCAGAGGAGAGTGTTGATTGCAGACTGAAGACAAAATGGCAATGGGGCTCAGGGGCGTTGCTGCCCCAGGAAGGGAGCCGGGGCACAGCCCCAGGCCTCGCCCCCGCCTGCAGGCCCCGCCCCCTTGTCGCAGGCCCCACCCCCTGGCTGGGGTCAGAGCCAGAAGCTGCCACGTGCTGCCACAGGTGGCTGGGACTCGCATACCCAGCCAGGGACGGGGCTGGAAGCGGCCACAGGCGGCTGAGCCCCACATCCCCAGCCGGGGATGAGGCTGGAGCAGCCACCGCTGCTGCGGGCCGCCGAGCCCCAGATCCCCGGCTGGAGACGGGGCTGCCACAACCGCGGGTGGCTGGGCCCTGGATCCCCCACTGGGGACGGTGGGAGGTGGTGGAATCTCCATCTCTGGAGGTGTTCAAGTCCCAGCTGGACAAAACACTGACTGGGATGATCTAATGGGAGTGGTCCTGCTTTTTTTGGCAGGGGGTTGGACTAGATGACCTTGTGGGGTCCCTTCCAACCCTATGATTCTATGATTCTATGATTCTATGACGGGGCTGCTGTGGCTGCGGCTGCAGGCAGCTGGGGCCCGGATCTCCGGCCTGACTGGGCTGGAGACTGGGGGGGGGGCACCCGCCAGATCCGGGGCACCAGTGCTGGGATTTGGGGCACATGCCCTGGGTGCCCAATGCCAGCGACGCCCTTGATGGAGCTATTGCCTTTTATCACCTTCTGCTCTCCCACACTCTCAGGGTCCTTGCCAAATCAAAATGGAGTTGAGTCACATGGTCAGTCTGGGTGACTGGCCAAACAGGTTTCCTCCTAGGCCCACTGCAGCTGGGCGTCCCCTTAATCAGTGGGCCATTAGGATGACAATAGTTTTGCAGACACCCAGCCTGGGATTGCTTGTAGTCAAATAACTTGGAATACAAATAAAACAAATACATTCCTAATATCTTTTACAGATATGATACCTACATAAAAACCATATAATCATTCCTAGCAGATTACAACTTTTCTGTTGATACCAAACATGGTATATCACATATGGATTATTGCAAATATGAAATATTAATATGAAAGCTAACCATAAACAGTCTCCTAGGCCAAGCCAGTGTCACAGAACAAACTGATAAATTAAACAGAAATACATCACCAAGATCAGATAGTATTGCCCAGAGTTCTGAAGAATTCAGATGTGACATTGTAGCACTACTAGCTGCTATGTAACCTACCACTAAAATCAGAAGACTGGTAGGTAGCTCATGTAAAGCTTATTTTGTAAAACAGCTCCAGAGTTGGTCCAGACAATTACTGGCCAGTAAGCCTAATTACAGTAACAGTCAAATAGGTTGACTTGAAACTATAGTAAAAAAATGGAATTGCCAGCGGATAAGCTAGGGAAGAGTTGACATATGTTTTGCAAAGGGAAGTCATGACTCACCAATAAATTAGAATTTTTTTGAGAGTGCCAGCAAGCCTGTGGACAAAGGTGATCAACTTGACAGTGTGTACTTGGACCTTCAGATGGCCTTTGACAAGGTCTTTCACCAAAGGCTCGTAAGCAGTTGGGACAAGAGGGAAGGTCCTCTTCTCAGTCAGTAACTGCAAGGGTTAAAGTAAGGAGGAATGCCCCAGAACGCTGTTCTGTGGCCCCTATTTTTAGGGAGCCAGTGTTCCGGGCCCCCTAAAAATAGGGGAATGCCTCAGAATACTGTGTTCCAGGGCCCCCCAAAAATAGGGGGATGCACCAGAATGCTGTGTTCTGGGGCCCCCTAAAAATAGAAGGGCATGCCGGAGCCCAGTGTTCTAGCACATCCCCCCTAGGCCAATGGAAATGAGGGGCTGCGGGCTGGGGCCAGACCAGCTACCCCTCCCTACCTCCCCTGGGGTCTGTGGAGGCTCCGTCCCTTCTAGCCGGGGCCTGGCTGTGCACACGGCCAAGTCCCAGCCTTTGGCCTGGGCTCCTGCTATCAGCCAGCTGGCTGGCTAGCATCACAGCCTCCTTCCCCCAGCCCAGCTCTTTGGCCAGGTGGGGGGGTTGGGGCAGTCAGGCAGTCAGTAGGGAAAGCGTGGGGTGAGGGAGGGAGGGAAGGGGGAGAAGGGGTCGGGATGGTGGTCTGGGGAGGGCTTGGGGGGGCAGAAGGGGGTGACATGAAGATGGGGAGGTGGGAGGTGAGGGGTTAAGAGGGCTGGAATGGGGGAAGAGAGCTTAAGGAGTGGGGAGTGGGGCTGAGAATGACATGAGACAGGGGTATGATGGGGTAGATGTTTTGGGGGAAGTAACTGGGGTGAGGGTGCAGTGGCTGGGGCTGGCATTTGGGGGGCAGGAGCTGGGGTGGGGGACTGGTGTTTGAGGGGTAGGAGCTGGGGGGGCAGGAGGAGGGCCTGAACATGAGGGAGAGGGCCCTGGACATGTGGGGTGGGCCACCCATGCAGGAAGGGGCCCACCCAATTAGGAGGGTTCTGGGGCCCGTCAGATTATACTTTAACCCCTGAGTAACTGGTTAAAATAAATAAGGAGTCCTGTGGCACTTAAAGACTAACAGATTTATTTATCATATCAGCTTTCATGGAAGAAAAATGCCACTTCATCAGGTGCTTTGAAACGGTTCTTGAAAGTGTTCTTCAAAGCATCTGATGAAGTGGGATTTTCTCTCATGGAAGCTCATGTGATAAATAAATCTGCTAGTCCGCAAGTGCCACAGGACTCCTCGTTTGTTTTGCTCAACTAGGCTAACATGGCTGCCCCTTTGGAACTGGTTAAAGTACAGGAAACAAAGAGTAGCAATAGAAGGTCAGTTTTCACAGTCAAGAGAGATAAGTAGCAGTGTCTTCCAAGGATGTGTATAGGGACCGGTGCTGTTCGACATATTCATAAGTGATTTTGAAAAAGAAGCAAAAAGTGAGGTGACAAAGTTTGCAGATGATGCAAAATTATGCAAGATGGCTGAGAAGTGTTACAAAGGGATCTCACAATGCTGGTAATTGGGCAACAAAATGGCAGCTGAAATTCACTCTTAAATGCAAATACACACCGTAAAACATAAACCTAATTATACATACACCATGATGGAGTCTAAATGAGCAACTTCCACTCAGGAAAGAAACTGTGGAGTCACCATAGACAGTTGCCTGAAAACATCCACTCAATGTGCAGCCACAGTAAAGAAAAGCTAACAATGTTAAGAACCATTAGGGAAGAGATAGATAATAAGGCAGAAACTATCATAATCCTGCTATCTAAATCCTTGTTACACTCACTTCTTGAATAATAGGTGCAGTTCTGGTTGCCCTACCTCAAAAAAGATATATTAGAACTGGAAAAAGAACAGAGGAGGGCAACAAAAATGCCTAGTTTTCATACATGAAGAAATTAAAAAGACTGGGATTGTTCATCCTAGAAAAGAGATGACTAAGGCAGGGGGATATGGTAGAGGTCTATAAATTAAGAATGCTGTGGAGACAGTATTAAGGAAGCAGTATGTACCCTTTCACAATACCTGAGTTCACCCTATGACATTAATAGGGGAAGATTTAGAACAGTGGGTCCTAACCTGTGGTCTGTGGAACACTGGTGGTGTGCGAGGGTACTGCAGGTGGTCCATTGGGGGGAGGGAAAAATTACTGCAGGTAAATGTACTGTGATGAGTGCAATATCCTTCTGAATGAGCATAATAAATTATTAGAAATAGTTGCATTTTTAATATCCTTTGATACATAAATTTGACTCCCACCAGCCATAAGCTATGTTTAAAATGACTTCCTTGCATGGTGGTCCACAAAAGCTTTTGACGATGATATAGTGGTCCGCATAAAGGAAAAGGTTGGGAACTGCTGGTTTAGAACAAACATAAGGAAATGCTTCTTCACACAATGCACAGTCAAACTGTGGAACTCATTTTGGGGGATGTGAAGGCCAAAACTATAACTGGGTTCAAAAGTTAAGTGGGTAAGTCTGTGGAGGATAGATCCATCATTTGCTGTTGGATCAGATGGATAGATGTGTAGAGGATGGATGGATGGATTGGATTAAACAGATGGGTGTGTAGGAGCATGGATGGATAAACAGGTATATTGGATTACAGCAATGGAAGAATTAATTTGGCACCAGAGTAAAGTTCCATCTTTGAACCCCTCTAAGAATTGTGGGTCCTTGGAGCTGAATATTGTGCCTTTAACTCAGGAGTTGTCAGGGCAGCTGGCACTGGAGCAGGTGCAAGTCAAGAAGGTCACATCAGCATTAAATCCAGAGTCAACCTCAATCGGGGAAATCCAGGCAAGCAGGGCAGTTGGCGGAAGGATCATTGAGGAGTGCAGGACTGCCATCAGATTCCCGTGTGGTCAACTGCACAACAGAGAGGATCAATTTTTACCATGCAAGTAGGACTGTAACAGATATTAGTTAAACAGCGAGCTTTGGGACAGGTTCAGCTCAGAGAACTGGGGCTGAATTCCCTGCTGCCTGGCTCCCCATGGCATCATTTCAGCCTGTGCAAAGTGGGTTTCAAATGTGACCAGCTCAGCATGACAACACTTTGCATCTGCTTGGCGCAGGAGTGAATAACCCCATGGCAGCAGGGAGTCAGGTGTCAGTCAATCAATGTTATACATAAAGCACTAAAATCAAGTGAAGCTGGAGAACTGGGGTTGGGATCAGCATAGGACTGAAAGCAAGTTGTTAGGTCATTGAGTCCAATCCTGTGCTGTAGTAGGGAACCCTGTATTAGCCAGCTGGGAAAGAGACTTCATCTCCCTATGGATGTGTGTAAACATTATTTTCTCTTGCATGATAACAAGTTCCAAAGGGATACTTGTGTTAGTCTAGTTCAGCAAAACAAACAAGGAGTCTAGTGGCACTTTTAAAGACTAACATTTATTTACCTCCTGAGCTTTTGTCAGAGAAAATCCTGCTTTGTAAGATGCTTGAGGATAGAGAAGTAGAGAAGGATTGGAGGAATATAAGTGCAGGACGTATAAGTCATAGGTTCAGATCAGACTGTTACAGCAAGTCAGTGCAGTTTAGATTCAAACAGTGGAGAAATAGCATATTAGAGGAATGTGAGGGAAAAAGGAAAGCAAAATTACCTGTTGTAATGGAAAAAAACATAGTCCCTATTTAACTTTAAGTGGCCAGTGTCAACTCTGCATATGAATTCAAATTCTGCACTTTCTCTTTGAAGCTTTGATTTGTTATCCATTTGCCTAAGTATGGCTATTAACAGATGATGGAGTGATAGAAAGATTGAAGTGTTCCCCTATTGGTTTTTGAATGTTGCTATTTCTGATGTCAGCTTTGTATCCATTTATTCTTTTGTGCAGAAGCTGTCCTGTTTGTCCAATGTATAAGACAGGAGGGGGCACTTCTGTTACATGATCATATAAATCACATTGGTGAGTGAGCAGGTGAATGAGCTCTTGATGGAATAGCTGACTGGATTAGGTCCTATGATAGTGTGTTTTGTGCAGATTTGTGGGCAAAGTTGGCAGCGTGGTTATTGCAGGAGTATGTACCTGCTTTAATAGTTCTGTTGTTAGGTCTGTAATTGTTGGTGAGAGTCTGTTTAAAGTTGGGGGGCTGTCTATAAGTGAGGAGAGTCTGCCTCCCAAGGTCTGAGAAATTGAGGGATTGTCTTGTAGAATAGGCTGTAGATCGTTGATGATGTGTTGTAGAGAGGATTGACTTGGAAGCTGTAGGTGATAACAATGGCATTCTGTTGTTTTCTTTCATGGGCTTGTCTTGTAGTAGTTGACTTCTGGGTCTCCATCTGCGTCTGTCAATCTGTTTCTTCACTTCCGCAGGTGGGTATTGTAGTTTTAAGAAAGCTTTTAGAGATCCTGGAGGAGTCTGTCTCTGTCTGAGGGATTGGCGCAAATGTGGTTATATCTTAGGGCTTGGCTGTAGACAATGGATGGAGTGGTGTGTCCTGGATGGAAGCTTGAGGGATGTAAGTAACCATAGCAGGCTGTTCCAACAGGTAATTTTGCTTTCCTTTTTCCCTCACCTCCCTTTAATATGCTGTTCTCCACTGTTTGAATCTAAACAACTGCACTGATTTGCTGTAACAGTTTGACCTGATCCTATGACTTAGACGTCCCTGCATTTGTTTTCATCCCATTCTATAAGTGGGATTTTCTCCCACAAAAGCTCATGCAATAAATAAATTTGTTAGTCTGTAAAAGCATCACTGAGCTCATTATTGTCTCTGTTATTAGAGACCACACCACAACTAAGGACAGGTTCCCATCTTGCTAGGTATTGCACTGAAAAGGAAGCAAAAGAAGAGTTAACTGATAGGAATCTGAGTCTTAGAGAGGTTAAATAATTTGCCCAGGGTCATGCAGTATGTTTGGTAGTGAAGAAAACTGAACCAATTCCTGAGTTGTGGTGCTGAGAGCACAAGATCATCTTTGCAGAGTGAACATTATGGAGACCCACTTCTGATGGAGTGAGCTGGCTGGGAAATTTCTGCTAAAACTTTTTTTGGTCTGACAATGCCTGTACAATGAAAGCATACCTGTTCGCCGGGAAGGGTTGATTTTTAATGAATTTCCTGTTTCACTTTTTTTTTTTTTGAGCGGTGGGGAGCTTATTTGACCTTGGCATATTGAATATTTGAAACAAAAGTAGTTCTGTTTCTCAGTTTGAATGTAGGGGTTTTTTTTAAAGAATTTTAAGTCAATTTAAGGCACACCATTTTTCCCTAAAAGATCAAAATGAAACCTTTGAATAGGGTTGAAATGAAACTTTCCAGTTGACACGATCAGTGATTCTTATTTCCCATTTGCAATTAGGTTTTGGAGCATTTGACTTGTGGTCTCAATTTTGGATGGCAGAAATTTTCAAAATCTTGAAAATGCTCGTAGAATGGCGAAACCAATTTCTACTCACCTCTGTCTCAGCACTACTGTGATACCTAACCAGGGGTCTCAAACTTGAATCACCACAAGGGCCGCATGAGGACTAGTACATTAGCCTGAGGGCCATACCACTGAAACCTTTTCATACAATGATATTGCAAATATTGGTAACAAGTGTTGTTGCGGACTGCAGGAAATAGCTTTAGGGGCTGCATGTGGCCCACAGGCCGCATGTTTGAGCCTTCTGCCTAAAACAATCAGGGCTATGACTGGGATTAGATAGCTGGGCCCAGGGGGCAATCCAAGTCTCTGTTTCTCCCACTCTCCTCTTTCTCAGCCTGTCATCCTTTCATGGCTCCTCTGTTTATTGGGAAATGCTTCCAGTAGTCTGACTAAGGAAGTCACTTCCCTCATGGGTTGGTCACAGGGCCACTGAACTTTTGGAAAGCTCTTTCCTATCACTGCTGCTCATTGTGCATCCTCTCTCTTCTTTCCCTGGCTTCCTAACTCTCTGTCCTTTCTAGAGACAGGGCCTAGCTGGAGAGTTTGCAGCTGGCTGCAGCATAGCAGGAGTCCGATCTGGTGTACTGGTTCTACTCCACTTCCCCAGACCCTTCCACACTCAGTTGCTCCTAGTGTGTGTTTGGAGGGAGCAGAATTCTGTTCTCCATCAGCTTGTAAGCACTCTGACTCCTGCCTGCACTAGGCCCTCCTTGCTGGGACACTGCTCCAGCTGGGGTTACCGCGTCCGTGGGAGAGGGCATGTGAAAGGAGCCAGTGATGCTAGTCACGACACAGATATTTAGTAACAGGCCTGTCTGTTCTTGTGTGCTCTCAGCCAAGCCCTTGTGAGAGTTTGTGTCCTGGAGCCAGCCCCTCTTGCCAGAGCGTTTCAATTCCCTCGTGTCTCCTCAAACTGCACAGTGCACTCTCTCTCTCTCTCGCTCAATCCCCACCCTGTTTATATCTCATCTCTTGTCTTTCACTACCCATCTCTTCCTCTGCCCTTCCTGTTTATCTCTATAGTTCATCTCTTGCCTTTCATTACCTATCTCTTCTTCTCTTCCTTTTCCTTTTTATCTCTGTAACGCTTCCGCCAGGACAGGCTGGCAGAAGAAGGGCTGGGTTCTATATCTAGGGGTTTCCCAATAACGTAGCACCACCAAACGGCTCGAGCCCTCACCCAGATTTCTGGGAATCCTGCACCGTTTCCTGGGCACCCTAAAGGAGTAAGACTTCCCCGCTTGCAATCACGAGTCTGAGGGTAGTAAACTTTTAATCATAGTAAAACAAAATGCAAAGGCCAAATAACAGAGATCAGCACTAATCTAGAAAAATCAGTATAGAGGGAAGTTCCCAACCATCCGTACCACATAACGGAACATACAAACTTAATGGCAAAACTGACACTGATCTGGAGAATCAGTGCTAACTACGCTCCCAACCAACCCTAGGGTATGTAGGGCAGTGGTTCCCAACCTTTTCTCTGCTGTGGCACACCTTGATACCTTCAAATATTTTGAGGCACACCACTATTAAAGAACTCATGAATATTCAAATTAACTTAAATTATGAATATTCATGAACCATGGCACAGTGTTTCGGAAATGCTGCTATGTGGGGTAGTAAGGGTAGCAGAGTAGGGGTGGCAAAACGGGGGGTCAGGAGTCATGTGCAGTGGCAGAAGTGGGAATGGGGAGCAGCGCAGGGCAGGGGTGGCAAAAGAGGACAAGGGTGACCATGTGGGGAACAGCACAAGGCATGAGAGGAGAGAGGAAGGGAGAACAGAAGTGGCTTTGTGGGGGGGCAGGGGTGAACCTGGGGAGTGGGAAGGTAGGGCAGGGGAACATGGCACAGCACCCACTTCCCCCTTCTCCACAGTGGCTCCCTGCCACCCAGGGCAAATCCTCACCCTGCTGCTGCTCCCTCCCACCCCAGTGGGTCCCGTCCTCCTCTCCCCCAGTCCCCTGCTGCCTGTGATGGACCCTCTCATCACTGCAGTGGCCAGAACTATACCTCCAGCCCCCAGTTACCCCCCACCACACACACAGCCAACCCACCCCCCCAACCAAACAGCTTCCCCACAGCCCCAGCTACACACCCTCTGCTACACACCCACTCCCTCCCACCTCTGCTACACACACATGCACACCTGCTCCACACAACCCCCAGCATCCCTCTCCCGGGCTGTTTGCAGGCTGCTGACACAAGCAGCTCCACCCTGCAGGGGGAGATTCGCACACTCCCAGCCTCCTGCAGCTCTCTGCTAGCTGGGCTTAAGGTGGAGTGGGTTTTAAGGTGGAGCCACCGGAATGCTGCGTTCGGGCTGCTCCTGCTGTTTTTAAGGGGACCCCTGGAACTCTGTGTTCCGGTGCCTTCCTCTATTTTTAGGGGGGCTGGAATGCTGCCTGCCTAAAAATAGGGGGTCCGGAACTGTGTTTCAGTGCCTTCCCCCTTACTTTAACCCCTGCCTTTTCCCAGCCCTGCACAGCCCACATGGCTGGGCTGAGCAGGGAGGGAAGTTTAACTCCAGCTCTCGGGGATGCTTGTGGTGCACTTTGGGTGTTGCTGTGGCACACTGGTTGGGAGCCACTGATGTAGGGAGTGTCTGCCAACTGTCTGCTGACACCATATACTGGTCACTCACTCCATTTTCTAGAACTGTTCCTTGGCTCCACCCACTGTCCACCAGCTCCGACTTCCAGTCACTTCAGCCACCCAGCTCCTCTCACAATCTGCTGTCCACTGGCTCCACCCTCCGGTCACTTGAACCACCCAGCTCACTGGTGGCTGCTCTCACTGTCCACTGACTCCACCCTCCGAGCACTCATGTTACCCAGCTTGTCACTCTATCATTGCTCCTCTTCAACTCAAGAGGGCTCTCTCCCTCCCCCCAGTGAATATTAGCTCAGCAATTTCAGCTCTTAGCCCTCAAGTAGCTGCTAACACTTACTTTCATAACAAAGAACAGGCCTCCAATAGACTCGGCTAGCTCTATTATTCTACAGTGAGGTGGGTTAATGCCTTAGGCATATTGCTCTAAAATAAGCTATGCAAAGCCCCACCCCATCTAAACTTTTCAGGCTGAAATAGCCAGTGACTTCTCCTACAAGTCCCTTTTTAACTAAGGGTAGCTTTTACCCCTAACTACCCCAAACAGATTTGGAACAAGCAGAGAGTAGCAATTTACAAAAAGACAGTATTTTATATTTCCCTTCAGTAGAATTGCAGATGTTGACAGATTTATGAGGAGACTAACCCCAAATACCATTACCCACTATGCCCTGCATCTAGTATGCTGATCAGCTAATTGTGCTCTTTGTATTCATGCTAATACAGGACCCATGCAGATTGGTTGCGGCCCTCCCCCTTCAGAAGCTGTTAGGCACAGCTTCTAAGTCTGTCTTACATCTCCATAGCTTGCATCTCTACCTTTATTTAGCTCTCTCTGATTTCTTGTGTTAACACTATTTGGGAGGGACATATTGTTACTCTAAGCAGCTAGTCAAAATGTAAAACCTTTTGGGCTGCTCCTGCTGGGAGGAGAAATTGTTGATGGAGTCTGACATCTTTGATTTAGTCTGCTGGACTTTCAGAGAATGGACAAGGTCCTGTTTCCTGAATGCAGGAGGAACTAAACAGGAAACCCGTGTCCCTGCTGCTAGAACAAGAAACTCAGCAACCACTCCCCACAAATTACCCAGACCTGCGGAAAAAAACTCATGACCCCTATGTGACTTCAAACCCCAAGGGTTGATGTAGTTAGGATGGCAGAATTCTTCTGTCAACCTACCTACTGGCTCTTGGCATGGTGGATTAACTATATCAACAGAACAACCCCTTCAGCTGATGTAGGAATCATATGCACAATGGTGCACAACAGTGACATGGTGGCAGCACAGTAGCCATGCTACCATTGTATAGATTGAGCCCTAGACTTTCCCCAGGCTCAGTGTACTCCCAGCTGCTTGTTCAGGCTGTGTCTGTCTCTTGTCTTTTTTGCCTCACCATCTCCACTCATATTCTCTCGGCCTTATGGAGGCCTCTGCCCATTTGGTCAACTTCTCTGTGAGGCTGCCATCTTGTCTTAGGTGGGACTACTAAGCTGTCTCTTACAGGTATCTTCAATGAAGGGGAGACCACACAAAAACTCATGCAATAAATAAATTTGTTAGTCTTTAAGTGCCACAGGACTCCTTGTTTGTTTTAGTGAACTAGACTAACACAACTGCCCCTCTGAAACTTGGCAGAGAGTTCTAGAAAGCCTGTATATTAGCCCCAGGCTCAGCAAGTCTCTTTTTCCGTGGTAGCAAAGCAGGGGGTTACATCAGATTAATTAACACAGCTGGAGCTAATAAAGGCATCCCACCTCCCACTGCAACTTATTAAAAGCCTCCCCCCTAGAGTATGGTGTGGCTGGAGTGTGAGAGGGAGGAAAGCTACCAGCGTGTGTCAGAGGAGCAAGATGGGGTGGATCTAGGCGAAAGCAGAATGCTGGTCAGGGTGAACCCTGCAGGTACAAAGACTTGGGGGAAGAAAAACCCTTGCTGCCTGAAGAGGGCAAAGGACTGTTTCTAGGCCTGGAGGCCTGAGAGAAAAAAGAAGGGGAAGATTTAACTGGGCACAACCACACCCAGTGGGGCATCAGAGGCCAAGGACTTCCCCTGGCAAGGAAGCCAGCAAGGGCCGCTGTCTGCGTGGAGTCTGGACATTATGTCTAGGGGGCACAGAGAAGTAACCCAGAAAATCTGGCTGATTTTCTGGAGCAACAGTGGGAGGTTGCGGCTTATAGGGGGCCTTGGTTGAGGCCAGGCATTGAGGGTGGGGCTGGACCCCCCATCTCCACTGACCATCCTCCAAAGGGACAAGAGCCTCAGCAAAGAGGCAATGGCTACAGGAAAGAAGATAGGACTGGGAGTCAGCAGAGAGCAACCATCTTAGTAAAGCCATGTTACCGTCAGTCACCCTAGAAAGATGAACACTCAGGGATGACGCAGTTTCGTGACCTACCCGATAGGAGGAAGTCGAATGCACCAAGGCAGAGGAGGCTTGTCACACAGTGCAGTATAATCAACCCCATTTGATCAAAACTCAGAGTCAGGCTCATCAAAACTCTGGAGCCTGGCTTTAAAAGCATAAGCTTATGTAAGATATTTTATTTGCCTTCTGCTTTTTGAGCCATCAGGGTGCACAGGGAACACATTTTGAAGCTTTCTCTACAGCCAATTTTTCTTTAAGAGTAAAAGCTGAAATCATCCCATATCCTCTTGACTCCAGGAGCTAGTGATTTAACAAAAAAGCAATAATTATCAGGAGACTCATGACAAAATCATGAGCATTGGCCACACTGCATGTGGCAATATGATTTTTAAGTACAGACCAGGGCTTACGCTGTTATCCTGCCACCATTATGGTAGCATCTGGGCACCTGCCAACATGAAATTGATGGAAAAAGCAAACTCCTATGGACTTTAATGGAGTCTAGTCTAACCCTAGTTCGGGAATCTGGTGGCTGAAGAAACATTGTTTTATTTGTAAACTGAGCAAACCTGAGCTGGGATGATTTGCTGACTGCTGATAAACCTGGTATTCCCCAGGAGACAGACCATTTTTACCAGGTGAAAACAGTGCATTTTGGAGGTGACGGTCTGCCCTGGATTCATCAGCTACAGTGAGAATCCAGGGTGATCTCAGTTTTCCACAGACCCATCTTCAAACACAGGGCCCTGTTTGCCCATGACAGGACGTCTAGCTAAGTACAAGTGAACATCTGTTTTTCTACCGCCTTGGCTGTGCATGAGGCCATCTCAGGTTCTTACTTGGCCAGCCACAAAGACTTTGCAAACAGAATG
This sequence comes from Podocnemis expansa, assembly GCA_007922195.1. Lineage (NCBI taxonomy): Eukaryota > Metazoa > Chordata > Testudines > Podocnemididae > Podocnemis > Podocnemis expansa. The sequence continues at coordinate 54,380,247 of ML681972.1, read as the reverse complement.
TCCCGCCTCAGCCCAAGTCTGCTAAAGACAATGGAAAGACACCTACTGACTTCAAGTTCCAAAGGGGCAGCTGTGTTAGTTTAGTTCAGTAAAACAAACAAGCAGTCCTGTGGCACTTAAAGACTAAAATTTATTTATTGCATCAGCTTTTGTGGGAGAAAATCCCACTTCATCAGATGCTTTGAAGATGGGGGAGTTTACACAATGGGAGGAAATAAATGCAGGGAAGTGTAATCATAGGGTTGGAAGGCACCTCATAGATCAGCTAGTCCAACCCCCTGCCAGAGGCAGGACCACTCCCACTAAACCATCCTAGTCATGGTTTTGTCCAGCCGGGCCTTAAACACCTCCAAAGATGGAGATTCCATCACCTCCCTCGGCGGCTCATTCCAATGCTTCACCACTCTCCTAGTAAAAAAGTTTTTTCTAATATCCAGCCTTGACCTCCCTAACTGCAACTTGAGATCATTCCTCCTCGTTCTGTCCTCCGTTACTACCGAGAACAGTTGAGCTCCATCTTCCCTGGAGCATCCCTTCAAGTAGTTGAAGGTGGCTATCAAATCCCCCCTCAATCTTCTCTTCTGCAGACTAAATAAGCCTAATGCTTTCAGTCTTTCCTCATAGGGCTTGTGCTCTAGCCCTTTAATCATTTTGGTTGCCCTCTGCTGGACTCTCTCTAGCATGTCCCTGTCCTTTTTGTAGTGGGGAGCCCAAAACTGAACACAGTATTCTAGATGTGGCCTCACCAGTGCAGAATAGAGGGGAATGATCACATTCCTTGATCTGCTGGTAATAATTCTTTTGATGCTGCCCAGTATGCCATTGGCCTTTTTGGCCGCAAGAGCACACTGCTGACACATACCTAGCTTCCCATCCACCATGACCCCCAGGTCCTTTTCTACACTGCTGCTACTTAGCTGAATGTTCCCCAGCCTGTAGCAGTGCATGGGGTTTTTTTCGTCCCAAGTGCAGGATTTTACACTTGTCCTTATTGAACCTCATAAGATTTCTATTGGCCCACTGTTCCAATTTATCTAGGTCTCCCTGAATCCTGTGCTTGCCCTCCAACGTGTCTACTGTTCCCCCTAGCTTGGTGTCATCCGCAAACTTACTGAGAGTGCAGTCTATCCCATCATCTAGTCACAGGATCAGGTCATACTGTAACAGCAAATCTTAACTCAATTTGCTGTTACAGTGTGACCTGATCCCAGGGGCGTCACTAGTGTTGGGCACACCGAAGCACGTGCCCTGGGTCCCAACACCAGTGCCCCGGATCCCCGCCCCAACTGGGCCGGGGATCCGGGGCCCAATCCCTGGCCAGCTGCAGCCGCAGTGGCCCCGTCCCCAGTTGGGGATCTGGAGCCTGGCTGGCTGCCTGGCAGGCCCCGCCCCTGGCCAGGGATGGGGCCAGTTGGAGGCCACGCCGCTGCGGGCAGCTAGGCTGCAGCAGGGCTGGGCCACAAGCAGCCGCTGGAGGCCAGGCCCGTGCCCGTGCCCGTGGCCCCTGATCCCTGACCGAGGATCTGGGGCCCAGCTGGCTGACTGCCCACAATGGCGGCGGCGGCCCTGTCCCTGGCCAGGGATCCAGGGCCCAGCCAGCCGGCTGGCTGCGGCAACCCCGTCTCCCGCTAGGGATCTGGGGCCTGGCCACCGCCAGCCGCGGCGGCCCCGTCCCCAGCTGGGGATCGGGGGCCTGGCTGCCAGCGGGTGCGGGCCCAGCCTCCAGTGGCCACTTCTGGCCAGCCCGTGCCGCAGCCTAGCTGCCCGTGGCGGCGCGGCCCCCCCCCGGCCCTATCCCTGGCCAGGGGGCAGGGCCTTCTGGCTGGGGGCGGGGCCTGCCCAGTGGGGGCGGGGGCTGGGCCCGTGCCCCAGGTCCCTCCCTGTCCCAGCACTGCCTCTGCCTGATCCCATGATTTACACTTCCCTGCATTTATTTCTTCCATTCTGTAAGTTCCCCCATTGTCAAAGTATCTGACAGAGTGGGATTTTCTCCTACGAAAGCTCGTGCAATAAATAAATTGGTTGGTCTTTAAGTGCCACTGGACTCCATGTTTGTTCTACTGACTTCAGTGGCTTTTGAATCAGGCCCTTAGGGAATGATTGGGTTGCAGCGCACCAGCTAGAATTAGTGGCAGCGCTGGTTCTCTAGGGGTAACAAGAATAAAGTCTCATTCGTCTGTCTTTAAATTCAGTAATCTGGCTCCAGCACACCCCACAATGTGCCAGCACATCTGAGTGGATAGCACTTTGCACATGTGGTTGCATTTCAGCTATTGCTATCCCTCCCTGTTTTTTCTAAAACAGCCAGGCTGAACTGAAAGACTAGTTTAGCTGCTAACAAAAAGAAAACCCATCTCACTGGCCTCTTATCTCTCATTGTTGTTTTGTTATTCACTAATAATTACTCAAAATGGAACATCTGTTGTCATGACAACCTATTAATCCATTGGTAAAAATCCTTTGTACTCTTTGGAAGCTTTCTGTCTATTTGCACCATCTCTTTCTCTCCTCAGCCCCACCAAAAGCACATCTATTCTCTGTCTCGCTCTCCCTCTTTCATCAGGTCATATCTGCAATTGATCCAGGCATGGAATTCCCACTGAAGTACATGCGAACTCTCTGCACAAAGGGATGGTGCTATATAGCTCACTATGTCTGTCTAAAACAAACATGGAGTCCTGTGGCACTCCTTGGTTGTTTCACTGAACTAGACTAACACAGCTGCCCTTCTGGAGCTATGTGCATTTCATCTTTCTTCTTGCCCCTTGTTTCTGCCTGCTAGTCGTGGTGCAGACCATGGATTCTGATGCGAGAACCTTGTTTGTTTTCATTCACCCCTGGTTGTCCAACAAGGGATAAGAGGGGACAGAGAGCAGTACTGGGTATTTATCTATCTCATGCAGAAACACAAGAAAGATACAAGTTCTCCCATCAGAAGCAGTGTTTTTTGCCACAGGTTCTCACCATCCAAGTGAGATGCAGGCATCCTATTTGCCCCAGAGACTGCTCCTTAGTCCTCCGGAATTTGAGCTCTTAATGCAAAGAATAAGCCTTTTGCAATTCTGATCACAAAGACACCCTTCAAGTGTGCAGCGGTGTCTTCCTGAGCCCACAGACAGCATGAAATAATGATTTTGACAGACTTGGCCTGCTTCTATTTAAATCAACAGAATGTTGCTCCTGGAACCTAAAGATACCCTTATAAAGGTCAAACCTCATAACTAGTTCACTCCTGATTACAGTCCCCCTAAAAAGGTGAGGCAATCGTTCTATGGAGACCTGCAAACTTTACTCTCTTATTCTGTACTTAAAGGGGGAGGAGTTTGAATTGTGGGTGGAGCTCAGGGAGACTATGCTCTTTACTGTTTTTCCAGTCCTACTGAAGCATTGGACTTCTCTGAAAAGCACCAATTTTGATTCCTAATCTACATCCCATTTTGGTTAGTCTCTGTGTTAGAAAGAGCCAACAATGTGTTCCACAGTGGGTGCAAAATCCCATGTGGCAATGACTCTGCTCCAGAGCTATTTACCACTGTGCTGAATTGTAGCCCTTGCGATTCTGTATTCATTTCCTTGTGCTTCCTCATTGGTCTGTCTGTCTTCTTCTGTTGTCTCCTGTCATAGACTGTATTTTGGGGACAGCAGCCTTTTTTTATTGAAATAGCTGTTTCATTGAACTGGATAAAAGATTGGAAAAAAGAAGTGTTAGATGCTTTTTAGAGGTGACAGGGAAGCTCTTTTTCCTCTTGGCCCCCAGCCGAGCTACCTTGTTGTACCTTTGATCATTTCCTGTCTGTGTCTCTCCTTCTACCCTGCTCTCTTTCTCTTTAGTTGACAGGGGGCCAGATTCTGATCTCCCAGGGGTGTAAATGAGGGGTGATTCCCTGAAGCCAATAGGCCTGGTTCTGATCTGACTTAGACTGGTTTAAATCCCAGCAAAGTCAATGCAGTTACTGGTTTAAAGTCAACATGAGGGAGATCAGAATCAGCCCAGTCTTGGCAGGATCCTAGCGCGTGGCTTGCCTTTGCTCTCTCGTGTACAATCAAATTCACTGAATGATGGGAAAATGTCAGACATAATTAGGGGAAATTAACCAGGGAGCCTTCTCTGGAGGATCAGCAGCTTTCATCTCATGGCTTGTCTGACTCGTCACAGCCTACAGCCTCTAACACAGTTTCCCACACACGGCCGGGTTACGATGGCAGCAGGGCAGGGTCTGGGATCTATCCAGTCCTTCCAGGCCCCAGAAGGAAAAGAGATGCGCAGGATTTGGGGGCCCGTCACTCTTCAGCTGTCAGTTAGTACAGAAAAACGATGGGTCAATAGAATTCATTACACTATTTGCCAGATGTAGAGATCCCTCTCTACTGCAAGCTGAGGTGGTAGCTGGGGCCCAGAATAAGCTGGGGGATAAAAATCTTTGTCCCACTCTGCCTCATGTCATGACCATCCACTCTCCACTTCCGCTAACCCTCCAGAATCCCTAGCAGGGGAGAAGCGGCTATCTAAGTCCACTAGGTTTTGTGTGTCCTCATTCTGGTATGAGGGGTAGAGCAGGACTCTGGGTGGTACACCAGCTCTTGGAAGGACACAGAGACAGGGAGCCAGGGCTGCTTGTGTTTCCAAGTCTGTCTCAGGGAGGGAGTGTTGCCTAGTAGTTAAAGCAAAGAACTGGGGCTCAGGCCACCAAAGTTCCCTTCTCATCACTGGGGAGAGTATGGTACATTCCTTGGCAACATTGTCCATTCTGCCACCTGCCGGTGCTGTGATCCCTTAACCTCTCCCCGATTTACAGACCAGCAAAGTGAGGCCCCCAAGATCAAGCAGCAAGTCACTAGACTTATGACTTCTAGTTGCCTGCTTTAACCACTGCACCACATTGCCCCTGCAGCGATGGCTCTGCTCCTCTTTCTTCCTCTAGTCAGCATAATGGCGATTGCAACAGGAAAGAGGGAACAGCTCCGTGTCACCTTGCCCAGCAAGATAATTCTCTACTCTGGTTCCCCAACCTGGCAGAGGCCAGGACTTCTACAAACAGGCTCTGCTCAGTCCACAACGGAGGGGCAGCAGGGCTATGGGGCAGCAGCCCCTGCCTGATGATGCTAGGGGCTTGACCCTTGGCTCCATAGACAGAAGCTGCCCAGATGGAGGTGAACTTCTTTGCAACGGGCCAGAGGGCAGGAAAAGAAGTTATGGCAGACACTGAGGCAATCCTGACCCTTTTTTGGATGGGATATGTGTGATAGACTAGAAAACATCCATGGACAGCATCTAATACCCGTGAACCTAGAGCTTTCATTATTCCCCCTTTCCAAGCAGGCTCTATAAGACAACAGTGACTGAGCATGACCTGGGCATGACTCAGGGCCTCCTTCAGCCCAATTCACTTATTTTTGGGGCCAGGGACAGAGTACTGTGTTGAGGACCTGGAAGGTTAGATTAGAATCTTAGGCCTGATTCCAGGGCTGATGTTCAGGTGAACCTGTGTTGCTGTTTTGATCTGACCACTAGGGAGACAGGCTGGGGGGAAGATCTGACCAGATCCCCAGGGTGCTGGATGAAGACAGAAAATAAGACTTTAGTCAGCCCAGGCCCCCTTCCTCCCCAGCTCTCAGCCACCCAAGGCCCTGGAGGTAATGCCATTATCTCTGCACGGGCCTCACAAGTGTCTGGCAGATATAAATATCCCAGGAGAGACCTGGTTAATTTCAGGGTTTATTGGCAAGGTAGGAAGCGGAATAAGCTGGAGAGGAGTGAAGAGGGGTGTCCTCTTCCCCATCTGCACAGAAACCACCCCCAGTTCAACACTGTGCTCCCCCTGCGCAGATAATACCTAGTTCTTTACAGTTGTAGATTGCAAAGGAAGATATCCCCATTAATACAAATCACAAGGCAGTGACAGACTTGGCTGAGGTCCCCTGCAAATCAGTAGCAGAGTCACAAAGGCTGTGTCTACACTGGAGGCTTAAGTCGACTTAAGCAACTCCCTGGGCACATTTGGAGCTCAATAAGCCAGCTTAAGCACTTGCTTAAGTCAACTTAATAACTCCTGCCTTGTAAGTTGACTTTAAGGGTTAAGATGACTTTAAATGTGTCCCCTGCCTTAAGTAGACTTTATAAAGTTGACATAAACAAATGGGGCCTCACCAAGTCGACCTAATAGAGTCAACTTTAAGTTGACCTTATTAAGTCAACTTATCTGAGCCCTGTAGCGTAGACATAGCCAAAGAGACTTGAGGTGTCTGTACCTCAACCCCCATGAAAAACATTCTGCTCTGTGTCAAGCTGTTAGGTGGCCCTAAACCAGGGGTTAGCAACCTTTGTGGACCCCTGTGCCAGTCCTTCCTCCCCAGCTCTCAGCAGGTGCTGGCAGCCTCCTTTGCTGAAAAAATGTGAAAAAAAACAAGGAGTCATGTGGCACTTTAAGACTAACAGATTTATTTTTCGCATCTTCGAAGCATCTGATGAAGTGGGATTTTCTCCCATGAAAGCTTATGCGAAAAATAAATCTGTTAGTCTTAAAGTGCCACACGACTCCTTGGTTGGTTTTTGTTTTTTTTTTTTGCTGGACTAGACTAACACAGCTATCCCTTTGGAAATTGAAAGAATATGGCAGCTGCCTGAAAGTTCAGCAGTGGTCATGGCTGGAGTGGGAGCACTTCCCAGCAAAAAGCTCATGCAAAAAATAAATGTTAGTCTTTAAGTGCCACAGGACTCCTTGGGATTTTTTTTGCTGGACTAGACTAACACGGGGGCCACTTTAGCACTTCTCAGACATGCCACAGAAAGAAGTTGCCCAAAGTGGCTCATCTTGGCAGTTTGCCTAGGGACCCCTGTCCCCAGGCATGCCATGAAAAGAAGCGGGTCCTTTCAGGGGTTCCCAGTGATGCTGCAGAAAGAAGCTGCCCAGAGTGGCTCCTTTGGAGAGCATCACACTACAGAGAGGAGCCATTCTGGGCAGCTTTTTTTCTGTGTCACTTGGAGGCATAGGCATGGGGGACCCCCTCTGTCCCAGCTGCACTTGAAGGAAGCCACCCAGCGTGGCTTTCCGTGGCAGTGTCTGTGGTACTGCAGAGGGTGCTGTGTGCGACTCTGAATGGGCTTTGGTGCCACTATCGGCATGAGTGCCAGGGGTTGCCTACCCCTGCCCTAAGCCCTGGTGTAGGTCTCTGGGAGGATTCTTCCATCAAGCTGGAGCTTCCATCACCCCGGAGCTTCCATCACCCTTGGGACAGATGGATTAACTACACCAATGGAAAACTTCTTCTCTTAATGTAGGAAATGTCTACACAATGGCCCAAGAGTGCTGCGGCTGTGATGTAGACATGGTATCCTTTACAAATGGGGAAACTGAGGCACGGACTGGCAACAGGGCTTGCACAATACCATGTAATAAGACTGTGGACTAGAACCTGGGCATTCTGACTGCAGCTCCCACACCCATCCTGCTCAACCACACAATCTTTGGTGGTGGCAGCTGTAATACAGTCCAGGTTTTTTATTTGTATTAGTGTCTAAGCTGCTCTTGCTTTCTTGGAGCTAAAAAGTGGCTGTCCTGAAGAGCTGGGTGTTATCAGGTGAAAGGGAATCACAGACACCAGAGAAGAGACCTGGCAGATTTTGTTTGCTCCTGCTTGCCTTCCACCTGCACCCTCCAGAGCTTCCGGGAGCAGTGGGCACTGTCCAAGGTTCTCTGCTCGGTGTCCCCATCTGAAATGCTTATTATTAACCTGTTACCCTCACACCCATCCCTGTTATTTCCTTAGTTGTCCCCCGAAATCTTTTTGAGGAATTGCCCAGTGCCACCTCCCCTTAGGCTGGGGGAGGGGTTTTAGAAGTTGGTGGGCTTGCTACCACCCACCACCGGTCCTTCAATAGGACCTGCACCCTCCAGGTCTTGGGGTGTGTCCAGGACTTATTCTCCAGGCTGCTCAACCTCCCTCCTAGGAGTCTCCACTGCCGTTAGTTCTTCCCTTCTTCCCAGCACTGCACCCACCAATCCTGTAACCTCCAGCATTGCCAATCCCTGCTCTGCCAGGAAAAATTAAACTCATTACTGCTGTGGGCACAGCTGATAAAAGGGAGCAAAGCTTTGTAAATGAAACCCACATGGTCTTTTGTCTGGGAGGGAGTTTAATATCCGGGTGTGTGTTTAGGTTAGATACACATCACCTGCTTACTGGCTTCCCTGCCTTGTTAACTCACTGCAGCCAACGGGCTTGGCTCAGGCAATAAGAGGGAATTTCCAAAGGGAAGAAGAGGGAAACCACAGGCTGTGTCTTCAGCAGGTGCTGTTTCCTCCTCTCCCCCAGGGCCATGCTGCATGCACCATGGATTGTGTTTCCACAGCAGATGGATAAGGGTAGTGATCAATACTGGGTGGAGGGGTGGCCCACTTCATACCTTGGGCAGGCCAGGCTTGGCGCACCCACTAGGTCTCCTAGCACCACTCCATAGGTGCACACTCTCACTTCCCTCATTACAAGAACTCCCTGCAATTGCCCTGATCTGTCTCCAGGTCGGGGATTTTTACTGGGGTCTCCCGTTTCTCCTATCACTTTGTGTGCAACCTCATTTCCCCCTACCATGCTAGAGACTCTGGGTGGCCCCTTTTACCTACCATACGCCAGGGTCTTGCCATTCCCTCACCAGGGATTCTGCCTGCTCTCTTCCCCACTTTGGCTACACCAGTGTCCTCTATTTTCCCCTTCATTCCAGAAGCAGTGTGCCTGTCCCACTCCCCTTTTCCCACCATTCCCCACTCCCACCTCTTCTTTTCATCTGGGAGAGAAGTGTTTAAGTGCTGCATGTTAAACTCTGCTGAGAGACAGAGATGAGACAGAGGTATTGTTATGCATGGATGTGTTAATTGCTGCCATCACCCAGCCATTTGATCTGCAGATAATTGCTGGGTTCTTAATCAGCAGTCCAGGGATCCAGCTAGTTCCCATTCCCCCCTGCCCCTGCTTTTGGTGTTCCAATTTCCCCCAAATTCAATAGGGTTCTGGCCACTCATGCCTAAAACATTCCCGAAAAGTTTGGAGTTGCTCAGCTGCAGTGGTCAAAAATGTCATTAAGTGCAAGACCTTTGCCAGCTTGGCCAAACTATAGGATTTACAGTGGTGGCATGTACCACCAAGCAGCCTGCACTGCAGAGACCTTCATGGCATGGAAGGGGAGTGGTATTCAGGCTTTACGTTGTCTGCTACCTAAACTGCCCCCAGAGATGCTGACCCTGCTAAGGTGCCTGCTGTGATAAGGAAACTTGTCCCCATTGGTTGGTTTCCCCATGACAGCTTCCTGCTGGAGGGTGTGTGGTAGCACCTAGCATACCTCTAGGGTTACCAGATATCAAAGCATGGGAAGAAGGACAGGAAAGTATGAAAAGGAGGACATTGGAGGACACATAGAGAAAATGTAGTATTAATGTAATATTTTTCTGTTTTTAGGGGGCCCTGGAACACTTCCCCCCAAAAATATGGTGTTTCAGGGCATTCCAGCATACTTTAATCCCTGTAAGTAAAAAGCCAGACAAAATCATGTATTTTTAAAATGCCAGCCGAATGCAGGACATGTCCTCCTTTTGCCTGACATCTGGTAACCCTACCATCTGGCCAGTGTTTTCTTCTGATTTTGGTGCAAACAAGCTGCTGGTTGGCAGCTGCTCAGCTGTCTTCGCCGGTGAAGAAGTCTTGCTGATCTATAATCATAATCTACTGTAGGCAAAACAAACAAGGAGTCCTGTTGCCAAGATCCAAAGGGGTAGCTGTGTTTAGTTTAGTTCAGTAAAACAAACAAGGAGTCCTGTGGCACTTAAAAACTAACACATTTATTTATTGCATGAGCTTCTGTGGGAGAAAATTCCACTTCACCAGATGCTTTGAAGATGGGGGAACTTACTGAATGGGAGGAAAATAAATGCATGGGAGTGTAAGTCACGGGATCAGGTCACACTGTAACAGCAAATCAAAGCCTTTGTTAAGATTAAAATGCTGGGGAACAGCATATAGAGGAAGATGAGATCAAATCACCTGTTGTAATGAGAGAAAAATCCAAAATCCCTATTAAGCCCTGAAGCAATGCAACCAAATAAATTCGATCTCTAGAGCTTCTCTTTGGAGCCTTTATCTGGTATTCTTGACGATGTTAGGTTTTCTGTCTAATGCAGAGGCAAGCAGTGGACCCATTAGCCTCCCAGTCACTAGAGGGGGAGAGATAGCCACATTGCTATGACTGTGGAGAACATGGTGATTTCACCAGGCACCAAAGCTGTGGTTGGGCAGTAATAAAATGGCATCACTATGGGTATGTCTGCACTGGGGGGGAGGGCTCTTTTAAGTCGACCTAACAAACTGAAGCAATGCAGACATACCCCAGGAGCATTGCTTACCCACTGCCCCATCCAGCATCCCAATCCAGCTCTGGGGCCCGATCCGGCCTCTGCCTCCACTGGCAAGCTACTCAGAGCCAGCTCCTGCTGCTGCCAGCAAGCAGCTAGGAGCCAGATCCAGCCCCAGCCACTGCCAGCAAGCAGCTTAGAGCCAGATGCAGCCCCTGCCACTTGCCAGTGGTGGCAGGAGCCAGCTGCGAGCTGCTTGCTGCAAGGGCCGGGGCTGGATCCAGCTCTGAGCCACTTGCCGGTGGTGGCAGAAGCCAGCTCCGACTCTGAGCTACTTGCTGCAAGGACAGGGGCCAGATCCAGGGCTGAGCTGCTTGCTAGTGGTGGCAGGGGCCAGATCGGGCCCTGGGGCTGGGCAGGGCCCAGTACTGGGCCCTGGCTCCTGTCGTCTACATAGGCCAACTGAACACTTAAGTCAACCTTAAGGGCAGGTGTTAAGTTAACTTAAGCAAGCCCTTAAGTTGACTTAATACAAGCCCGATGTGGATGTGGAGCTCCTTAGGTCAACTTAGGGGAGGTTAAGTCAACCTAAGGCTCCAGTGTAGACATACCCTATGAACATGGATTATAATGGGACCAGAGACATGAAATTCTCCATGTACTTTCCCCATTCCTGATCTTCATGTCTCCTCATTGCCAGTGGCATGGAACTCCTGCATTCTTGGAGTACCCCATGAATCCTATTATCTTTGGTATAGGAATCTCCATTTATGATCCCATCCCTGCTCCCACACCAGGTGCCTGTTTTTCAGATATTCTACCCCTGCCTTGGAGCAGAGACAGAGTGAGAAGGGCTTTAAAAGTAATTTTGAATTCTCCATATTCCAGCGCCTTTGCATTCCACCAGTGTAAGATAGAGTAGCCCCAAGGCTGCTCTATTTATACTCTGATTACCATGGCCCCTGTGGGTGCTACTGCATTGCAGCCACACCCTAGACAGAAGCATCTGGAAGCAAGGCCCTTGTAGGGACAGAGAAGTTAGGATAGCCCGGCTTTCAGCCTATGCTGTACAAACCTGCCCTGGTTAGCTACCCTGACTATATTGCTGTAGCTTCATTTCAGTGGGTACCTGAGCTAGCTAGATTAAACTGAACTGGGGGATGCCTACACATGTAGCAATGCTCATTTTTGCTCAGGGTCCTGGGTAAGATTTTTGAAAGCCCCAGTTGACTGAGGCACTTGGGAAAACCTCACTCATACAGCACTTTCTTTGCAAAGTGTGGTGAGACCAAGGACCAGGGACAGGTTAAATACTGTCTTGGGCCATTTTAAGCCATGCAGTCAGAGTAAAGAGACAGTAGCTGTTCAATTGTATGTTGTGACAAGCAAATTCTTTGTAATAATAGTAAGTCAAGATCTGGCTGTGGAGAATTTGTCACAGAAAGCAGTGCTAAATTCACTGGATTAAATTATTAGCAGCAAACAAGTGGATCAACTGTGCTGCGTCATCCAGCAAGGACAGATGGGAGAGGCCAGGGATGGAGAGAAGGGGACAGATCATTATTCTGGTGTCTGATCTTTTCAAGCCCCTCTTCACTGCCTTGGTACCAGACTCCCAGAGCTACCCCTGCACCTGGTGCTTAGAGATTTGGTCATTCTGCAAACACAGCTCTGTCAAAGAAATGATAATCTCAGAGCATGAAACCAGAAGCAGCCCTCTGTCTGCTGGGGCTTACTGGGACAGCTCAGTTGGACTGAGTCTAGGTCACAAAGCACCCCTTCAGGTTAGTTGTAGCATGCGGGAGGCTGGGCTGAGTCTCAGCTCCATTCTGGGACTTGCAGACAGAAACAGCTGCCAGAACCTGGCAAGGACAGAGGCTGTGGAGGCTACTGGATCACACTATGATGGGGATCCAGGAGAAGGGCTGGTATCACCACCAAGGAGATGGATGCTTGCATTTCCAGTAGGTGGGGCTGTGCCAGCTTAGATCTAGCCAGCAAAGCTAACAGCAGCAAGGGAGAGACAGCAGCACTATAGATGTGCTTGAGAACAGGTTCAGGAGGGTTATATTGACACTATTCCCATGGAGACGCACCCGAAAGCTCTGGTGCAAATGCCAGCAGGCATGCTCCTTGTGTGCTGTCTGATGGGGAAAGGGTTAAAAACTTCTCCCTTCCCTAGCCAGGAGCTCAGCTATAGTTGAGGTGCCATCAAGCAGGAACCCTGGGTAGCATCCTCTGTCCCTGGGAACTGAAGGGCACAGCTCAGCTCCTGGGAGATAGGTACAGTCTGATAGTTCCTGGTGGTAGGTGGCCTTGTTTGGGGCTCAGAGTTCACTGAAACTTTCACTGAGGTCAATGGCTTTTTGGGTAGGCTCCAGGGCTGGGCTGGTGGCAGCTGGAGGCTGAGCTCTGGCCCAGTCTGTGGAAATCTTTCCACTGATACAGGTGCTGGGCCAGGACAGGCTGCAAGTTCTCTTCTGCCTCCATCCCCACACCCCCCAACTTGAATATCTAGTGGGTAGGGACAAGTGCTCAGACTCTGAGGAGCAGGGGGTCCCTCCCCAGACAGCACAGCTAGAAGTACCCCTGCCATTGGGACCAGCAGGAGCCTCCTCAATCTCTTAAACTGGTGGGGTATGACTGCCCCCCGCCCCCGGCTATTGGGGCTAGCTGCACAGGTGGGCTGGACTTTTTGTACTGTTGTCCACCTGCCACATGCAGTCTTTTTGTGACAGTGTTATTGGGGGCCCTATCTGAGCCTGGGGTCCTTGCCCCAAGGAGTTGTATGGGGCTGTTTGCCCCTCTCAGGGCTCTTGTTTTGGGCTCTTGGGACTCACACAGCTGTCCCAAGGTGGGTTATTTTCAAGTTCCTCTGTCAACCATGGGCTAGACTCCTGTTTTTTAAAATGGATGCAGAGATTCTGCTGCCTTCACATGACTCTTGAAGCTAATGCTTTAGGCAGGCCTATAGAACCTAGGTGTTTATCTGGCCCTGAGTGATCGTATTTGTAGGTCTTCTTGTGCCTCCCTCGGTCTATTTTTACCTTATAGTTTCCTTGGGACAGGAGACAAGTGTGTAAAGAGGAATGGGTCCTGAATGCTCTTTGGAAGCTACTGTAGTATTAAACTGTTTTCTGCAGCTTAGGAAGCACGTATGGGAAAAGTTCAATTTCCCCCAGGTCCCAGAGAGCTGAGTAAGAGACTAAGAGGAATGGCAGCATGTTCTCCCAGAACAAAGTGCTGCAGACTGGAGCACATATTAAGCAGCCTGTACCCTCAAGTTTCCAGGAAGTCTGGGAGAGCATCCAGATTCCCCCAGCACCTCTCTGCCAGCAACTTCCTAAGCAAGCAAGTGGGGAACAGGCTGGGGAGCCTTGGCTGCTGCCAACAGCCCCTGATGCAGGACCATGTGGTGGAAAATATTTTCCTGGCCAACTGGCAAGGAGGCTAAAGATACCAGCTGGGTTGCCTCTTCTCAATGGGGCTGGTTCTCTGACCCACCTTGACTCTCTGGCTCCCAAGTCAATTCTTTGGGCTCTGTCACTCCCTGTAGTATGTGTGAGCAGCTAACCCAGTGCCAAATGGGTACAGTGCATCCCCAGTCTGCATTTGCTGGAATGTCGATGAGGGCATGGCAGGGCAATTGGGATGATGGTGTGAAACTTTCCCCTCGTATGCCTCAAGGGTGGGAGTTTTTGATCTACGTCCAGCTTGAGAAGACAGACATGCCCTACCACAGCCTGTACCAGCTATAGTTCAGAGATGGAGCAAGACGGAGGCCAGGTTTCTTCTTCGAGCACTGCTCACATCATTCAGTTACAGGTGTCTATGTGCCTCAGTGCACGGTGATCCAGAAAGTCTTTTAGCCCTAGCCTGTCAGGTTAGGGTCAATGGCCAATGCCCCCTCTGCGTCGCAACTGCAGCTTTATATGTGACCCTGACCCTGACCCTCCCAGTTCCTTCTTTCCATCCTCAGCGATGGTACTGGGACAGCCTGTCCTTGCGAGTAAGCAAGTGCCTGTCTCATTAGTTAGCCTTTATTATTTTTGTGCGATTAAGTATGCTGGGATTTAAACCCTGCGTGGTTTGCTGCAAGGCATTCCCAGCCGACAACCCCCATGAGAAATGCTTCTCCTGTCTGGGTGAGTTGCACCTGGTAGACAAATGTCCCATATGCAAGTCCTTCAAAGGAAGAGCTTGCAAAGATAGGGAGCGGAGGCTGCGGAACCTCATTGAAGATAGGGTGGCAGTACCAGCTCTGGGTACACCCACAAGCCTAAGGACTCGCCGGCACCATGTGCCAGATTGGCACTGGAGAAGACCTGGCACTGCTCTCCAGCTATTACTAAAAAGCCACTATTGGCTTCTGACTCGGCACCACCTTGGCGCCATGTTACTTCACTGCCAACCATACCTCCATACACAGGGGTCCTGTCAGAGGCCCTACAAACAGTCGCAACATGCCTATGAGGGCTTGGAGAGGGAAAGGAACTGAGTGGGTAAGGGCTCAAAATCCCAATCCTTGACCCAAACATCCCACCAAGGGGAAAATAGCTCTTTGTCAGCTGGTCAAAAATAGCATTTTTGACAAACAGCTAAAGGACCCCTGTTTCTCCACTCAACCTCCACTATTCAGTGCTCGACTGGCTTGCTTTCTACCTCATTGGGCCAAAATCACAACTGACAATTGGATATAGGATGTGATATCCGGAGGTTACTCAATTCAATTCAAAACCATAACCCAAGACAGGAACATGCCCCCTCATCTGCGTCTCAGGGATCCAGGGCTAGATCTTCTGCTACAGAGAGAATACAAAAAACTCTCCATAGGGGCCATAGGACAGGTCCCAAAGAGTCAATGGGGAAAGGGGTTCTACTCCAGATTCTTCCTAGTTCTCAAACCAAATAGTGACCTGAGACCCATCCTGGACCTCAGGGCTCTGAACAAACAGCTAAGGAAAATAAAATTCTGCATGATTTCCCTCTCGCAAATCATTCCCACTCTAGATCTAGGGCAGTGGTTCCCAACCTTTTCTCTGCTGTGGCACACTTTGAGAGCTTAACATTTTTTGAGGTATACCACCATTAAAAAACTCATGAATATTCCAATTAACTTAAATTACTTATGAATATTCATGGCCTGTGGCACAGTGCTTTGGAAATGCTGCTATGTGGGGTAGCAGGGGTAGCAGAGCAGGAGTGGCAAAACAGGGGAGGTCAGGAGTCATGTGCAGTGGCAGGAGTGTTGGGAGCAGAGCAGGGCAAGGGTGGCAAAAGAGGACAAGGGTGACCATGTGGGGAACAGCACAAGGGTGGCAAGGGAGGGGAGAGGAAGGGAGAACAAGCGTGGCTTTGGGGGGACTGGGGTGAACCTGGGGAGTGGAAAGGTAGGGCAGGGGAACATGGCACAGCACCCACTTCCCCCTTCTCCACAGTGGCTCCCTGCCACCCAGGGCAAATCCTCACCCCACTGCTGCTCTCTCCCCCCCAGTGGGTCCCATCCTCCCCTCCTGCAACCCCCTGCTACCTGTGATGGACCCTCCAGCACCCAGGTACACCCCCCCCCCACACAGCCACCCCACCTCCCAGCTACCCACACCCCCAATCAAGCAGCCACCCCACAACCCCAACCACACACCCTCTGCTACACATCCTCTCCAACCCACCTCTGCTATACATACACATACACACACACCTGCCCCACACAACTCCCAGCAGCACCCTCCCACCCCCAAAGCCCTTACCTGGGCTGTTTGCAGGCTGCCTGACACAAGCTGCTCCACCCTGCAGGGGGAGATTCACACACTCCCAGCCTCCGCCAGCTCTCTGCTGGCTGGGCTTAAGGTGGAACCAGGTTTAAGGTGGAGCCACCTGAACTGTTCATTTGGGCTGCTCCTGCTATTTTTAGGCGGACCTCTGGAACTCCATGTTCTGGTGCCTTCCTCTGTTTTTAGGGGGCCAGAATGTTGCCTGCCTAATAATAGGGGGCCAGGAACTTGTTCCAGTGCTTTCCCCTTACTTTAACCACTGCCTTTTCCCAGCCCTGCATAGCCCAGGTGGCTGGGCTGAGCAGGGAGGGAACTTTATCTCCAGGTCTTGGGCATGGTCACAGCACACTTTGAGTGTTTCCGCGGCACACCAGTGTGCCCTGGCACACTGGTTGGGAACCACTGATCTAGGGGATTGGTTTGCAGCCCTTGACTTAAAGGACACTTACTTTCATATAGTGATACGGCCAAAACACAGACGTTTCCTCAGATTTGTAGTGAGAAGGGAGCACTTCCAGTCTGCGTCCCTCCCGTTTGGGCTTGCTTTAGCTCCCAGAATGTTCACAAAATGTACAGTGGCAGTGGCAGCATATTTATGGAGGCAGGGTGTAAAGATCTACCCATACCTCAACGACTGGCTAATAAAAGGAAAATCCAAGTACCAAGTTTGCCACAGTATCACCATGGTAAAAAGGCTTTGTGGTCACCTGGGGCTTTGCATAAACCAAGAAAAGTCAAAACCTGTCCCAACTCGCACGATAGAATTTATCGGGGCCCTACAGGACTCCAGGAAGGGCAGAGCATCTCTACCCCTGTCAAGGTTTCAGTCCATGTGTTCCATCATTTCAGAACTTCAGAGGGCTCTGGTCACCACAGCCAAATGGTGCCTACAATTGTTGGGCCACATGGCAGCCTCAACCTCAGTGATAAGAACAGGCCAATTGACAATGAGACTGTTCCAGCTCTGGATAGCCTTGGTCTTCTATCTCCAGAAACACTCATTGGACAAGGTACTGTCAGTTCCCTGCAAGTTCCTAGAAACTCTTGAAATCTGGCAGGACCCCCTCTTTGCCAAGGGCGTGATCCCTTTCAAGACTTCGAACCCCCCAGTGACCCTGATAACAGATGCCTCAGATGCGGGCTGGGGGCCATGCATCTCAGGGGGTTTCTCAACACAAAGGATGCAGGCCCCCAAGGACAGTTCCCTTCACAAAAATGTGAAAGAACTCAGAGCCATTCATCTAGCTTGCCAAGTTTTCTGGACCAGGCAAAGGGAAAAACAATCCAGGTTCTAAAAGACACCACAGCAGCCACGTTTTACATGAACCAACAGGGAGGGGTGCACTCACCAGCATTCTGTACGGAAGTCACCAGCCTGTGGGAAATCACTTTGAAACATGGCATCACCCCAATAGCAGCCTGCTTGCCAGGGGTAGAAAACAGTGTGGCAGACTCACTGAGCAGAACATTCCTGTCGCACCATGAATGGTCACTACACGAGGAGGTAATGTCCCACATAGGCAGGTGGGGTCTACCACAAATAGACCTGTTTGCTACTCTTCAAAATCAGAAACGTCAACTCTTCTGTTCACTCAGGGGATGAGAGAGGGGCTCAATCGCAGATGCCTTTCTATTCTCAGGGGGGGGGACCAATGTACGCCTTTCCCCTGATTCCTTTGATTTACAGGGTACTTCTGAAGATAAAAAGGGACAGAGTGGACATGATTCTGATTGCTCCAGACTGGCCCAGACAACACTGGTTCTCGATTCTGTGAGACTCGTCAATAGATGCCCCACTTCACTTCCCACTCAGGGAAGACTTATTGACACAGAACTTGGGCATGCTATGACACCCGAACCCAAGACTGCTTCACCTAGTGGCATGGTGGCTGCATGGCTAAATGACTCTGAGAGACTCCACTCTGACAGAGTTAGGGGAATAGTGCTGGGCAGTAGGAGACCTTTCTACTAGGGCAACTTATTCAGCTAAGTGGAGATGGTTTTCCCTTTGGGCCAGGAATAGAGGGGTGATATCAGAGTCAGCCCCCATCCACTCAATTCTGGACTATCTGCTAACCCTCAAGGATAAGGGCTTATCAACTTCCTCTACATGTTCACCTAGCGGCAATTTCAGCCCTTTATAGGAAAGTGGAAGGGTCCCCTGTCTTCTCCCACCCAACAACCACATGGTTCCTCAAGGGTATTGAAAGGCTATATCTGCAACCTAGAGCCCCCACTCCTCAGTGGGACCTAAATGTGGTGCTCCAATGCCTAACAGAGCCCCCATATGAGCCCTTGGACTCATGCAACTTCCTAGTCATGTCATGGAAGACAGACTTTCTGGTGGCCATAACTTCAGAGAGGTGGGTCTCGGAATTCAGAGCCCTCTTCTCAGAACCCCCACATACAAGATTCTTTGCAGACAAGGTGCTTTTATGCCCACACCCTTCGTTTCTCCCAAAGGTAGTCTCACCATTCCACCTGAACCAGGACATTTGCCTCCCAGTGTTTTTTCCAGACCCTCAGTTCACGGAAAACCAAAGAAAGTGGCATACGTTGGACATCAGACAAGCACTCCTGGTGTATATTGAGCTTACACGCCCATTCTGCAAGTCCTCTCAACTCTTCATCGCCATCGCAGAGAGGCAAAGAGGGCAACCCGTGACAACACAGTATATTTCCAAATGGATAGTGATCTATATTAAAGACCGCTACAGTAGGTCGGATACACCTCTCCCAGGGAGGCGGTCTGGGCTCACTTGACCAGAGCCCAGGCTTCTTCTATGGTCTTCTGGGAGCAGGTCACGATCCAGGAGATCTGTAGGGCAGCCACATGTTTGTCGGTGCATACTTTCACAATGCACTATGCTATTGTCCAACAGGCAAGAGAGGATGCTCAGTTGGGCGGAGCTGTACTCAAAGTGGGTAAGCAGTAACTCTGCCCACCGTCCTGGGTATGGCTAGCAGGCACCTGTAACTGAATGATGTAAGCAGCCATTGAAGAATGGTGGGTTACCGATGTAACCGTCCTTCTTCGAGATGGGCTGCTCACATACATTCAGATCCCTCCCACCGTCCCCACTATCAGAGCTGGCAAAAAGAAGGGACTGGGAGGATCAGGGTCAGGGTTGTATATATAGCCAGGATTGCAGCACAGAGGGGGTGTTGGTCACTGACCCTGACCTGACAGGCTAGGGCTAAAAGACTTTCTGGATCACCGTGCGCTGTGGCAGGTAGACACCTGTAACTGAATGTATGTGAGCGGCTCATCTCAAAGAAGGATGGTTACATCGGTAACCCACCATTTTCTTCTACCCTTGTCCTGTACTTGGATTGTAAGTACTTTCTAGGTTCTCTGGTGCAGGGAAAGTCTTTTCCATCTCTCTTTTCTAAAGGAAAATAGGAAGGGAAAAATGGAGTAAAGTGCACAAAAAGGAGAATTTTTTTAAAATGGATTTTCATTAAAAATCTAAAAGCTCTCTTTCTGGAACCTGCAGGATGATAATTATTCTGATGCCTTACGCATGCATGCAAAGACAAGTAAGTCACAAGATCAGTTTAGTCTCTTTCAGCAAACCAAAGTTGTTGTTTTGATTCAAACAGTGTGGAACAATAGAGGCGAAGGTGAGAATGTTAAAAGAGGGGGAAAATATCATTGGTAATGAGTAAGTCATTCCAAGTTCCTATTCAGACCTAAGCTGATGATGTCAAATTTGCATATGAATTCCAGCTCTGCAGTTTCAAATTGAAGTTTGGTTTTCAAGATTTTTGTTGAAGTACTGTAACTTTCATGTCTGTTACAGAATTTCCAGGGATTTTAAAGTCTCCCCTACTGTGTTTTAATGTTACCATTCTTCGTATCCAATTTGTGTGCATTTATTCTTTTGCACAAAAGCAATTCAATTTAGCCAATGTATAAGGCAGAGGGGCATTCTTGGAACATGATGGCATAGCATAGCATATATCACATTGATAGATGTGCAGGTAAATGAATGTTTACAACTGTTTTGATTTGCTGTTACAATGTGACCTGTTCTCATGACTTATACTCCCCTCCCTTTATATCCTCCCATTTCTGTAAGTTCCCCCATCTTCAAAGCATTTGATGAAGTGGGATATTCTCCTTCGAAAGCTTGTGTGATAAATAAATTTGTTAGTCTTTAAGTGCCACAGGACTCCTCGATTGCTTTGCAGTATAGGCTGTAGATCCTTGATGATATGCTGGAGAGATTTGATTTGGGGACTGTAGGTGATCAGTGGCTTTCTGTTGTTTTCCTTGTTGGACTTCTCCTGTAGTAGTTGACTTCCTGGTACCTGTCTGGCTCTGTCAATCTGTTTCTTCACTTCCACAGGTGGATGTTATAGTTTTAAGAACATTTGATAGAGATCCTGAAGCTGTCTGTCTCTGTCTGAGGGATTGGAGCAAATGTAGTTATATCTTAGGGTTGGGCTGTAGAGTTGACAATGGATTGTGTGATGTGTCCTGGATAAAAGTGAAGGGATATAGGTAGCATAGCATTCGATAAGTTGCAGGTATAGAGTGATGTTTATATGGCCATCACTGATTTGTACTTTCATGTCCAGGAAGTGTAAAGTTTGTGCCTTTCCAGCCCTCTAAAGGGGGAGAATGTTCTTGTAGGAAGAAGCACAACTATGAACTGGGGGAGGTGAGTTCTTGTCCCAACTATGCTGCTGATCTCCTCCTGATCAATGTGCCAGTCACCTCCAGAGCTGTAACTACGGCGGGGCAAGCAGGGCTTTGCTCCAGGCACACCAGAGCAGCTCCATTGAGCTGATCCATTAAAGGGCATGTTCCCCACTGATCGCTCTAGGCACCAGCTACTGTAAGGGACACGTTCCAATCTGAATGATCCCAGGGCCAGGGGTGTCACTGGCTGGGGGAGGGGCCCAGGGCACAGGCAAGGCCCTGCCCCCCCACCGCAAGCCCTACCCCCAACCTGCAGGCCCCGCTCCCAGGCCCTGGATCCCCAGCCGGGGACGGGGCCGCCACGGCCACCAGCAGCTGGGCCCCAGATTTCCGGCCTGATTGGGCCAGAGATCTGGGGCTCTGGCGCTGGGGTTCGGGGCACGTGCCCCGGAGTGCCCAGCGTCAGTGATGCCCCTGCCCAGGGCACCAGCTTCTTTAGTTACAGCTCTGGTCACCTTCTCCTCTTGGCTTCAGCTTCCCCCACAATAACTCTTCAGTGCTTATTTGTGAGGTGATTGGGTTGAAGGTCCTGGGGAAAAGAGTAGAATTATTCAACTGTGCATAGTGACTTGTACCAATTCCCATGTGAGTCTGAACAAAAGTTTTCATTGGTGTGGTATATTCCTCACGCTGGGAGTCTTACAATGTGCATAATACTGTCTCTTTCTAGAATATTGTTCATCTCAGTATTGCTGAATCCCCTTTCCAGATAAATCCTCACAACAGCTGGAAGTATCTTGGCACATTTGTACAGCACTTAACAGGATAAGGCCGTGATCTGAGGGGCCTCAGAGTGTTACTTTACTATAGTGGTTTTCAATCTTTTGCGGGTCATGACGCGCTTGGTGGCATATTGTGATTCTACAGGACACAGCAGCCCCCCCCCCGCCAAATCCAGCCATTTTCCTGGCTTTCCATGACACTCTTACTGCTATGTGGCAACACAGTAATGTATCCCGACATAGTGGTTGAGAACCGTTGCTTTAACACATCTATGATGCAGGAAAAATAAGTCTGTTACCCCCTTGCCCCTGACTGAACAAGCCAGGGACTGAGAGAAGAGACTTGTAGTTGGCAGATTTTCTGGCTCTCTCCCTACCTCCTCTTTTCTCATTTGGTGTAGAACAGTTCCTCCCTCTTGCAATCTATCCCATTGCTTCAATTGTGCAGGGTGCAGCAAATCACCAACTCTCCTGTCTTCCCCATCCCGTCTACCCAAAAACAAAGCAAACAAGTAACTAGAATGCAGGGGCATGGGCAGAACTCCTTGGGCCAGGGCAAGAAAGCTTGCTCCTGGCTCCAGCCTGGGAACCAGGGAGAAGCGAGCTGTGGGTGGGACTGGGACAGGGGGAGGGAGAAGCGAGTTCTTTCCTAGTGGAATTGTGGGGGAGCTCAGAATTTGAATTCAAATTCCTGCGTTCCTCTCTAGTGCAGTGGTTCCCAACATTTTCTCTGCCATGGCACACCTTGCTACCTTTAATTAATCTGAGGCACACCACAATATAATTTCCAAATGAACTCATTAATATTCATGAACCTATGAGCCAATCCAGAGCTCTTTGAGTAGTTTTTCAAAAAATTTTGTGGGACACCTGCTCAGGCCTCATGGCACACCTGTATTCCACAGCACACTGGTTGAGAAAAACTGCTCTAGTGTGTTATACATTCTTCTCTCTGTTAGCTGGTGGAGGAGACTAGCCTACAACGGCTACCAGCTAGAGGATTTGCTCCTTTAGCTCATGTGGCAGGGACTTGTACCTTCAGCACCCAAAGGCACATAGTCAACCTCCAGCGATGACTCAGGATGGCAGATCTTGCAGTGCTGCGCGTTCTCCAGGGAAGCCCCTAACCTTGTCACCTGGCTGTGACATGACCCATCATAGGCACTGGCAGAGAGCCTGCTTCTCCTTGCGCTGGAGTTAATCAGTTGAGTTGAGCGAGAGTGAGAGGAGACTGAGGTGCTGAGCATCCATCCAACTCATCTGTCTCTGTGAATGGCAAGGTGTACAAAGCACAATGAACTCTGTGGCAGGGGAAGGAACCTAAGTGAAAAGGTTCATGACCTAGTGGAAAGAGTGCTGGGTTAGAAAGTGGGAGACCGGGTTTTGTTCCCATCTCTGTTGCTAGCCTGTTGAGACAGGACATGCACAAAGTCATCCTCCCCTGTGACTCAGTTTCCCCATGTATAAAGTGGGGGTAATTGTACTGGCCCCCTTTGTAAAATGACTTCAAATCTCTAGCTAGAGCCACATAGAAATATTAAAGCAGACATCTCCCAAGTCAACAGTGGGCTCATGAAAAGGTTACTGCACTGCAGTGAACTTTTCTGAGAGACTGGGCCAAAGCGCTTTTGCCTTTGCCCATCTCTTCACTCCTCATCATTGCTTAATGGCATTAGGTCTAAAACAATCAGCTGCACCCTCCAGCAGCATATCTGTGTGTCCAGAATGAGAGCTGGATGGCAAAAAGTCGATGCCAAAAGTTCAGTGACTCACTATTGCTGTCTGCAGAGCCCTGAGCAGGGCATTTGGGACCTAGCTGTTGTGGAGGGGGTGAGGGGAAGGGGGTGGCTGTTTCTAAAGCTCTTTTCAATCCCAAAGTTCAGGTGTTTCCAGTAGGTGGGCTTTGAGTCTCCCCTCCCCCACCTCCCAGCAACCGGGGGCGGGGGGTTAGACAGCACAGTAAGAGCTCCTTGGATTTGACTTGAGTAATATCCCTGATGTGTGGGCGAGGCAAAATGTCATTATCTTTGCAGGTAATTTCCCTTTTTCCCTTTGCTCTCCCAGACAGCAGAGATCAGAGAATCAAATTAGCTTGCTTCTTACACTCCTCTTGTCTAGGTTTTCTCTAGCCTTGCTTTTCAGACAGGAGGCAGTTTGTTGGAAGTTGGAGGGCACAGATTTGTAATGGATGGCCCCCTTCAGGTACAAGCCAACTGCTAGTTGATGGAGGAGGTGGGAAGGGGCAGTTCCGGTGGGTGGGCCATTCTCAGTGGAAAATCTGGCTTAATGGGATCGCTTGTGCTTTGCTCTGATGCATCTACTGCTGGCCACCATCAGACAGGATATGAGGCTAAATGGACCTGATATCCTTGTTCCTGTCAGGCTAGGACTGTCTACACCACACAGCCAGTGTGGGCATAGACCTTGGTATATGCTGACAGGTTTCCTCCCAGTGTAGAAACAACTTCCTGACAGGTGTTGGCTATGCCAGCAGAAGCCCTGTTCTGCTGTCAGAGCTGTGTCTATAATGGCAGTCTTGTTGGCATAACGCTGTCACAGGTGAGTGGTTTTTTGTTTTGGTTTGGTCTTTTTCACTACCCCCTTGACCCACACATCTATGCTGATACAAATTTGGGAAGGGCAGGACTACACCTGAAACCTGTCAATCAAGCTATGTTGCACTAGACCACAGGTTGGCAACCCAAAAGATAAGAAGAGCCATTTTAAAAAAATCCTTCAATAACCAAGTGTTCTGAGACCCGCAGTGGTTGGAGGGAGCTGGGGTAGGGCACCTGCTGCAGGGTCCCCTGGTGGGTGGGGGGGAGGCTAAAACCAGGAGTAGATGCCTCATAGGGTCCCCCATTGGCAGGGAGGGAGGCACCCAGAGCCTGACATGGGCTGCCCACTGAGTCCCCCAGTTGGCAGCATGGGGGTCTGGAACCCAGAGCTGCAAGTGAGCCACCAAAGAGCTACAGGTTGCAGACCCCTGTTCTAGGCCATCAAGCAGGGTGGATTTATTACAGTGCTGGAAAACAGCTCTGCCATCATTGTTTCAAGCATCTACAGTACAGAGGGCATATCCAAAACTTTTCAGCTGAGCAACTGTTGTGCTACTAAGATGGACATATCCTGAGAAGTATAGACCAGGCCTATATCTCCCTCTCTTTCATCTGGGTCTCTTCTGTCCCCAGGTTCTGCCTAGAAAGCTAACAAAATCAAGCTCCATTTAAAAAATCAAAATGTATTTAATAATCCCTTCAAGTTGCCTCAGTGCTGAAAAACATACTTCTTTCCCTGATCCTCCCACTGGAAAGGGCAATTGCTCCTCCTCTATTAAAGTGGATTACAGTTGAAATCCTGAGGAACAAGGAATTCAGTCCACCTCAGCTGACCCACCTCTTACATGCTTAAAGGAGAAGATAGTGGTGTCACTGCAAACGCTTGGCATCACCTAGATCAGAGGTCCCAAACACGCGGCCTGTGGGCCACATGTGGCCCCTAAAGCTACTTCCTGCAGCCCACAATGACACAATCATTACTGATACTTGCAATATCATTGCATGGAAAGGTGTCAGTGGTGTGGCCCTTGGGCTACCATACTAATCCTCATGCAGCCTTCATGGTGATTTGAGTTTGAGACCCCTGACCTAGATGCTGATGCTTCCATGACAATGGTTCTTCCATGGAAGAATCCTGAACTTTGCTGCTAGTTGTGCCTCAATTTCTTTGTATGTGAAATAGAAATGGGACTTGATTGCCATTGTAAAGTGATCTGAGAGCACCATATTTGTCTGTTTCAAACACTGGAATTTTCCTTTGAATGAGAAACCTCTCAGATGTTAATTTTTCAGGCATTTTTCTGTTGTTTCCTACTCATTCATTGTACTTGGGTTCTCTTGTTGCTAAACTGTCTTGTTCTCTGTAGGACTAGCAGTGTTAACTCTGGAATGGTTAAGATGTGAAATTCAAGGTGAGACATATAATTCAACCCTCCATCAGTCTGTTTCCTTCTGTCTCTTTCTCAGACTCTTGCTTTTCTTGCAGTGAACCCTAGGAACTGGAATCTCTGTCCACGCATCCTGATGGTGCATCATAGTTAAATAACAGGTGGACTCCATGCCTGACAGAGTGGAGGGTGTGTGTACATGTGTGTATGTATGTGTACATGTACATCCATGTACATCCACGCCACTGCCCTCTGTGTGGAACCAGAGCTGTTCAACTGTGTGTCATGAGCCATATACTGCTAACAGCTAATGGAGATTCTCTTAACAGTGCTTCAGATGAGGTTATGTTGAGACACATGCCTGGAAGCCATCTGTTTGAATTGGCCCCAGGCAATGGGGAAGGGGGACTTAGCTGCCTCCTTCCCAGCTTGCAAACAGCCCTGTCAGAGTCCTTGCAAGTGTAGGCACTGGGCCATAGGGATTTGCCACCCAGTGGGGAATACATTGAAAAAGAAGAATAGCCTGAAGCATCACTCAGAGTCCCTTCTATGCTGGGGAACCCCATTAAGGAGGTGCTGGGCAGTTGTGGGCTGCCTCAACAGCTCTAGCCTCTAGCAAGTCCCCCAGGATCTGAGCACTGCATGGGCTGAATGGCCTCTTCTGTGGAGCTGCAAGGCTGGCTATGCCAGAGAGCTTCACTCTCCCAGTGCAAGGACAAGGGGGAGCCTTGCTGAACATACCCCCAGGATTCCTCTCCTATTAGATTTTGCTTGAGGATGGGATGTTCTGGAAGCACTCTGAGTCCCCAGCTCTGAGCACCCCAAACTTTGCAGTCAGTTCTGCATCTGCCCGACACTAGGGGCACGTCTACACGGCACTTTTATTTCGAAATAACACTCGTTATTTCGAAATAAAAGAAATTAGGTCTACACAACGTTTTCCTATTTCGAAAGGACGTATCCCGTCCTTTTGAAATGAGAATCGTCGTTCCAAAACAGTAAAACCTGGATGTTTTCGAAACGGACGTTATTTCAAAAGGGATATTTCGAAATAACGCTGTGTAGACCTGTTCTTTCGAAACAACACTGTGTAGACCTGTTGTTTCAAAAGAACTGTTTCAAAACAATGGGCCAATTGGCGTTATTTCAGAATATCCCTTTTGAAATAATGGCCATTTCGATTGCGGGGTTTTGCTTAATTTGAAATGAGCCCTTTCGAAATAAGGGTTTTATTTCGAAATAAGTCATTTTGAAAGGACTTATTTCGAAATAACAATGCATGTGTAGACATAGCCTAGGGCTATACTGCTATGGCTGGGACACTTCTTCCTTGTGACCCTACACACCCCCTTCTGCACTCCTTCCCAAGCAGCTCAGGCTGTATTTTCTTTCTCCTTTTACAGGTGAATTTTGTTCCCCGAGTCTTGGCCCCATCCCCACCCCCGCTGGGGCCACCACGAATCCTGATCACAGGATGTATCTGAATCAGCAAATTGCACATGGAAGCTGCCATTCCCATGTGCTCTGAGGTACCAAACTCTTTCCACCGCATCTAACTTTTCAAAGGCATCTAAAGCTGTTTGATTTTGCTAAGTCATAAATCCCCATAGATCCTTCCTGGGATTGACTTTTCAGCATCAGCAAAACAGCTCAGCATTTGCTCTTTGGAGAAGTTCTGTAGCCATCTGGGAATGGCTGTGCTAATGCCATCTACTGCCTTAACTGGGAGGGGGACCCAGAGCCTCCAAGCTTGGGTCCAGATCTGAGCAGTCTCAAAGCACTGATGCCTTTTCACATCTTCACAGACACCGTGGGCCCATCAAGAATCGAATCCAGGTTTTTCTAGCACTAAGGCTTTCAAGAGTGGGCCATAAGGCCTGGTCTTTACTTCAAAACTAGATCAAACTAGCAACTTAGGGCTGTTGTGTTGTTTTTTCAGTTCA
>ML681972.1:54207891-54352417 GCA_007922195.1 Podocnemis expansa | reverse complement strand
CTGCAACTCTATAGTTCTACTGCTGTAGTGACAGAAACGTGCACCTTCCCTGCCTCCGGTGATTGCGGTCTGGGAGCCCAACTGCCAGTATCCAAGGGCTTCTTTTCAAGGCAGTGTTGAGTCCCACTGCTCCAGCTGGAGTCAAACTTCCTTTCAGCGGGTTTATGGTCAGATTTACAAGTACCCAGAATGCTGCAGCTCCCGCTGAGAACTGATGAGACTAATGTTTTGACTTGTTTTGGGTAAATGTAGAAGATGCCCTCCATGTGCTTTGGGGAGGGGGAGAGAGCTAAATTCAGGCTTGACTACCACATTCCAAACTCCTCACCTCTGGGAGCAGTTAGATTCACGGTGCAAAATGCATATGAAAAACTAGACATTTGGGCTATGTCCACACGAGGCTTTTAAAATTAAATAACACTTGCTATTTTGATTTTAAAAAACTTATGTCCAGACGACGTTTCCTTATTTTGAAATAAGGAGCTCCCGTATTTTGAAATAAGGAAAATCATTTAGATATAATAAAACCTTGTTATATATCGAAATGAGGGTTATTTCAAAACCGTGGTTTCAAAATAACCACGTCTGGCTCTGTTATATTGATATGCCCCACATATCGATATAACAAATGACCTTCCTCCCCCACTCAGCACACTGGCCAGAGTGCTGAGGGGAGGTGCAGGGGGGTGCAGGGGATGGCAGGTCCCCGAGCCAGCTTCGCCCGCTGCCCTGGCTTGCCAGCAGGAGCCGGCTTCACCCACTGTCCCCAGCTGGGGGGGGGTGGCTAGTCCCGCAGCCGGCTTCGCCCGCTGCCCCTGCTTGCCAGCAGCAGGGGTGGCGGGGGCAGGAGCCAGCACTCCCGGGCACACCAGCTCCCGCACCTGCTGCCTTCCCTGCTTCCAGCAAGGCCCCCTTGCAGGGCCTGCTGGCTCCAGGACCCACTGCAGGGGCTGCAGCTGGCAAGCTCCCCTTGTGGGGCCAGCTGGCTGGGGGACCTGTCCCCCCAGTGGCTGTCAGGATGCCCCGTGGTCCCTCCTCCGCTGCCCTGTCAGCAGCGGGGGATGCAGGGCAGGGGGATCCCTGCCCCGGGGGCTTTGTCCCCTGCCTGGCTCTCTAGGTGAGAGACAGGCAGGGGATTGGCCGGCAACATGGCCCTGTCAGGGGGCCATTTTGCCACACCTCCCAGGGTGCCCCTCTGCTGAATCGAAATAGCAAGTCCTGTGTCTGGACTTGCTATTTTGATTTGGTGTTTTTCCTTAATTTGATTTAAGTTAAATTGAATTAAGGATTTTATTTCGAATTAGCTTATTTCGAATTAACTTATTTCAAAATAAGCGTTTGCATGTGAACATAGCCTTGGAGGCTAGGTCAAGCATACTCAGATGATGCTGCTGCTGCTGCTGCTGGCCAAGGCCTGGTATGAGGGGGCGTGTGTGCAATAAGGATTGAACTTGGGTCTTTTCAGAGCCAAAAGCAGAAGCTTCTCCCAACTGGAAAGAAGGAGCCTTGAGCTGGGAGTAGGAGGTTGTGTAGCTGCTGGAACCAGCCACTAGGGCAGGGGTCTCAAACACACAGCCCGCAGGCCATATGCAGCCCCTAAAGTTGTTTCCTGTGGCCTGCAATGTCACTACATTACCAATATTTGCAATATTGTTGTATGAAAAGGTTTCAGTGGTGCAGCCCTCAGGCTAACATACTAGTCCTCATGTGATCCTCCTGGTGATTTGAGTTTGAGATCCTTGAGTGGTGTGAGTACAGGCCATAAAGGCTTGATCCAGGGCACACTGAAGACACTGAGCATCTTTCCATTGAACTCACTGGGGTATGGGCCAGGTCCTAAAGTCATGGTGCTTGTGAAACCCAGTGCTGGCCTTGCATGACGGGTCTTAGAAATCTTGGTCAGAAGCATGAGACAGCTTTTTCTTAGGTACTGCTCAGAGCTCACAGACAGG
Organism: Podocnemis expansa; assembly: GCA_007922195.1. Taxonomy (NCBI): domain Eukaryota; kingdom Metazoa; phylum Chordata; order Testudines; family Podocnemididae; genus Podocnemis; species Podocnemis expansa. The sequence goes on along the minus strand of ML681972.1, from coordinate 54,350,465 downwards.
GCAGTTCCAGGAAGCTGCACTAATAAGTTATTAACCTGCAAGTATGTAGTGGGGGGAGTTGACCCTTAGGCTTTGCCCCAATGAGCCTCATTCTGTCAATCGCCTCTGTTGCCAGGGAGAGTGATGATCCCACCTCTATGAGAAAGCGCAGCTGGTCAGGACATCCATATTGACCAACGGCCTGCAAGAAGGTGATGGAAACTCAATTAACTTTTAAGACTCTCTACAACTGGGGCAGCACAAAGACCCGCTCTGATCCCTGCTAGAGAATAAAACTTAAGACTGCCTAATTCATTTCTCTAGCTGAAATCCACAGGCAACAGCTGCTTTTTAAACTTGTTTAACATGGGGCCTGGGAACCTGAGGTTTGGTTCCCAAAGACTTGATTTTTGGAGCTCAATTGAGACCCTTTGTGGATGGCTCTTTTTCAAAGAGCTGAGCCTTTCTAAAAGTTGCTCCCCTTGAGGGCAGAGGGTAGGAGTCTTAATGTGGGCATATAAAATTACTAGCTGGCTTTGAAAAATGTAGGCTTAGTCTTTTAGTCCACTCACTGTCCAGAAAGTTACGTTTCCCTCAGTGACTCAATTTGCAGGATTGGCTTTCATGGTAGGACCTTTATTCAGAAGCTACATGAAATGTGCTCTGGTTTCTGCTCTTGGATGACCCACTATCTGCCTTGCTGCTTGTATGAAGCAGATGTGCTTCATCATTGGGTCTAATTTTCTGTTGTGTTTCTCCTTGGCTGGCACTGGCAGTTCGTGCTTTTAGGAAGAAAGAAGCGCCGAGTATTATAACAAAGTGCTTTTGCAAATCTTTGTTAAACCTCACGATGCCCCTGTGAGACTGGTAGCTGAGGATTTAAATAGTTTTCCCAAAAGTCATGAGGCAAATTAGACAGGGTCAGGAATTGACCCTCTGCTCCTGAGGGTGTGATCTAACTTGGCAATGCTCATTCATTCATTAAATCCTAGCTTGTTCCTTAGGTGCTAATGTTCTAGTGCAGCCAGATCTTTGTAGGGATCTGGGGTGGGGGAAGAAAGGTAAATGGCTAATGGGGAAGCAGAGCATAAGAGAAGAACTCTAGAGTTTTGCAGCTCACCCTGACCTACTCCTGGAAGGCATCCCTGAGTGCCTTATGCTATCTGTCTCTGTTATGAGTACTCCACCTGTCCTGTGGAAAACCTGCAAGCAGGGGCTGGCTGGCAGTGTGTATTGGTGGAGGGAAGGCTGCAGTGAAGTGATGATGGACTTGAGGTTTGGTATGGTTGTGGCATCATGGGTGGGTCCTGCGTATCCCAGGTGGTAATAAATCCTGAGATGGGGTTCACCCAAAGCATGAGATCATTAAAAATAACTGGGGTGCTTCAAATTTGCTTTCTGTCATTATTGAGCACTTAGAGGAGTGTTTGAATTTCGTTCCTGACTTCAAGGCCTAGAAATGTTTTAAAATGACAGCTGAGATTCTTTCATCATCATATGGGCCTGGAAGCTGGGGCTTTCAGAAAAATCCTTCAGTAGCAGAAGGCTTGTGAAAGAGCAGCAGCAGTGGGGTCAGGAGAGGGGGAAGCTCTTTTCTGTTGAAATGCACATTGAAACACATAGTACTGTAAGGGATAACTGGATCACACCTTTACCTACGTGTACGGTTGACTATTTGATGTCAGCCTCAGCTCTGAACTTCCTAGAACTCTTTGGTGAGGGGGAACATGCATAGTAGGATGTGCTTGGAGCAGGATGTCTATTTTGGGCCCTGCTAACAGAAAAGATTTGGGTTGTGGATAATCACCTGATGACGAGCTCCCAGTGCCATGCTGTGTCCAAAAAGGCTAATGAGATCATTTGGCTGAGTATACCATGCAGTCTGGGATAGGAATAGAGAGGTTTTTCCCTTTGTATTTGGGAATCCCAGGACTGCTGTGGGAAGGCTGTGTCCTGTCCAGGTGTCAACAGCTCAAGGAGGATGTTGATTAATTGGAGATGGATCAGGAAGAAGTCAGGAAACAGATCAAAGGACTGGAAAACCTGATTTCTAGTGACTGAGTTCCAGGAGTCGCTTTAGCTTAACAAAGAGAAGGTTAAAGGGCGGCTTGATCAGTTTAAGTTCCTACATGAGAAGAAATATTTTACAATAGGCTCTGCAGTCTAGCAGACAAAGGTGTAACAAGATCCAATGGCTGCAAGTTTCAGTTAGACACATTTGGAGGGGAAATAAGGTGCAATTTTTTAAACCATGTATTTATTTAGGAAGTTTTTAACAACTTTACAAATCCCTGTCATGTCAATATCAGAAACCAAAACAAAATCATTACAACATTTAGCTTTTGTTTTAAAGAGACTTTTTATACACAAATATGGTCGAAGATCTTTCTGTTTAACACGGGTGCTACTGTGTGACAGTGAGTGTCATTACAACTCCTTGGTTGTTGCTAGTGAGTATATGAAGTGGAAATCTTTTTTGACAGAGCAGATCGGTCTATCAAATGTTAATCATCCAGAAAGAAAAAAAAATTGTACTAGTGTACTGGTTCTCTGGTAGGTTAATATACTTCAGCAATAGAGTAAGTTTTGACTACTGGTCTGGTGGTGGAGAAGGGAGGTTGGATGAGGTAGGTTCTGAGTTATTACAGAGAATTCTTTCTTGGGTGACTGGCTGGTGAGACTTGCTCACATGCTCAGGATTTAACTGATCACCATACTTAGGGTCTGGAGGGAATTTTCCCTCCGGGCATAATGACTAGAGCTTTGGAGGTTTTTTGCCTTCCTCTATAGCATAGGGCAGGCTCACTTGCTAGTGGATTCTCTGTACCTTAAAGTCTTTAATTCATGATTTGAGGACTTTAATAACTCAGTCATAGGATAGAGGGTTATTGCAGGAGTGGGTGGGTGAGGTTCTGTGGCCTGCATTGTGTAGGAGGTAAGGCTAGATGATCATATTGGTCCCTTCTCACTTTAGAGTCTATGGGCATGTCTACACTATGGGCTTAAGTTGACTTAAGCAAAGCCCTGGCCACATTTGGAGTTCATTAAGTTGACTTAAGGGCTTCCTTAAGTCGACTTAATAACTCTCACTCTTTAAGTCAACTTTATAAAGTCAACTTAATGCAATGTGGCCATGTAAGTCAGCTTAAGAAAACCTATGTAATAACATGTGCCTGCTTAAGTCGACTTAGTAAATCAACTTAAGCAAACACGTTTTTATTAAGACACGTTCTTAAGTCAACTTAACCAACTTTGCTAAGTCAACTTAAGTGGACTCACTAAGTCAACTTAATAAAGTCGACTTAACAAAGTCAACTTAGCTTTTGTAGTGTGGACATACCCTATGAGTCTACTTTGTATGCGTACTGAATAAAAGGTAACTGAATATCTGAGTATCTACCTGTCCTTTGTCTATTTTGCAGTGTACAAAAATTGCATGTTAATTTTTCCATACCGTCTGCCCGTTTTTTAAGAGCCATTCCTCTGTGATTGGGCTCTCTCTCTTTCAGATCAGTGATTAATTCTTCTTTTCTCTTTGTATCTTTACTAGGAAGCGCCCCAAGGATCACAGAATGATGCTTTGTTAATAAGATCCAACAACTTGCGTTATTTGGGTACAGATTGCATCCCAATACTTCCTGCCTGGACATGTCTAGCACAAAGATACACAGGCTTCACCCTCAGCATGACTTTACCAACGCTTATCCCCATTCAGTCTCTCAGTCTTTTCATTTGACTGGTACGAGGGACCATTTGAAACTGCATCTTAAGGAAATGATTTTATTATGTTTTAGAGAGGGGTTGTCAGTCCTTTTTTTCCAGATCAAATTCCATTCTTCTTGGGTAATTTGTCCATCCACATCCTTTTCCCAGGGTGTCCTGTATGGCTCCTTCACTAGGCAAGTGATCTGCAAGAATTGATATAAACTTGCTGTTTCCTAATTGACTAGGTATCATTGCTGCCATTAAAGTTAGTTTTCTGTATAAAGCAGGATTTCTAGAGCAGTGGTTCCCAACCATTTCTCTGCTGTGGCACACCTTGATACCTTCAAATTGTTTTGAGGCACACCACGATTAAAAATTCATGAATAATCAAATTAACTTATGAATATTCATGATCCATGGCACACACCTTGGAAAAGTCTGCTATGTGGGGTGCTAGTGGTAGCAGGGCAGGGGTGGCAAGAGACTGGAGGGGGAGTTAGGAGTCATTATGTGGGGTGGCAGGAGACAGTGTGGGGATCAGAGCAGGGCAGAAGTGGCTATGTGGGGAGCAGGGCAAGGGTGGCAAGAGAGGAGGGGGACGTGAGAAGAGGAGTGGCTATATGGGGTGGCAGGGGGAACTTAGGGAGTGAAAGGGCAGGGCAGGGGAGCACGAAATGCAGGGGGGTGCTAGGGTTTCTGGCACCCCCCCTGCAGCGCAGCGATGCTGGCACAGACAAGTGACGTCATCAGGGCAGCACCACAGCACTGTCCACATTTTGGTGCCCCTCAAACGCGGAGCGCCCCCTGCATGGCTTACCGGGCTTACTGCATTGCACCAGCCCTGATGAAATGGCACTTCCTTCCCCCCAGTGGCTCCCTGCCACCCATGATGAACCCTCAACCAACAACAGCTCCCTCCTCCCAGTGGGTCCCTTCCCCCCACCAGCTCTCTGTGGCTGTGATGGACAACCCCCAGCTGCAGGGGCCAGCAGGCCTTGCTGTGGTCCCACCAACCCCACTGCCCCCTTCCATTGCCAGGGGGCCACATCAGCCCCCCATGAACGGGTGGATTTTAAAGTTACCCAAACACAGGGACGCAGATACAGAAACGCACACCTGCCTCACCCAATACAATTCTAGCCACTGAGGCTGGGGCTGGGGCCGGGGCCAGATCCCACTGCTGCCGACAGCTCCAAGACCTCATCTGGGGCCAGATCCTGCCATCACTGGCACCCCCAGGGGACAGGACAGTATGGAACCCACTGTCCCCAGGTCAGGATGGAGCCCATCGCTGCTGGCATCCCTGGCAGGATGGAGTCTGCCACTGCAGGCATCCCTGGGGACGTTGGGGCAAGCAAGGTGTAGCTACAGCTGCCCCCGGAGTCCCTGCGGACGGTGGGGGTGGGGCAGGCCAGATCAGGCTGCCACTGCCAGCTTCAGGGACTGGCTGGATACAACTGCCACCACCCTGGTTCCAGGGCCGGCCAGATGGGGCCACTGCTGGCTTTGGGGCCAGCCGGATGGGGCTGTTGCTGCCGCCAGCTCCGGGGATCCTGGGGCTGGTTGGATGCGGCTGTGGCTGGCTCCAGCGCCAGCCAGATGGAGCTGGTGCTGCCCGGGTCCCCAGGGATGGCTAGATTGGGCTGCTGCTGCAGCCCTCTTGCTGTCTCCTGCCCCCCTACTGGGACCCCCACATGCCCCCCCAATCCTATTCACCTCCCTTCCCCAGCCCGCACTTAGCTGCAGTGAGAATCTGCTGCAGCCTTTTCCTACCTTGCACAGCCCACGCGGATGGGCTGAGCAGGGTGGGAGATTTAAATAACCCCAGCTCCCAGCAGATTTGGGTAGCGCACTTTAGGTGTTGCTGCGGCACACTAGTTGGGAACCAGTGTTCTGGAGAGTTGAGGAACATGATGCCTGACTTGAAAGTACTGGTACCAGGGGACAGTGTACCAAGTAAAGTTAGTTTTGATCTCTAAATAAGTTAGAGAAGCTATTTTTTCCCCTTAATGGATAACTGGCCATAAGGTCCAACTCTTTGGCCGGAATGATTATTAACCATTGAAATGATTCATCATGGGTTGTGAGGACTTCTCCATTATTGGCAGTCTTTACATTAAATTGAGTGAGAGCACATCTCTTGGAAAAACATCCAAACAGGAATTAATCCAGGAAAGTTCTCTGGCCTGTGTTATTCAGGAGGCTATACTAGTCTAGGGGTGGCCCCTAAAGTTATTTCTTGCAGCCCATGATAACACCATTGTTATCAATATTTGCAATATCTTTGTATGAAAAGGTTTCAATGGTGTGGCCCTTGGGCTAATGTACTAGTCCTCATGCGGCCCTCATGGTGAGTTGAGTTTGAGACCCCCTGGTCTAGTAGATGGTCATAGTGATCCATTCTAGCCTTTGAATCTATGATGAGAAACAGACTTTGCTCTGTCGACCTTTTGATCTGATACCTGGTGGGAGAAATGCCTTCAGCAGGCCGGGTTCTTTGTCTTGTTCCTACAGGGAAATCCACTGTCTGCCAAGGGCGGGATGGGCCAGATGAAGGCTTGAAAATGTGGCATGTTTAACTAGATAACACCTATCTGTTTTCTGTGCACCTTACAGCCTCAATTACCTCTTTGGTGATATCAACAGCCTTTTTCATTAGTGTATTTTGGGTGTAAAAGCTCTTTACGCTGCCAGACTGTTGTGAGAGGTCGTTAGTGTAATTGAGAACCAGGTCCCGAATCTGTCTGTTGCATGTCCATACGTCTCTTTTATTTCGAAATAACACTGGTTATTTCAAAATAAAAAAGATTAGGTCCACATGACGTTTTCTTATTTCGAAATGATGGGCTCTGTCATTTCAAAATAAGAACTGGCATTTCGAAACAGGTTAAACCCCATTCATTTCGAAACAGCTGTTACTTCGAAATAAGGCCGTTTGGACATGTTGTTTCAAAACAACACCATTGTTTCGAAACAACTGTTTTGAAACAACGGCTGTGTTCACACACAGGGGGTTATTTCGATACGGTTGTTTCGAAACAACTTGTATTGAAATAACGCCTTATTTCGAAATAACTTAATTCGAATTAACAGTTTGTTAATTTGAATTAAGGAAAAAAGCTCAAAGCGAAATAGCAGGTTCAGGCAACAGTTATTTCGAAACGAGTCACCATTGTTTCGCAACAACATGTTCACATGACATTGTTTCGAAACAATCATTTCGAAACAACGTTGTTTCGTCCCCGCATGGGGTTTAACTTGTTTCGAAACAACCGTGCATCGTGTGAACAGCCTAAATCTTATTTCGAAACAACCTCTGTTGTTTCGAAATAAGAGGGCTGTGTGAACACAGCCAACATGTCCAAATGGCCTTATTTCGAAATAACCGTTTTGAAATAACAGCCATTTCGATAGCAGGCTTTCCTTTAATTCAAATTAACATTTTCTTAATTCAAATTAACTTATTTTGAAATAAGGACTTTATTTTGAAATAACTCATTTCAAAATAACGATGTATGTGTGGACATAGCCTATAGGAATGGGTGGCCATTTTGTATCCAGTTCAATGCAGACTGTAGCAGACGAGATGTTGCAGGTGTGGGGGGGGCAGCTTCTCTAGAATAAAAAGTGAAATACCAGACAGCAGGGGCATCACTATACTTAAATATTGGGGGGCCCTGGCCCCCACCGGCCACTGGGACCCTGATCTGCTCACCCCCCTGTTGGTTCCCCAAGCCTTTCCCTACCTCTGGTCCTGCCTCTGTCCACCGCTACCCCACGCCAAACCCCCTTCTCCTGCGCCCTTTCCCAACCGGGCCCATGTACCTGCCCCCCCCCCCACCTCCGGCTTCCTTACCTGACTTCCAGGGGAGAGCAGAGCCATGGCAGCAGCTGAGGCCCCTGGCATGACCCTGCTCTGAGGATGTTTTAAAATCTCCCAGCCCAACCTGGGGCAGCTCCCTCCTGGCTGGAAGACTCTGCCTTCTGGCTGGGTACAAGCCATGGTTGCCAGTGTGTTCCCTGAGTGGGGGCACAATGGTGTGCCCCTGCGCAGTTTTGGGAAACGCTACTCAGGGGCTTGCCCTGCGTTTTAGGGGGGGCTGAGGCCCCCTGAGACACCCCCCCCCAGCAACATCACTGTCAGGCTGCTCTCTCTGGAGCGAGAATAACTCTGAGCATGGGTTGATGTTAATGAAGTAGTGATTGGTTAAAGAGAACTCTTGCTTTGCATCTCACTTTTGCTTTGAAAGGTTGGTCTAATGATTAAGATGCTATGCTGAGCCATAGGGTAATTGGGTTAAATTCTCTGCTCTTCTATATATCCTTTGTGAGATTGAGTAAACCACTTTGTCCCTCTGTGCCACAGTTTGTGGCCTGTGTGACAGCGATAAGAGCACTGTCTTGCTTGTGTGACAATACATGTGCAAATGGTTGTGCAATGTTCAAGAACTCTGGTGATGGAGCCAGAAGTACCTGTGATGAATTGCCAGGATGTTATCAATTCAGTGTCCGGAGGAAGATGGTTCCGGCATGCAGCTTGCCACAGGAATCAGTGACTGAAGTCCTTTGGCTGGTGTCAAACTTGACAGTCACAATGGCCCCTCCAAGTGTTAGTCTGTGAAATTCACCATGGGCACCAACACTAGTCAGTCTCCTACCAGATCTGACTGCAGTTCTGCCACCTAGGGTGTGGTCTGTTGAACATGGATGAAATCTGGTCTCCTGTGCTGCTATCCTGAGTGCTGGGACCCTGCCTCTTGCTCAGGGGAGCAGTTGTGTGTAACAGCTCCCTTCCCTCTGCAGCTCATGTCAGTGTTAGAGGAGCAAGCAGTGAAGTCAGACTGCAAGGCCAGCCAAAGCCACTGCCCGCAGCGATCCCCTGGAAGTTGCTGTTTCCTCGTTGCTGGGAATGGTTAGATTGGTGCAAGGTGCAGTTTAAATCCCACTCCCCACCCTGCAGCATTGGGGTACCACAGCAATGCAAGAGAGGGCAGTGGGAAGAAGGATATGAGCATGCCTAGCTACAGAGCTTCTCTTTGCTCACAGACCTTGCTGAGTATTTGGGTGCCCAGGGAGTAGGTGTGAGGAGACTAATCAGGCCTATCTGATGAGATCTTCCTGCTTTTGCTTCTTGTCTAGCCTTTCCCTTGACTTTCTTACAGCCTTTCTGTAGTAGGGCCTGGTACCAGCTCTTACAAGAAACATTCTGGGTCGAACCTGGTCCTGCTGGTGTCATCCCAAGGAACCCTGACCCACACAAAGGCCAAACCAGGTGACGGGCTGCGAGCTGCCCTCTGCCAGCCCCTGACCATGATGGGGATGAGTCCTGCCACCATGCCAGGGCTAGTGGAGATAGAGTCAAGCACATGGGATGGTTCCTGCAAGAGGCACAAAACTGGGGGATCAATCTGGCCAGAGCATCCAAGAACACTGTCCAGCTTGGGGCTGGAGGTGTGTGTCCATCCTGGGCATCTGCCTCATGCCTTGAAATTGTCCCTCTAAATAAGCTCCTGCTGGCTTTTAGGGGATCTAGGTGCTTTTCTAGGCCTAGCTACTTCTGGGTCATCTGGTAGGCAGCCAACTAGTCACAGGCTGAGGCTGGGTCTAAGGGCTAGCCATCCCTCACATCAGGCTGCTAACCCCCTTTGATGTGCATCCTCCACTTTGTGGCCCTGTTACCCCTTCCTCAAACATATTTGTGCCCCCCCCCATGTGTTTCATGTCCTCCCCACAAAAACAACATTTCTCTCTAAACTTTATCAACCTGCTTTAGGTTAGTGAGCCTCTGTTATGCTGAAAGCTAAATGATACAAGTGTCACTGGTTCACTCCTGTATCTCCCTCATCTCACCAGCCTCCATCTCTGAGTACCTTGTATTCTAACACCCATACCCTCACACTCTGAGGCCATGCTATCACCCCCATTTTGGAACAGAACTACTAGCTGTCCTGCTCAAGCTCACCCACAGGCTGTAACATAGCAGGGATGTGAACCCAGGTCTCCTGGTAGTGTTGTGGCTGTTAGGCCAACTTTAACAGTGAGACACTAGTGCTGCTCTTGCACCTATAAAGGGCTGATAAACACAGGGACATGGCCTGGGATCTCTTCTAACTCCTTTCACTCCCTAGCTCTGAGGAAGCCTTGGTATGATTTTCATTGTGTTTCCTGATATTGCTGGCAGGGGAGCCCTACCAACCAATGGGAGGTGTTTCCTTATCTCCATAAGCTGTTTTGCTGCTTCCTTCCAGGAGCAGGGACCCTGCTCCTCATCTGTTGCTTGGTAGCCTGCTGACAGCTTGGCCAACCTCAGACAGCTGGTCCCTGTTTGTATAACCTCTGGAGGGAAGGGTACTTCAGTGCATAGATGAGATAGAAACTGGGGTTGGGGGTGACTCAGAAAGGCTGGAGACAAATCCAGGGCTCAGCAGTGCAGCCTCTTCCATGTTTAATGCAGACAGAAAATATTGTTCCTGGAAGAAGGCCAGTCAAAGCTCCTTATCTCCCTCTTGCTTTGCCTGTATGTCCTTCAGTAACTTCCCACTCCAATCTCTGGGAGGAGCAAGAGTGCTGGATTCCTGTCTTTCAGCCAGGATCGGCACCATTTCAGCCAGAATCCAGACCACCTTATCCACCTCACCCCACCTCAGTTTTCCCATCTGTGAAATGGGGATAGTGCTTGCTCTCTCTCAGTGGAGGAAAAGAGGAAGACTAGTTCAGGGGGTATCAAACATGCATTTTGCTTGAAGCATTGATGTGGCCAGCAAGAAGTACCGAGATGACTCAAAATCTCAGCTTGCTTTTTATTTTTTAACTGAACATTTCTAGCTTCATGGTCATAGAGGAAAATGTCAACAGACTCAGTTTTGCTTTCCTGAGCCTGCAGCCAGCTTGAAATGATGACTTGAGCAGGTGTGAACACCCTGGCCCCTATTGATTTCATTGGAGAGTCAACTCAGCTGTAACCTTTGCATTGTGATCATATTAGCAGATGGGAAGGGAGCGGGAATTGGCTACTGCTGGAGGGAAGAGAAAAGAAACTTGGGGTGACAGGGTGAGGTTGTGTGTTTGTCCGTGAGAGAGAGAGGAGGCCGGAAATGGAAGAGATGCAACGGGTAGTGATTTCCCAGTTGGAGGGGTTGTACTTTTCCACTGAGTTGTACTGAAGGTATTAGTAAGGTGCTTAATGATACCTGACTGTAACTAAGTGTTTAATTACTGCAGCATGGTCAGTCTACCCTTGATCACTGGGCCAACTTCCCTGGGCACTCCTGAATATTCTGCAGTGAATGGAGAGGGGTGTGCAGTGCTAAACTGACGCCCCACCTCCTAACTAAAAATTAAATCATCCCTGAATGAATTGGACTCTCCTTAGCTAGCAGACTGTTTCCAAAGGACAGGGCCGTGTGAAAGTATGGCAGCAGTGGTATAGCTGGAGCTGTCTGAGGTCATGGAATCGTTAAAATGACATCTGGGAATGAACCATAGGGTCAGCTAAGTCCATCCTGCGGCCAGTAGCCAGCTTACTCCCTACAGGATATTCCCCCCCAGTCTTTGTCCTGTAATGATCCAACAGACCAGGCTTCTGTCCCTTCCCTTGGACAAATCCTCTCCCCAGTCTAGTTGATGTTGCAACTGAGAAGTGTGGCCCGATGCTTTGCCTAGGTTCCCCTTAATTTCATTTCTTATGCCCCTTTGCATCACCCTGAACAATTCCTCCTCCTCCTCCTCCCTGGCTGCCCGCCTCCTATGTGGGAAGAAGCTTGTCGCATCCCCTGCTCCCCCATTTGCCTTAACCACTGTGAGCTGACCTGACCCAAAGCACTGCCCTGTCCCAGCCACACAGTGCCACTGAAATTGGAATCATTTGGAGCAGATGATGGAGCCGAGATCAGGCCCCAGAATAAGGATGTCATGAAGCCAACGGGCTGACCTGGAACCATTGATTGCCCCACTGTGGATGGCGTCACACCTAGGTAAACTGGACCCAGCAGAATCTGTGGGATGGAGGGTGGAATGCACCCTGCTTTTTCTTCTTCTGGTTTCTCAGTCTGGCTCCCAGGACTTGTGAGCATCCCCTGTCTAGCTCTTGATGAAGCTGGAATCTCCTGGGTGAGGATGGGGTCTCGGAGGGAATGTGGCATGGAGGTACCTCGCCTGCTGGTGCCTGCGTTGCTCCTGCTCTAGCTTTGTCCCAGAGCTGTTTAGGTGGCCATGCTAAGCATATACACAACCTCTCCCTACACAGGCTAGAGATATCTGAGAACAAAGATATTGCCTGGAGTGGCCCTGGAGTCTCAGCAGTGCACAGAGCAGAATCAGGCCCACAGTGTTTAAAGGATGTCCAGCTACATGGACAACCTTAACTGCAGGACTAGAGCTGTGTCATTGTAGAGTAAGACTCGGATAACTCCTCTCCTGCTGGAGTCTGAATTTGGAGTAGCCTCCACCTGCAGCATGTTCGTGGGACAACTTCATGCCTCAATAGCTCAGCCTGGCAATTTACCCAGCTAGCTGAGTTCTGATTCTATCTGCTGCTCTTGGAGCCAAACATTGGTGCTTCCAAATTTTTTTTCTTCCCCCAAATCCTGTGGGAGTTAACAGAATTCAATACAATACCTTCCCAAACTTTAAATTCACTCTTGATTTCCCTCCTTCTCACACATACACACACTTAGCTCAGACTGAACTATAGCTCCGCCATTCTTGTTCACAAACCTGGCCCTGTGTGCAGTGTTCCCTCTAACTACTCGTAGACTGTGTGTGCAAAAACATTTCTTTGTGAGCACCAATATTAGCACTATTGAATTTTTTTTGTGCAAACTTTAGTTTGTTGTGTGCACAGGCTTCATGACCTGTGTGCACGCGCACATGCACACAGCTTAGAGGGAACAGTGCCTGTGTGCCAGATTCACCATCACAATGATATTCACTAGGCTACATGTCCTACCAACACAAGCCATGGAAGTCAAGAGCATGGTCCGATAAACGGTTTAATGCCCTGCTTATGCACTTCTTACTGATCCCCCCCCTTGAACCGCTATTCTTGTCCTATCACCCACCAGTTGCATTCGCTAACCTGGGTGAAACTCCAGTGAGGCTATGCCACATGCTGAGAATGCGTCAGTTGGAAGGAATGGAGGAGGAGAAGGACCTGCGAGTGCTGGTTGATCACAGGATGACTATGAACTGCCAATGTGATGTGGCTGTGAAAAAAGCTAACATGGCCCTAGGATGCAACAGAAGAGATATTTCCAATAGAGACAAGAACTTGTTAGTGTGATTATACAAGGGACTGGTGAGAACCCACCTGGAATATTGTGTGCAGTCCTGGTCCCCATGTTTAAGGAAGGGGCATTCAAATGGGAACAGGTGCAGAGAAGGGCTACAAGGATGATCTGTGGAATGGAAAACCTACCTTATGAGAGGAAACTCAAAGGGTATGTCCACATGTATCTTTTAAATCAAAATAACACTGGTTATTTTGATTTAAAAAAGATTGGGTCCACACAACGTTTTCTTGTTTCAAAATGATGAGCTCCATCATTTTGAAACAAGAGATGTTATATCGAAATAGCTTAAACCTACCGCTCAGGTGCGTTATTTCGAAATAACCATTGGGTGGGGGCATAGCCCCATGAAGCGGCCATGTTGCCACACCTCCCATACTGCCCTTCTCCTGATTCAAAAGAGCAAGTCCCGTGTCTGGACTTGCTATTTTGATTTGAGGTTTTTGCTTATTTTGATTTAAGTTAATTCAAATTAAGGATTTTATTTCAAATTAACTTATTTTGATTTAACTTAAATCGAAATAAGCATGTACGTATGGACATAGCCAAAGAGTTTGGCTTGTTTACCCTAACCAGAAGGAGGTTGAGGGGAGATATGACTGCTCCCTATAAATACATCAGAGGGATAGACACCATGGAGGGAGAGGAATTATTTAAGTCAGTACCAGTGTGGCAGCAAGAACAAATAGTAGTAAACTGGCCATCAGGAAGTTTAGACTTGAAATTAGATGCAGGTTTCTAACCACCAGAGCAGTGAAGTTCTGAAATAGTCTTTTGAGGTGAGTTGTGGGGGCAAAAAAACCTAGCTGGCTTCAAAACTGAGCTTGATAAATTTATGAAAGAGCTGGCATGATGGGACAGCCTAGATTGGCAATTGACTGATCTTTGATTACTGGTGGTGGATATGCCAATGTCCTGAGATGGGACATTAGATGGTTGGGTTCTGAGTTATTACAGAGAATTCTTTCTTGAGTGTCTGACTAAGTCTTGCCCAAATACTCAGGTTTAACTGATCACCATATTTGGGGTCAGGAAGGAATTTTTCCCCCAGGGTAGATTGACAGAGACTTAGGGTGGGGGTGGTTCTGTGACACTTAAAGACTAACAGATTTATTTATTACATGAGCTTTCGTGGGAGAAAATCTCATTTTGTCAGATGTCTTGAAGTGCCACTGGACTCCTTGTTTGTTTTGCTGAACTAGACTAACATGGCTACCCCTTTGGAACTTGGGGCATTTTCAAGTTCCTCTGTAGCATGGGGCATGACTCGCCATGATTTGAAGACATTAATAACTCAGTCAAAAGTTAGGTGTCTATTACAGGAGTAGGTGGATGAGATTCTGTGATCTGCATGGTGCAGGAGGTCAGACTAGATGATCATATTGGTCCCTTCTGGTCTTTGAGTCTAATAAGGAAGATTTCACTCTTGGAGTGTCTAACATTGTGACCAGTATCTGAGACTTTATTTGTGAATGCAAGTTTGGGATGTGAGTCCAGTTGTTCTTTATCGTGGGGCACTGGATGAGAGCCCCATTGCACTAAGTGTGGGGCAAAGACACACTCCCTGCCCCAGAAAGCTTACAGTCCAAATACCAAACAAGAGAGAACAAGTGAATAATAAGGAGAAGACTCAAGGCAACCAAGTGATATTTATTCTAAAGGGATCTTAGTCTAGTTCAGCAAAACAAACAAGGAGTCTGGTGGTGGCACTTTTAAAAATTAACAAATTTATTTATTGCATGAGATTTCATGGGAGAAAATCCCACTTCATCAGACAGTTGGTGTGATAGACAGTGGACTCTGCACATCAGCTGCCTGTGGCTGAGATTTTTCTAGGCCTCACATCAGCCAGTCCTCCTGCGGCTAGAGGAACCTGAAGAAACATAACAGGACAAAGGGAGATATAGGGTAGGGTGACAAGATGTCCCTGTTTTGTAGGGAGAGTCCTGATATTTGGGGCTTTTTCTTAGATAGGCGCCTCTTACCTCCCACCCCCATCCTTATTTTTCATACATGCTTGTGGGTCACCATAAAGTAGGGGCAGAAACTTAAGAAACATAACTTTTTCCTCTGCCCATGCTCAAGTAAATCCTTTAATTTGAAGCTATGTGCCCAGCTGTGCTTTTAATGGACTCCAATGTGCTCTTACAGTGTCAAACCAGCAGATTCCATTCCATCATGGACTAGCAGGAACCCAGTGGCATTTCAGGTAGGGAGCTCAGCCTACCAGTAGCTGCCGTCCCAGCTATTCGTACCTCCACAGTGAAACCGTACCTCTCCCCTAGTGCTTTTCATCTTGATTTATTTTGGTGACTGCAGCACCTGGGGCACCCAAATAGAGAGCTGGGACTCAAAGCGCTGTGCAAAGAAGGTCAGTGTCCTCGTCTCGGTTTTACAGGTGGAGGAAGACTGAGGCACCTTGAGGTGCAGTGGCTGGCCAAGGTCACCTACTCGGTTAGTGGCAGTCAGCACTTAAGCCCATGTCTTCTGAGTTTCATCCAGTTGCTTTTCACTCCAGGGAGTGAGGCACAACATTTGAACATGCTCCACACCCCCTTCTCTGAGGTGGCCAGTGAATTCAGAGTGTGGGAAGATGCTAGACTGAATTCTGTTTTATCCCCACACAGGTCTGAGGTGAGAGGGAGCCCACTGTAGCACTGGTCTTCTGAAACTGAGACCAGGATTCAGCCCTTACCTCTGCCCTATGCTGCTTTTATTTCTGGCAGAAAGGGGCCAGCTCCCAGTGGTGCAGCCTAAAAAGCAAACAAGCTAGCTTCAGCCTGGCCCTGAGTGTTCAGTCCTTGGAATGCAACTCACCTTCCTTTCCTCCCTTCTCAGACCATGGTTTCTGCTCCTTCATGGCCCACCGTGACCCCTGTGCTGCTGGGAGCCAAAGGTTGCTCAACTCTGTCCTTGCTCTGTGCTCTTTCTTTCCTGACAAGTGGAGCTGGACCTGTTTCCAGCACAATCAATCATTGCAGAGCTGCCTGCGTTAAGCAGGCACTTGTCTCCTGTAAAGTGTGGCCCCACTGCTGGTCAGAGGAGCGTCTGTCTGAGGAGAGACGGGTCTCATTAGTGAGGAGACAAGCTGAGAATTTATGGCTTTTTATCTGTGAGCTGCCCGGTAATGAGAGACTGTCCCAATCCAGCGACTTGAATTCAGTTGTGCTCTCATTACAAATCCAAATTGACTCATGACCCATCCAAACCTGGTGTTGTTTCAGTCTGCCTTCATGTAAATTGTTTACATCTTCATGCATGTAACTGTGAAGCAGAGGGCAAGAGAGATTAAGTGCTAGTTTTGAATGTTCTCTGAACCCAAGGCCTGCTCCAGCTCCCATTTGAAGTCTGTGGGAATTGGATCTAGCCCAAAGCTGTGTCTACACATGGACACATGCACCAGCTAGTTAAATCAGTGTAACAGCTGGTGTGAATGGTCTTTAAATAGGTTTTGGATTAGCTCGCAGTGAGCTGGCAAACCCATGGGTAGGTAACTTGCTAGATTCCTAACTGGCTGGTTCAAATTCAGTCTCTGGCCTAGAAGCAGAACAACCATCAGATGCTCTTATAGGGTATGTCCACATGAGTCTTTTATTTTGAAACAACACTGGTTGTTTCTAAATAAAAAACTGAATGTCCACACGACTTTTCTTATTTCAAAATGACAGGCTCTGTCATTTCAAAATAAGAACCATCATTTTGAAACAGCTTAAACTCCATCCATTTTGAAACGGCTGTTATTTTGAAATGGTTATTTCGAAATAATGCTTTTTGGACATGTTGTTTCGAAACACCACCATTGTTTCGAAACAACTGTTTCAAAACAACAAGTCCAAACGGCCTTATTTTGAAATAACCATTTCGAAATAACAGCCGTTTTGAAAGCAGGCTTTCCCTTAATTCGAATTAACTTATTTCGAAATAAGGACTTTATTTTGAAATAACGATTTATGTGTGGACATAGCCATATAAAATGAATTTCTGCTAGTTCTCAGCCTTCATCCCATGGGCTAGGTCCAGACTCAGGAAAGACCTCCATGCAATGGCAGCAACTTGTTCCCACATGGGAGCATCAGTAGGAAGACCAAGGTTGAATGGGAGATAGGGTGGCTTTCTCTCCACTAGTAGTGTAGCCCCCTGTTCTGGTCTGGATGGTGTAGCAGAAGTTTGTCCTGCTGCTTTGGGATGCCATGGTCCAGAACTGCCATGCAGTGGGAGGCTGGGCATGGCACTGGCATGCAAGTGGCACAGGTTTTGCTCCTGTATTGCATTGGACAAATCTCTGTGTCTGTGCTTCTCCCACTTTCTCTGTCTTTTTAGATTGTAAATAGATTCCTAGCTCTTTCTGTGCAATGTGCAGCAACTGGCTCTGATCTCAGCTGGAGTGGCTAGCTGCCACTGATGCAATCACGTGGCACTTTCTCCACTATAGATTTCATAGCCTGTTGTTGAATCTCCAGCACCAAAATTGGCTTAGTGTGTGTATGGGGGGTGGGAATAGACCTTGCCCCCGTGCAGTAGAAAGAGACCACGGTAAAAGCCTTATTCAAGACAGAGCTGCCCCTTCTGTGGCTGATTTCTATGGGGTGGAAATGTTCTCTGGTCTCCCTACTGTGACTCATATTTGTGCTGGTCCTGGCTAGAGCAGCGTTGCTGTCATACTCTAGAGTTGCGGAAGCAGAGCCAGATGCAAGGGTCTGAATCAGCAAAAGGGAGATGGTGGGGTTTGTAAATGATGTTACCTTACATTTCTTTTTTTTTTTTAGCCTAATGCAATAGAAAATAAAATCAAGTGAGGGGCCAGGAGAAATGGGAAGAGCTAATTTGGCTATGGCTAGGCACAGGGCATACCAGAGAGTGGGTGCAGGGGCTTCAGGTTTAAATCCCAAGAGCAGCAGCCTGCAGCAGAGAATCCCCAGTCTGGAGCAGGAAACCATGTCCTTGCTGCCCTCCTTCAATGGTTTCACAATGACTGAGCCCATTCCCAAAGGCCTAACCATAAGGATGGCTCCACTATTCATAAAGCAGGTGTGAATAGTGCCTGCCATTAGTTTGGATCCAGCCTAGTTCCTGACTGCAGGGCCATAACTAGGATGGGGCGACTGGGGCAAAGCCCAAGGCAGTGTATTTTAGAGGGCGATTTCAGTCAAGTGACTCCGTTCCACAACTCGATTTGAGGGCATGTTTTGTGCTGCTTGTCCTGGGTGCAAAAATATCTAGTTCTGGCACTGACTGGCTATAGATCTAGAGGTTCATTTGGTGTGTATATTAGGAACTGGAGTAAGAGCTCCCCCCATGGTTTTCCTGTTGGCCAGCAGTAGCTGCACTGGTAACAAATCGACACCCTTCTCTTGTGCTTGTTGGCCAGCTCCAGGAGTGGTCACCTCTGGCTCCATGTAGAAAAGAAAGTTGTTGTCTCTACTTGCTATGGCCTGGGTGTGAACCCACTGCTCAGAGGAAGGAGCTTACACTCCCTGACCCTCCTCACCACCACTCTGCTATCAGTGATGACAAATGCAGAAAAGTGCTTCACTTGGTAAGGGAAAAACCAAATGCACGGTACAAACTAGGGAATAACTGGTGGGTGGTAGTGTGGCTGGGAAGAGTCTGGACTTATATGGATCACAAATGGAATGAGTCAGAAATGTGATGCAGTTTCTAGAAAGGCTGGTGTTGTTCTGGAGTGTGTTAACAGGACCAATTGCACGTCAGACATGGGAGGTAATCTCTGTCTGTACTTGGCACTGATGATCTCTCAGTTGCAGTATTGTTTTCCCCTTTGTGCACCCCAGTGTAGGCCAGATGAGGACAAACTGGAGAAAGCCCAGTGAGGGACAGAAATGATCAACACGTTAGATAACCTGATCTGTTAATTGCAAAGGGACAGCCGTGTTAGTCTAGTTCAGGAAAACAAGCAAGGAATCCTGTGACACTTAAAAGACTAACACATTTATTTATTGCATGAGCTTTCATGGGAGAAAATCCCACTTTGTCAGATGCTTTAGTTCCCCCATCTAGTGGGATTTTCTTCCACAAAAGTGGAAAACTCATGCGATAAATAAATGTGTTAGTCTTTAAGTGCCACAGGACTCCTGGTTTGTTTTACTGATCTATGAGGAAAGACTAAAAAACTGGGCCTGTCCTGTCTTCTTCAGAGCATGAGCACAAAGTGCTGCAGGTGGTGCATGATCAGGATTCAGCACCAAATGTGATCTGCTGGTTTGTTAGACCGTTAGCTGTCCTGGTTTGACAGGGTATGGACAAGGTGTGTGACACGAATGCTGGAAAGTAGACTGGATGGGGGAGGACCTGATAACAGCCTTTAGCTACAGGAAGGGCAATTATAGGATAACCTCCTCTCCACGGCCAGTGAAGGTAGGACGAGAAACCTAATCTGTTGCATGGGGGATCTAGGTTAGATGTCATAAAAACAGTATGCTTCAAAGAGCAGTTCAGCTCTGGAATAGTTTCCAAGGAAAGCTGAGGAATCGAATCACCATCAAGGGAGGTTTTAAAAACAGGTTGGACAAATGCCCACCATCATGCTCTGGGTTTATTTAGTCCTGTCTCTGTGCAGGCAGCTGGACCAGATGGCCTCCTGAGGTCCTATTCAGTCCTTTATTTCTAGGCTTCTGGACACTCCCAGCCCAAAACTTGCTGACTTCAAAACTCTCCCCCAGTTCAAACCCCCTTTGATCTCAGCATGTAAAGGGCACTCAGTAGCAGGGAGCTCTCCTTTCTGGCTGCAGACAGGTCGTGCTTTCAGCGCCTGGCTCTCCCATTGTCTTCTGAGCCACCCCCAGTGTCAGAAGCAGCCCTTGACCTTGGACTCTTCTGTTTTCTCTTTCCTTTTATCAGCAGCGCTCTCTGTCTCCTTTCATCTTTCCCTTCCTGCTCTCCTGTCTCTCTCGCTTTGTCTAACCCGGTCTCTCTGGGCTGTTATCAGAGTCCCAGTCTTCTAGCCTGGCTGATGGGAGTTTGCTGTGCAGGACTGGGCTCCTTTTCTATACATTCTGCTCACCTCTGTCCCTGCTCCCTGTTTGTTTCAGCCCCACCTTGTCTGCCCCTCTGCTAGCATGATCCTGACATTGACTTTTAAATAGATCAACCTGACAGCCCAGCTCTGGGCACGCTTTTCCATCTGCCACCAGCTTTAATCTGCCTCAGCAGCGTCTCACGCTATGCCAAGGCAGCACCTGAACAAGGATCTATTAGCTGAGGAAGGGGCATCCCAACTGGCTTTGTGGAAGGAGAAGAGCAACATGGGTCCATCCCCAGCCCCAAAACTCATCATCTTGGAAAACACTGCTGTGCCCATATGTCAGCCCTGCACCCACCAGTCCTAAACCAAGCCTTGGCCTTCCCCATGGCCACTCTTGACTGCTAGCCAACCTCATGCTACAAGCAGCAGGGGCCAGCTTCTCTCCCATTACCCACTTGGCCCTGGCCATAGCACCTGAGTGCCTCACAGTCTCAAGGGTATTTAGTCTCCCATGCCCCTGTGGAGGAGGGCAGAGCTGTTCTCCCCACTGGTTGGATGGTGAAATGGGGCATGCCCCCCTCTCAGTTCAGCACTTTAAGACTTGCAGGGAGAAGCAGTGTGCCCTAGAGCAGTGGTTTCCAAACTTTTTTCCTTGGGACCCAGTTGAAAAAAATAATTTATGCCCATGACCCAACAATTACATCTTTGAGCAATGAATTCCAAGCTTTTGGTGGCAGCAGCAGGAAGTGCCGTGACCCAGTGCCTGAGAGTCTGTCACCCAGTACTGGGTCCCAACCCTAAGTTTGAAAACCATTGCCCTAGAGCAGGGATCTCAAATTCAAATCAACATGAGGACCACATGAGGACTAGTACTTTAGCCCAAGGGCCACACCACGGAAACCTTTTCATACAATGATATTGCAAATATCAATAATGGTAGTGTCATTGTGGGCCACAGGAAATAACTTTAGGGACCGCCTGTGGGTCATGAGTTTGAGACTACTGACCTGAGGGATAGGAGAAGTGAAGTTCTGGGCTCTAATTCCTGCTCTGCTGTTTTGTGCTCAGTGAGCCAAAGCACCTTCAAGTGCCCGTCTCCCTCATGTCCCCTTCTTTGCCTTGTCAATTTAATGTGAACTGTTACAGGCCAGGACTATCTCACTGTGGGCTTGATTTCAGTGGGGGCTTTTGGCTTAATAAATAACAATAGGCTAATGGAAGCCAGTGGGACAATAGGAGTGTTTACAAGTTCTGCTGGCTTGGTGCCACACTTTGCACAGTTGTACATCTGGCATATGCCCATGTTAAATACTTTAACATCACCCCCTACCCCCCCGCCCCGGTTCTAGCCACACCTCCATGTTTCAAATCCTGTTTGCTTAAACTGTGAGCCTAGAAATCCCCCCCCCCATGGTAAATGGAATCTCAACATCTGAATTCAAATGAAAGAAGAATGAATAATGCGTCTGGGCTTGTGGAGCTGTGTCTTTTCATCCAGTTAGAGTCTGAGGTTTGGACAAATTGGTTGTACAGATGATATATGTGTCCCGTATTGCACTGAGGTGACAGGGGCAGCCACTGAAATGCATCTGCTTCTGGAGTGGAATGTGTTAGCTGAACCGCTTGGTGTGGGAAGGGAACTTCAGAAGTGGTGCAGCAGGCTACAGCTACTCTATTTGGAGTCTAATGAGGACACAGGTTGATGTCCCTTTTATGAACTTTTTAAATAATTACAGCTGGCCATGCCCTTGCTTTGATGCTTCACCGCACCTGATTAGTTGGTTCAGCACCAACTCAGAAGAGACCATCATCTGTGGAGTCACCCATGCATGCGGGTCCCTGCAAAACATTACCCCAAGGAAAACTGCCATCCAAACTGCCAGCACGGTGGGTTCCCTGAAGGTCTCTCAAGGTGTGTCTATGATGTGATTAAAAAAACCAGTGTCATTGAATCTCAGAACCTGGGTCAGGTGGCTTGGGCTGCAAAGGCTGGGACTATAAAATTGCCTGGCCTGTGTGACCCACCCACATCCCACAGTCTCAGAGCCAGGCATCCAGCCTGTGCCTGATTGACTACATGCTGCATGCTTTATAACCCCAGAGCCTGACTCCCATGAACCCAGGTCAGCTGACCCAGGCCTACTGTGGCCTGACCCTGGTCCTTTACAGCAGGGCAGACAAACCCTCAGACTGTGAGATCTGGCTTAGAATATGGCAATGAGATCAGACCAGCTCCAATGAGGACAAAGTCTGATTTCCCCCATTTGACAAAGCAGAGAATTTCTGCCCTGAACTAGTGTTGCTGTTTAAAACAGCTGGCACTGGCCACTGTGGAAACAGCTGCGTTTTGGTGGCAAACAAAGCAATTCCTACGGATCACAGTATTGAAAGTGTCTCTTGATCTGTGTGTACCACATCCAGGATTTTCCTTAATGCATCGCCATCCTTTTGGCTCTCTGCATCCCCTCCTCTAGGTAGGCTGAGCAGGATGTCTAGCTGATGTCCAAGTGGATTGCATAGGAAAGGTTTGTTCTAGAAAAGACACGAGTTGCAGTCAGGTCTCTAGGTGCTTATATGGCCTCCTTGACGAAAGTCTTAGAGCAGTTCCACATCTTATCTCTGCTACACCCTGAGGGGCTGGGAAGCATTTTCCTTATTTTGCAGAGTGGAACTTGAGGCACAGGGTAAATGTCACACACAAATCTGTACCAGAAACAGGAATCAAACCTACTGCTGCTGAGTCCCAGTCTGATTCTCTAGCCCTTTTCCTTTCCTGTTTGACCTGCAACAGTGGCAGAGATAGGTGCCAGCTGTGGGGTTAGTCAGAATATAAAGGGCGTTCCCTCTGGAATAGAAGGTCAGAGATCATGCTTGCCACAAAGGGCTGTGTGTTTCACAGCCAGCTATGCAGTACATCCCTTGTATTACTTAAAATGGGGGGTTTTCTGCATTATTTTTCCCTCTGCTGACAGGGCAGGAATATTTAAGAACCTATTAGTGAGTGTCCTAGTTTCCTGAAGCTATGAAACGATTCTGAGTGGCTTGCAAACACATCATAGCTGGGGGTTAGGGGATGAGTGTGTGGCAGGGGATTTATCTGAAGCAAGAAGTTGGCGTCTCTATCATTAGTTATGTCCCTAATTTAGCCTTCTGGCTGCTCATGGAATCTTTGCTTTTCATGCAGCTGCTGCAGCGATTTGACGAGTGATTATTTAATTTGGCATCAGCTGATGAGCCAGCCGCTGAACCCAGAAGTCAGAGGTGCCAAGTCCTGGGGGGTGAGGAGTGGGGCCTTTCATCTCCTAAATTGCTGTGTCATGTCTAGCATTTGAAATCTATTCCCCTTGGGCAGCCTGTGGGAACTGGGATTGTTGGTCTCCAGTGGGCGGGAGTGGTACCTATCATCATCAAAATTCTGGGAACTAGAGCAAGGTCTGAATTGAATCATGGGGACACAATACTTCTTCGTTTCCCATGGGTTGGGTTCTTCTAGGCAACATTGGGTGGGAAGAATTCTGTCACTGTCCTTGCTCTGTGGGTCATAAGAGACTGGTGAACGGTACCTTTCATGCACCTGAGATTCATGTCTGGTGTGGCAGGGACCTAGGGCAAGGACCTGGCTTTAGGCCGTCTGTGAGGGCAGCCCGATTGGATATAAAGGCAGGAGGAGAAGTTGATGGGGCCCATCCAAGCTCTATCTGAGGGCACTTACAAGCATGGTCTTCTTGACTGAAGCACAGCTGTTGCTGCTGGCATCTTTGCTCAGCAATGGGGGTGAGATTGCAAGAGATAAATAGGCATCTGCATTGCCAAGGAGTCTTTAGGCCAACCACAGGACATGACTGATAGGAAGGGTAGGGTCTCTGGACCAGATCTTTAGCTGGTGTAAACTTTTCTGGCCCTCAGTTGAAATGAAACAAGATTCAGGTGACTTCACATCTCACTGTGTGTGTCCTTATGCAAACTCTTCCTTTTAGCCATTCACTTCAAAGCCAGTCATGAGCAAATGCTCCCACGGTTTCCTTTCCCATTGTCTAGTGCAGAGTACCACATTCATTGAACACCCCAGCTGCGTCTGGCACGCCACCTGCTTGAAAGCCTTGGAACATGCAATCAATCAGGGTTGACAGACCAGCACTTCAGAGCAACCAGGATCTTGTGCAGCAAGTGTGTTCTGATGGCTGATGATTATCTGTAGCTTCTGCCCCATCTCCAGTAATGAGGCTGCGTCTTTTGCATTTGGGCTCTGGGAATTTTTGTCTGCAGTTTCCCCATCTTCAAAGCCTTTGATGAAGTGGGATTTTTCTCCCACAAAAGCTCCTGCAATAAATATATTTGTTCGTCTTTAAGTGCCACAGGACTCCTTGTTTGTTTGTTTTACTGAACTAGACTAACACAGCTGCCCCTTTGGATCTAAAGAAAAATGGGACTTGTCCTATTGAAGGAACTGTGGTGGGTGGGCACAAGCCCATACACTTCTAAAACCCCTCCCTCAGCCTAAGGGGAGGTGGCACTGGGCTGTTCCTCAAAAGATTTTGGGGGACAACTAAGGAAATAACAGGGACGGGTGTGAGGGTCACAGGTTAATAATAAGCATTTCAGATGGGGACATCGAGCAGAGAACCTCGGACAGCACCCACTGCTCCCAGAAGTTGTCCAAGGAGCCAGTAGACACCACTCAGAGGAACTCTGCCCATAGGTATGCACGGATGAGGGACCGGAAATAGGCCCCACAGTCACAAGCCCCTTCCCCAGCCAACCTCCTCTCTCTGGTCTTATAGATGGCTCCTTTCGCGTAAGCCAGGAGGAGGTTGATGAGGAGGTCCTGCAACTGTGGGTTCACGGATAGGGAGTGCATAGAGTAACAGGTGCAGGGAGAAGTGCAACTAGAACCTCAGTAAGAGGTTCTGGAGGAGCCGGAAAAGGGGCTGCAACCTGGCGCACTCTAGGTAGGCGTGCGCCAGGATCTCCCTCACACCACAAAAGCGGAAGGTGTCAGGACAGGGGGTGAACTGTGCCAAATACACGCCCATGCTCACGGCTCCGTGGAGGAGCTGCCAACTGATGTCTCTGGTGGGCCGCGGCGTCAGGGTGGCACAATGAGACTTGTGCTAGTCTGTGAATTAGTTCCCTAGGCTCCTGAAGGAGGAGGGATATGGTGATGTCTGTCAGGTGGGCAGGCTGATATGGTACTGATTGAATGCACCAAGTTGCTTGGGGCTTTGAAGCCTTGATCTGAATTTTTGTAGTGTGAGAAATCACAGCTTAATATAATTAAGAGCTAAATCAGAGATAAGTGAGCCCTCTCCCAGTGTCAGATGCAATGTAGGTTGGAGCCCATGAAAGCGAAATGTGATAGGGTATGTCCACACGTCTCTTTTATTTTGAAATAACACTGGTTATTTTGAAATAAAAGAGATTAGGTCCACACGATGTATTCTTATTTCGAAATGACAGGTTCCATCATTTTGAAATAAGAACCATCATTTCGAAATAGCCTAAACCTAATTTATTTCAAAACATATTATTTCAAAATAACCATTATTTTGAAATAACACTCTTTGCAATTGGCATCCTGGGAAGAAGTCCCACCCCCCTCAGTGCCTTGGCCAGGGTGCTAAGGGACATGCAGGGGGGCAGCGGCAGCCCCAGCCAGCTTGGCCCACTGCTACCCCTTGCCGAGGGTGGGGGGGGCACGGGTGCCCCAGCCCACTTGGCCAGCTGCTCTGCTGGGTAGCGGGGCAGTGGGGATGCCCCACTCCCTAAACCCCTGGCCACTTGAAAGTGCCTTGCATTGAGGAAATGGGATCTTCTCCCACAAAAGCTCATGCAAAAAATAAATCTGTTAGTCTTAAAGTGCCACACAACTGCTTGTTGTTTTTTTCACTTGAAAGTGGCCAGGGACGATGCCCGCTGGGGCGCCCCTGGCCGCTTGTAAGCAGTGGCGGGGGGGGTGAGCGCCGGTTCTCCCAGCCCCTCGCAGGCTCTGTAGCCTACCATCAATTTCACTGGGGCAGCAGGGCAAGCGGGTGGGGGAGCCCTGGTCCCCCCTGACTGCTGGCAAGCCCCCTTTCCCAGCCAATGGGCTGGGGGAACTGCCCCCCCCAGGTGCTTTTTCCACAGCCTGGCTCTCCAGGTGAGAGCCAGGCAGGGGATTGGGTGGCAACATGGCCTACCATGGGCCCATGGTGCCACACCTCCCAGGTTGCCCCTCTGCTGAATCGAAATAGTATGTCCACACACAGGGCATGCTATTTCAATTGGAGGGGCTTGCCTTATTTCAAATTAATTTTTTAAATTCGAAATAAGTCATTTTGAAATAAGGGTTTTATTTCAAAATAAGTCATTTCAAAATTACTTATTTTGAAATAAAACTTTGCATGTGGACATAACCATAGTCTTTAAGGTGCCACAGGACTCTCATTTTTGCTGTGTTCGGACTAACATGGCTACCCCTCTGGAAATTTTCTCCTGGACTCCGCTTACCTTGCAGTGCGTGCCCACTGTTTGGTCCTCAGAATGTCCCGCTCAGAAGGCGTGAGAGTGGTAGAGCTGAATTCAGTGGTGCTTAGCTGAAATAACACCATAAGTTGGGACTCAAGTTTGACTTCAAGCAGATGCTGGACCAGCTTGGTACTCAGCAGGCTGCTGTGCCACACACAGACGCTTGAGTCGACTCCTTTCTGCACACACTCATCATGTCTTTGTATGGTACTCTTCAGCATCACACAAATAGGCTGCTATTACTTAAGCCAAAGGAGTATCTCCCTGAGCTAGCAGCAGTCGTAGGCTATTACCCCAAAGTGACCAAAACCTTAGACAGAGAGGGGGGTGTGCTTTAGCCAGTGTGGCAGTTCCAGTGACTGAACATGGAAGGTGGGCAGGATGTTATTGCCAATAAACCCAGCTGTGGACTGGCTGGGCTCTTCTTCTGAATGGTATGTGCCTAATGTTTCCTAGGAAAGGCCAACTGGCATTGCTCTGACCCCACTATTAAACTCTGGGCCTGCTGCTCCTTCCAAGTGATGTGATGCAGTGCTGGATTTCCCATTAGGCACAGTGCCTAGGGCCTACAAAATTTTTAGGGCCTACGAAGGAGGGAAAAAATTAAAAAAGCAGAAAAAATAAGGAAAAATAAGGAAAATCACATAGTTTAGCATTACGATTGTTTAAAGTGCACATGTCAATTGACGTAATTCAATTGGTGTTTACCCCTCTTTGCACATTTTGGAGTGAAAGTGCCTAGGGCCTATGAACACCAAAATCTGGTCCTGGTGTGATGAGGTCACCAAACGTGTCTTTGGCCTCTGACCCTGTCAGACTCAGCACCTGGCATGCTTGAAAGGCTTTCAAGCATGCTTTTCAAGCCATCCCACCTCTGCGGAGCTTTGGCAGGAGAGCAGCTCACTTAGGTGGCCCTGGAGTGAATTTACCTCAGTGAAATTTCCCCATTTGGAGGGATGGGGGTGAGCAGTAAGGGGACACACTGAGGAAAAAAAGGATTTTGTCCAGCATCAGCCAGCAGCAAAGATGGAAACCAGTGGTTTCTTGGCACCTAGCACTGGGCTCTGGCTGCTAGAGCAACCACTGGAGGCAGTCAGAACAGCTGCAACAATGTCTGTGTCTGTGCCCTCAATTCACATAGGGCTTAGGGTATGACTGCGATGACAGTGGCATCAGCCTGACATTCTGGGCGCAATTAGCAGCAAGTATGAACTCACTGCTGGGCTCTGGAAGTTGGCACTGGAAGTCCTACCCCCTATAAGACATAGCTGAAAGCTGACTTACTGCAAGCCATTTGTGGTCAGCTTTCAGCAATGTGTCCCAGTGGCTTAGAAAGTTTTACATGCCCTGCGTATCTGCCAGTCGACTGATGCCAAAAAGCCCTTTAAGTGTTGACTAGGGCTCAGCATGCAGGCTAGCCCCAAATGAAATGCCTACTCCTGCCTCCACTGCACCCAATGGCAAAGGGTTTTCATTAAACCTCATCAGCTGCTGTTTTCAGGCGCCTACGGCAGCCCTGGAAAGACCTCCCCTCCTGGGTCTTGTGTACACACAGAGTGGCACAAGTTTAATTCAAGGATAGAGTAAAACTGACTCAGCAAAACCTGAGCCAAAGTCTGTGTGGGTGCTTTTGGGTTTTGGTTTAAAGCTGCCTTGTTCCAGTTTACTTCCCATCAACAGCTGTAATTGGATGAGGCAGCTCATGAACCAAACTAACAAACCCCCTGGTCGGAGAGTTTGCGGATGTGGCACAGCCCAACTCTTCCTTCTCCTAGCTCAGGTCCACCACTTTTCATTGGTGGATCTCAAACCACTTTGAAAGGATTTTTAGCCTCACTTTACAGATAGGGAAACAGAGGAATAGAGTGGGACAGGGACATGCCCAAAGTCACCCAGTGACCTGGGACTACAGCTTCAGTTGTTGGCGCAGTGCTTTACCCACTAGGCCATACTGTCACCTCAGTCTATATAGGCTAGTGGGAAAAGATATCCTCATTTACTGTTCCCCATGGTTTCTGAATCACATAGGGGCATGTGCATTAGCACCTTCAGTCTTGAGGTGAGAGCACCACTGTGGATGGAGAACATCTGTGGGGTGGAGGGGACACACCAGTTGCTGGATTGAGGGGTGGAAGGGGCTGTGATCCGTGCTGGCTTTGGGGACATGGCACCCCCCACTTTCACTTCTCCTTTATGTGCCATTTTGCAGTGGTGTCACTAACCATGTGTTTCAGGGCTTGAGTCAATGCCTGAGCATTGGGTGCTCAGGAGGAGGAGACCTACTTGAGGGTGGGCAGATGATCCCCCATCATCAACTATGGGGTTCTTACTCCTGCCTTTGACTGGATTGGATGGAGCTGATCCAGCCTGGTGATGCAATCTCCCTCCGTGGTCTGCACACTTTTACATGCAGAGGCAGTCTGGCCTAGTGAACAGAGCACCAGCCTGGGACTTGGGAGAGCTGAGCTCTACCAGTGGTGCTGCTGCCTGGCTGTAGGTCTGCTACGCTGGTGGTTGAGGAACAGGGCGGGGGAAAGCGGCAGGAAACAAGTTGAGGCATTATTGCTTGTCTAGCAATAACCCAGCACTGCCCTGCATCCTAGGACTTCAACTCCCTTACCAGACTAGATTCATCCTCCACATTGACTCTTAGCTATGAGTATGGTCCTCATCACTATAATGATGACACTGGACACTTCACCATCCTCACCCCTCCATAGAGCAGTGTAGTGCAATGATCCCGTGGTACAGGGAAACTGAGATAAACAGAGAGGCTAAGTGACTTGACCAGGGTCACCCAGGAAGTCAGTGGCAGAAGCAGGAAATTGAAGCCCAGTTCCATGTTAGTGATCTAATCACTGGACCCATCTTTCTTCTCAGCTCCACTCACTGCAGTATGGTGTTCTAGAAAAGGCCAAGCATGATTCTATCGGCCACCGTTTTCCCAAGCTGTGGCAGGTGTCATCTGCATACAGGGATTTCTCTAAACCACTTCAGTGCCTCTGAGCTGTCCACACATGAGTTGCTCATGGTGTATGTCTGGGCTCCAGGTGCAGGCATGATTTGCTACTTATGAACATGTATGCAAACTAGCTTTGACAGAGCTACAACCAATCTAGTCTGCACATGCTGCAGCCATGCTCCAATGACAGCAGAGACATACGCACGCTATGTGCCGTGTTCCATGTGGATGGCGGCGACAGAGTGTGGGTGTCTTTGCAGCTGGTTAATAGTTATGGTGAGGACAAAGCCTATAACCCTGATGCGGTCCTGGGCTCAAGTGCAGAGTCAAAAGCAGGAGCTAAAGAAGCAAGCCTTGGGGGCTAGGGGCTAGGACACATTTGCAGCTGCCATGGGGGACCAGTAACACCTGCTGACCAGAGAAGCAGAGAGGTCATCTGCAGCAGCATAAATTTCAGCACCTTTTCAGCCTAAAAACAGACCCAGCTTCCGAGCATGGGGGAAGATGTGATGTTGTGGCTGTGGGCTGGGTCCAGATGGCAGGGCTTTCTGAAGGGTGGTTGAAAAGATTGGCCTTCATTTAAATGGCTCCAGGCTTTAAAACAGAGGTGAGCTTTTTGGGAATGTGGGTCTTGTTTACTGCAAACCAGGCACATGTTTCAATGAGGCCCCTTCGTAATAGCGTGAGTTGGAAAGGAGGGGCACTGGCAGGGGAAGGGGGGGTGGCTACAGACTGAGAGGGCAGGGGTATTTGTGGGGCAGGGCACAGCACTGGGGAGAAGCCCTGGGTTGGCTCAGCTGTCATGGTCCAGGCCAGGGCAGAGCTCAGGTCTCCAGATGTGGCAAGCATAGGTTGCGACCAGGAGCAGAATGCACCATACACACATCTGGAAAGAGCAACTTGCCCACCCTTTGCCATGCTCCACCCTTTGCCAGCCAGCCCCTCTTACTTGCCAATGGCCAGATTTAACACTTGATTCTTATAATCCTGAGATGTAATTTTAAAAAAGGGTGGAGGTGGGGGGTGCAAACAGGAAAGCCTTAAGTGTGTGTCCATAGATCTCCCCTGCAATTGTCCAGTTTGTCAAGGTCTACATCTCCTGGGATTGTGACCCCCTGGGCATTCAGTCTGCCATGCCCATGAGTGGCAGCTTCACCCACATCAGCCCTGCAGCAGCTGTGTGAGTGGGCAGGTCCCTCTCTTCCCACAAAAGGTTGTTAGGGCAGCACCGCATCCTCAGGGTGGGGGAAAACAACCTGCTCCTATACCATTAAAAGAATCCAGCTCACATTCCCTATTAACTGGTTAACAATCCAGTGCTTGATGAGTGCTGCTCTCCATGGAGAGGAAAAGTCGACACTGAAGGATTCAAGCCCACTGCCTGTGGGAACGCTGCCTCCCCCATCCTCCCTCCTTTCTCTCCTTTAGCTGAGCCTGAAAAAACCCTGTCATCACAGTCAAAGCTCCACATTCCTCTCCTGAGCAGGATGCAGAGGATTGGGCACAAGTCTGGGATTTAGGAGACCTGTGTTCTGTTCCCAGTTCTGCTGCTGACTGAGTTTGGGCAAATCAAATCTCCCTGTGCCTCAGTTTCCCCTCTCAGCTGCTGCATTACTTATAATAGCTCAGGCCATGCTCTTGTGACTGAAGGCATCATGCACATTACAGCCACACCAGATAGCACAGGTCTTCCCAAGACTTAGGGTGGTCCCAATTCGGCCATGAGCGCTGACCCCTTGTGTAGACAAGAACATGCCAAGGTTTGCACGATTAACTCGCTCAACTCCTCCCCTTCCCCCATCTGCCATCCATACCCTCCTGTTGATTTAAAGATGGTTTGCCATCTGGATCCAGATCAGGGTGAGACTGAAGGGTCAAGTCCAACCTAAAACAGAGCTAGGGCTGTGGTTAGATGGTGCGATGTTTCCATGAGCTGGTCTTAAGTAGTCTCCTTCTGTGAGTGTTCATTCCTCACAGGCCCAGGGGTTCAGGTCCCTTGCATGGAGGTGTAGAAAGGGGGACTTGATGTGGCTGGATCACTGTGTATATCAGTGGCAGAAAGAGGGAGGTTAGAATGCCATGTCCTGCCTGGCAGTCCTCTGCTCTGACCCATAGATTTGGCTCCCTCTCTAAGCATTAAACCACTGTCCCTTTGGGAAATGCTGGAGGGAGGCCGGCAGGATGGAGATGAATGACAAGGGAGGGGAGCAAGGAAATGAAAGGCTGGGTACATTGATGCCATGGCGATGGATGGTGGAGGGAAACCTGAAAGTGACTGGGTAGCAGCCCTCCAACCTTTGTCATCTGCTAGGTCATCCACAAGTTTAAACAGTAAAATGGATTTGAATAGCTAGGAGCTTCTGGCCTCTTGGCTCCCACCACTCCAGCCAGTCACCCAAGGGAGTAATCAACTGTGTATATCTAATAATAGATAACTTGGCTTCAGTGCCATAGACTCCTCTGATCATGGACCAGAAGGGGGACATTCTGGGCCCCTTCTAGCAGCTCTCTGTTTATTCCAGCCTCCAACCATGCCAGAATGCCACTCAAAAGCATCTGAGACAGTGCAGTAATATCTTTTCTCTTGGAGGGCGTTTGCTTCTCTTGCCTTCTACAGTGGTGCTCTCTTTTTAGTGTGTGGGTTTGATTACACACCGTACAGCTGTTGTTTTCTGCTGCAAACAAGGGGATGCTTTGAAATTCTAGGATTCCTATTTGGATGTTGTGCTTGCTTAGCAGCTTGAACTAGATGTAAGCCAATGTCTTGGGGCTTTTGGTTTGGCTCCTTTCTTCAAAATGCAACATTATCTGGAGGCTGGAGCAGGGAGTCAGGACTCCTGGGTTCTAAATTCCCAGTTGCTGGAGGGGGAATGTTACCTAGTAGTTTGAGCAGCGAACAGTGTGTCAAGTCACCTGCATTTAGAGTTGCCCAGATCATTTCCACGATGAGTCTTTCAAAATTTTCTAAACAAATCATTCCCATCTCCCAGCTCATCACAGTGATCTTCAAATAAAATATTTAGTAGATGTAATATATTCCCCTCCCTAATCTGGATTCTCTTCTCAGCTTTGCTACTGACTTGCTGTGCCTCAGTTTCCTTCTCTGTGAAAAGAGAATAAGTGGCTTTAAGATCCTTGGATAAAAGGCACTGTGGCAAATTTTGCAAGTGAGTTAATCAGATGTTGCAAACCCTCAGTGCAGGTGCTTAACACCATATACATCTGTGTAGTTCAATCAAAGCACAGCTGATAGTTAAGTGCCACTCTTGCTCTGACTTTCCTTGAGAATTAGTGCAAAACTGCTGCTGATTCTCTGGATCCAGTGTTGTGCTCTTGAAAATCTACTCTGGTGAGGCTGCTTGCATCCTTAAAATTAAGCACATGCACAAGGGCTTGCAAGGTCAGGGCAGCGAACTCTCAGATACAGTACTCAGCTTTTTTTCAAAGGTAGGTATGAAAGAGAGGGAAAGTAAATATGTGAGCAAGTGATTTGAAACTCATTTAAATGTCTGCAAACCAAAAAGATAAGGTGAGCTATCATCTGTGTACACTTGAAAACTTGTGTCTTTCATGAGGTGCATTTGATCCAATAAAAAGCCTCATCTAGCTTGTCTCTAATGCCTGGGAACAGCATGGTGATAACTAGTGCAAACCAAAGAGAGGAGAGGCTGAGATTTAACCTTCCACCCACAGCCACTCTTCAAAAAAGCAGTTTGTACAGGAGAGGTGCTTGGGATTTTCCTAAAGAATTATCAGAATTAGAAAGAATGGAAGAAGTTAGACCTAACAAAAGAATCAAGTTGTTGAAGTGAATGGAGTCCCGACCCTAAACTGTCATCCAAGTTTTTGTGCATGGGTGCTCCTGGGAGCACTTAATGGGCAAACCTCCTTTTCCTTTCTTTTTGTTGGCTTCATATTTTCATATCACAAACCCTAACTGGGGCACTGCTGGTGACTGGCACTCTGCTGTAAGCTGAGTACAAACTTCATCAGGCTCATTAATAGCAGTATCAGAACAACAAAGTGCAATCCAGGGTATGGGCAAATCAACCCAGTAACTCTGGCTTTGCACCTGTTGATTGTCTCCCCCATTTCAGGTTTATTGGGCTGTTCTTGGGTCTTCCTTGTAAATATTTTGGTACAAAACAGGCTGGCTTGCACCATCCTGCTGGAGGCCTAGGGTCATTAGGAAGATTTATGGACTGGTGATTTCCCTAGCAAGAGCA
The DNA here is from genome assembly GCA_007922195.1 of Podocnemis expansa. Taxonomy (NCBI): domain Eukaryota; kingdom Metazoa; phylum Chordata; order Testudines; family Podocnemididae; genus Podocnemis; species Podocnemis expansa. The sequence goes on along the minus strand of ML681972.1, from coordinate 54,316,820 downwards.
GCAGGAGGCTGCAATGAGGGAGAAGGGGGGGAATGGGTAGTCAGAGAATAAACAGAGTGGACTGGGAGTGGGATGAGTATAAAATGCATTAACTTGTTTGGGGACTTTGTTTTACTTTGGAGTTTATTTTTATGTTAAACCCAGTCTCCAAAGAGAAGGATCTGTGGCCTTTTGAAGCATATGAATTAAGTTTACTGAGCAGTCCAAGGCGGAAGTTGCGGCAAGGGGCTGTTTGCATGGTTCTCCTAGGCACTGGGAGATGCCCAGTTGTTCACAAGGGATTTGAAATAACAAAATATGTTAAGTTTACTGAAAGTCAAAAAAAATTCTTTAGTTTTTACAATGAGAAGGCTTCCAGTTTGCATTGCTGGCAGTCTGACAAGTTGGTGACTTTTCATGAGGAGGTGCCAAGATGTTTCATGGTGAAGAAATGTTTTCCTGGTTGGCTTTGGCCATGGCCTATAAGGAAGATAAATCTCCTTAACTAGTCTGGGGCTGAAGGAAACTGTGAAGATTCAGTCTATCCTTATCAGTGAAAACCTGTGTATTGAGTGGGCTTCAGCTCTGTCTTTTAACTTGCCATTTCCTCACCTCTTAAAGGTTTGCACTTGGGGATTTTTCAGCCAGTTCCAAGAAGTCCCTTGCTCAATGTCGAAAGAAAGTAACACTTTCTGTGATCTTTACCATGTGACACCCTAGATCAGAATCAAGCACCATGGGTTCTTGTAAGATGTTTGCACCTGCCTATATCTTTTACTGATCACTGCAGCAAAAATTTCCACCAATGAACAAATCTAACTGGCTTTTAGGAATGAGTTTGCTGTGTATAATGTCCCCCAGCTCCCATCTCTTATCATCTAGGATTGTGACCTTGTCAATCAGGGTAACAAAAGTTCTTCTCTCCAGTTGTATTTAAGTGCATTCCCTCTTGTAGACACATAATCCAAAAGAGACCCAATCTAGTACGACCACAAAGGTTCTGACTAATGGAGGGTGTTTGGATTGTCTCATGAAGCCTTGTGGAACGTCTGTCTCCATGACAGGTAAGCCAAGCAGGCCATCCCATTGGGGTGCAGTCTTGTGTGTGTGTGTGTGTTAAAGGGTAATATGGATGAGCATGATAAGGGATTTAGCTAAAGCCTTCTGAAGTCAGTGCAAGAGTCCCATGGATGTTAACTGAGGTTTTGATCAAGTCTTTCATGAGCATAGTATAGTAAAGTTGAGTGGGACTTTAGAGTTTTGGGTTCTGTTCCCTGTGTTGGCCTGTTGGGTAAACTACTTTACACTGCATGAAGTTTCCTGTCTAACTGTCTTTTGTGTTCCTTATTTGGGGTCGTTGTCCCACATCTCAGCCTTGGCCAGTTGAACAAAACACAGGTGGGATTACTGAACTAATTGTAGGCCAGGATCATTTTAATGCTTTCTGAGGCAGATTCTTACCTTCCTGGCAAAGCAAAAACATGATTCTGATCAGGGCTGCGTTAAGGCAAAATCACCATAGGTCCACTATTGGAGGCCCAGCTTCTGGAGTCAGGTAATGAAGGCAGAAAACTACCTTAAAGAAAGATTTCTAACTTTTAAGATTGTGAAGAGAACCTTGAAAATGGGTGTATCTAGTCCAGCAATGCCTATCTGAGTTTGAGCAGAGCCTGGACCAGTAGCTTGCAGAGGTGTGAATGTAAGCTGATCTATGGTACTGAACTCTATAAGCTGAAAGCTGACATATAGTGCTGAACCCTGTAAGCTGTAGCATGAAATCATTTCCTTTAGATAAAAACATCATGTTGTTTACCAGACAGGCACTAACGAAACCCCCCTTACTTCCCTTTTTCTGTGAACTCCCATAACTTCCCGTCTCCCTAAAAATCCGTTACCTCCCCACTCCCCTTAATTTCTTTTAGCCAATTATGTATCATTTCTTTGTCTGTAACCTTATATGGCTTATTACATATAACTGAATATAAAAGGCTAAACTCTTGCTGTAATCGGGGTCTCTCTGTCTTTATTCAGGGGACCCATTTGTGATCACAAATGCAATAAAGCAAATACCTTTTCACCCTTGGTGTGGTTATTGGCTCTGACGGCACCAAGTCAATCCTGGTACCTGAATTCTGGTAACATGAACTGCCTCATACATCTTTAAGGTGTGTGAACTCCAACTTCAGTGCAACAGTGGGCCCAAGGAGGGAGCTGTGTGTGGCAAGAGAGGAGGAGAGCGGTGGTTCACTCAGCAGCCAGGGTTAAGATCAGGGTGTTTCCCTGTTCCCTCCCCCTGCTATTCCTGCCTCTTGCTGGCGAGGGGTCAGGGGAAGAGGCTTTAAAAGCATGCTGCCACCCAGCTGCTCCCTTGGGGAAGGAAGCCCCATTACAGCTTCAGGAGAGGGTGGGTAGGACACCCTCCTCCATGTTCCCCTGTCCCTTGTTGCTTTAATTGAGCCCTGTTTCCATTTCTTTATAATCCCAGATGATCAATGAAACACTCAGGCCAGTGTGCACCCTATCAAGTCAGTATTGAATGGTGCCTAGAATGGTTTTGAATCCATTGCATTGCCAGTCACACACAGTTGTGCTGGGGGGGGGGACATCTGTTTTTTTATATACGTTGCCTTTCTATAACAAATTTTGTCTGAAGCTCCAAGGGGCTTTCCCATCATGAATGTTTTATACCTCACAGTCCTCTTGTGAGGACTGTGGGTTACAGATTGGGAAGGAATTGCATGTAGTGCAAAACCCACTGTGTTGGCATGTAGGGCTGCGGAGAATAAAAGGAGATGCACCAGTCATGTTCCTCTGCATTTCAGAGGTTCCTAGATCTTTCAAGGCCCATTGTTATCCCGATCTCTGATGACACAGGGTGGAGAACTGCACCCGCCATCCTGCAATACTTATCCAATCCATTCCCTAGTGGAAGAATGGAAGGCTACTTACTGTAAACATCTTTCTTTGAGATGGGCTGCTCACATACATTCAGAATCAGGTGCCTATGTGCCACAGTGCACAGTTGCCTGGAAGCTTTTTGCCCTAATCTGTCCCAGTAAGGTCAGAGGCCAATGTAGGGGCATCGCTGCCCCAGGGAAGCACCCAGGGCACCGGCCCAGGCCACGCCCCCTTCCAGGAGACCATGGCCCCGGCCAGGGATGGGGCCAGGAGGGGCCTCTGCTGTCCCGGGCAGCTAAGCACCAGATCTCTGGCTGGGGCCGCTGCGGCCGTGGGTGGCTGGGCCCCAGATCCTTGGCTGAGGACGGGGCCAGGAGCAGCCTCCATGGGCGGCTGAGCCCCAGATCCCCAGCTGGGGACGGGGCTGCCTCAGGCACAGGTGGCCGGGCCCTGGATCCCCCGCCAGGGACGGAGCTGCCATGGCCGTGGGCACCTGGACCCCAGATCCCCAGCTGGGGACAGGGCCAGGAGCGGCCTCCATGGCCGTGGGCAGCTGAGCCCTGGATCCCCAGCCGGGGATGGGACAGCTGCTGCCACGGGCAGCTGGACCCCGGATCTCCGGCCCAATCGGGCTGGAGACCAAGAGAGGTGGGCCCTGCCAGACCCGGGGCACTGATGCCGGGATTCGGGGCATGTGCCCTGTGTGCCCAGCGCTAGCGATGCCCCTGGGCCAATGCCCCCTCAGACCTGTGTACCTGCATGGTATATAGGTGGACCTACTCCTGCCCCCCCCTTCAGTCCCTTCTTTCCACTAACTCCAAAAAGCAGGGATGAAGAGAGGGTACAGAATGTATGTGAGCAGCCCATCTTGAAGGAGGAAGTTTACAGGTAAGTAACCTTCCGTTCTTCTTCAAGTGCTGCTCACATCCATTCAGATGTAGGTGACTTACAAGCTGTATTAGGGATGGCAGGTGGAGTTATGGTTTTCCCACTTGGAGGATGGCTCTGCCAAAAGTGGCATCATCTTTTGCTTGTTGGACAGTGGCATAGTGGGAAGCAAATGTATGCACCGAAAACCAGCTTTAAGCCTTCTAGATCTCCTCGATTGGAACCTGGGTGAGGAGGCCATGGAAGACGCTTGTGCTCTAGTAGAGTGTGCTCTGATTCTTCCCTGAACGGGAGTGTTTGGTCTTGGGTAGCAGTCCTTGGTGCAATTTGTTATCCAGGACAAGATACACTGGGTAGTCACTGCTTAATCCTTTATGCATTCAGTAGCTGCCACAAACAGTTGGGATGTTCTGTGGAAGGGTCTAGTTCGCTCAGTGTAAGTTGTGAGTGCCCTTTTTACGTCAAGGATGTGCCACCTTCTCTGGTTTTTCGTGACTTGGGGATCAGGGAAGAACACTAGAAGGCAGATGTCTTGGTTGACATGGAATGGTGACACCATCTTTGGTAAGAAGGCTGGATGGGGTCTAAGGTGTACCTTGTCTGGGTGGAACATCGTGTATGGGGGTTCTGAGGAGAGGGCTCTTTTCCAGGAACGTTACTGCCCCAGGAAAAGACCCAGGGCACAGGCCCAGGCCCCCTAAGCCATGATCTGGTGCCCTGGGACCGATCGTACGTCAGGCTCCTGCTGCCTCTATACTAGCCTCAGACCCTGGCTGGTTTGGGGCCAGGAGAGGTGGGCACTGCCATGGGCATCCCAGCCTCAATCCCCTGCCAGGAGAAGCGGGCACTGCTGAAGGTGTGCTGGCCTCAGTCCTTGGCCGGGGCCAGGGCCAGGGCCAGGACCAGGGCCTGGAGAGCTGGGCGCTGTGGGGGGCGCCCTGGCCCTGGGTCCCAGTCTGGGATGGGACCAGCCTGGACACTTGGGGCACTGGCACCGAGACTTGGGCACATGCCCTGTGTGCCAGGCACCAGTGACACCCCTGCTCTTATCTCTGAAACCCTTCTGGCTGACGTGATAGCTACTAAGAAGGCCACTTTCCATGACAGAACCAGAAGTTTGCATGATGTCAGGGGCTTGTACAGGGGTTTTGTCAGACCCTCGAGCACTAAATATAAGTCCCAATGTGGAACTGGGTCCTGGACCTGGGGTACAGCCTGTCTAGGCCCTCAAGGAACCTTGAGGTCGTAAGGTGAGAAAAGGGGCTTATCCCATCAAAACTGTTGTGCAGAGCTGAGATCACTGCCAGGCAGTGTTCCCTGTAAAGTGTGCAGCAGCATGGCCGTGCAGCCCCTGCCACTGCTCCACAGAGGGAACGCTGGCAGCCGTGCACAGCTGGCAGCCACAATCCCTACCTGGCTGGAAGACAGAGTCTTCCAGCCGTCTGGGAGTTTCCTCCAAGCCAGGAGTTTTTAAAAGTGCTGCTTGGAGTAAGATCTCACTGCGCATGTGCAGATGCCCTGTGCATGCTCAGTGAGACTTCCTTCAGCTGGAGGAGTGGCAGGTGGCTGGGATATGCCGCTCTGGTGGCCAGGTAAGTGGGGGGGGGGACGGGGAGGGGGATGACTGGGAAAGGGTAGGGGCAGCCAGCTGTCAAAGGAAGCTGAGGGTTGGAAGGAAGATGGGGTCGGGCCAGTTGGGGAGGTGTGGGGGGTGGGATCAGACCGCCTAGGGGGGTGAGTGGGAGAGGGAGAGGGGCAGGTTAGGGTGGGAGGAGGGAATCAAGCTGGTGGGGGGTGTGGAATTGCCACGCAGCGAGCAACTTATATTGCTCAGCTGCATATGCGGCTTAGAGGGAACATTGCTGCCAGGTGTATCCTAAATGAGGGGAGTGAGACTCCTCCTTTAGACTTAGGACATAGTCCAAGATGGCCTCAATTGGAGCAGCCTCTGGGGGTATCCCTCTTCCTTGAGCCCATAGGGAAAAATGCTTCCACTTGGCTCTGTATGTGGCCCTTGTGGAGGATTTTGTGCTCTTCTACTAAGACCTTCTGGACTCTCATTGAACATAAATGCTCATTGGCTCTTAACTGTGAAACCTCCATGCTGTCAGGTGTAGGACCCTTGGGTCTGGGTGACACAGGTGTCTTGCGTGTGTAAGTCCGCTCTGAGAAGGAGCACTGTAGGTGGTGCCACCAAGAGGTCTAGGAGGGTGGAATACCAAGGCTAGCATGGCCAAGCTGGAGCTATTAGGATTATAGTCTCTTCTGATCTTCAGTAGGGTCCTGTGTATTAAGGGAAGAGGTGGGAAGGCATAGGGAAGTGCCCCCCCAGTTTATTAGGAGGGCATTTGAGAGTGACCCCCCTCTCCCTGCCCGTGATCGAGCAGAACTGGTTGTATTTGCGGTTTTCCTGTGACGCAAACAGGTCCATCTGGGAGGGGCCCCATGTTTTGAATAGGTGCTTCACCACTTCTGGGTGTAAAGACCATTTGTGCTGGGGAAAAAACTTTCTGCTGAGGCTGTCCGCCCAGGAGTTTTTGATCCCCAGCATGTAGGAGGCTCTAAGGTCGAAACTGAATTGCAGTGCTAGGTCCCATAGCAGGGCCGCTTCCCTGCATAGTGCAGTTGATTGGGCCACCCCCCTGGCAGTTGATACAGAACATGGTTGTCGTGTTGTCTGTCATAATCTGTATCAACCTTCCTTCTATCTTGTTGAGGAAGGTTACACGTGCTAAGCGAATTGCCTTTTGCTCCTTCCTGTTTATGTGGAGGGGGCTGTCCTCCTGCAACCAGGTGCTCTGGGTGGACAAACCCCCTGTGATGTGAGCTTCCCACCCCAGGTCTGACGCGTCCATGATTAGAGAGTGGGAGGGCTTACGGGCTTTTGAGGGAACCCCTTTGCAGGCAAACTGAGGGTCTGTCAAATCTTTAGTGAATCCAGGACCCCTTTTGGGATAGTGACAACCCAGTTCAAGGGGTGGCAATGGGGATGGAACGCTGAGGCCAACCATGCCATAAGAGGTCTCATGCACAGGCGGGCCGTACTTTTCACATATATGGATGCCGCCATGTTGCCTAGCAACTGGAGGCAGCACCTCATCATTGTGATTGGGGCGTGGAGTAGCTCTGAAAAGATAGTAGACATGGACTTAAACCTGGATGAGGAGAGTGAGGCCCTTGCTCCCATTAAGTCCAGATGGGCCCCCATGAAGTCTGTTCTCTATGATGGGGAGCAGAGCCGGCGCTGGGGATCGTGGTGCCCCTCCCCGTCCCCCGCAGCAGAGCGACCCCGGCGCAGATGAGTGACGTCATCAGAGGAGCGCCACGGCACTGTCCCCTTTTGACGCCCCTCAAAATGCCAGCACCCCATTTTTACACAGGGGCTGCTTACCGCCTAGCGCCGGCCCTGATGGGGAGAGTTTTGATTTTTTCCTGTTTATGAGGAACCCCAGTCTGTTGCACAGGTTCCGGGAAGTGCGAACACTGTGCCAGACCTGATATTTCAATATTCCTTTTATCAGCCAGTCATCCAGATAAGGGAATATCTGTGTGCCCTGTTTTCTGAAGTGAGCTGCTACGGCCACAATGCACTTTGTGAAAACCCCTGGAGCTAGCGAGAGGCTGAAGGGTAGTGCCATGAAGTGGAAGTGTTCCCCACCCACCATGAAGCGGAGGAACCTTCTGTGTTCTTGCTTTATGGCAGTGTGAAAGTAAGCATGCTTTAGATCGAGGGCCACGAACAATTCAGAACTTTGTTTTCCTTAAACATTTGTTCAGAGCCCTGAGATCTAGAATGGGCCACAGGCCTCCATTTGCCTTCAGGACCAGGAAGTAACAGGAGTAGAATCCCTTCCCCTTTTCCTTTAGAGGAACTTTCTCTATGGCACCCAAGGTCAGGAGGTGCTGGCACCCCTGTTCCAGTAATGCCTTATGGGACGGATACTTGTTCTTGTAGTGAGCGAGTGGTTCTCCGTCTGGAGGTCTGGCTCTGAACTGTATGGCGTAGTTCTGAGACACTATGTTTAAAATCCAACAGTCTGAAGTTATTCTGGCCCATTGGTATTGGAAGGGGCCAGGCAGTTCTGGAATGGTGGGATGCGGGTTCGGTGGTTGTCACAGCCCTTGGGCAAGAGGTCAAAACCTCTGCCTCAGTCCCAACGGGCGGTTATTTTTATTCCCCTGATGTGAAGGTTGGCTGCTGCTTTGGGCTCAGTCCCCCTCCTGCCCCTGCCCCTGTCCCCACTCCTGTATGGGCGGTGGGATGACTGGAAAAGCTGACTCTGTTGTCCCTGCTGCTGCTGAAGTTGCTGCTGGGGTTGGTAATGGTGGCGCAGCTGCTGGGGGCTGTAGGACTGCCTGGCAGTCTGGGGAGTATACATTCCCAGGGAGTTCAGCGTGGCTCTAGAGTCCTCATGCCATGCAGTTTAGAGTTCCTTAACTCTGAAAATAGCAGGGGGCCCTTGAAGGGGAAATCCTGGTTGGATTGCTGCATTTGTGGGGACAGTCCTGAATCCTGCAGCTAGGTGCCTTACACATGGCGATTGCTGAGGCCACCCCTCGGCTTGCTGTGTCTGTAGTGTCCCAGGAGGCTGGAAGTGTGTCTTGGGCTGTAAGGAAGCCCTCCTCCACCAAAGCTGTGTAATCCACCACATGTTCAGGGGGCACGATGTCCTTAAAACACTCCATAGATTTCCAAAGGTTAAAAACATATCTTCCCATGACAGCTTGATGGTTGGCGATGCATAGTTGCAGGGCCGCGGTGGAATACGTTTTCCTTCAAAAGAGGTCCAGCTTCTTGGCCTCATTGTTCTTAGGGGTGGCCGCTGGTTGACCCTGCCTCTTATGCTGGTTTACCGCATCGACTACCAGAGCTTGGTGAGGGGTGGCTAAAAAGGAAGCTGAACTTGTCCACTGGGACATGGTACTTCCTTCCTGCCCATTTGTAAACCGCACAGATCGAAGAGTGGGTCTGCCACCAGGCCCATGCAATTTTCAAGACCCCCCTCGTGCATAGGCACCACCACTCTCGCCAGAGGGGCTATGTCACCCACATCAAATGGGATTTGAAATCCTCCCAGACCATTTCAACCTGCAGGTTGAGGTTGGCAGCCATGCGCTTTAGCAGGTCCTGCTGGGTGCGTGGGTCATCCCTAAAAAATGATAACCTCTGATAAGCCACTTCATCAGTGGGCAATGAGGACTTCACCCTTGAACTGGAGCAATGGACCCTGACGGCTCATCCCCTGTGTCTGGCTCCTCATTGGACAGTGTGCCTTGAGGACTCTTGGCCAAGTCCGGTCTGGAAGACTCCACAGGTGTTGGCTTTCTTTTGGGGAAATACCAGGAGCCCCAGCCAGTCCGCTGCGTTGACCAGTCTTTAAAAGTTCTCGGCACCAAGTCCCATGCCTGGATTGATCGGCCCTACAGTGACGCTCAGAGTCCCTGTGCTGAGTGGTGCACGGAGAGTGGCCTCCTTTCCGTGCTGGTACTAGCCATGCCCCGTGCAGGGAAAGACGCTCCCATGTAGCTGATGCCAGTGCTCTACCCCGGAGTTCCCATGCCGTGGGGATGAGAGAGAGCATTTTCTCCTGCTCTTGCCTGCTGGGCGGGTTGCAGATGGTGCTGGGGCTGACAGGGATGATGAGCAGTGGCTTCAGTGACGAGCATCAAAGCCTTCCGAGGAGTATGAGGAGGACATGGTGCAGAGTGACTTCTGCGACCATGGCTGGGATTGGTCCTGCGATGAGGTCTTGGGGGAGAACTGAAGGTATGCCTCATAATCCCCCTGAGTCTGATCCTGAGGATGCTTGTGGCAAGGCTCTCCTAGAGGCAATGGATGGTGAGTCCTCAGAGTGATGCAACTGGGACTGCTGCAACTGAGGTGGTGAGGAGCTGTGCTGACCTTTCCCATGTTGCCTCGGGGACTGAGGCATTGCAGTGCTGCGGTGCCAACTGCATTCCAGTGCTGATCCCTACTGGGCTGATGGCTCAGAACCATGTTCAGATCCCAACCAGGCCTTTGAGATCTGGGCCAATTTTCCCCTGTAAGTTGCCAGCCTGGGTGGAGTGGGGGTCAGCAGCTACAGGAGTGCCTTTGCTACTTTGAAAGCCTCCGGTGTGGATGGGAGTGGCAGGGGCTCAGGCCTCTGTGCCGCGGACATTGACCGCACTGGGGATCCCGATCTTTAGCGATGGCATGGCTTGGTTTTGGTGCAGGTGCCAGAGGTGGAGTCTGACCCCACATGGGGCTTCTCGGGTTTTCTGGGCAGAGACTGGTACAGGGTCTCGTACATTGCCATGGACTGTAGGCAATGTTCCCTGTCTTTCTGGGTCCTTGGCTTAAAGGACCAGCAGATTTGGCACTCACTGGGTCTGTGAGCCTCCAGAGGTTGTCTGTTTAGACTTGTCTGTTTAGGTTGTCTGTTTAGACTACAAGCTGTTCTTTGTCTGTGAAGGGTCCTGCCCACTGAGGCCAAGGCCCTGATCTCAGTTGGGATGTCTAGATGCAAATAATAAATATTGATGGCAAAGGTGTGCTTATTAACATCAGGGGAGGATCTGACCTGTTAACTCATTGGGTCTGTGTCTCTGTCCATTCCTGCTTTTCTTTCTCTAGCATCTTTTAAAGCCTCTCTTTCTCCCCACTCTCTCTCTCTCTTGCTCTCTGAAGCACAGGTTGTTCCCAAGTGATCTCACCTCTCATAACTCAGCAGTTCCAAGATGTCATTCAGCCCTTGGGAGCTATATGGAGACACTGATTTAAGGAACTGGTTCTTTGAAGCGGCACAGCGATTGGTTCAGGCCCTAGAAGAGAAACAGGTATTGCTGCCATCTGCTCCCTCCGATATATGCAGGGCCTTGGGGACTCGCAGCCACTGTCTAAATAAAGGAGTTCCTGTCTATACGAGGTGGCAACATGATCTGGTAGAATGGGCACAGACCCCTAACATTTGTGTTAAAGGAAAATCTCTCTGAGCTATTAACAGTGCAGGCCTTATGACACACAGTAGGTCAGCTTGCATGCATGTACATGTCTGTTCCAGTTTTTATTGTCCCAGTTTTACAAATGGAGACAACTGAGGTAGAGAGGGTAAGTGAGTTACATGTGGCCAGAGACAGAGGGTGGGCAGAGGGAAGCTGGCTCTGGGACTCAGCTGGAGAAGTGCTGGCTGAGGTCACTGGCTCTCTCTTGCGTCTCCTGCTTTAGTTTAACTGGCAGCGCTGTTGGCTGACTGCTAGATTTTCTCTGAGTCCAAGTCCATGTTGCATGATGAAAAAAAGTCTTAGGAGAAGGCCCAGGCACTGTTATCACTTATTAAGACTCTTTAAGAGACTGCAATTGAATCTCTGCACCTGGCCCTGGCAGAATGTGTCTGGGGCTCTGGCTGTGTTTCTGATTCAATTACAGGAGCCACCCTGAGATGTGGGCCCCAAGGAAGGAGCTGGGAAGCAGGTAACTGTCTGAGCCAAAGCTGCTTTTCCAGCTGACTAATGATGGTTACGTAGACAATGGCTCCTGCATACCCACTTCAATCCAATTTAAACAGAGGGCTTCTGGGCTGGCATCTGGCTGGAGAGCATCTGTCACAGAGGCAGAAGCGGGAATAGGGCTCTCCTTGGGACAGCACATGCCTTTCACTGACTCTCTAGCAAGCCTGACATTTTTAAGATCTGAAAGGAACCCTTGCACTTATGCTGTCTGACCTATTCCATAGCCCAGCCAGAGGATCTCACCTGGTGACTCTGGCACTGAGTCCAGGTAACACTCAGAGTGCGTCAACTGAGCAAAAAAAGATGTGCAGCTACCAGGGTCAAATGAGTCAGCTGTGTGGTTCATAGCTGTGTAGAGTCAGGCTCAGGGTCTAAGACCCTCCCTCCTTGCCAGATTTCAGAGCCAGACTCCCATCCGAGCCCAAATGTCTACACAATTCTTAGTGCAGATGAAATTGACTGTTGATAAAGGCAGAGCTGTGCATATTGGAGAATATAATTCCAACATACAAAATGATTGGGGTCCAAATGAGCTGCCATTCAGGAAAGACGGCTTGGAGAGTTCTCTGCAAACATCTGCCCCATTGCAGCAGTGGTCAGAAAAGCTATCAGAATGTTAGGAACCATTAGGAAAGGGATAGATCATAAGACAGAAAATATCATAATGCTACTAAAGAAATCCATGGTACGCCCACACTTTGAATACTGTGTGCAGATCCAGTTGTCCTGTCTCAAAAAGATATATTAGAATTGGGAAAAGTACAGAGAACGGCAACAAAAATGATTAGAGTTATGGAACAGCTTACATGTGAGCAGATATTAAAGATGGGGGACTCCATCTTAGAAAAGAGATGATAAAAGTCTCTATAAAATTAGGAATGGTGTGGAGAAAGTGACCAGGGATGCGTTATTTTTCTCTTCACAGAACAGCAAAGTGTGGGTCACCCAATAAAATTAATAGGCAGTGGGTTTAAAACAAACTCATCTCACAACACGCTGTTAACCTATGGAATTCATTGCCAGGGAGGTTGTGACGATCAAAAGCATAATGAGGTTCAAAAAAGAAATTAGACAAGTCCATGGAGCATAGGTCCATCAGTGGCTATTAGTCAGGATGGTCAGGGACACAACCCTGTGCTGTGGGTCTCCTAAACCTCTGATGACCAGAACCTGGGCCTGGATGATGACAGATGGATCAGTCAATAATTGCCCCAGGCTGTTTATTCCCACTGAAGCGTCTGGTACTGGCACTATTGGAAGACAGGATGCTGGGCTACCCATGTGATAGATCTGACCCAATACAAGGGACCATTCTTACATTTTCAGCGCTGCTAGGAATGGTGCTGTGATGCCATATACAGCAGAGCAGCTCCGAGCATAGGTGTAAACTTCCAAAACCCTTCTATATGTACTCCTGGTCTAGGACCTGTGCTGAGCTGAGCTCTGCCATGCTAATGGACATGTAGCAGCTCAAGAATTGCTGAGTTGCCCAATGTGTGACTAACCCAGGCACAGATCTGGGGTCGGGAGGGCCCCAGAGGCCAGTTTTACTTACATCTGAGCACATTCCAACCTGTCGTCTGGCACGTCAGGGCTATCTGATGTTTCCTGGTGTCACCTGTGTCATTTACCCCAAGTGCCATCAGCGGCTGACATTTCCCTTGTGTGCACACAGTTTGCTGACTGGGTTTATTATAACAGTCAATTAACTCCAGCCAACAGCTGTTCAAGGAGGTGATTGCCAGCCGGGCACTGCTGCGTGCTGCACATGGGCATTCTAGCTGGGGCACCCAACAGCTATGGATTAGAGCTGCCTGTGATAGCCATGTGTGCAAGATGTAAGCCAGCCTGTCACTGTGGTAGAGGAGACCATTGCAGCAGCCTGCCTCCCCTTGTATCCTGTACCTAAAATGTGAGTGAAGGGTGAAAACCCTCCATAATGAGCGCAGGCAACTGTACTGTGCTGCAATTGTAGGGATAGGGTGGAAATTCCTTCCTGACCTCACAGGTGAGCCCTGTGGCATGAGAGTTGATACCACTGGTGGCAGAGGCATGTTTCTCTCCCGGGAGTCTTGCCTGCAAACAGCACCCATCTGCTCACCCATTGCCTGCTTCTGCATGACGTGACCAACCATGACACACTCTTGTTCCTCTTTCTTTTTTTTTCCCAATTTTTTTGCCCTCTCCTCTCCTACTTTTTCCTAGTTGCTAGGTGACAGAAAGGATAGCCTAGTGGTTCAGGCACTGGGTTCAGTTCTTAGTGCAGCTACCAGTGGACTGTGACCTGGGCCAAGTCACTTGCTCCAGTAATGAGTGTGAGAGGCTACAGCAAGGAGGGGGATACTGCAAGTGCCTAGATAGAGAGATGGCTCCTGGGCCTAGAAGGATGGTGATGCTGTTCCCTCTAGTGGGAAGCCAACTGTGTTTTCAAGGCTGGGCTGAGTCTAGTGGGCAAGGAGGACAGAGTCCTGGGGGGAGTGTGGTGGGGGTCCAAGGCTCCCTCAACATGACTCTCTGGGCAGGGGGACACAGTCCTCTGCTGAAGGCTGGTTTTCCAAGGGCGTGTCTGTTTCTGGGATGACCACCTGACTCCCCTGAGGGGTTGGTGCCTTTCCAGGGCAGGAATGCTTGTCTCTGGCATGGACCTGGGAAACACTCAGCAAATCCTGGTGGGTCTCCTGATTCCTTATTTTCTCTCCCCACCTCCTAATCCCTCAGACTCTCTCCTATCATTGCCACAATTCCTGGGACAGTTGTGTGCCCACACAGTCCCCCAGAGAGGAGAGACCAGAAGTGGCGAGATGGTACACAGAGGGTCTTTAAGCAGGAGAGTGGCAAAGGTCATTTCCCTCACCAAGGCTTCTTTCTGCCAGGAGAAAAGTCTGTCCCCCTATCACTTCATCAGCACCCTGTTTATAACCCCTATACGGTTTCAGCTGCATCTTCCATACAGAAGGGAATGGCATGTCTGGGGGTGGCATCCCTTGATCCTATTATATCAGTCACTCCTGGGAGTGAAGAGGACATTAGGTGGATGGACTCTTAACCCAAAGTGTGGTTCGCTAGGTAAGTTGCAGGCCAGGGAATCAGCACTTCTGAATCTAGTCCCAGCTCTGGACAGTGATGCCTAGGAGTTAGAGCACAGAGAATGGGGTGGGGGGTCAGAACTCCTGGGTTCTAACTCCAGCTCTAGAATGGGAGGGAGGATTCGGGAGCTAAAGTATGAAGTCTGAGGGCACAACTCTGGGGTTCTGCTTCTCCTACTGACTCTCTATGGCCTTGGACAGGTCCATTTCATGCCTCAGTTTCCCCAGCTGTAAAAGAGGGAGAGCAGTCCCCTCCTGACCCATCTTCATCAAGTGTTTGGAGATCTAGGAATGAAAAGTGATGGCTGGTCCTCTGAGCTGTGTGGAAGCAGGAAGTAGTCAGTGATTCATATGCACTTAAATCTCCTTGCGAATCTAGCCCTGGGTACCTAAATACCTTATAAGGGGTCAGCATGAGGTCTAGGGATGCTACATAAGCCCTGAGGCCAGAATTTTCCCCAGTGCTCGGCTCCCAAGCAGCCAGGATTTCAAGTGAACTCATGTGGTGAGGAACTTTTTGGTGGAGCAGACCAAATCCCCAGAAAAGAGGAAGGACGATCCAGTGTTTAGGGTCTGAACCTGGGACATTGGAACCCTGGGTTCAATTCTCCACTCTGCTTCAGACTTCCAGGTAAATCTGAGAGGCTCAGGTCCTCACAGGTGTTTAGGCTCTGAATTTCCCTCAATTTCAGTGGAAGGTAAAAGTCTAAGTACCATTGTGGATTTAGGCCTGAGCCTTGCTGGGTCTGTCTACATTGCACATTAAGCCTGGGCTCTGATTCAGGTTTGAGCCCAAGCCTGCCTTCCAGCTACATGCAAATCAGTCTGACGTGGGTCAGTGAGCTTGGTGTACCTGGTTCCTAGGAGGGCAGGTCAAAACTTAAGTCCCGCTGTGATCTGGATCCAGGCCTCATTTTGCAGTGTGGATGCAGCTCAAGCTGCAGACCTGAGTCAGAAAGTTTGCAGAGCACAATATGGACCCTTTGGTATAACTCTGAGACCCAGTGGGGCCATTGCAAGCAAACCCAAAGTTACACTACAGCATGGATACTCAAAGGTGGGCTAGGAGACACCAGGTTCCCAAGCCTGGGCTCCACAGATCCAAGCTTCCTGTGCTGCACAGAAATACCTTCTGCACAGTATGGGTAGCAGCCCTGCCCTGCCAGTCAGAGGAGTGTGATGATAAAATCATCTATGAACCTTGCAGTGCAATGGGACCTGGGGCCATATGCGTAGGTCTAATAGGAAAGTGTTGCATTCAGAGCTGCAGGGCCTGCTTTTGAAAATCTGATATTGCCTAGGTGCTTCTGACAGCTGTCTGTACAAAAGGGAAGTTCTGCCATAGCCCTGGACTACACAAAGGTTGTGTACCAGTGTAACTGGGGGGGTTGAATTTTTTTTAATTGATACATCCCCCAGTCCAGAGGCAGTTATGCTGGTGTGAAAGTGTCTTATACCAAGCTGGCTTATTCCCCTTCCTTTATGGGAAAAGCTGTGAGCACTTTTATACCTGTCTAACTGCATCCACGGTGGAAGAGGCATTGTATTGCTTTCCCTGTCCTGGGACAGTTAAAGCATTACAATTGGTTCGAAGTGTTTGTACCCATTTCAACCTCATTGGCTGGGAACCTGATTTCATTTGATCCAATTGCCCAAATGAGCAAGACTGCTTGGAGCTAGGAAACAAACTTCAAAAAAATCTTTCCTCTTCCACAGCAGAATGAGAGATCCACAATAGCCAGTAACCTGAAAATCTCAGTTTTAGGTCTCTCTCCAAACCAGGCAAAGCAGTTGGGTCTCCCATATCATAGGTGAATGTCCTGACCTAACCTTTGACTCTCTCTCCTTCTCTAAGATTGGAAATTCCATCTTGGACTCAGGAAACCTTCTCCTGCTAAAAGTTTCATTTTTACCAAACTGGCAATTTCTAGCATGAAAAAAAGGTTTTTTGGAGGTATTTTTATTCCCAACCAGTTCTAATAGTGTCATGAGCAGCTTTAGATCTATATACCAACCTCCCCTTGAAAAAAGTACCATTTTTCCTCCTGTCTAGACAACACTTTCTCTTAAAGGCTCTGATTCCCACAATACCATGTACCATTGTTCCTTCACTAGGGGCCATTCAGGTCTGTCCTCATGTCTGTCCAGCTGCAGGCTCAGGTCCTAGGTTGGCCCAGGGGTCGGCAACCCAGCAGAGCAGAAGAGCCACTTCCTCCCACCCTCCAGCCAAACCCGCATAACCTCAAGCCAGTCCAGCGGTTGTGCCATAGCCCCCTAGTGCTGGTGGGGGGTGTGCAGGCAGCACGCGCTCCATCCGTTCCTCCCTCTGCTGGCAGGGCAGAGCAGTGCTGCCCTGACTACCCCCAGCTGGCTATCCTTCCCAAGAGTGGCCAGGGCGAGAGTTGCAGCTTGCGGACCCTGGAGCGGCCCCTCTGCAGAGTTCAGGCCTCTTCGACCCAGCCACCCCAGGACCGAACAGGCCCGATCCAAGGCCTGGGGGCGAGGCGGCCACTGTTCAGCCCTGGGGTGGCTGGGTCGAAGTGGCCTGAACTCCACGGAGCAGGCCATTCCAGGTCCATGCCTCTGGAAGCTGCAACTCTCCACCGGCTGCTCTTGGAAGGGATAGCTGGCTGGGGGAAAGTGGGGCAGCCCAGCTCCGTCCCACTAGGGGAGGGAGGGACAGAGGGCTCACTTGCTGCCTGCACACCCCCTGCCAGTGCTAGGGGCTGTGGCAAGGTCACTGAGCCGCTTCCAGCTCATGTAGTTCTGGTGGGAGGGTGGGGGCAACCCCGGTGCCCCGAAAGTTGGGACCTGTGCCAGCTGGGAGCCCCCTTATTTACCCCCGATGCTGGGGCCAGCCAGGTGTCCCCGGGGCACACCTGGCTCCCTGGAGGAGACTGCCAGGGAGCCACAGGTGGCTCTCTGAGCCTGCATTGCTGATCCCCAGCCTAGGGTCTGTGAGAAGCCTTGTGTGTTTACGGTTCCTAGTTTTCAGTGTCTCTGGAACGCTGCTTTGTATAAAAGCATCCCTTCCTTCTCCAGAGCTGCTGCATTGCTGGTGGAGTGAGAATGTGGCCCGTTAAAGTGCCTCCCTTTCCAATTTGCTGAAAGAACAGAGGGAATTTTAATGACTTCTGTTAGCTCAGGGAATGCTGTTAAGTTGAAATAAATCACAGCTCCTTAAACAAATTCCCATCCTAGCATTATAGATAACTCCTCAGATGATTACATCTGAAAGAATTTAAAGCATCTCAGAAACTTTTCACTGTTTATGCTCCCTGACTATTTCTGCAGTGACAAATGGTCTGGTTAGTTTTATGTGTGTTATAGGCAGTTTGTCAGTTTCCCTTGCAGATGGATTCCAGGTTGCAGATACTGCAGGGGAATGTTTGTCTGCATCCAAAAACCTTAAAAATAGAAGTCTTGGCACCATTTCTCAGCTTTTTTGGGTTTGGGTGAAAGTTTGTAATATGTATTTGTTTTTTAAAGGCAGCACATTTAAAGCAGAAGGGAAATACTTACCTAATCTGTTATCTGTGAAACTCACTGCCTCAAGACTAGTCAAGTATGGGTTGTAGGACAAAATTTAAAAAGGGAATAAGCATTTATATAGAAAGGCTGTGAAATACAAAGCAAAGCATAGATGCTACTGTCATTTAAAGACTACTCTTTGAGTCAGGATATTGGACTGGATGAGTTTAGTGTCTGACCCAGATGGTGACTGCTGTGATTACAAAAGGTAACGGAGGGGCCAGAGTGGGTGAGGCAGTGCCCCCTTTTGAAAACCAGGGGAATTACTTGTAATAAATAGAAGCTCTTGCCAGCATTTTGGCACTGATCAGAGCTTCCATTCCACCGCTATTCCAAGTGGGTGCAGAGAAGGCTGGAACTTGGCAGCTGGAGGTTTTCAGCAGCGACCACCTAAGATTTCAGTGAACAATGCCTTGATGTGACTAAGATGTGTGAACCAGTGCAGGGCCCCATAAACTGTCATGGAATCCAGCTTTGGAGTCTCAGCTCAGGACTGGACCCTAACTGATCTATTTAGGATGAAATCCCTCCTGGCACTGGATTAAGAAGGGAGCATGTGGGCTGCAGCAGTGGTTCCTCCCCCCATGCTTTGTTGATTCCCAGGAAGTCAGGGGTAGCCACATAACTTAAGAAGTCCTGGGATCTGTAGCACTCCCCAGATCCCCTGTACTCCATCCACCCCATGAGAAATTAATGCAGAAGAAGTGAACCTGTACCAGGAAAATGGTGCAGTTCCCTAGAGCAGGGAGGCCTCTATTGCCGCCTTTTGCTAATGTAAATGTTTGTAATTGACTAGTTAGATTAATTGCATGGTCTCCTGGTTCCTGAGCAGCCTGAAGTTTGGAGCATCAATCTGTTAGTCTTAAAGTGCCACACAACTGCTTGTTGTTCTTCTTCCCAGCACAATGTCAAATAGCAATGGCTTTAATGCAAAAGAGTCACCTTCAGAGAGTATAGAGGAGAGGGACATGGCATACAATGAGCAGCCTTTTGCAAATACCTCTTCAGCACTCAGAGAGGAAGCAGGGGTGAGGGTTGGCAAGGGACAGGACAAGGAAGGCTTGTGAGTTTATTATGAGTAAGGTGCCTCCTCACTTGTTGACCTGGCAGGGATTCTGAGTCTTTGACAAGTGCTCTTCCTTTTAATTGGAAATGGTTTTGTACTTACTCTGCCTGCAGCTGTGCATGCAGCAAGCAGACTGGCATGCAAAGTCATAAGCCTGCATCCAAAGTTGGGAGTTGGCTGTACTTTGTGTGCCTACCCCATAAGACAGGGCAGGATGAAGGGGAAAATGGCCCTGTGGGTTGAGAGAAGAATTCTAGACTCTCAGTAGATGGGGGTAAGAAAGCAAACTATTTAATAACTGGAGTGGGAGGGTGACTACCCTATTAAAGGCCCTACACCTTCATGTGAGGTTGGGTCACAGTGCTTGACAAAAGATGAATAGGGAGCTGGGGACAGGTGGCAAGGAGGGATCTGAAAGGGGATGTGTGAGCAGACAATCCCAGATAGAGCCCGCTGCTTCATTATGAAATCCAGACCCAGCCCTGGAGACTGAGGGGCTCCTGTATTTCCTTGGGCAAGGCCAGCACAAGCAAATGTCCCCCAAACCTGACCTAGAATAAAACTTGCTGGACAAGAAGGGAAGTTGAGACTTCATGGCCCACTCTAGTCTTTGCCTGTGCGCTGACCCTGAGAACAAAGGGGCTGTTTGGTGCAAGATACAGTGGTAGTTGTGCTGTGTGAGTACCTGTTTGCTGGCATCGCCAGAGCTATATGCCATCTATCAGCCCAGGCCTTGGCTGCAGCCCCATCCAGTGCAAGAATCTAAGACTGTTTCCCAAATCCTGGATTAGAACTCACATCGCTCCTGGGAGTGGGGTCAATGTCATTACCCCCATTTTACAGATCAGGGATGAGGCATTGAGTGAGGAAGTGGCTTAATCTGGCTGAAATTAGGGTTTTACCAATCTGGGCTGGATTTGAACTCATTGACCCCAGAGGACTAGCGGTGAAAGGAAAGGAAATCAGGCACCTTGTTTTCAATCAATCAGTCATAGGGCTGGAAGGGACCTCGTGAGATCATCGAGTCCAACCCCCTGGGAATTGAACCCAGGACCTTCTGCATGTTATACTGTTTAGAAACTCTTTGTATTTCAGTGCAATCTGGTCAAAACTCAGAATTCATCTCCCAGCCAAAGCTGGACACTTTGAAAAAGTTTTCTGATTTGGAACGAAATGCCAAATTTTAAAATTTCACATGGAAAGGAAATTCCCATGCTGTTTGTTTTGGAAAAATCAGAATGTTTCTGTGTGTGCTCCCCCCCCCCCCCCCCCCGATGGCTCCCGAGACATCAGGGTAGCTGGGGAGTCCTCTGCCACAGGGTTTGGAAGCTCCAAGAGTTCTACAACCCTATCTCATCATACCCTACACACACTACTGTGTTTTCGGTTTACAGTGCATTTTTTAGACATTAGATGTTCCTCCCCTCAGTAGACACGAGTAAGTGTTGTCATCCCTGCTTTTCAGACATATCGATTTGTCCAAGACCATACAGCACAATGCAGAGGCAGGACTTAGGAGCACCTGATTTCTAGCCTGCTGCGTAACACAAAGGATGTTGGCCCAGCATAGATAAGGGGCCAGAGCCTTGTTTGTGGCCTCCATGAGGTCTGCTGGCACAGGAAGGACCCAGAGTCACAAGTGAGGTTAGGCAGAGTTTGGGCCACTATCTCTCCCATCCCCATCTAGAAGGACCTGCCATGGGTGCCAACAGGTCTTTGCCCTCCTAGCCCACCCATCTTTCAGCACCTAGCATGAGGAAGCCCCTAGACACATGTAAATGACATGGAGGCTGCAGCAAAACACTCCACTCTGAATGCAAAACATGTTATTATCAGCTATGGAGAACTGCCTATTATTGTTACTCTGCTGCACGTCTGTCAGCATCTGCCTAGCAGCTCCTTTCAGCGCCCCAGCAGCAGTACTTGTTGATGGCAAGCAGGTAACCCTCTCGGTGCTGGACAAAACTGTGCCTTTTATTCCAAGAGAGAGGCTGTTGCTGCTGGGGACACTGACACCAGCTCCACGGATAACAAAGGCACTTAGCTCCTACCAGCCTGCAAGCTCCTGGGCTGATGTAGCAGCGTTTCATACCCACTATGGATTGGTGTACATACACCTGGTCGAGCTTGTCCAACGATGGGGAATCTGTTCTCTCCTGTATGTCAGGCCAGTTAGATGGAGAGGCAAGAACTCTGCTACAAAGGGAGAACTGCCCCCTACCGTTAGCACGATGTAAAGGTGAGGGGACCAGTCCTATGATGGGACAGGTCAGGAAGAGGCAGGCGAAAGGCTATAGACACAAAGGGTGGCTCAGTGGAGTCAGAGGATCTAAGTACTGCTACAGACTTCTCGTCTGACCTGGATCATGTCACTTAATCTCGCTGAGCCTCGCTTCCCGGTCTGTACAATAGGGCTGATTGCATGACCCCACCTCCCAGGGGTGAGCAAGAATAAGCGCATACCAGAGCATGAGGGAATCTGGTGGTACAGTGGCATGGAGTCCTTGGAAGGCTGCTATAATAGATCCCCTCTGTGTTGCTCTAATTTATGCCAGGGCTCCCAAAGCAGTCTAGAATCCCAAGTATGCAAAGATAGCTTAAAGCCACCTTTGCTTTTAGCTCCCAGCTGCACTGTCTGTGCAAAAGGCTCTGAGAAGCATACCAGAGAATCCCAGCCTAAGTCTTTATTCCAATTTCTCTTTTGAACCAAATCTGCCGCAAGCTAGGGACTCTGCCTGGAGCCATTAGCACGGACTTTGTACTGGCTAAGGCAAAGGAATGAAACATGGAGCGGCAAATTCTGCTTTTGGCTAGTTTACTGGTTTACCAATTTACTGCTGGATTCACTCCAGTGATGCCAGTAGATCTGCTGTACAGGTGGAAATAAGAAAAACCCAGAAATGAGCAGCTGTGCAGAGAGACCATCCATTACTGCTATAATTCTCTGTTGCTACCAGCAGCTAGGTGTGGTAAAAAAGAAGCCTGCCTCTGACTTACTGAGCCCTGAGTCTAAACCTAGCCATGCTGACCTAGCTGCATTGCTCAGGGGTCTGAAAAATTCACACTCTTGAGAGATGTAATTAAGCCAGCCTAGGTGGTGGTGTAGACCAGTAGTTTTCAACCACTATGTCGGGACACATAACTATGTTACCACAGCGGTTAGTGTGTTGCAGAGAGCCAGGGTGAGGGGGGCTGGATTTGGCCTGAGGGTGTAGGCTGGTGTATCCTGTAGGGTCAGGGATGCTGCTAAGCATGTCGCAACCTGCAAAAGGTTGAGAACCACTGGTGTAGACACTACTAGGCTGATAGAAGAATTCTTCCATTGAGCTAGTGACTGACCACCTCTTGAGGATTTATTAGTGACAGAAAAACCCATTGCAAGTGTCGACGCTACAGCGATGTTGCTGTGGTAGTAGTGTCTGTGGTGCAGACATACCCTAAGGATTGACTTACAAACAGCAATATGACCCTCTTAGTGCTTTAGTGTCTGAGAGCACAGCACACTGGCCACAAAAATTTGTGTCAGGCCATTTTGATTCTGGCTCTTATGGGTATGAAAATTAGACTTGAACATTATTGGCTTCACATTCTCGCTTTAGAAAGGCTATGATTTAAAAGAGGGTGGGGATCAGAGCACAGAGAGGGGAGTAGGGTGGGGGAAACAGGGTGAGAAAAAGGACAGAGTCAAAAAACATGCCACAGAGAGCAGGAAGGAAGGAAGTGAGGAACAGAGTTACCCAGCTCTCACATAACATTTTTCAGCAGCAGGTCTTTAAGCATTTTACAAAAGTGTAGAGTTTTAGGGGAAATTATAATCCAATAAGGAGAGGCAGCATATTTAGAGCTGTGTACGGAGTCTTTATTGAAAGAGAACTGAGAGAGAGAGGACCCACAGACAGGTTTCCCTAGCACCTAAACAACCTGCCCATTTATCACTATGACAACCCCAATGACCCTAGGTAGTCCAAAACACCACATATTCCTCCCCCTCTAATGAACATCCCCCCCGAAAGAATAAGAACTAATCTAGGAGATGAGGGTAGACTGCCCCATCTCTGGCGAACCCCCAGGGAATTATTCTGCCCCATGAAGAGGGGGGTCATCACTAGCTAAAGATCCAGCCGATTAGGAGGCCTTCTGTCTTGAGGTAGATTATGGCGAACTTCTGGAGTGCCCACACCACAAGGTGGTATTGGTGTTGGTGTGACCACAGGTACTGGGGAAGTAGCCGGAACCGGAGAGGACGTTGTGTCCGGTTGGTCCAGGGAGGCTGAAGGCGTTGAAGGGGTGGTTGGAGTAGGAGAGATGGAAACAGAAGTTTCGTGCTCTGATGTATTATCAGTAAGGGTGAAGTCAGATATGTCTGCTGGAGATGCATCTTCTGGATGG
This sequence comes from Podocnemis expansa, assembly GCA_007922195.1. Classification (NCBI taxonomy): domain Eukaryota; kingdom Metazoa; phylum Chordata; order Testudines; family Podocnemididae; genus Podocnemis; species Podocnemis expansa. The sequence goes on along the minus strand of ML681972.1, from coordinate 54,293,492 downwards.
ATATGACGGAGAAGCAACTGATCTACATGCCATCGCCAAACTAGGCCACTCGCTGTGTGGACAGAGTAGGAAACAGGTCCTGTCTGGGGCAATGACTGTTGCTGGGACCCATTTAGCCCCTGAAGCATAGTTTTGCGCGAGATCTGGCTGTCCAATACTGAAGGTGCAGCCCTTTGTTCCTGGTGAATGTCTGCTGACCTGGTCCTGCTGTTGGCGTTGAACCACTTGCCATGTGTGTCTTGTGGTTTCAACAAATCAAAACAAGAGCGCAACTGCCATCCCATCATAAGAAAAGCTGGAGATGCCTTAGTTGTAGCCTGTGGAGTGTTTCTGTAGGACAACAAGAAGTTGTCCAGATGCTTTTGAAGAGGTGAATGTCCCTTTGCAGATTTTAGAGCTTGCTTCATAGTCTGTACAAACCTTTCAGCAAGTCCATTGGTGGAAGGATGATACGGTGCTGACCTGATGTGATGTATTCCATTGGCGTTCATAAAAGTTTCAAAATCCTGAGAAACGAATTGTGGTCCATTGTCACTCACTAGCTGTTCTGGAAGACCATAACGACTAAAAAAGCCACGCAGGGTCTGAGTAGTGGTTTCCGTAGTAGTGGACTGCATTACCGAGACTTCTGGCCATTTTGAATGGGCATCCACAGCAATTAAATACATACATCCTTCAAATGGGCCAGCAAAATCAACATGGATACGTTGCCATGGCCTTTCGGGCCAATCCCACGGGTGCAGAGGTGCCAACTGAGGTGCGTTCCGGATGCTCTGGCATGAGGTACAAGCTCTAGACGTTTCTTCAACGGCCCTGTCTAAGCCCGGCCACCAGAAATAGCTCCGTACAATTTTTTTCATGCGCACTATGCTGCGGTGACTTGAATGGAGCTGTTCCAACAAATGTGGTCTTAATGAAGGTGGGATAATGACACGCATACCCCACAACAAACACCCAGATTGGGTCGATAACTCTGTCCTCCTAGACACATGGGGCGGAGGTCAGGAGAGACCTGAGAGTCAGGTAAAAACGTTCCATGCATCACGAAATCCATAACTTGTGAGAGCATTGGGTCAACCCGTGTTGCTTTCTTCACTTGACAGCAGGCAGATCAGCTTTCAGAATAGCCAGCCAGCCTTATCTCTTCCTTGTGCTTAACAGCAGGCAGATCAGCTTTCAGAATAGCCAGCTAGCCCTTAGGCAAACAGATCAGCTTTCACAGCTACAACCCAACCCCCATACAAGCAGTAAAATAAAGTTTTGCTTCTTACATTGCATTCTGGTTTTCCAAAGTTGCCAGGATTGTTGAGGATAGCCAACTCCATCACAAGTCCTATCCTCTGTCGCCAGATGTAGAGTTTTAGGGGAAATTATAATCCAATAAGGAGAGGCAGCATATTCAGAGCTGTGTAAGGAGTCTTTATTGAAAGAGAACTGAGAGAGAGAGGACCCACAGACAGGTTTTCCTAGCACCTAAATGACCCTCCCATTTATCACTATGACAACCCCAATGACCCTAGGTAGTCCAAAACACCACAAAAAGAGTCAGCATTATGTTCCCCATTTTACAGAAGGGAAAACCACTTAAAGTCACCCAGTACCAGTAGTCTAACCAGAGCCAAGAACAGAAGGCAATGCTACCTCCCTGCCTAGCAAAATAATCTATATGCCAAGTATGGGGCATTTACTATTGCAAACTCTCATGATTTGTGCATCTCATGATAGCTAGGGTTTTAGGTAAAGGCCCAGCTCCATGAGTCATGTGGATGTATAAAGATCTCAGTTTTCAGTTTTGAACGGTAAAAGTGGTTTATAAACCTTCCAGTTGCAGAAGAAAGCTTGGGAATCTGATCTGAGTGCATGGGAACAGCTCCCTGCTATTGCAGGGCCTTGGGTGGAGTACTGATGTGCTTCGTTTCTTCCTAGGAACTCTAAGTGGCATCTAACTGTCTAGTATCCTGTGGGCTATCATACATCGCTCTGATTTCAGGCATCAGGCTTACAGTATGGGAGCTGGGTGGGGTTGCAGGCCTGTGTTATACTGGTGAACCCTTCTTGGCCTAAACTCTGTCACTCAGAAACTAGAAAGAGGGAACCCAAATGTATTGTTATGTAAAATCCCCTGATTTTTTAAGCCAGGATGATTTTTGAGGCCAGTCATGTTGAACACTCACATTGATTATTAGCATTTTTGCCAGTTGTGCTTCTGAAGGAGTTAGTTGGGCCAATTCCAAATGTCCGACAGTCATAAGTGCCCCTACTCTGCACCTAAAGTCATGAGATTGGCTTAAGAATCATGTGATTTTTAACTAATAAGTGAATGTGAGATTAGCTTTTTATTTTTTGGTTTCTGAGCCATTTTGACATTATTTGACATAGTCACAAGTGTCTGAAACTTATACAAAAATAACCCTCCAAAAGGCTAAGATTCTCATCTAATGGCGGGACTCTAGCAGCTGAGGATTTAGGACCGCCCCAAAAGTATCATAAGAATTAATCACCCTAATGGGAGAGTGGGGTTTTAAATTACATGGGGAAATATGGCCATGGGGTGGTTTGGCAAATCTGGATCTGTTGCATGAAGTTTGCTCAGCCCTACAAAGGGTTTCAGGCTGAACCTAGTGCAGGGCAACCAAGCGTGTTCAGCTGCTGATAGCTAGCCTTGGTCACATGGCCAAAGGCAGGTGCAGAGTTAGGCCACAACCCCAGGAAATTGATAAGGGAAGCAAAGGGGCACAAGGAGCAATCTTTGACCAGCAGTGTTAAGGACAACAAGAAGTATTTTCTAAAGTACATTAAGCAGAAAAAGAAGGGACAATGGTACTGGTCCATTACTGGATGTAAATGGTAGAATTAGCAATAATAATGTATAAAAGGCAACTATATTTTTGTTCTGTATGGGGGGATCAGACAATGTAGTTGCCCCTGGTTCCTTCCTATTGGAGGCTGAGGCTTTCGCAGGACCAGAGTTAAGGACAGGCGACCCAGACAACCCCTGCATTGCTGGGCTTGGGGGCTGTTTTTGTTGTTAGTGAAAGTGTTGTTAGTATTGTTAGTTAGGGAAAATAGACTGTGAGAAGTAAAAGGTTTCGGGTATCCCATCTGTGGATTCATTTTTTACTAACTCCCTCAAATGTTCTGGACCTTTGTAGAATCTCAGGGAACCTCCCACACTTTCTGAGAACTACATCTTCCTTGAACTGCCTCAGAAGTTGTCAGCTATTCTTGTGGGTTTCTAAGGGGCAGGGTTTAGAGCAGGGGTCTCAAACACGTGGCCCATGGGCCACATGCGGCCCCTAAAGCTATTTCTTATGGCCCTCAATGACACGATCACTACCGATATTTGCAGTATTATTGTATGGGAAGGTTTCAGTGGTACAGCCCTCGGGCTACCATACTAATCCTCATGTGGCCCTCTACTAGTCCTCATGCGGCCCTCGTGGTGATTTGAGTTTGAGACCCCTGGTTTAGAGGAAACAAATTTTTTATATATATAGCCACGAATCAATACAGATTTGCAGACCCTAGCGTACAAAATGTATCATCTTACACAACAGCTAAATTATGCTTGCAGATCGTGCCTCAAAGCCATAAAATGGGCTATGAATGCTATAAAAATTGTGTTCAAAAAGTTGAACAAATGCGGGGGGGGGGGGGGGGCCCACACCACTTGGTCTAGGGCGGGCTCTGGGCCTTTGTTCCAAGGAATGGAGCGTGCGCACATATGTGAATGAGTGAGTGCGTTCTGAGCTCTCTTCCCCCTTGTCCCCCCCATATGTTCCTGCTCAATCCGAAGAGCAGGGAATGAAAAGTGGAATTGGGTATGTCAACTGGAAACAAATGGGGGGTGATTTACATAAGAAGAGCCGCTCCTGGCGGAGGCGGACAGGGCCAATTTCCGTCAGGCTGCCTGATGTTTAGCCTCATCCTCCCAACTCTGTGGGAGAACTGAAATAAAGCGCGTCAGAAAGGGAACCACAGAACTGTATCGGGGGGGGGGTAGGGTGCTTTGAGGATAGACTTGTATGCGGGGTGTGGGAACAAAAAAACATTTCTTCACCCTCACCAGCTCAGTGCTATGAGCCCCGAGTGCCCTGCAAGAAAAACCAGGTGTGGCAGGAATGAGTGCTAGATCTGGCACAAGACATCCATCTTCATACAGTCTGCCCAACCTCAGTGCCCCAGCCTAGGGCTACAGGGTACTAAAGGCACACAGAGTAGCAATGATGGCTCAGTCGTGGGCCTCTCCCTGCTGTATGCTGACATCCTAGCATGGCCCTGAGGGGCTGTATTTTAAATGAGACCTCAAATGAAGCCCCTGATCTGGGCTCCTTACAGGTTCTGAGGCAATGGGTCCTGGGATCAGGGGGTCTGCCCAGCTGTGTCCTGACCAAATTCCCTACTGTGCACTTGGTGTCTTCCTAGCTAGAACACCTCCTACTGAATAATTTGTTTCTTGCTTCCTGTCCTAAGCTGCCATGTGGCATTACTGTGTTGATTGAAACAGATGCAGTTGTCTGCCCCAGCAGTGACTTAGTGAGGTTGAATCTAATTAACTGGAATGCTTTAAGTAGTACAGCGTCTGTGTTAAACGACTGTCTCGATGCCCTCTGCTGGAGGCAATCAAGGGTGCTCATGTGTGTCAAAGACCCCATATGCCTACTGGCTTTTGGTGATTCTCCTGTTGCCCAAGTGGATGGACTTTGTGATGCTGTAGCAGGGAGGGTCTTTGTTCCTGTCTTGTTTGGCTATGCAAAAGCACTACAACTAGAAACCTCATAACAGTCTGTCTTGGGAACACCAGGAATGATCTCTCATAGGTGAGAGACGTCTGATTCAGTGTTACCAAAACCATGTATTCAGCAGACACGAGTCAGACTTCAGCAATCATGAGACTAGCTTAAAAATCGTGAAGCTTTTTACCAAAAAAAAGTAGGCTTGTTTTATTCCTCTCTTGGTTTTGGAGAGATTTAGTGCCTTCTGATCTTGTTTTTCTCTGCAACCCTGAGGGCTTGAAATTTGCTTTAAATAGAAGGAAAGCTGAGATTATCACATGACTCCAGGACCCAAGGCTTTAAAAGAAAGAGCACCTTTTGTGAGACTTGCGAGAAAACTATGAGAGTTGGCAACACAGCTAGAGATGTACCCTTGGGACCAGGATGGAGCTCTCCATCTAGGAAAGCAGACAGCTGCTGATGTTGCATGAGATTGGATGGTATACACTTCATGGGGGACTCAGTGTTTCCAGTCCTTTGCTCCCAGTGCATTGTAAACTGGGGTTTGCAATTGATGGACCTGGATCTCAGCAGATCTTAAGTGTCCACGCTGCACGACACACAGATTCTGAGAGCTTGATCTGAGTCACTCTGGTTTGTGTGGAATGGAAGTGGGTCTTGGGTTCAAATGTGAGTCAGAGCATAAGTTTAGTGTGCAGCGTAGACATACATGGAGTGGCTTGCTTCTGGGAAGGTGTGCCAGTGATGGATGGCTAATATATGAACAAGCAAATTCTGCAAAAGTTTTCCCCGTTAGCCTGAGAGAGTCAACATTTCGTGTGAAACTCCATCTCCCCCATCTTCATGACCCACTGAAGTCTTCCTGGCAGTCCCCTCTGTGTCTTATCTACAAGACAATAGGAGTCTGCTGCCCTGAGTGGCCCTTGTCCTGCAAACATATAAGCACATGCTTAGCTTTAGGCATGTGAGTAACATTGCTGAATGGGGCAGCTCCTGTGTGGAAAGATAAGCACAGGTATGCATTAGCAGGATCAGCCCTTTGCTTTAGCTCAGGGGTCTCAAACACATGGCCTGTGGGCTGCATGAGGCCCCTAAAGTTATTTCCTGCGGCCCACAACAACACTATCATTACTGATATTTGCAATATTGTTGTATGAAATGGTTGCAGTGGTGCAGCCCTTGTGCTAATGCACTAGTCCTCACACGGCCCTGTACTAGTCCTCAGGCGGCCCTTGTGGTGATTTGAGTTTGAGACCCCTGCTGTAGCTGTGGCGGTGCCTGCTTTTCACTCAGAAGGTTCCTGGTGTGACCAAGATTATCTTCATTATGGCCTTATTTTGAGGATGCAGAGGGGTAGCTGTGTTAGTCTAGTTCTGTAAAACAAACAAGGAGTTCTGTGGCACTTAAAGACTAACAGATTTAGTCTTTAAGTGCCTCAGAACTCCTAGTTTGTTTTATTTTGAGGACTCTGTGTTGGCTTTCTTCAGAGGGGTGGTTTTTTCTCCAGAAGTGTGGAGAAACATTTCTGAGCCCCAGGCATCATTGATTGCAACCAGGATGGATTTTGCACTGATTCAGAGCTTGTTGCTACAGGGAAACCATCCCAAGTTTTCTTTGGTGGCTGGCTTCCCATAAAAGCCCATGTCCTTGCTGGAGGTTGCCTTTGGTTAACAATATATGTTCTTCTTCAAGCACTGCTTCCATCCATTCTGGATGAGGTGTGTGCATGCTGCAGTGCATGGATCCCCACAAGCCTTTTTGCCCTGGCCTGTCCCTGGAGGTCAGTGGCCAGTGCCCCCTCTGACCTGTGTACCTGCACAGTAAAGGTGGCCTTGCCACTGCCCCCCTTCAGTTCCTTCTTTTCACTAACTCTGAAAAGCGGGGATGGAGGGAAGGTACAGAACGTATGTGTGAGCAGACCATCTTGAAGAAGGACATTTACAGGTAAGTAACCTTCCATTCTTCTTCGAATGCTGCTCACACCCATTCTCAATTAGGTGATTTACAAGCTGTGTTTAGGATGGTGGGCAGAGTTGAGGTTTTCCTGCCTGTAAGACAGTTCTGCCTAAGGCAGCATCATCTCTTGCTTGTTGGACAATTGCGTAGTGAGATGTGAAGGTATGTCCTGAGGACCGGGTTGCCAGTTTACATATTTCCTGGATTGGGACCTGGGTAGGGAAGGCGGTGGCTGTTGCTTGCGCCCTGGTCAAGTGGCCTCTGACCCTCTCAGATAGAGGAGTGTTTGCCCTGAGGTAGCGGTCTTTAATGCAGCTCGTTGTCCATTATGAGGTGTGCTCTGTTGTAACTGCTTGTCCCTTCATATGTTCAGCGACTGCAACAAAGAGCTGGGGTGTGCTGCACAAGGGCCTAGTACCCTTCTAAGATGAAGGATATGCCACTTCTGCTGGTTTTCCATGACCTGTGGGTCTGGGAAGAAAATTGGAGGCAAATTTCTTGGTTGATGTGGAAAGGTGAGACCACCTTAGGCAGGAAGGCCGGATGAGGACAGGTCTGTACCTTGTCGCTACGGAAAACTGTATAAGGGGGTTCTGACTATAGGGCTTTCAGTTCTGAGACCCTTCTCGCCAAAGTGATGGCCACTAGGAGGGCCACCTTCCCGGATAGGACTAGCAGCATGCATGATTGAAAGGGTTTCTAGGGGGCTTTTGTGAGCCCTTCTAGTACCAGGTTCAGGTCCCATTGCGTGGTTGGTTCTTTAACCTGGGGGCAGAGTCTCCCTAGGCCCTTGAAGAATCTAACGCTCATGGGATGGGAGAAGGGTGTCACCCCTTTAAAGGAGTTATGGAAGGTGGACATGGCTACGAGGTGTGCTCTGAGAGATGGGAGCTGAAGGCTGTTCTCCTTCAGCTTAAGGAGGTAATCAGGTATGGTCTGGGTGGGAGCAGACTCCAGAGACCACCCCCGTCTGCAGTCCAAAGGGAGAAGCACTTCCACTTTGCCCCATTGGTTTCCCTTGTTGAGGGCTTGCTCCTCCTGACTAATATTCGTTGCGCCTCTCTTGAGCAAGCTTGCCCGTCTGGACTCAGCTATGCAGTCTCCACACTGTTAGGTGCATGGGTTTTTGGTCTGAGTGTCAGGGATGGCCAGAGTCCTGTGTGAGCAGGTCCGGCCTGAGCGGAAGAGTTATCTGAGGGGCTACTGATAGGTCGAAGAGTGTGCTGAACCACAGCTGGTGTGGTCATGCCAGAGCTATCATAATCATATCTGCTCTGTCCCTTTTGATCTGTAACAGTGTCTTATGGATCAGGGGGATGGGTTGGAAGGCATAAAGAAGCAGACCGTCCCAGTTTATCCGGAGAGCATCTGACAAGGAGTCCCTGTCCTCACCCATGAGGGAGCAGAACAGACTGCATTTGCAGTTCACTTAGGTCATGAAGCAGTCTATGTGGGGCATCTCCCACCTCTGGAAGAGTTGGTTTGCTACCTCTGGGTGCAGGGACCACTCATGCTGGGGAAGGAAGTGCCTACTGAGCTTGTCTGCTTGGCCATTGCTCCAGCAGCTTCCCCATGAGTTGAAATTAGGGGAGGGTGTAGGGGGGGGTTGGGGGTGGTCACTAAATTGTTATAACTGTTACTAGCTGACCACTGGGGGTGTGTTCAGAAATGTAGGGTATAGGGGGGTGTTAGGGAAGTCCCTGTGTTGCTCACCCCATGAGGTGGGCCACCACTGGATGCAAGTCAAATTCCCATGGGCAGATTGCCTCTTCATACAGGGCAGGCAAGCAGGCTCTCCTCAGTGGTTCAGGTGGAACATGACCACCGTGTTGTCCATTAGGACCTGGACTGTTTTTCCCTTTGTCCTGTCCGAAAATGCCTTGCAGGCCAGGCATATAGCTCTCAGCTCTTTCACGTTTAGGTGGAGGAGTCTGTCCTCCTGCGACCATGCTCCCTGTGTTGAGAGCCATCCCATAATGTGGGCTCCCAAGGAGATTAGGGTTCTGAGTTTCAAATGGGACACTCATGTATGCAAAGGCTGGGTCCTGCCAGATTTTGAGGGTCTCTAGGACCTCGGTCGTGATGAGGGCTGCCCATCTCGAAGGATGTTTACAAGTAAGTACCTTCTGTTCCAACAGTACCTAGAGGCGTCAACTGAAATCCGAGGCCCATTGCATCAGGTGCAGCCTGGCGCACAGTGAGAGACTAAAAAACCTGACAGTAAATAAACAAAAGCTGGGGATGGAAGGTGGGGGGTGAGACATGGAGCAGGGCAGTGACTTGGCCAAGGTCATGCAAAAGCAACGGAGCCCAGGTGTGCCACTCGTCCTCGCCATGCAGCCGCGCTGCCCCTTTTATTCCAGCTTCCACTTGACCCTGCTGATAGGCGTTGAGTGTTTTTGCTTTTCATTGCTGTGTCTGCCCACCCCAGTTTGGCGGGGATGATTCAGCACTCCCCCCAGGGTTAGCTGGCTATTATTCCCCACCCTCCACACATCCCTCCTGTCTCTACTTTCCTTTCAGTCTTTCACTTCACAAAGCCACCAATCACTACACTGCCATCACGCTGGAACAATCTGATAGTCACAGATAAACAATGGGAGAGAGCAGGCAGGGAAGAGGAAAATTAATTGGTTGAAACTGGCACCAAGAGCTGATTTGTGCCGGCATCCACTCATCTCACACTCTTGTTTTTGGGCCACTGGGGGAGCTCACAGAGGATCCTGATGTGAAGGGAAGGGAGAGGTCCAGGGCCTTCTCTAACAGGAGGGGGAAGAGGGTGTACCAGCCTAAATCAGCCCCTCGCTAGCCCAGTGTTTGTCTCTGGTAGCTACTTCTTGTGCTGGGGGCCTCAGATCACCCTGTGGCCCTGGTGGCCAGTGGGTGAACTGAGATTGGGCTGAACCCATGAATAGATTCATTTTCACTGCTGAACTCATGGCTGCCACAAGCAGAGCCCCCCGTGCTAGGCAGTAAGTACCATGTGCACTTATTTGGCAGCTTTCACCTGAATGGCTCTGCAAGGTGAGCTAGCAGTATTGTCTGTGTTTTCCAGGGGGGAAACTGAGGCACGGACCCGCCCATGGCCACAGAGCATGTCCATGGCAGAGCTGGGAACAGAACCCAGGAGTCCTGCCTCCCAGCTCCCCTGCTGTAACCACTAGATCCCCCACTCTTTCTAGGGCTGAGAGCAGAACCCAGGAGACCTGACTCTCCTGATCTAACCACTAGACAGTACTTCCCTCTCAGAACTGGGCCTATGACCTGAGAGATCTGATGCCTAGTCCCTGCTTTAACCAGTGAACCACACTGTCTCCTAGCTGCTTTTCACCATCATCCAGTCAAACAATAAAACTCTTGGCATTTACACCACACGATGCACACCAAGTCAGCTGGTTTTCCAAGCGTACTCCTCTCTCTTCAAAGTAAATAAGTCAAACTGCTGCTTTATATTTTGAAAGACAACTATTAAGGGATAAAAAGCTCCCAACTGTACTTAAATGAAAGCATTTCAACTCCATCCCACAAGATGGTTAAAGCATCATCTTCGTGAGTCAGGTGGTAAATTGCTACCTTAATTCAGTGGCTTTTTGCTCCCGAATCAGAACCAGATACAATTAAAGAAAGCCCATGATTGCTCCAATTTTGTTTTTCAATACTCCCTTATATTTCTCTGGCATTTCAGTTTTGCAAATGATTTCAGTGACTTCCCAACATGGCCTTTCTCTGGAGTGAATTTAAAAATAAATAAATAAAAAGATTTGAACTGCACTGCAATCAGCTATTTGCCTCAGATGAAAGCATTAAAAAGGGGAGATGACTTTAATGCATCAACTCACGTTTGTTCTAAGCCTGGTTGAATTAAGCAGAACAGTTCTGTCTGCTGTCTACACCATTCACTTCTCATTCCCCCACCCATGAGTCAGTTAGCTGAAGAGGTCAGCTACAATTTGGGCATTAGAGGAACAAGAGGGGACAGTGTTTTATAGTGGCTTAGAACAAGTTGCTGGTTGGACTCTGGCCATGTACAATTTGTAATGAAAAGGCTGCTGAGGGTCAAGCAATTTTTTTTTACGTTTATAACTGATCAAATAAGCCCAGAGGTGCTGGGGCTCTGAACTGCCAAGCCTAGAGGGGTCAGCGCAAATACCTGGTTTCTTTTGCCTGTTCTGCATCTCAGTCACTATGTAAGAATAAGAGGAACAAACAGAAGAGGGCAGTTTATCCAGTGATCCATCCCTTGTGGTCTAGTCCCAGCTTCTGGCTGTCAGAGACCTTGGGCCTTGATCTTAGGGAAGTCACCCATATTAAATACCATTGAGGACCTGGGCCCATGAGGGGGTGTGGTTTCTAGTTAGAGCAGTGGACCAGATGAGAACCAGAATACCTGGCTTCTTGTCTCAACTGCGCCCCTCACTAGCTGTCAGACCCTGAGCAAGTCAAACCCAGATTTTCAAAAGCTCTCTCTAATTCTGGGTGCCTTAATTTCTGGATCCCCAATTTGAGCCACCCAGGGCCTAATCTGTAGAGGCACTAAGTAGCTGCCACCACCATTGAGGTTGTTTGCTGCTTAATTAGGCACCTAACTAAGGATTTGGCTGCATAGCTTCACAAGGACCAAGTTGAGTCCACAAAAGCAGAGGCATCAATTTGAAGGAACTTTGGAATAGGCTGGGCCTCAATTTCTCTGCGCTTTGATCTCACCATCTGCTAAACTGGGACAAAAATATGTTTCACAGGGGGCACCCTGATGTTTGCAAGTAGCTCAAAAAGCCTGTCAAAACTACAGAAAGACGCCAAGATTTTGGGGGCCACGATGTTGTGGTTAGTTCTTAGAGGTGGGGTGGGGGCCTGCTTGCCCTGAGGGTGGTGCTCAGCCATTTCTGAACATGAAAGCGTCTGAAGTTGGCTCCCCCAAAAGCACTAGTCCCTTTTGAAAAGCATGTATTGCGATAGCAGTGATGAGACTTAGAGGGTGTCATATGCCAGCCCTGAAAAATTCCTCTGTCCTGCCAGGTGAATGTTATAGTAAGCACTAAGTAGCATCCTTAACCTCCTGTGGACAAAAGACACTGCTTTCTAGTAACTCCAGAAGGGAGCAATGAGAAGTGGCAGCGCTGTACAAGAGAAGGATGACATTCACTCCTGGGCAGAAAGCCAGCGTGAAATCTGTGCGCTGCTTAAACCCTTGTGCATGAAGTTGCATATGGGCCCAGTTAGTATCTCACTGACCCCAGAGTAAATCCAGCATTAATTCCTTTGATGTCAGTAGAGCTACTCTGGATATCCACCAGCACAGGTGAGATCAAAATCTGGCCCCACATGGCTATATTCCTCTTTTGGATTCTCCATCATCTTGGGCAGATTTTATTTACTTTAAAGGACCCATGAATGGTTTTATAATCTAGTTGGCATCTATCATGTCTCCAGAGTCTGGTCAGGGCCATTCTTTGTATTTCTAGAGAGGGATCAAAAGCAGAACTCAAGGAGCTTCAAAAGCTCTTGTTGCTCATTGATTCTGCATGTTATTATTGGAAAAAACATGCGGGTCGATGGCTGCTATTTTGGTGTTGTTTTCTCCTGCCATGTTGAGTGGGTTCTTCCTCCTTTCCAATATATTGAGCAGCAGCACCTGGCAGAAGACGAAGCAGAGAGTGCATTTGGTTTTGTGATGATGGACATAGGGATGTTCAAGTCTTTTAGATTTTAATTCCCAGTATTTTAAGGCCAGAAGGAACCTCCTGTGGATCACAGGCTGGAGAATTTCAACCACTCACCCCTATTTTGAGCCCAGTGAGCTGGAGCTGAATCAAGAACAGAGCCCAGAAAAGCATCTACTCGTCATGTGAAAATGTGGCTGGAGAATCCGTCTCTCCCTGTGGTTCCAATGCTTAATCAGCCTCACTGTTATAAATTGGTGCTTTAGTTCTAATTTTAATTTATTTGGGAGCATTTATTTGGGGTTGGTCCCACTTTGGGCAGAGGATTGGACTAGATAGCTCCTGGAGTCCCTTCCAACCCTCATCTTTTGATTCACCTTCCAATCTTTGGTTCTTGTTCTGCCTTCCTCAGCTAGGCTGAAGAGCCTTGAAGATCCTTACATGTGGTTCATTTATAAAATTACTTAGACTATTTGCCTTCCCAGCCAACAATCTCAGTGATGAACAGGAGCAGATAGGAGCTATCTGGTATTGTTAGCACCTCACCAATGAACTAGTTAATGCCTTTTTTTTTTTTACAAGATCCAAAGGGGCAGCCTTGTTAGTCTAGCTCAGTACAACAAACAAGGAATCCTGTGGCCCTTAAAGACTGATGAAGTGGGATTTTCTCCCAGGAAAGCTCATGCAATAAATATATTGGTTAGTCTTTAAGGGCCACAGGACTCCTTGTCTGTTTTTACAGAGGAGACAAATCTTATATGGCCCTAGTCACAGTAGCATTTGTATAACTCACAAACTTTAATGTATTTCTCCTTTCAGCATCCATGTGAGGTAGGGCTGTGCTGTAATCCCCATTGTACACATGGAGAACTGACAAGGAGTCCTGTCACACTTTTAAAGATTAACACATTTATCTATTGCATGAGCTTTTGTTGGAAAAAATCCCACTTCGTCTGATGATTTGAAGAAGCGGATTTTCTTTGAAGAAGTGGGATTTTTCTCCCATGAAAGCTCATGTGATAAATACATGTGTTAGTCTTTGAAAGTGCCACAGGACTCCTTGTTTGTTTTGCTGAACTAGATTAGCACAGCTACACCTTTGAAGAATCACAGATATTTGTACAGTCACACAGGTAGAACAAGGAATTGAACCTGAGTCTCGGACTAGTACCCTAAGAACTGGTTCACTCTTCCTGTCTCCTGAAGAAACTTGAGGCCCAGAGAGATGAGCTCAGGGTTGTTCAGTGCATTTTACGGAGGCAGCCCTGTTGGAGTAAAAGACTGAGAGGTAAAACCAGGGATGGATTAAAGGATGTACTGTCCCCACTCACCCAATCTCCACACATAACCCCAGGATCCATCCACAGTCCCAGGCTAGAGGGATGTTTGTGCTAGAACTGAACACAGTGAAATGGATAACTTTGTTGCTGTTTAAAATTTCATCAGATGACTTCAGAATTGAAAGCGACTTGCATAGGAAGATAGAACTATACTCTTCTTGGAGATTTTTATGATGCTTAAGGAAGACCTAGAGTGTTTTAAAAATAATAATAATGGGCTGGTTTTTCAATACCAGAAAACCATATTTTACCCCCTTTCCTAAGATGAACTAGGTGCAGATAGGTTTATGAAATCAGAACCAGCATTTGAGAGGGAAAAGATTTTTTGAGGTTCAATCAGGCTTATGAAAATGCTTTGTTTCTTTTGAGTAGTCGTTATGTAACTCAAATGCTTGATAAACAGTTGGGAGAAAAGCTGTCTTTGTGAAAGATTTGCCATCCCACTGTTTGAACAATGAGCAGTGAAAGATCTCTCTCTGGTCACCCTTTAGTAAAACTAGGGAAGGTAGAACAGGCAGTTTCTCTAAGATCAAACAAAAGGCAGCAGGAAGATTGCAAAACTCTCTGGAGCATGGGCTATCTTTCTGTTACAATGTGTATAGTGCCTAGTGCACTGCAGCCCCAATTCTGACTAGGGCCTCATGGCACTACAGTGATGGAAACGAATAATCAAGTATTTCAGGCCTGGAGCAAAAATGTGTAGAAGACCAATGTTATTTTCCTGGAAGGTGTCTGCTTTAGCTGAGAGAATGCCCTGCAAAACAGTCACTGAGTGCCACAGACAGGAAAGAAGAAATGTCATCATCTCTGAGAAATTGGTCACCTGGAATGAACAGCTGCGTTCTAGGCCCAGGCATCACAGAGGGGTTTGGGCTTTCATTTCATCAAGTCGAGCTGAGCCTTTTAATGATTGGATTGGCACTTTCCTATTTTCTAAGTCAGTAGTGCAAGGGCTCCTGGCCGGCCTGGATCCAGAAATTTAAAAAAATTGGAAGAGGCTTTGCCTTGCTGAACTAATTAATATCTAGCACTCCAGCGAGAGCACCTCTGGGATTGTCCAGATACCTTGATGGGTACACCCCCTAGACCACAGCTCCTGGAAACAGAGTGGGGAGCTCCAAGATGCCAGCTGTGAGCCCTCCAACTTCCTGTGCCCCACTACTGGAGTGTCGTAAAAGATGGGGCTGTAAACTGTAGCTCTTTGGGATACCAACACACCCCTCCTGGAAAAGCTCAAGAAAACCAACTATTTTCTTAACTTTCACCAAATTTCTCTGAAATCTTTCAAGATTTTTTTCCAGAAAAGCTACCAACTGTCAGATTAAACCCAAAACATTTAAACCAACTCCCCCTTCCCAAAATTCACAAAACCATTTTCCATAAAAAGTTCCATTTTTGTCCAAAAAGCCATGTTCCCTCCTGGTGAAAATCATCTAAGCAGGACATTTTCAACTAGTTGTGCCATTAGCCTCTTTGTGCCTCAGTTTCCCTGATGCAGACCCCATATTGGGTTTGTGAAACTCATCTAATGATCATTTGTAAAGTCCTTTGAGGTCTGGGGATGGAAGGAGCCATGTCCTTTTCCAACTGGGAGGCTCCACGGGTGAAATTAACTGGGGAGCCGCAAGGATGGAGTTAGTCAAACGGACATCCACACTGATGTCATAGAGTAGAGACAGCTTAGTGCTGGGGCATGGAGAACAAAGGGCCAGATCAGACTTGCAGAGAGTAATGCTGTACATACACTCAAGAAATGATTGTGCCCTAGAGAACCATACAGGAATGCTTGGGAATTGGAGCAAAGGGAACTCTCCCAGCCTGAGTTCAGGGCTTTGACCCAGCAGACTGGAATGGCTGGAAACAGATGCTGTGTGGATCTTCCTGAATTAGCCGTGAAGAAGGAGCAGCGGGGATCCCCATGAGGGCAGGAGAGAGATACAGGGGAACACCGTGATCGTCACCTGGAGAAACAAAACTCTGAGAGATGTGAGGAAGGGAGGTGGAGAGAAGGAAAGAAAGAATAGGGGAGAGAGAAACTCAGTTCACAAGAACCAAAACTGCTTTGAGGCCTGTCCTATCTCCAGTGTAACTGATCCCCATGCAGCCAGGGAGGGGCACCCCATGGAGGTGGTCATGGGGTAACTGAGGCATAGTCTACCCAAAACAAACAAGGAGTCCTTTGGCACTTAAAGACTAACAAATTTATATACTGCATGAGCTTTCATGGGAAAAATCCCACTTCGTCAGACACTTTTTGAAGCTCAGTCCGCAAGCAGGAGGGAACATCCCCTGTTGCACCCCAACACTCTTGCCTCTAACGATGCAGCAAGTGGTACTGATGAGCTGGGCTAGGGGACACATTGCGCCTTCCTCAACCAGAAGCTGGAAAGACTCCCGCTGACGTCAGTGGCCTGTGGACGAGGCAGTGGTCACTTTGGCCAGGAGCCCATGAGGTGGTTTCTTTCTTTGCATGGCTCCCTGTCTTGGTTGGGGCAGGTGTTGGAAAGCCCCCCTACTCCACCCCAGTTGTTAGGACCGCGCCTTGAATAGAACCTCCTGGCATCTGTGGGGCGTTTTTGCCCCCAGCACATGGTGCTGACTGGACTCTCTGCTTGTTTTTTCTGATGAAACCAGTGGGAGTTATTTGAATCTTGCAGCTGGAAAATAGGGGCCCTGGCAGATGGGTCAATGTCATACGCCAGTCTATTGCTGGCAAACTGAGGCCTGGAGAGGGATTGTGACAACAGAGCAGTGCCAGAGCCAGGAATAAAAGTCATGGGTCCAAGTCCCCACCCATTTCCCGTGGTCACACAGCCTCCCTGTTTGTTCTTTGCTATTCTTGGCCCATCAAGAGTCATCCAGGCTTCCACAGTCCCAAACATAGCTGTGCTCCAACCATCAGACCCAAGCTCTGGGCCACCGTGCTGCCCACCATCTGGTGTGCATTGTGCTGCACAGTGACAAATCTAGCTGATGACACTGAGGGGATGGGGTCTGATTCTTCCCTCACTCACGATGGTGTACATAAGGAATGACTTTGCCAAGGACCACAGTGGTCCATGGCACCGGGGTGAATTTCACCACCTGTGCAAAAATCCCTGGTCTGAATCTGTGCCTCACTGAAGCCCCTATGCTAGATGACAAGCCTATTAGAGGGGCATTGTCTTTGGAGAAAAGTGAATGAGACAGGGAATCTGGAGATCTACTCAGTCGCCTTGGCTCTGTCCCTGATGATCAGATGTTAGTGATATATATAGGCTCTGTGCTGGGGTGAATGTCATTCCCAAGAGACAGTGGAATCAGACCCTCCCACACATCCTTCTGGCCTGGACCTTTTCCAGGGAATGTTCTTTCTCTGAGTGTTCAGCATATCTTAAGTCTCTCCTCATTAACACTAGACTGTTGCAGTGGGGGTCAAGCTTTGCTATAGGTCAGACTGAAGCGTGTTGTTCCCTTTCATTTACTCTTCTGCACCATTTCACCAAATCTGAAAATGAACACGTTGTTTCAGCGCAAATGTGCTTTTTCCTCATTCCAGCCTGCTAGCGGCGCTACGGCTGAGACTGTGTCAGCACTAAATGTCCTGTCTTCAAATGTCTTTAATTCTGCCTTAACAATTTGTTCCACTTTGAAACTTGGCATAGAACATCATTGCATTTCACTTTTTTCCTAAAACCAGCCCATTGTGGGGAAAAATAGTTTGGGCCATTTTTATGCTGACAGCAAAATGTATGGATATGTTCTGAACAATTAGGTTTTTGCACTTGTATCTCTAAAAAACAACCAACCTACCTGTGTTGATGTCTTTGTGAGTTCCAAATGATTTTTTTTGTGCTTGTGTCAGTAGAAAAAAAAATAGAAAAACCACCACCAACAAAAAAATATCCAAAAGGCCATTTTTATATAAACAATAGCATTTAAGCCGTGCTTTTCTCTAATTGCCATTTGTCTGGGCAAAACAAGCTGAAAGAAGCCAAAATATTGATGATATCAAAAGGGCCATTGCACACATTTGCCATTTCTTCTAAGCATTTTCATACACACTTTGTTGTATTGGGCCCTGACTGGGCATTGGAAGAGATGCCGAGTTGGTTGAAATATGCTGTTTCATCAAAGAAGAATCTATTTCTGTGCAGTCTGAGAGTCCATTCTCATTAAAGTACATTAACTGCTTTAAAGTGGGTGATTGTTAGTACTCTTTGCAGATTTCACTGCAGTACTGAATTTACGAGGCTATTGCAAAATTCGGCTTAATTTCTCTGAGACAGGGACAAGCTTTGGAATAAATATTCATATCATGCTTAGAATAACTGCGCTCTGATCTCTGAGGGGGCCTCTTGATATCATGGAATGCAAATGATAATTACTGTTAAGGTTAATTAGTGTTTGCAGAGGTCTTTGAGTAGCTGAAATGAAAACCACTCTTGAGCAGTGGTTTTCAACCTGTTGATGCCTAAGATTTCCAAAGGGATCCATGCTTCCATTTGAAATTTTTTAGGGGTCTGTCCTCGACAAAAGGTTGAAAATCACAACCCTTGAGGATCCATGTTGCTGTTTGTTAGTACAGGCAACATATAGAAAATTGTTGTGCTGGTGAGTCTTCCTTTTAATGGGAATTCTTTGGCTGCTTTGACTACCTCCACCTTACTTGCCTCTCCCGCGATCATTATGCATCCCCCTAGATCTATAAGTGAGAGCAAACACCCAAATCCTTCCAGGCCTTCAGGCTCCCAAGTAACACTGACACGGGGAAGGTGGGAGACTGGAGAATCTAAGCCTATGAGATCAGGTAATTTGCTAGAATAAAAAAAACACATCTTACAATATAGAGGGTGTGACCCCCCCCCTTTTCTCCAGGGGAAACTGAGGCAGACAAGTGCAAAGTTCCTTGCCCAATCCAACCAGCCCCCAACTATGCAATCCTGGTTGGTGTCTGGGAAAAGCTGGAGTGGAGAGGACTGAAAAGAAGGGGAGGCTACAGTTCACTTCCAAAAAATAAGATGGCTCCTATCTGGAATACCACAGCAAGGGGCACCATGCAAACAAACCACGGATTAATTCAGCTCCGAACAGGGAGACTGGGGCGGAAGGGAACCTACGGGGCCGAGCACAGGGAGGGAAGGCACCGGCTGGAGCAGCAGGGCTAAGTCGCAGCATCTCACAGCCTGTAGCGCCTGCCAGCTCTCTGTGAGTGGGTGGGTGGGTGGGATGAGGAGAATGTCGGAGGACAGGCTAGGTAGGGCCATGCCCGGGCTCCTGTGTGTGACTGCAGCACATAGAATAATGCTATTTCTTTGTGTGCTAAAACATTAAGGAAGATAACTAATGACTGTGAAGTTGTTAGGCACTGTTTCTAAATACTTCAGCCTCTGTCATTCCCTAAATCAAATCCTTTCGAGCAAGGCAAACCAGTTGTTCCTCAGACCGGCCTTTACTGCATGCTGTAGGAACTAGGTTTGGTGACTCAGAAGAGAGGCAGTCTTTAAGACAGCTGAGTGCAATGCAAACTGATGTTCTTAAACTAGGCCTCTTGCTTTCTTAACTGTTCTAAACACCTTTCCTGCTACCTCTTCCCCAATCCTCACTTGAATAATGGATGAAAGCTTCAAAAATCAGGTGCTGTTCATGCAGATACTTATGCATGCATTATTTGTTAGTTATACTGTGCTAATGGCCCCTTGTGTACTAAGGGTGTGCAAACACCAAACAAAAAAGATTGTCCCTGCTCCGGCCAGCTTACAAATACAGGGCTATCATTTGTTAAGGGTTTTGCAGGGCCAGTGCCCAGATCATTGTAATAATAAGCAAGAGAGATTTCAGAACTCAAAACACTTTTTCTGGGGCGCAAGTTACCAGCTATTGAAAATAGAGGTTTTGCCACAGAAAGTATTTTAAAGGGGCACAGTCAGATTAAATTGTTGGTGTTTATTTTTTACTAAAATAATGCCTCAAAGCCCTAGGTGAGTCCATGCTGTACTGGGGATTCTGTACATACACTCCTCAGAAGTCTGAAGAAGTTAGGTAAGGCAGACAGGGGGGGGAGGGAGACTGAGGCAAGAGAGAAGTGATTTGCAGGATCCACTATGCCCCTCTGTCTTCCAAATTATATAACAAATGTCCTACCCTGTGTTATTAACAGCAACAGAGAATTACAAAGAAGCCACTTAAAGTATTTAATTTACATTTCATCCTTTGTGGTGTCACTACCTTTTAAAATTCTTTTGCATGTTAAGTCAATTTGGACAATAGTTTCTCCATTTTTGTTTCTAGTTGATTTTGCTTTCTTGCTCTCATATGGGCATGATGCTGCAAAATGTTTGGTTTGCAGCCATTGAAGCCAGAATGTTTAAATCCAAACTCTTCTCAGTGGATTTTTTTTAATATAATGTTTTATTGAAATATTTCACTAAGGGAGGACATCGCCTGGAGACATTTTCCTGTTTAATTTATTTTTTTATTTACTTTTTATGTATCTATTAAGCTGTTGAGATGCTTGTCTCTTTAACAAGGCACTGTTCTGCTTTATGGACTAACAATGTCAGCTGCAAAAAAAGGGAAATGTATGTAGTTAAAACTATTCCATGTTTTGGCTTCTACTTTTCAAATTGAAGTGCCTTAAAATGAGGTATCGAGATGCCTGGCTTTTAGACTCTAGTATTGCAATCAACAATGTGCTGTAGGTAGGCTGCTTCTGCTAGTCAGGAGTCTGCCCATGTATAAATTACAGGATCGGGGCCTTGAGTGCATAGATAGGTCTTAATCTACTATGCATTGGAACTGAACGGTGTACAGTGTGCCTCTGCAATCAGGCCTCTTCTTTTGCTACTTCAAGCCCTGGTTCTGCAGAGAATTAAGCAGTTTTTTAACTTGATGCCCTGTGAATAGTCTTGTTAAAGTTGGCTGCCATTAGGCTGTGTTTCCTAGTGGATAGTGCAGTGGTGGGAACTTGAAAGACTTGGCTTCTGTTCTTGGCACTGCCAGTGGCCTGCTGGCTGCCCTTGAGGATGTTGTGTCCCTTCCCTGTGTCTCAGTTTCCCCATCTGTAACTTGGGGATAAAGATACTGAGCTGTTTGGTAAAGTGCTTTGATAGCCATGGATGAAAAGTCCTAGAGGAGACATGGGTATCCTCCTTATTTATAGGACTGGGATGCAGAAATAGAGCTGGAGAGAGCTAGTGATAGATGCCCAAATATGAACATATTGGCCCATTGTGCTACTAAGCCTTAGTGCTCATTTAATTATTTCCTGTTGTCAGCCATTCTGTTTTGTCCCCAAAAAGTAACGTTTCACATCTCATCAATTTTCTATATATTCCAAAGGCATGGCTTTGTGCCAAGAAAGCAGTTTTTGCTTTCTGTAATCTGTTACCCAGTTATTTGCCAAAGTAGCGCTTGATATAAACTTTCCTCTTCCCCCAGACTAGCCTGCTGTGAGTATACACAGGACCCGTAAAACCCCCAAAACTCAACCTCCGTGGACTTATTATCCCAATCCAAATGGCCAGGTTGTGACCTTGTGCCACATCAGTTTGATTGATTCATGGGTAATGACTCCCTCCTAGTTCACTAAATTACTTTGGCTAAAAGCATAGCCAATTGTTTTGAATACAAGCATGGCTCATTATTAGAAATGTTCAAGAGACCACATAACTAAATGTAAGCAAATATATTGTCTAAAGATAAAACAGTACAATACGAAAAGCAAACATACATACCCTCTGCCTGGGAAGCAATTCTTATCTCGCAGCATGTTCCCCTGACACAGAAGGTGTGCTTCCGAAATATGCATTTAAACTAGCTGTATTTATAGTATGGTTTTACTAGTTGCGTCACTAAAAGCCAACCAACCGGTTTGTAACAGTTCCTTAACTTGTGGTTTTAGGTTGGACCTTTCTTATCTTTGAATACTAAAACTTACCCGTGAAGGTTCCTGTATTAAGAGATAGCACAAATGTATCTTGACTTTGACAGATTTCATGTTTGCTAGCTCCAAAACGGACTTCACTTTGCAAAATACTCTGGGATACTAGGCAAAAGTGACTAAGAGTAAGCATCATGCCATTCAAATATAAAGCTTTGTGCTGACATTTATCTAAAATGTAATGTGTGCAGTACATATCACGTGCATATTGACTAACAGATGTAAAAATTCCTACTGGAGTTAGGTTGCTGTTGCATTAGCTATCTTCCCCCAAAGTCTAAATGTTGTGTTGAGAGTCCCAAGAACCCTTTATGGAGCTGTTACAGAGAAGCTGTAATACAGGCAGTGTTTTACTGCCATTCGGAGGAACGTCAGATACGTTCCAGCTGGGACCACAAGGTGTGAGTTTGAGGCAGCCACCACTGGGTGAAATGTTATAGCCAGAGTTTTGCAGGAGGTCAGACTAAATGGTCACAGAGTTCCTTGTAGCCTTGAAAACTGACTGGGTCTAGACTCTGGTGGAGGCTGGATTCTTAATAGCATGATTTGCAGCACTGCTGAGCTCTTAGGGCCTGGTACTATCTAGGGAGATGGGTAAAACACAGGTACCATTGCTGCTGCATAAAGTGGAATAACATTGCTGTAATTGGGTCCACTGGCATAGTTGCACTCACTGTGTAGCTGGGACTTTTGAAATGAGGAGGCATGCCCAGCTGCTTAGGAGAGACTTGGGACAAGCCATTAAAGACTGTAAATGCTGAAAATTTAAGCTGTAGAGTACTACCAATATTCAAAGCAACAGATTTCCAGAAGAAGCAACTGGGGGAGGGGGGTAGATGTCGACTTATATCTTTCCCTAATAAGCAAGATGAGCTGGTGGATGATGATTTAATTATAATCCTTTTCCCTCAGACTAACCTCTACCAACTGAACTGCCCCTTGGAGATACTCCGTGAATGCTTTGGAAACATGTAGTAGTGGTTTTACTGGCCTGCTCTGTAAGAGAACTGCAGAAAAGCCCTATCTCCTTGTTCACTGAGTGCCCATCTTGTGGGCTAAGCTTCAGCAGTGATGGGGTTTTTTTCTCATACAGTTGCTGAAGGATAGTATCTGTACTCCTAGGAATGGATGCCAAGGGATTGTCTGTTTTGTGATTTGTATTGCAGACATGCGACAAGCCCCTGGAAAGGAAAGATGATCCAGTGGTTAGGGCAATGGCCTGGGTTTGAGCCTACATGCTACCACAGATTTGCTTGGTAATCCGCAACTAGCCATGAGGCCCCTCTGGGTCTCAATTCCCTCTCCATACAATGGAGATACTAGCTCTGCCCTGTGTCTCAGCAGGATAACTCTATTAGAGGGTGAGGCTCAGATACCAGGCAGCAGCAGCCATACAGGTACCAAGGATAGTTGGGTGTTGAGCAGGACCCCAGTGTGCTAAACACAATACTAACATGGAGCCAAAATGTTATTTGTATTATCATAGCACTAGAGGCTCCTGCTGAGATAAGGGATGCATGGCAAGAGACCGTCCCTGCCCCGGAGACCTCATAGTCTAAGCAAACAAAGAGGCTGGGGGGGGGGGGGGAGCTGAGGCACAGAGGGAGACAAAACTTGCCAAAGGTCACCTGCAGAGCTGGGAATAGAACCTGCGTCACCTTATGCCTACTGCAGTGCTCTGTCCGCTAGGCACCCCTACCTCACCAAATACATGGTTAAACCGGAGGATGAGACTAAGGAATCTCTCCAGGCCTAAGTTCTTCTGTTGTGCCCACCCCATCCTTGTAGTACCTCACCATCTCACATACATAACTAGATTTATTCCATGCGAAAAAAGCATCATCCCTCTGTGTGTGAATGGGAAACTGAGGCACAGAGACAGAAAGGGCAAGATTAGAGGTGCTGAGCACCTGCCACTCCCCTTAACCATAGTTCTGGGAGCTCAGCACCTCTGAGAACTGAGACCAAAGGTGACATGCCCAAGGTCCCCCAAGTAGTCAGAGGCAGAGCTATGAATTGACTCCTCTGATTACCAGCAGGGTCTGCCTGATTTTGCAGCCCTCACTTGAGCATGGATGTCAGTTTTGCCTGGGCACTGACTGCAGCCCAGCCCCGTGCTGAGAAAGGAGGCTCATGCTGAACAGATCTCTTGGCTGGGATTGAACATTTAGTTATAAACGTTTCATTTCTGGGAGTAATTAGCGCAGCTTTGTGCACACACAGCTGCTTGTCAGCTTGATAAGGACAGAGAACCTGTGTTAGCTCATGGGTTGCTTGTATAGCTCTGTGCAAGATAGTGAAGGTATAGTGTAGCAGTTGCAGTTAGCAAGAGTTGGACGGCTAGCCTATCTGTGTGTGTGTCATGTGAGGAGAAGGGAATAACAGAAGTTGTCTGTGTGATAATATAACACGGTGCTTTTGCTTAAACCAGTGTTTTCTACAATGTGGGGTGTGCCCCTGGAGTAAACCACAAAGGACACTCTGAGGTGGTGGACGGTGGACAGACCTCTCCATTCTTTTCCAGGGTCTAAACTGGTAAGTGGCTAGTTTTTAGACCTGAGTGGAAAACCTTCAGGATGTGAACCGAGTATAACCAATGCAGAGACGCTTGCCTGAGTCTGCAGAGAGCCTGAAACAATCACTCAGGCATGTAAACCAGTGGTTCCCAACCAGTGTGCCGGGGCGCACTGGTGTGCTGCAGCAACACCTAAAGTGTGCCGCGAGCATCCCCTAGAGCTGAAGTTAAAGTTCCTTCCCTGCTCAGCCCAGGCACATGGGCTGCGCAGGACTGAGAAAAGGCAGGGGTGAAAGTAAGCAGGAAGGCACTGGAACACAGTTCACGGGCCCCCTATTTTTAAGCAGGCAGCATTCCAGCCCCCTAAAAATAGAGGAAGACACCAGAAGGTGGAGTTCCAGGGGTCCCCCTAAAAGTAGCAGGAACAGCTGGAATACAGAGTTTTGGTGGCTCCACTTTAAACCCCTCTCCACCTTAACCCAGCCAGCAGAGAGGGGCAGGAGGCCCTGAGTGTGTGAATCTCCCCCTGCAGGGCAGAGCAGCTTGTCAGCAGCCTGTAAACAGCCCACGTGAGGGCTTTGAGGTGCTGCTGGGGGTTGTGTGAGGCTGGTGTGTGTGTGTGTAGCAGAGGTGGGTGGGAGTAGATGTGTAGCAGGGGTTGTGTAGCTGGGGTTGTGGGGTGGCTGTTTGGTTGGGGGTGTGTAGCTGGGGGATAGGGTGGCTGTGTGGGGGGGTGAGCTGGGGGCTGGAGGCCTGGGTCTGGCCCCTGCAGTGATGGGAGGGTCCATCACAGGCAGCAAGGGGCTGGGGGAAGGGAGGACGGGACCCACTGAGGTGGGTGGGAGGGAGCAGCAGTGGGGTGAGGATTTGCCCTGAGTGGCAGGGAGCCACTGTGGAAAAGGGGGACATGGGTGCTGTGCCATGCTCCCCTGCCCTCCCTTCCCACTCCCCAGGGTCCCCACCTGGGTGCCCACAAAGTCACTCTTGTTCTCTCTTCCTCTCTCCTCTCTGGCCACCCTTGTGCTGTTCCCCACATGGCTGCCCTTGTCCTCTTTTGCCACCCCTGCCCTGTGCTGCTCCCCACCCTCACTCCTGACACTGCACACAACCCCTGACCTCCCGTGTTTTGCCACCCCTGCTCTGCTACCCCTACTACACTACACAGCAGCATTTCCGAAACACTGTGCCATGGTTCATGAATATTCCTAAATAATTTAAGTTAATTTGAATATTCATAAGTTTAATAGCGGTGTGCCTTGAAAAATTTGAAGGTATCGTGGTGTGCCACCGCAGAGAAAAGGTTGGGAACCACTGATGTAAACTGTTCCATTTGTTCCAGGAGGGGCTGACTGCGCTGTCAATGGTGATGTGTACGAAAGATGACGAAGGCCCATAGTAAGGGTTACGCTGGGGATTCCCTGTGGGGTTGTGATAGTGTAACAAGGGGGGTGTGATTGATTTTGTTTCCTTTTTTGTGGGAGTGGGGAGGACTCAGTTTTCACAGGTGTGAGGAATACTGGGTTAAACAGGGTTTGAGGGGTGGCCAGTGTGTTAAACTATGAGGTGGGGGTGACCCTATCTTTTTTATGGCTAAATAGCAACAGTGGGCATGAAATTTTTGTTGGGGAGAGGAATTGGGGTGCACGTGAACTTTTTTCTTTTGTAATAGCAGCACTGTGCGTTAAAGGGTGAGGCCCATGGATATTTTTAAAAATAATTTTGAGAGAGCATGCCCCTGCCCCTGATTTCCCCACCTCCTGGCATCTTCTGCCCTCATCTACAACTGCAAACTGCAATAGATTCTACTCTCTGGATGACAGTTTGGAGTCAGTCTCTCAGCTCCCATGGGTCACTCTTAATTTGTTAACTGAAAGTACAGTAAGGAGGGCCTTGTGGGTGCGAAATGCAATTAAAGAATGACAAAATGGGAATTGTTTCTATGCTCACAAATACTGTGCAGGGGAGAATACAGGCCCCAAGTTTGGACCATACTCAAAAGACATATGTAGGAAAAAACATTGCCAGCCTGTGTAAACAGGGGCTTAGAATGGAAACTGTTGTGCCGCATTAACTCTAGATTCCTGAGCAGTGCATTCAGACTGTGATACAAAGTGCTTACCATGGCTGGCTGGCAGTGAGCCCAAGTTACCGGTGATGTGGTTGTTTGAGAAAGCAGGATTCTGTCTTTGTAGTGGAGACCTAGCCACACAGGAATCTGATGAGGAGACTGGGTTTACCACCCTAGGCCCAGTGATCACAGATCATTTTATTATGTATTCATGGCATCTCGGTAGCCCATTAATGAGACCCACTAAGACAGAGCCTCATTCACATAGCGAGACTGCCCAAAGAGTTTACACTCAAATTAAAGAAGGCCAAGAAGGCTTGTTCATCTCCTGGTCTTGGCTCCCCACGTGTAAAATGGGGAGAAGTGCCTACTTCTGGGCCTCTTCCAGTGCTGCAGCCACAGAACTTTCCCCCTGATCGTCAAGCCCTTTGTGAGAGGTATAAGAGGCTGGTTGTGACGCCCCATTGAGTCTGGAGATGGAGCCTAGTTTTTCTGACCCTTTTTGCCTGTCTCTCCCATGTAACACTATTCTGTTCTCTGACTGTTCTGCAAGCAGGCATTTGGAGGAAGCTCAGAGCAAAGTGGCCAACAAAATGATTAAGAGACTGGTAGTACTGATGTAAGGGGGAAAGATTATCCACCAGTGGTGCCTGATTTTGGAGATTGTCTGGACACTGCGCCAAAAAGGGAGGCGTAATGATCTTGAGGGTTCATTAAAGATGATACTACAGAATGAGTAAGGAATAGGACTTTAATCATACAGACAGGTATCCAGGTGTGTACCTGGGAGCAGCCATGTTAGATGTTCTCTGTCTCCCAATTTACACAACACTGGCCCATGCTAGGGAATGTCTCTGAATTCACAACCTTCTACAAGCATATCACTACAGGAGGGTTCTTTGGGGAGTGTAACTTCTAGGAGTGATAGGCTGGATCTAAGCAATGGAAGTGTATATTGACACCTTCTGATTGTGAGATCCGTTAGCCAGGGAAGCCATATCCCACAGGAAAGAGGTTGGGTCTCTACCACTTGGGGCACTTAAGAGCTGGGAAAAATATCCTAAAGGCAAAATCTGGTGTTTGACTCTTCATTATATGCATATGACCTGAAGAGCTTTCCATCTAAACAGGCAAAGTGGATGGGGAAACTGAGGCACAGAGCAGCAACATGACTTGCCAAGGGTGGCATAATGATTCAGGAGGGTCTTCGTCCAGCATCCTGCCTGCCTCTCTCTTTCCTTCTCTTGCATTTCCAGGGAGGATTTGGTTGTTGGAAACTTGTTCTCTGCCTTTGTACCCCGGGTGCACTCAGTTTCCTGGTAGAGACTGGCATCTCCATGTGAGAGCAAGGCGGGGGTGGGAGGGAAAAGTCGATTGTAATGATATTGGAGCTGAATTATAAAGAGAGAGTAAATTCTTCTCCTGAGGGCTTTGGGCGCACTGGCTGCTGGGTTTTTTTCCCCTGCCTTTGTGCAGTATACAAGCTACAGAACAATTGATTTCTCGGCAAGGAGTTAGTCTTTCCTCTCAGGCTGGGAAAGGCGTTTTCCTCCCCCTTGGATCTGTTGCCCAGCCTTGCCTGTCTCTGGATCAGACCTGCAAGCTTGAGAGTCTGTAAATACAGTGGCAGTGAGGCTAGTGTGATTCCTTGAACACCCACCTACAACAGTTGCTCAAACCCATTGCAGGGGTCTCTTGTACAACCCCCCTCTTGACTAGAAAGAGCCCGTCCCTGCCCACCAGGCCTCAGTGTGCTGCTGGACAAAGCAAAGTTTGCCTCTGTTATCCCCACTGTGTCTCCTCATCATTACTATGACATCTCTCTGGTCACCATCCCCATGGGCAGCAGCTTCTCCAGGACTTGAAATTGGAGAGAGGTGTAGGGGGAGGTGGGGTGATGTTGGGGTGCTCACTAAATTGGTATAACACTGTTACTGTCTGACAACTGGTGGGTGCTGGGAAATTCAGGGGTGGTATAGGGGGAGTATTAGGGAAATCCCTGCCCATGGGGCAGGACTGCACTGTCAGCACTGTTGTGGCAGCTGGGGAATTGAGGCACAGATCTAAATTACTTGAGAGTCGAGGTCCCATGGGGGCTCTGTGGCAGACCTGGCACCTCAGAGTAGCAGCTGAATCCCTGGGCAACAATTCCTTTCTCTGCCATGCTTTGGGCTGCTTTCCAGGAATGAGATTTCTCCAAGTGCCTGCCCATCTCTCATACTGACTCCGTGCCTTCACAGTTCCCCTCTCCAACCAGCCCCCTGTGGACTCTACTTGGTGCGCCCCCATGCCGTTGACCCAGCCTGTGCTTGAGCCATGGCCCTGACCCAGAGGGATGCTGCAGCCTATGCTGGCTGAGAACGGAGAACACCAGCAGGTACAGGGACAGGGGACAGCTATGAGCTGGAGGAGAGGAATACACTCAGTGCTACAATGTAGTACCCAAATGAGACTGGCACTTGGGATCTAATCAGATAAGCTAGGGAGGAGGATTGATCAATGGGAGTAGGAATAGGAGTGATACCATGGGCACAAAGGCTCGCATTGCAAGAGGCACCAGAGGATGGCGAGAATGGAAAGCCTTCCTCCTGGAGCTTCTATGCTCCAAGGGTCTTGCTAGCTGGCTAGGTCCCTGGGGTGAGGTTCATTCTCTTGCAGGTGAGGGCTGAGCTTTCCACGTGGCCTAAGGGGATCAGCGCCCAGGTCCCCAGTAAAACGGATGGAACTGAGTCCAAATCCACTCAACTTGGCAAGTTTTACCCTTCACACCTCACAACCAGGGGGTGAGGGACAAAAGATGCTAGAGGGGATGGGACTCTGAGGCCAAAGTGAGGCGCACCTTTGAGCTCCATTCAATCCAGCCTTCACAGTACCAAGACCTGCTCCACTGTTCTGTTTACATCAGCCAAGACTGATGCAAGGAAATGGATTTCCAGGAGTTGGGCCATTTTCACCCACAGTCACCAGAGGGGACAGATGAGTCGTCCCACAGTGCCTGGTGGCCGGGAGCCTAAAGTGCCACCAAAGGTGTCAGCTGTATGGCTACATACTCAGAAGCCTTTATCCAAAGGGGTAGCCATGTTAGTCTAGTTCAGTAAAACAAACCAACAAGGAGCCCTCTGGCACGTAAAGACTAGCAAATTTATTTTTTGCATGAGGTTTCATGGGAGAAAAATCCCACTTCATCAGATGCGTTGATGAAGTGGGATTTTCTCCCATGAAACCTCATGCAAAAAATAAATGTTAGTCTCAGAAGTTTTTGTGGCTCAGCATGGCACCAGTGTGGCTATGAATTATGATCGCAGCGCATGGAACGCAACTGCAACTCTGTGGCGGAGTGGCACTCTCTTTCTTTCTAAAGAGAGGGGATAGGCAGATGACTTCCCCAATGATTGCTACACTCAGACCTAGCCTAGATTTAGGAGCCTGTCTCCAGGCAGGAGGTGTAGATCCTGCCCCATCCTGGCACAAACTGTACCCATGATATCACTACACAGAGAGTGGCAGTCTCTGTGTCTTCCCAGATGCCATCTTTCACCAGTGCCAAGGTAATGCGGACTTTAATTCTGGCCTCTGGGTAATGCCTGGCAGGGGAGCAAATTCCCAAGGGAGAAGGGAATTTCTTCCACATGAAGAGAGATTAATAAGACTGGGATGTTTCAGCTTGGAATGCAGACTAACAGGGAAGATTTGATAGCGGTCTATAAAATCATGACTGGTGTGGAGAAAGTTGATAAGGAAGTGTTATTTACTCCTCGTAACACAAGAACTAGGAATCACCCATGAAATCAATAAACAGTAGGTTTAAAATGAAGAAAAGGAAGTATTTCTTCACACAGTGCACAGTCAATCTGTGGAACTCCTTGCCAAGGGATGTTGTCAAGGCCAAGACTATAAAAGGGTTCAAAAAAAGGACTAGCTTAGTTCATGGAGGATTGGTCTATCAATGGCTATTAGCCAGGATGGGCAAGGGTTGCTGTTTGCAGAAGGCTGGGATTTACTGACAGAATGGATCCCTTGATGATTTCCTGTTCTATTCATGCCCCCTGAAGTACTAGGCACTGACCACTGCTGGAAGACAGGATGCTGGACTGGATCAGCCATAGGTCTGCCCCACTATGGCTGTTTTTATGTTCTGTGCACAGGGAAACCCTGCTATTCATATTTCTGCTAACAGCCTCTTTCTGCTTTCAGCAATCTTTCTTCTACAAGCACCTTCCCTCCCTGAGCTTTTGCAGTGTCATCCAGGTGCTGGAAGAAAACACCAGGTGAGTATTGGGGAAGGGCTGTGGAGTGGGAGAGGACTGGGATGGGGCAATTTCTTTTGTCAGTGTTTAGTGCAGGATGCTGGAGAGAGAGGTGGTTACTCTTACACATTAGCTCAACTGTTCCTCTGAGGCTGGAGATTGAGATGAGGTCTGATCCCACCCTGGGAGTCAGGACTCCTGAGTTCCATCACCCAGAAGCATGTGCAAGTCACTCCTCCCTCTGAATGAAAGCCAGAGTAATAGTATTTCCCTACCTCTCTGGAGTATGGGAGGATTCATAATTTAGCTTCACTTGGTAACTAATCTCATAACTAATTGCATTAATTATTGTTTGTAAAGCTTTTGAAAGCTGCAGTCCTGTACGGGATGCATGTTATTAACAACGG
Organism: Podocnemis expansa; assembly: GCA_007922195.1. Lineage (NCBI taxonomy): Eukaryota > Metazoa > Chordata > Testudines > Podocnemididae > Podocnemis > Podocnemis expansa. The sequence continues at coordinate 54,262,642 of ML681972.1, read as the reverse complement.
AGAGGAGAGTGTTTGATTCATTTCCCCCCACGCACACAACTCAATTAAATGTAACAGCTCCAGGAAAAAGGAACTAGAGATTCAACAGAGTGGTTAGTTGTTACCAAGCATGTAGGTTTCCACCCCAGGACAGAATAGTGTATGCAGAGATCAGATTTTTTTTTTTCCAATCGCTTCCGTGGGATCAGTGCAGGGAAATACTTACAATGCATTTGTGTAGGTCATCCTGAGCTGTTCTAGCCCCTGCAGCTTCTGTGACAGTGGATGTTAAAGATCAGCTGGTTCTGTTTCTTCTCCCCTGCACTCTTCCATACACACACTTCAATAGTAATGTAGGTCTGGATTCTCAGCTGATGTATTATTTGGTTTCAATGCATGTCTCTGGAGCCATCCTGTTTTACACTGACAGGGGATTTGTCCCCTGGTATTTAGCTCTCCAAATGCTGGAGGTGACAGCCTGATTGTGAAAGGAGCCAAGTTCTTGCAGCTCCTGTCACTTTCTTTAGAGTCGGTGGTTTACACTCCTGCAGATCGGGTCATTGTGAGTCCTGCCGCTTCAATCCTCACAGTGCCACTTTCACAAGGGTTTCAATAATTCATCTTGGCATGTGCTTTGGGTGCTAAAATCAAGGAGGTGATGGGAGTGCTAGAAGTATATGACTTTAGTGTCTGACTAAGTGCACAAGCAGGTTAGAAATGGAACTGCTGTCACAGGGATTCCAGTATTTCTGGTCAGGTCCAGTTTTCATGTCTTGCCCTCATGGCTTGAAAAATTTGGGGCCTTAATGAAGTCCTTTAGTTGCTGAGTGGGGACTGAATACCTGATTTGAGATTGTTGCAGTTTACAACAGCCTCTGATGCCATCAGGGTCTTGCATCAGTCTTGTCCGATGTTAACAGGACAGCAGGGCAGGTCTTGATATGGTGAAGGCTGGATTGACTGGAGCTCAAAGTTTCAAATTAGGTACATTTGCTGTTTGTGAGATCAGAGGTTAGGGGTGAAAAAATATCTTTTACAGCAGAGCATTGCACTGCTGGTGTGGGAGTATCCTTTCCCAGAAGAAAGGTCTAAGGCCTGTGGTTCCAAGGCCGAGAGCGATCCCTAAATCAACAAGGGTTTTAGATCCTTCTAGCATGGGACCCACCACCACCACTTCTTTCCACTGCTCGCTTTTATACATGTGTGATCTTAGCTTTCTGTAGGTCTTTTCCTCCTTAGATCTGAAAGCACTTTACCAGTTACCAATAGGACCATTTCACAGATTGGGAAATGGAGATGCAGCAGCCATGATGTTCAAAAGTGACAGAAACCTTGGGGCCACCTGAGTTTTGGGGGCCTCCATATTGGGACTCATGGAATGTGACTGGTTTTCAGAGGGTGGATGCTTGGCACCGTGGGAAAATCAGGCCCAGAAATGAGGAATCCGCAGTCACACATTGCTCTGAAAATCTTGGTTGGAGAGCAGACTAGTGGGAGAGCAGAGCAGGCATGCAGCCCAAGTGTTCTGGTTCAGGCCAGCACGCTATCCACTCAGCTGTGCTGCAGTAAAAGTTAGCCCAACTATCATTTGGCTGGCAGGCTGGCAGATAACAAGCGCATTAAAGATTAAATACTGAGATGAACTCACATTCCCACATATGGTGATCATTCCAGAAAGAGAGGACTTCACGACAGAGGGATGGGCTTTTTAGAAAAATGAAACACTTGATGGAGGGAACATGTCAAAGGACTGATCTTATGCAAATATAGTCAAAGGAAAGGCCCCCAGTGGGGCCCTGGCTGAGCTCCCAAGGGGGGCAGTGTTTCCTAGTGGGTAGAACAATGGTTTTGATAATGGGAGACCAGGCTTCTATTCCCAGCTCTGCTACTGGCCACTTGGTGATCTTGGGCAAGTCACTTCTCCCTTCTGTGCCTCAGTTTCTCCACGGGGATAATGACCAATGTTCCCTCTAATTTTTAATAGGCTGTGTGCACAAAAAATTTCTTCTGTGCAAATTTTCGGAACCAGTGTCCAAATTTGTGTGCACTCCAGTGACTGTGGTCAAACTTGTGAGCACAACGAAGCAAGCGTGTATGATGCATATAATATCTAAATTTTATTTTTATATGGTGATGGAAATGACTTTATAAATTACAAAACCTTATTTGAAACATGCTACTTGAAAATGCCTTCTTAAAGTAGTGTAAAGTATTAGCACTGTTGAATTATTTTTTTTGTGCATGCTTTATTTTGTTGTGTGCACAGGTTTCATTACCTGTGCGCGCGCACACGCACACAGCTTAGAGGGAACATAGATAATGACACTGACCTCCTTTGTGAAGTGCTTTGAGCTCTACGTATGTAAAGCATTTATAAGTACTGTTATGACCCTGGAGAGCTATGCCAGCATATTGGAATGCATGCAGTGTATCATGTCTATGAGCTCCATAATTACCTAGCTGAGTTTCTCTCTAGGTGGAGGGCGGGCTGGTTAGAAGACTCTGTTATGTCCTTGCGATCCTCGATTGGCAAGTTAATTGTGACACCTGAGAGACCTCCAGGAGAGTATCTAACACAGCAAAAGGTGTCGCTCCTCATCTGAGAGCAACCCGAGGTAATTTACAGTAGGGGCTGCCGCTGGAGTTTTGCTCTCTTCTCCACACATTTCGCAGCTGTCCCTCATGGTATTACAACAGCCCTGTGTTGTCTGGACCCTGTCTCCAGATCTCTCTTGTTCCAACTGCAGCAGGGACCAACTGGTTTAAGGTTTTGAACAAAACACAGGCAGCAATGATGGGAAAAATGGACAAAAAACCTCAAGTGTTGACCTGGCCCTGGTTTCCTGTTCGAACCACTGAACTATATGAGGATCCGATAAAACAGGGCTATAAACTTCAGGGCAGGAAAGGCACCTGAGTAAGGACTCCTGGGATCTAATTTCCTACCCTATCAGTTAAGTGTTTGCCAACAGGACACCTGGACTGGCCTAGCTATTAAGTGGGGCTGGTTTAATCATTTGTTATAGAAAATATTGTAGATGAAATGTATTTTTCTGTGAAAAGTGTCTGCTTTCCTTGGAAACATTTTCAATTTTGCATCGGAAATCTGAATGCCTGAAAAATCTGAAATATTTCGCTTCTGAATGCCCCACATGGGAGTTGTGGTTTTTTACTTCATGCTCCTATACTTCTCCATAGGACAGGCATGCTGGCTGGACTTTAGCTCCCATGATGCACCATGGCAATGCAATCAACACCTGCATTCACAAGCAGGGATTCTGGAGCCTCTTGGGAGATGTAGGCAAACCAGGGAATCAGGCCTACAGAAGAGAATAGGAATGTGAGGCACTCTAACTGCAATGCCCAGGCAGCATTTCCAAACCATAATATTTCTGCTTTGATTTTTATGTCTAAAACTCAACATTTGCTGTGGATGGGGGAAAAAAATAACATTTTCCAACCAGCTCTTTAATTACAGCCCTGTTAAAAACATTAGCAAGTTGGTTTCTTAGATCACTGGCTGTAGCGCTTGCCTTCTGTGGGAGGTCTCTGGGCCTTTCTTTACCACTAGTGAGAATGCCCATACAGACAGGGCCCCTGCTATTTTTATTGTGTGCAGAGTATTTCTGCTCAACACAGTGGTTCAGATGTTGATGTCTGGTCTGCCCTAGCACACTTCCCTATTGCCTATATTTAGGCTTGGTAGAATTGGGTTTTTATTATTTTATAATTTTGATTCATGTTTATTTTTATGGATTTTTAAAAATTTTGATTGCATTGCATTTTCACCATTGTGCAAAATTATTGGTTTTAAGCTTTTTTATTCTTTTAAAAATGTGTATCTATTTTATTTTTACAGTTGCTGGAAATTATTGGGTGGAGGATGGGTAAGAGACTGATCATCTGAGATTCCAAAAAGTTTTTTAATTACTAAAACACAAGTGAGCAACATCCCGTGTCAAAATATGACATAAATATCCTTAATTCAAAGTATAATAAGTTCTCAACCAGTATTTTTTTTAAACATTGCCTCTCTGTAAATTTCTGCTATTATAGATGGAAATATTTCCTTCTTTGAGTGTGTTCAGTGAAGTTGACACCTTCTGACATTTACTGAGAAGAATCTAATTCTTCCAAATCTATCTGTACTTAAATCTAGTGTGGAGTCCAGTGGAGCTTCCTCCTTAATGCCTGTGTTACCACACCAGATCCATCCCACCAGGCTATAGCCTCCTTTTCCACCACTGCCTGCAAGAAGGTGCACAGGGCACTTTAGTTCTGTGCATGACATGCTGATTTTGTACATGCAACCCTCTAACGTTATGCACATGGCCCTTTTTCAGGCCAAAGAGCAAGAAAACTACAAACCTTATAACCCTATTAACCCTGTAACAGACAAAACCTTTTTAACAGGCATTTTTCCTCCAGCAAGGTCGACTATGTGTGAATGCCAGTTGGAGGAAAATTCTCTGTGCAGAAGAGGCACTGGAGCTAACTAACCTAGATTCTAATCCTGGCACTGTCCTTGAATTAAGCAAGCTGCTTCCCCTTGCCTTAGTTTCTCCATCTCAGAAATGCAGAATCACCCTTCTAAATAGTCACATTCTGCTGTGATGAGCACAGTGTAAGCCCCCATCTGTAAGAGTGAGGTGCCGGCCAGCATGGAAGAAGTGGGGCCCTGTTGTTTCTCTGCTTTGCATTGCGATTTTGGGCAACTTAGGGCTAGTCTATGTAAGGAAATGCAGCAGCATGTAGTCATGCTGGCATGATTCCCCCTGTGGACACTTTTACTCAGAATACTTGTGCCAATGTTCCCTCTAAGCTGTGCAGCTGTGTGGCCGCGCCGCCCCTGGCGCTGCCTGGCGCAGGGAACGCTGCCGGCTGCGCACAGCTGGCAGCTGCAGTCCCTGCCCGGAGAGCGGCTCTATGCTAGGAGTTTTTAAAACTCCCACTCAGAGTAAGCTCTCAATGAACATGCGCAGACTCTGTGCACGCTCAGTGAGAGCTCCTCTGGCCAGAGGAGCAGCTGGCAGCCAGGTAAGGGGGCCCTAACCACCCCCCTTCCAACTCCCAGGGGGTGGGGAACAGGGGGGCCATCAGGGCCGGAGGCTGCTCTGCCCACCTGTCCTCTCGCCCTCCCTGCAGTAGGGGCAGAGCAGCCAGCCCAAACTATGTCCAGCCGGCTGTGCCTCCCCGGTGGGTGGAGGGGGCTGGCGCTGAGCTCTGGCTTGCAGGGGTCAGGGCCCTGGAGCAGCCTGCTCACCAAGAGTTTGGGGTGCTTCGTCCCCTGCCCCCCTCTGGCCTGAATGGGCCTGATCCACGGCCTGGGGGGGACCGGGGCGAAGCAGCCCAACTCCAGGGCCCAGAACCTGCACACCGGAGCTCAGCGCTGGCCCCCTCCGCTCCTCAGGGAGGCACGGCCAGCTGGGGGTAGGCTGGGCTGGCTGCTCTGCCCCTGCTGCCAGGAGGCCGGGCAGGCAGCAGAGTTTGAGCGGGGGGGGGGCAGGATCGGGTCCGCGGGGGGTGGCCGCACAGCAAGCAACATATGTTGCTCAGCTGGGTTAGGCCCTTAGATGGAACATTGCTTGTGACCTTTCTTTGGTTTACCTTATATCACTTTGGGCACTTACAATTTTTCTGTTTAGTGCCGCCAGCTAACCTGAAATAAGATACTGTTTATTTGGAACAGGAGTGTCCAATCACAGGCAGTTTTACTAGTGTAACTATGCCAACATAGATCACACAGCCAGAAGGGACCATTGTGATCATCTAGTCTGAACTCCAGTATAATTCAGGCCAGAGAACTTGTGTGAATTAATTCTTGTTTCAGTGAGAGTGTATCTTTTAGAAATATATATATTCATTTTAAAATTGCCGCAATGGAGAACCCACTGCAACACTTAACATGTTGTTCCAATTGTTAATAACCCTCCCAGTAAAAATTTATGCCTTCTTTCAAGCCTGAACTCCCTTCAACTCCCAACCCCTGGTTCTTGTTATCTCTGTCTGTTACGTTGAAGAGCCTTTTATTACAGCAAAGCTGGGTCAATTTTCCATGTAGGCAAGCCCTTGTCTTGTGCCTCTCTTCCCACATCTACAAGAGAGAATTAATGGGCCAAAGTCTCTGCTGGAGGGTCATCAGTGGGCTGTTTCCATTTTCTGAAGATGCAGCCCAGTGTTTGTAGTGTTTTGATGAAAGGCACTGTAGCCGGGGCATAGAAAGATTGTGTTATCTCTAAGGAATGTTTTCAAAAAGGATCCTCTTTCTGTACCACTGTCCTACTCTCATCTGCATTTATTTACCACTTCTTTGGCATTCCCCCCCCACCGCCACACACACACACTCGCTATGGAAAATTATGAGCTGGGAGCTTGCTTTGATGTCAGGTGTTTAGATGACTAAAGCAGCGTGCAAAAGCTGAGCCGGTGGGAGTGGTGCTGTGGGGAAGGCGTTGCTTAGATGATTTGATTCTCAGCCCAAGACTTGGAGCAGCCAGAGGAGCTGTCCTGTAAACCACAAAGTGGGTGCTAAACTGCTCTATGTCAGCAAGATGAGACTCTGTCAGAGATGATATCACAGCAGTGCTAAGTGGCACTCACTAAGATCAGGAGCATGATGTTTTAGGCACTGTTCAACACAGCAGAGTGGCTGTTCCAACACCATAGCATGGACGATCTAAGCATAAGATGAGAGATGGCAGGTGGAGACAGACAGACTGACATCTGGGAGAATACGAGGAAAGAGGCATTAGAGGCTGTGGTCTCAGTGCTCCAGTGGTGTGATTGTTGTCAAGCTGCACTGGTCTAAGCACCTTTTGCAGGGGCTGTAATGCTGGTGCTTTTTGTTGTTAAGCCGTGAAGACCGTAAAAGACACATGGAGAATCCTGGCCCAGCCTGTAGCCACCCTCATAGCGCACTAGCTGGGAACAGGCAACTTGAGATGGAAACAACAGTGAAGGAGGGAAGTGATTCTGAGCATTTCATAGCTGCAGTGCTCTTGGAGGCCTGTCAGTTACAGGCAGGTTGTCGTCATCACCTTTGCCTTCTTCTTGAAGTCCTCCATGCCACAGCCTAGCTGCCTAAGAGATGGTCTGCTGGATTCAGTGGGGTCTCCACTGATTTCCATGGACTTTGAACCAGGCCGTTTTGGATAGAGGCTCCTTTTGCAGCTGGGACCGGAATGGATGGGAAGGAAACAAGCCAGCATGGTGACAGGTGGCTGAAAATGTGGACTCTTGTATTTGCAAAGCAACTCTATCAGGTTGATCCCAAAGCCCATGGCAGACATGATGTGGTCTGTGTATCCATCTGGTCTGTACCGCAAAGCCTATGGGCCAATCCCCTGGGCCTTTACCTGCCTGCCATCTGGGGAGAAATGCACTGTCTATCTAACAGCCCAGAGTAGTGCAGTTTAGGTCAGGCAGGGGAGCCCAGTGTCAGTTGAAACCTCACAGGATGTTTGGGGAAGCAAAAAGTAACAGATTTGGCCAGGACGCTGGGATTAGCAGCCCTGCTCTTGGGGAGAGAGGGAAAGAGTATCTTCAGTGACTGCAGATTCATAGAGCCTCAGCTTTCTTATCTCACAAGAATACAGTGCCTCTCAGTGCATGTCTGCTTGAACTAGAACCCAGATCTCGTCTGTGCCCTATGCTCTGCCCGGTAGAGATGCTGCAGCTTCCCTGATTGCTAAGATTTCTTAGGCTTCCCACACTTGCTTAGGCTGCCAGAGATGGCCACATCTAGTGTGGCGTGTCCCTGATCTCCATGGGGGCCTCTCCTTGCCACTCTTGTTAATAACAGTTAATGAGGTTTTGGCAGCAGGCTGTCCTCAGACGATAGTCATTGGGATGTCTAATGTGCTTTGAATAGGGTATTAATTCCACTGGCTTTGCTTGATGCTGTGGGTGCATTTTTCATGTACTCTCCCTTCTTGCTGTGGTGCAAGATGTCGTGTCTCTTAAGGTCCTCCTTACAAGAGGGGGTGGCCCCACTCTCCACATGTCCTCCACACACTGGAGGAGCGAGGTGCTGTGTATTCTCAACCAGACTCAATCTTCTCTTCCTTTTCTTACTGAGGTACGTCCCCCTTGCTGCAAGGGGGCCAGGGAGGGTGTGACAGCACCTGTCCTGCACTGTACATCGTGCTGGTTTAAAGCAGGTGTGGAGGAGCAGAGTTGCCTGAACAGGCTGCTAGTAGCAACTGGAACCTTGAGGCCACAAGTTCAAATCCAGCCCCAGTCTGACAGCTGCTGTGAAATAGGTCTGATTTCACCTTGATCTGCTGTGGATTAAAGGATTCCCAGAAAAGAGGCTGAAGGCTCTGTCTGACTGGACCCTACAAACCAACTTCCCCTTTCATATGTGGCCCTTCAAAGTTGAAGCTGAGATGCTTGGGGGGGGGGGGTGAGGATGGCAGAAGCTTGCCCATGTGGTATGGCTAAGTGGAGGCTTCTTCTCTAGGTGTGGGAGGCTTTTTGGCTTAGGTTATTGGACTGACAGTGGACCTGGGTTCTGGTCCCAGCTCTGCCATGTGCTTGCTGTGTGTAATCTTGGGCCAGTCAGACTCTTGTGCTTCAGTTTTCCCATTTCCAGGAAGGAGACCATAACACAGTCCTTCCTTAGCAAAGTGGCTGAGATCTAGGACTGAAAAGCACAAGAGAGCTGATTGGCATGTAAGTCTGGCGCCTTTGCTTAGCGCTACATTAACACGCCCAGCAGAAAGCCAAGAGAGTGTGGGAGTGCGTTCTGTGACTGCCTGCCCTGTGGCTCACTTTCTGAGGTGCCCTTAAAGGTGCAGGGGGTACGTGGGTGGTGGTGGTGATGGCAGATCAGACCTCTCCTTGGAGCCGCTGTCTGTGAGGTTGTATTGTAAACTTGCAGAGCTGGGGATGTTTTCCCTTTGTTTCGAAACTGAGATGATGATTGCCTGTGGTGGGTGACCTGGGCTGGTGAAGTGGAATCTTGTGAAGAGGGTTTGGGCACAGCTGGTGATTCAGAGGTTTGCTCTGATCAGACGCCAGCACACAGCTGTGCAGGATGGGCTCAGGAGAGAAGTAGCAGGGAGCTGCAGATCAGAATGGATGGAGATCATCAGAGCTAGCCGGGGATGAGCTGAAAGCTGGGGAACCAGTGTGTTACAGGTAGAGATGGAGGCAGACCTGTGCTGGAAGCAGTCATGGCAGGACAGGTCAGGGGTTGGACCTGAAACATTAGCCAAACTGCAGGAGGGCATTCACCAAGCTTTGAGGGAGACACCTCCATGCATTTGAGGGAGACACCGCCATGCATCATCCTGGGTCAGAGCCAATAGCAGCACCATCCTCTTTGAGTGCCTTCTGCCTGGGCCATCAAAGAATGAACCCAAAAGAAGAGGTGAATTCGTTTTGTTTTTGATGGTTGAGAAATTGGCAGATAAAGTTTCCATTGAGGCCTAATTGCTTCTCTGATTGAGCGGTAATAAAAGAACCTTTCCGAACAGTCTGAGTATTTAAAGTGGAGAAATTGCCCAAGGGATAAAAGCAGTTAGAGACTTCTGGTAAACATCACGCAGGAGCTTACGGGGTGAGGGAAGAGGAGATGGGTTCTGGGTTTGCGTGCTGGGGTTATTTTATGATGATTGTATTTTTTTTCCCTTAATCATGCAGGGGCGTTAATTTTTTTGCAAGCAAGCAAAGCTCTTGTTTGTTCAGTTACTTTGTGGGAGCTTAAGACGTGGGCTGAACACTGAAATATGATCATAATGTCTCATTCATATGGCACGTGTCATCTGGGATCTCAAGGCATTTCACTGAGGCGGGGCAGTGTCATTAGCTCCATTGGATGGATGGGGAAACTGAGGCACGGTGGGGAAATGTGAATTGCCCCAAGTTCAAGTTCACCCAACACACTGGGAGCAGAGCCAGGAATTTGGCCCAGGTGATGTGAGTCCTAGTTTAGTGCTCTAACTGCTAGGCCACACTGCATTTGAATGCCAGCTTTGAATGAAATCTCATCCTTATGGCAGGTTTTTCCACACCCTGAGCAGCCCAGTTACACTGACTTAATTTCCTCACATAGGCCGGGTCTGAGACCAAGCAGGTCTGCATCAGTCTCAGCTCTGACACTGAGTCACTTGGGCAAATCATTTAATTCTCTCTGGCCTATCAAGTGCAGGCAGCAAGCAAAGCCTGTGAAGACAGAGGGGCACCCATTTTCCTTCCTCCTGGCTCCCTCTGTCACAAGAGCTGCCTGTGACAACAGAGAGGAGCTTGGTTTCCAAGTTGATAGAGCTTTTCTGCTTTGAGAGCTTCTCTGTGGGCCAAGGCAGAGGTGTAGTTAACTCATGGAGATCTGATTCCTTTGGCCTCCACCTAAGGCAAATAGTGTAGTGGCTAGCACCTCTACTTAGTAAGTAGAAGGTCCTGGGCCCAAGCCCTAGGGGGTTGGACTTGATGATCTCATGAGGTCCCTTCGAACCCTATGATTCAATTCAATTCAATTCAATTCAAAGGGCCTTTCAAACTGATGTCAGGGAGCAGAGCAGAGATTTGGACCTGGCCTGCCTAAGTGCCCCTCCCATAACTCGGGCAGTTTGCTGTTCCAGGGTCTCACCATTGCTTCTCTAAGTGTTTGCTGTGTTTCCCATGAGGACTCAGGAGCATTTGGTGATCTCAGATGGTTTCACAGAGCGAGAACTGTTTCCCAGCTAGCTATAATTGTGACGCCCCCCCCCCTTCAGCATCCTGGGATCACAACTACCAAGTGGAGACACCTGGTTTAGCATCATCTTGCTCGACCCTGGCTGGTTTAGTCTCTGCTATTCTCTAGGACTTAGAGAAGGAGGGCAAGCAGCGATCCCACCATCAGCCGCTGATCCTAGTGGGAGCCTTTTTGTTGACTCTATCATGTGTTACATCAATCACCTTCACAGAGTGTGGCCTACCCATCAGGGGATTGCGTAGGGTTTTTGGCTGCACAGGCAGGATGTTAAGGATTGGGGGTTGGGTTCAGTCCCAGATATTGCTTTTCAGGCTCACTTCTAAACAGGCCAAAGAGCCATGAAAACAGCCCGAGCAGTAGTATCTGGTAGGAAAAAACCTTGCTTCTGTCAGTGAGGCAGTGGGGTGGAGAACGGATGCCATGGGAGGAAATTGAGGTTGGATCTTGGGAAGATGCCTGAGCTGTGGGATATGGTCGGGCAATGGAATTGACCCCTGGGGAAGGCCTTTTGGCCAATGGGAATTGAGGAGGGATTGAGGTAGAGATTAGGAGGGTGATTGGCTGGCGGAGAGGCAAGAAATGAGGGTGGGCAGCAGGGGTGAGCAGGGTGGGGCCACTCAGAGCATCCCTGTAACTTTGGTATGAGCACATGGTTCTAGAGCAGGAGTCTCAAACTCAAATCACCACGAGGGCCATATGAGGATTAGTAAAGGGCCGCATAAGGATTAGTACGGTAGCCCAAGGGCCACAGCACTGAAACCTTTCCATACACTGATATTGCGAATATTGGTAACAATCATGTCACTGCGGACCACAGGAGATAGCTTTAGGAGTCGCATGTGGCCCACAGGCTGTGTGTTTGAGACCCCTGCTCAAGGGAGTATCCCCCACTTCTCTGCTATGGGACTGGATGGGGTGTGACATTCCCTGCTTCCCCCCCCCCAGGCCTTGAAGTGAAGGGTAGCTCAGCTGCACCACATCTCCAATCCCATGGGCTTCCTGTTCCACCCCAAGCATGTCAAGGAGCTGCTGAAGACTGAACAGCCCCTGTGGATCTTCCTGGAGGAGTCCTTCTCTGGCATGTCCCAGCTGTGCACCCCTGGCGGAGAGTGGCTGGTGTTGGGTGCCAGCCGCATCAGTGCCGTCCCGTGTGATGCTGGTGCTCATAGGACTCTCCTATGACATGGCCCCTGATGTGTTCCAGGTAAGACCCAGCAGCAGTGAAGGGGAACCATTGGCTACAGCAGAGGGACTGGAAGCCAGGATTCCTGGGTTGTGTTGGCAGCTGTGGGAGGGAAGTGGACAGCAGTGGTCAGAGCCAGGGTGGCAGGTGGAACTGGGCATCAGGATGCCTGGGTTCTGTGCTGAGCAAAGAGCGAAGCATGGCATCTAGTGGTTAGAATGGGGCTGGGAGCCAGGAGTCCGGAGTCAGGGTATGGCACAGGTACTGGCAGGTCTCCCTGGCTGATGCTGAGTTTTCCTGAACTTGGATATGAGCCCTCTGAAAAACTCACCTCCTCCCATCCTTCTGATCATGGCAACCCACTTGTAGCCATATCAAACCCACCTTCCTGGTCCTGTGTTCCTGCTGTGATCTCTCTCCTGCCCCAGATCTCACCCCTAGACTTCCGTCCCAGGCATCTCTGGTCGGGCTGTGCCATTCCCAACAACCCAATGCCTCGCTTTCGATACCAGGGCAAACACGGCAGCTGACTTCTTCAGGAAGTCACCAGGTCTTGTCTTCTCCCTCCCTGGCTTCAGTGTTTGCTGACCTGCTACTGGCTTTGGGAACCAGCTCAGCTGCCTTTCCCAAAAGCCTTGAGAGGGGCACAGCCCAAATACTGGCAGCCAAGGGCTCTCATGGGTAGGAGTTTCCGTTCTGCAGTGCACCTGAGATCCATCCCAGGAGCTCCTGAAGAGCTTCCAAATGGAGCAGGAGTGAGGTTGGAGGGCAGCTGCTCAGCAGGAGGGGAGCATGGGCAAAGGCATCCGTCCCTCGAACCTTCAGACATTTCCTTTTTCTAACCCCCAGAGAACACTATCCCAGGATGGAGAGGCTTTGCCTGTCACCTCTCAGCCACCTGAACAACTGCTGGTGAGGTGACCTGCCTGGAGCAGTCTTGTTCCTTGCCTAAGGAAATGCTCCCCAGGACTGAGATTTAGGGAATAAATTTCCCGCCACTGCAACATCAACACACCCTGCTCATCCGCTCTCCTATGTCTCAGCACAGCCTCTGGTCCTGTCCCTTGGCTGTTCGCCAGGCCCTGGACCAGAGGGTTGGCTGCATCCAGGTGGACTATGCCCAGCCCTTCTCCTTGCAGGTACTGTGTACCTTCCTGGAGCTCTTGGTTGGTGGCTTCTGCCTTAGCATTGACTGTGCAGGGACAGGTCCTGGCTGGGTCTTGGGGAATCTAGCAGCACAGGATCAGCACAGGGTGTTATAATCGCAGTGGAATTTGGCGACTAGGGGTTATGCCTACACCACACCTAAGGGTGAGCTGGCCCAGGAAGATTCTTGCTAGCCTGGCTGGCCATGTTGCTTGAGTGTCTGCCCAGGCTGCAAGGCTCACTGCTGTGGAGACATACCCAAAGTCGCATGGAACAACTGGCAACTTGTGCCAGGGGAATCTGGTCATCTTGTGCTTGGGGTTTGGCCTGAATGCACAGGATCCTGGGAGCTTGTCGCCTGGGACTGGGCACGAGGAAGCCTGGGGAACCCATTGACCAGCTCGTGTTCCTTGATCCCAGGAGGACAGTGCAAAGAACCTCTTCAGAGGCAGCTGCTCAGGGAAGTCCCTGGGGGAACTCATTCTGCCTATCATCCTTGGCAAAAGGTAACCACACCCCAGATCCTGTTGTGGGTGGTAGCATAAGGAGACCTGGGGTCATTTGTCACAGAAGCCCCGTTGCCTGAAGACTGCAGTGAAGAGGCTATGGAAAGAGCCAGGGTTATCTCTCTGGGTGCATCAGACGTGTCAGGAACCCTGGACACATTTGCAGCCTATATAGTCAGTGCTGCTCCCAGCCCTGTTGGGACCCCCGCTATTCTGCCCCACCCCATGGTGTGCCTTGTCCTCTCTGGGGGGACCCTTGCTGTTGGTTTCAGCAAGAGATGGGACTGGGCCCCTATCCAAAAATAACCTGGGGAAGGCAGCACATGGACTAGCTGGCTGGTGATGAAGGGGGAGTTTCCAAAGGGATAGCCGTGTTAGTCTAGTCCACGTGATCCTATGTTTTACACCCCCTTGCATTTAGTTTCATTCCTTTCTGTAAGTTCACCCATCTTCGAAGCATCTGAGGAAGTGGGATCTCCTCCCACGAAAGCTCATGCAAAAAATAAATCTGTTAGTCTTAAAGTGCCACACAACTCCTTGTTGTTTTTTTGATGAAGGGGGAGCCTTTCGCTGCCATGGTGAGTGTGCACAGGGAAGCTTGCTTTGCTGCCCCTGTGCTCAGTGTAGTTGGAAGAGTTGAGCTTCCAGGCCTCTGAATTCACCTCTCCTACATCAGCCTGCTCCAGTTTCTATTAACAGCTGCTCCCCTTCCTCCCTTCCATCCCATTTCTGCAGCTCCAAACTGCTGGACTGGGAGAAGTCAGAGGAGTGGTTCCTGCATCTCACAACTCCCAGCAGACAAATGGATCCTGGTGGGTTGACTTGTCCTGCACTCCCTGAGCAGTAGGTGCTGACTCTGGACTGGTTACCTGGTGGCCAGGTTTGGGGAAGGGGAGAAGAGGGAGCCTCTTTGCACCCATTCTCTGCCTCTTCCCACCAAGCTGTTGTGCTAAACAGTGAAAGGTATCTTGTGTGAGCGGAGGTCTGATGGTGATGACTTCCGAGATCTCCCACCCACCACCGCAAGGGATCAGGATAGCATGGCCCTGTCTTCTCCCTCTGCGTGGTTCCCCAGTGGAAAATAGGATGGAGCGAACTAGAGCTGTCAGTCTGTGCCAACTATTACCAGTAGTACAGACCATGTCTGCATGTCCTGCCTTTGCTTGTCTGTGTGTCTGGGGGCGTGGGGCCTGGATTGTATGAGCTCCTCAGGGCAAAGTCCTTCCTTTCAAAATGATTGGACAGCATGTGACACATTGAGGCCCTGATCCCAAACCAGGGTCACAAGGGCCAGAGCCATGTAAATAACCTGAGAGGGCCCACGTGGGGTACATTTGCAGGAATTTCCCAGCACATGCAAGACTTCCAATCCTTGCCTGCCCTGTGTCAGGTGGGCCGGTGCCCAGGGGATTCCGGAGCCAGCTGCTTCCTTACGATCTATATCCCAAGCATCTTTCATATCCCCCAACTCAGGGGCTATCATTCCCTTCTGTATCTAGGCTCTGCAGTGAGAGAGTCTCCTGGAGCCGGGTCAGAAAGTGGATCTCTTCCTAGGGGAGGAGGGCTGTGACCGCACTGGTCGGGCAGGGAGCTTTTGCACTGGGGAGCAAGTCGTCTGTCCCCTCTCCTCTCCACTGCAGTTCGTTTGCAAGCTCTGTGCCATGGGACAAGGGTACAGCAAGTGGACCAGGTGCCATGGACTCAGACCCCTGGGGTAGGTCCAATATTTATTTCAGGAGCCTTGACTTTTCTGTGATGGGGGAGCATCCTAGCGCCGCCTCCTGCTGAGAGCACTGGCATCTCAGACTCTGAAACAGGAGCAGAGGGGTCTGGTCTGAGTGTTTCCCTGGGCAGTGGGTCCTGTCTTGTTGGACCAGCATCCGGTTCCAGTTTAATGAAAGAAGGTGCAGGATGGATTCTGCCCAGACCTTCCATGGAGAAATATGCAGGGCTGCAGCTGTTAAAGGTTGTGAGCCAGACATCACCACAGACACTGAGAGATGAGAGAGAAAAGAGGGGGTACGTCCTGGCAGATCCAGGTAACACTGCCCCTTTGTTTGAAAGACAGCTCCAATGTGGTGCCACCCAGACACTCCCAGCTGCAGATCTGGGGCTCAGCAGATGCCAGCCCTTGCCTGGAGGTTGTTTAGTGCTGTCACTGCCTGGATGGTCCTGAGAATCAGTGGAGGGGTTTGCCTGAAGGAGGAGTACTCTGGTTTGTGTCCTCTCTGAATCTCTTGCTCTCCTTGGCTGGGTGGAATACACACAACCCAGCCCAGCCACTGGTCATCTGGGGGACTTCGGGCAAGTTGCTGCATCCCTTCATGCCATCTGAAATCGGGATGATTGTGCCAACCTCCTTTGTGAAGTGCTTTGAGACCTGCTGGGGGAAAATGAAAGGTAGGGACTCGCTATTGCATCAGCTGGACTAGGAAGGCCTCAGAACTTCTTGCTCCAGCTGCGTGAACTCTTGGATTACTCTGTAGCCCAGGACTGCCAGTATCGGAGATAATTCCCCGGCCCAGCTCCAATCTGGGCGGTTTTGAGTGATCGAATGCGTGGTACAGCCTTATTATGACAGCAGGTCTGGCTGCTGCTAAGCCAAGCAAACTCGAGCAGATGTTACCCTGCACCAGGCCAGCAGAAAGAGTGGCCTTAGCTGGCCCATGTGAATTAAAACTCATTTTTCCTACTCAAACTGAAGTCTGTGAGAAGAGAAGGGTTGTTGCAGAGTTTACGGCTTTGTTTTTCAAACCTGTTGAGCCACAGTCTGGTCTGAGAACCAACTTTCAACCAGCTGAAACCTTTTATCTTTCCAACTCCCATTTTGGAGCCTTCACCACAAGGTCATCCTTCCTTCTTACTGCAAATTAACTTTATTCCACAAGTTCAGCTAGTGAAAGCAAAAGTCATAAAGTTCCTCTGAGGGAGGCTGGCAAAAACAATAGACTTGTTAAATTGCACTCACAGTCTCCTGGTTACATAAAGACTGCATTTCACGTGTAGCACTTTGTGTTTCAGTTTATCCTTCTCTCCCGGGCGGATGTGACTTCCCAATTATCCGTCATTTCAGCCCAGCGCTCCAAAGGCACGAATGCACTGGCTGCGTGACTGCTTACTGAGAATGGCTGACACAAGGCATGGTCTCTGTGCTGCGAATGAGCGCGCAAATGACAACTTGCAATGGAGGGGTAAGGGAATATGACTGTGGGAGAGGCATCCCACTGCAGAACAGAGTCCAAACAAATCAATGAGTTTCTCCGGCTGTGCAGAGTGGGGCCTGCTGAAGCACTGGGGCCTGATGGAGCATTGGTAGCGAATCATTTCCCCTACCATGCCTTAAATCCCCTATAGGACTGAGTGCTGATGGGTTAACTGTAGTCACACAGTCAATTTCCAGCAGAATTCCGATGACTTTCCGTGGCTTTCTCCAAACAGCCATTCTCTCTATGTATCGCCTTCATAGGATGGACAAAGAAATATCAGTCTCCAGGCTTGAACTCCTCAGGGGGGATAAGTGCATGCATTGTCAGTGGATCTCATTGCCACAAGACACCACCAACACAAAGAGTCAAGGACTGGATGGATGCTTTCATTGCTAATGAAGATCTGCACACAAACATTTCTATAAAACCCCACACTTCAGGGCATGAAGCAGCCACTCTCTGGCAGAGGTAAGGAAGTAACCTCCCACCTGGGTAGGTTGTTGTGTAAATATCTACAAAGGGTAGTACTCATGTGTCTTCTCAAGCAGCTAGTTCTAGTTTCTCTAAAATTAGTTGGCACCCCGCATGGATTCATTTTGACAATTGCTGGTTTATTTCTGCTGCTACCACAAGAAAGTCTCTTTTCATTTGGGTTGGGTGGTTTTACATTGAGAGAGAGTCTTTTTGTTCACAATTCACCCCACCACCACCTTTGCATTCCACATCCACATCTCTGTGTGCTCCAAAAAGTTCTCCAGCAAAGGCAGATGAGGTTAACAAACAAATGGGAGGAAGAGGGCAGGGGGATGCACCTTTTTAGGGCTTTTTTTTTTTTTTTTTTTTGGGTTTCTATATCACAAGCACACACACAAACATCCAGATGCAATATTTTTCCCCTTTGCAGGTGCCCTTTAACAAGCACCGTGGGTTGTGTTCCATTAGCAGCAAATGTCTGGAGGTGCCCGAGGACCTTGTGCCAGTTTGTACCCCTTTGATGGTTTGGAGCAGACCGCTTCCCCTAATATTCCTAGGCACTGCCAGCTGGATCTGTGACAAAGCAACCTTGACAATGAACAGCTGATAAAAGGCCCAGCTTCTGAGACTCTGGCCAGCAAACTTTACTTGGAGGGAAGAGGCCCTTTCAAGTCCCACTTTGCAGGCAGGGATCCTCCAGTGCTGGGTTTTAATCTTCTGACTCACAGCCTCCACCAGCGCTGGCTGCATGAGCCATGCCCAGCTGCATTTCCACTGCTGTTGGCCCAGCTTGTGGCATGAGGGACACAGCTTGGCACAACAGGGTGGGGGGGCTATTCTCAGTTGCTTCTGGTGCAGTATTGGGCAGGTTTGTGAAGCAGGGCTTTTGACGTGCCAAGATGCTCGCTCTTTGTTCTGGCTGCTGCAGCCTTTAGATTGTGTGTGTAGGGCTAGTCCCTGCTCTCTGATGTGCCTGGAGTAAATCTGGAGTGAAGTCTGGATTCTGCTGTGTCACACCCTGTCAGTCAGAGGCAGGCACGCCTTCTGCTCAAAAACGGCACCTGCTTTGAACCACCATTGGACTTCTGAGGAATTACTACCTTTACACGAATGTCACCACCTTCCTGATCTGGCCTGTCCTGTCTTTCCTCTCATTTCCACCCCCTTCCACACCAGGAACCGTGGCCCAGCAGTGAGGACGCTATGCTGATCTCCATGTCTGGATTTCATTCTCTACCATGTATAACCCTCATGACTTGAGATGGTGAACTCCCCTTGGAACTCTGTGCTCTAGCTTCCCATCCTTACTGGGGGTCATGCGAGTACCAAGGATGGATAGAACAAGTGGAGACAGCTGAGGGACAAACGTGACTAGAGGCCATGGCCCTGCTCTCACAACCCTTCCCATTGGCAACTCCTCGGTGTGGCTACATCACCACAGAACATTTGGGCTTCAGCAAAATTGCATGTTGTAAATGTTCAGGCTGGAGCTAATAGTGATGTTGGCAGCTGGTGCTGCATAAGACCCCGATTGAAAAGGATGTCACAATTGAAATCCTTCTCTTGTTTCCTGAGACACTCGTAACCCTCTCTTCGTCACATAGCGTGCTCTGGTTGCCATTTCTGCTGGGTTTTGGTCCTGCTGGGGAAAATGCATTGCTCCATCTCCCATTCTTTCCCTGCCAATAAGTTACAACCACACTGGGCTGGGATCTCAGGGGATGTCGGGCTTGCAGGTCAGTTTCCTCTTGCATAGGCTTCTATGGAGCTGCCTGGTGAGGAACATCACCAGCTCAGGAACCAGAGCCTGGCAGCCAACCCATCATGATTTTCCTCTGGAGATCTTGGAGCCTTGCAGAGAAAGGCCAGTGACCTAACTTTCGCAGCAGGGGAAACTAAGGGACAGGGCAGCAGGTCACCCAGAGGAACAGCTGATCTAGGGGTGCCAACCCAGATTGGTGTAGCATTCCCTAGGCCACCATCTCACAGCATGCCTGGCTCTGACAATTTCTGGTCTCCCCCTGAGTGGGATTCGTGGTGGCTTCTCTGTCATATGGAAGATTGCGGCATGTTTCCAAACCATCTGCTCTGGTCTGGCCCTGGGTTTCTGGGTTCAGGGATCCCACAGGGGAAGGCTTTTGGCCTGTGTGGTACAGGATGTGAGGCAAGATGATCGCTGGGCATCCAACTTTAGTGGGGCTGAGCCATGCATTCCATCAGGGCCTGATCCTACCAGCTGAGGCGCACCCTCAACTTCCAGGCCAGTCACTGGACTCCCTCTCCAGCTGGCAGGTGGTTTCATGACCTTCCCCACCCATTTTATGCCAGAGGAGACCATTTGTGGAGTCATAAGCTGGCTGTGGGACCTCCCTGCACCATCGCTCACACAGGGACATCTTGACAACATCCAGGGAGATGGAAGTGTCACAGCCCTGCCCATCAATGGGCAGGGCATGGCACTGCCCACAGCCCCTGCAGTGGGCAATGGCAACCAGGCTGTGATGATGGGCTGGTGGAAATGTTGCCCTTCCTGGGGCCTACCACCCTGCCTGCAGACATCGTGCTGGGGCAGGAGGCTGACAGGCTGGGCCCTGTGTTGCCTCTTGGGATGGATTCTCCAGTGCACTGACCCACTGCTGTTCTGCGGGCTCCCTTCCCACACACTTGCACATCCCTGGCCCTCTGTCTAGGGAGGAGGACATGCTGCCCACTAACTTACATGTCCTCCTGCAGTCCTGTCAGTAAAGTGCCTTGCCATGATGCAGGGACAGGATGGTCCAGTGTGGGCTCCTTGTCAGTGATTCAGTCTACATAGTCATGTACCTAGTCACCCATAGTCATGGTCCCACCAACTGAGAATCCTGGGATTCATCTGCACCTTGGGATGGGGGGTCTGGAAGTGATAGGATTGGAGCTGCCAGCCAACCCAGGGGCTCAGCCTTCAGTCCATTTCCTGGCAAGGATACCACCAAGTGCTATTTCAAGGTACTAGGCCTCATTGCCCCTTTTGGGGGAAGTCAGGAGTGCTTTTCCTACTGCATCTAGGTAAAAGATGCTGAAGGAACAGTGTCTTTTAGGTCTGGTGTTATGTGGGTGAGGACTATGCCAGGAGGGAAGTTGCCCTCCCTCCCAGGGCCCATTGTAAGAGAACATCAAATTATCACATTAATTCTAGCTTCTATTGTTCCCCCCCAGTTTGCAACCTTCCTCTATACAATGCCAGCTGCGGGGGCTGCTCTTCTGAACTGGAGCAAAGTTCTCTGTGCGTAGACCTCATGTTAATCTACTGCTCCAGTTTGGAAGAACAACCCCTGCAGCTGGCATTGTAGTTAGATGAATGTATGTATGCAGAGAAAGTATACCACTCTTGTATGTCTTGATACTGATTCCGCCCCCCTCCCCAATAATCAGCCTCTGTTCTGTGGCAAGGTGTCAGTCCTTGATGATACTTAGAAGAGCAAGTTACGGTGTAAGGGTATACATGGAGGGGAAGGGAAGCGTGTGCTAGATCAGTGGTTTTCAATGCCTGCCCCCCCCCCGGACCTAGGTGAAAAAAATCATTTATGCCTGTGACCCAAACATTGCATCTTTGAACAATGCATTCCACTCTTGCAGAGGTGGCAGCAGGGGTCACCACTACCCAACACTTGAGGGTCTGCAACCCACTTCTGGAGCTCAACCCATGATTTGAAAACCTCTGTACTAGTGCAGTGTTTCTCAACAACCGTGGACCAGGGAACACCTAAAAGTATAACTACTTTACATGGTACACCTAATGAAAATATGCTCAAAAAACCTAGTAACAATGGAGGGAAATTTAAAATGCCCCAGCCACAGCAAACCTCACAGGAGTGCATCAATGTTTGCTGCCATGTGCCTGGAAGCTTTGTTATGACTAGGGAATTTAGAATTGCTTCTTACTCCCTCCCACTCAGCCCCCTCAACTAGGAGGGGTTGGCGTGGCCACAGAAAACTGCACTATGCCTGCAGCGCACCTGTGTTCCATGGACCACCAGCGGACACAGGAACCTAATAATTATTCCCTAGAAGAGTTCTAAAAAGCATGACTGCAATCTGTCATGCTTAGAAAGTTGCCTGAATGGCCCAAAATATTCTGTAACCAGCATGGATTTCCTTTAACAGTGATTTATAACTGAAGCAGATAGTTGTGAAATTTAACAAGGTAATCATTAACAGTTGGAGGATTTTCTTGCCATGCTGTATTAGGAGGAGAACACCCCCAATCAGTCACTTAAATTGATTTATTTAACCAAAACTACAAACATTACTGTTTTAACAAAACAAGTATATGAATTTAGTTAAACATTCAAGGTGGTTGTGTTTGTCCATAATTACAAAAAAAAAATTCCCAGGCACTAAATGATTTCTCAATCTGGAACAAATTAGTATAAAGGAAGAAAACTTTCCTTCCACACACCAGCAGAAAATACTACTGCTGTTAATTAAGAGACTGGAGTGACTTACTTTTACAAAGTATTGAGAATAGTTGCAGGAAAATAAGATGGACACAATGCTTGTCCTATTTTTTTTTTTTAATTTAACTAATTTAATTTTTATTTAATGTCATTTAACTCTTTTTCCATCAGCATTTTGTTCAAAGCTACAGGAAAGCATTCCATATAGTCTGTCTGTATTCATCAAAGGTGGTTCTTGATAAAAGTGGGAGAGTTAGCTTACTCTCCCCCCCCCCCCCAGCAGTTATTGTAAACCAGCCTTTGTAGAAGCATTTTTCAATTTCTGGAAAACTGAAGTGTTTGGCTAGCATCCGATGAGCACTGCAACCGTGTGTTGTTAGCCCGGGCCTTTCTTCATGGATGCATTGTTTGTTGCGAAGTTGCACATTGAAATCTGTATTTTTTTTTTTCCAGAGCTTTCACTGCTTAGTGAACTGTATTGTGGTCTCTATCCTTTTGTTTTGTAAACAAATACTTTTTTGCATCACTTGCTGCATTTTGTAATTTGCTAGTTTATGTCACAAACATGTATGGTTGTCTCTGGCTGATGGAGATTTGCTACAGGTGACATAGTATGGCAATGTGATGAACTATAAAAAATGAAGGTGGATAGTCTTCAGACTCCTGTGTATTGATGAAGGAGTGTTTTAAACTAATTAAGTCAATGGAGTTACTTAACATCTATTGACACTCACTACTACTTTAAAAGTGAAGCTGTGAAAGGAAGCTCTCCTTATTATCACAACTGCAGGCAAAAATGTTTGTACCACAGAGTAAAACTATGTTGTTTGGTCAAACATGAGAATTTAAGAGTAGACCAGGAGGAAGGCAAGCAGGTGTAAAGTGAAAAACTTTATCAGCCTATTTCCAGAGGGGTAGCCATGTTAATACCAAAAGAAGTGGGTCTGACGAAGTGGGTTGAAGCCCACGAAAGCTTATGCTCGAAGAAATCTGTTAGTCTATAAGGCGCTGCAGGACTCTCGCTGCTTTTATCAGCCTGTGTGTTCCTTTCACCGTCTTCAGTGCAGCTTCCTTCAGAACACTTCGTATAACAAGGTGTCCTGTAGCACTTCAAGACTAATAAATTTATTTATTGTGTGGGATTTTCTCCCACACAAATTCATGCAATGAATAACAAGTGCCACAGGACTTATTTGTTTTACTGAACAAGACTAACATGGCTGCTTAGAATTTGGCCTCATATTGTATCACTTGGGCAACCAGGCCCTGCATTTTGCACACACATGAAGGAATTCATTAAAATATTCCCTGAATTTCTTTTATGACCTGTTGCCTCTATAAGTGTACCCATCTATTGCAACTGAGTATAATGGACTGCTAATTAATGAAGGTAAGTTCATCCATCTTCAAAGCATCTGAGGAAGTGGTATCTCCTCCCACGAAATCGCATCCAAAAAATAAATCTGTTAGTCTTAAAGTGCCACACAACTCCTTGTTTTTTTTACTGGACTAGACTAACATAACTATCCCTTTTGTAATCAATGAAGGTACACTTAAGATTTCTGGAATATGCTGCTCAAAGGGGTTTACTTTTATCTCCACTTCTGCTTCCAACCCTCTTACACTGCACTCCTAACAACTTTTACTCACTGAACTCCTGCGGGGGATAGGGGAAAGGAAGTAGCAACAACAAGGGTGCCATCTACTGTCTCTTACCGAGACTGTTTAGAAGAGTCTTTGCTGCTAGTAACCCAACCAATCCCTACAGAAGCCCTTGGCACCTCCCATAAAATTGTCTCTCAACCTATGAGCTACCGAAAATCATTGCTTTATTCCACAGAACTTAAATCGCAATTAGATCAGATTCTTTTGGCAAGGCTACTTATATGATTTTTATCCATCCACTTTACTAGTAGTGGCTAGCACCTCTGCTTAGCATGCAGGCGGTCCTGGCTTCAAGCCAGGCGCCAGGCGCCGTTACTGACCCGCTGCCCCCAGCCACTCACCAGCCCGGCGAGAAGGTCCCGGCCCCTCCAGAGCGCCGAGGGCCACGGCCGCCACACCGGAACCGGAAGCCTACCCCATGCACCGGAAATGACGTTCTCCCCGGGTGGAACGAGGACCCGCCCCGACCGGAAGTGTGGCAGGTCAGAGTCGCCTCACAGCTGCCGTGTGACGTCACCAGAGAGCTGCCTCAAGGAGCAGCGGCAGTGTCTGTCCAGGGCAGGTAGCACTACCCGCCCCTCCCCTGCGGTAGGAAAGGGGGGTGAGCACAGCTGATGAATGCCAGTTTCCAAAGGGATAGCCGTGTTAGTCTAGTCCACCCAAAAAGAAAGAAGAATCTGACAAAGTGGGATTTTCTCCCATGAAAGCTCATGCGAAAAATAAACGTTAGTCTTTAAGTGCCACACAATTTTTTAATGAACGCCAGCCAGTGCTACTTCTGCAACACCAGGCGAGTCAGCCAAAGCAGTTGCTTGTAAGGGGTGATCTCCCTTCAAAGGTTCCCACACCAGGGTACGGCTCTACCTAGTGGCATCTGCGTGTCATCCAGAGGTCTGTTTGAGACGGCCTACAGGCCACACAGGCCTTAATGGGAGCAGCACTGGCACTGGGCACGCTGGGGCACAGGCCCCGGGTCCCAGCATCAGTGCCCTGGATCTCCAGGGATCCGGGGCCCCATCCCTGGCTGGCCACAGCTGCGGCAGCCCGGGATCCGGGGCCCGGCTGGCCCCACCCCTGGCCAAGGATAGGGCCGAGGGGGGGGCCCACACCGCCACAGGCGGCTAGGACACAGGAGAGCTGGGCCAGAAGTGGCCGCTGGAGGCCAGGCCCGTGCCCACGGGCAGCCAGGCCCCCAATCCCCAGCCAGGGAGTAGGGGCCTGGCCTCCCACAGGCACACACCTGGCCTCCAGCAGCTGCTTCTGGCCAGGCCGCACTGCAGCAGTGCGCCCCCCCCCATCCCTGGCCACGGGGTGGAGCCTGCCCACTGGGGGGTGGGGATTGGAGGCCTGGCCACCTGTGGGCACGGGCCTGGCCTCCAGCAGCCACTTCTGGCCCAGCCCCACTGTGCCCTAGCCGCCCGCAGCGGTGTGGGGGGGGCCCCACCCCAGCACCATCTCTGGCCCCTAAAGTTATTTCCTGCAGCCCACAATGACACTATCATTGTATGATGGTTGCAGTGGTGCAGCCCTCAGGCTAATGTAACAGTCCTCATGGTGATTTGAGTTTGAAACACCTGATGTAGTTGCTTCAGCCAGGTGGCCACCTCTTCAGTAGTCTCTGAGGCAGATTTTACTGCAGATCTAATTCTACGGCACAACAGGTCCTTTTTGTATTTGTTCCTTGGACTCACAAGGGCTGGGCTGGCCTGGCCCTAACCCAACTTAATTCTTTTCCTTAGCTCTGGCAGGTACATCCCAGCACCAGCCACCCCACAGAATAGACACATTATGCCTCCTGACTCATGTAAGCTTGAGTAGTCACAGCACCTGCATGCAAGTACATACCAGGCTTCCTCACCAGGAACCACTGTAGATTCATCCTGCATTCCAACTCTAGGAGGACAAATAGAGAGCGTTCAATGGGAACATGTGGCCCAAAGAGCCCAGCCCAAACGAAGAACCAATGTTCAGGCATGGCCGTTACACAAGGGGTGGACAAAACTGGCTCACCAAAGGGCACTCTTCCATTACATTTCTGCAATGCAGCTAGGTCACGGCCTACTAAAACTGGTCACCATGGCAGCCAGAAACTTACATTCGTCAAGGCCTGTGTTAAACCATTCTGGGTCAAACCCCTTTGTACAACAAGCACAGCCAGGCTTCTGCAACCACACAGATGAGCCCCTGGAGCATAATGAGACTTGAGCCACACACAGCCACTTCCTAACAGACTCTAGTGCAGGTTGGGTCCTGCCTGCAACTGTAATACTCACACCCAGGCCCCACCAGCTGACTGGAAAAACAGATGAATTCTCCTTCAGTGCAGCCCCAGCCCCTGGAAAGTCAGGCTTCCTCTCTCCCTCGCCTCCCCACACCATGTGCTGATGGAGCAGCCAAGCTCCGTGGGGTCCATTCTCTCCATCTTCAAAATCTTCAGCATCAAAATATACCAGGAGCAACTGGACAAGTTCATCTGGCAGTTCACCCTCCACTAGAATCGCTCCAAAAAAGCTCCAATCACAGACTGATAGCAGTGCAGCTGGGGTGTTTTAAGAACTGTTCAGCCCGCTGTGGTGACTGTTTCAATTCCTTTTGCAGGATCCTATGCTGAATGTCTTTGGGCCAGGGGTGGGATCCTGGCACAGCAGCAAAATTCCTACTGTTTGGCTGAAATAGCCAGGTTGTATTTGAGATCAAAATAAATCTTTTCTGTGTGCCTGAGTCTCTGGCTGTTTCTGCTGGCCCAGAAAGAGTCATAACAGACTGGACTGTGGACCAAGGGGAGTGGCAGGCCCAGAAGAGGGGAGATTCACTCAGGCTCTGCCCCTGCTGAACTCATTCCACAGGACAGAGCAGCTGGTGTCTTCACCTGTCACCACTGGCCTAGGCTGGGCTCGGCAATGCACCAGAGTAACAGCTCAAAGGAATAAATCTCTGTGCCTCCTACTCCTTTAGCGGCAGATTTGTTCATTCCCTTCCTGGCTTTCACACCTACAGTGCTGGTGGGCTAGCCTGGCTTTTCTGAGCACAGCCCAGCTCTCTTGTGCTTGGAGAGCTGACTGCCTGTAGCACAGGACGACAGAGGGAACAAACAGCAGGGAGTGCTGGCCCCTTCAGAGTTTTATTGCAAAATCCACTTCCTCTGGACTGTCATGATCAGACCAAGGCACTTTGAGTGCTGTGACTGCCAGCGTCCGGGATCAGCTCCAGTGCCCAGTGAACTGCGATGGGGTAGGGGGAGGAAAGGGTGTCCTCACACAACCTTGTTTCGGATGGTTCCCAGCTCATCAATTTCACACTCCACCACATCTCCTCTCTGCAACATAAGGTAAGCACAGTCCACAAACCTGTAGCAAGCAGACACCACAAAAGATTGCAGGCCCCTTTCAGCCCCCATACATGTCTCAGAATCCTTTGCACTGGCCCATGGAGCAACACCATGGGCTGAGGGAGGATGGGTGATGCCTGAGCTGTGCGTTAGCCAGTGGCAAGTGTCTGAGCTGAGCTGCCCACATGTCATCCTAGTCACAAAGCTTCTATTGCACTTTAGCCTGCCCTTGTAAATGGGGAACCAGAAGCAGAACAGGGTGAGAACCATGGTTAACATCTACCCCTGTAGCCCCACTGCCCCAATCAAGTCAGACACATCCAGAGCACCTGCACATAAGAACACAAGGTGGGACTGACCCCCATTTCAGTTCTAGGGCCCCAATTTTAACCCTAGGATCTGGATGATTCACTTGCCAAATACTATGCAGTGATGGGTGTCTCCAACTGCTCCTACCCCCTACCTACAGGGACATTTTGTTTGGCCCCAATGCAGGGGTCAGCAACCCAAAAGATAAAAGCCATTCTAAAAAAAATTATTTCAATAACCAAGTGTTTTGAGAGCCACACTGGGTATAGCCTCCTGATGGGGAAAGCTGGGAGCTGGGCCAGGGTGCAGGGCCATAACTAGGGTTGGGCAAATGGGGCTTTCCCCCGGGTACCTCAGAGCAGCTCCATTAAGCCATGCTATCAAAGGGTGTGTCCCGCGCCACCGGCTCCAGGTGCCACTCATTTTAAGGGACCTGTTCCAAGTGGAACGTGCCCTGGGCGCTGAAATGGGTAGTTATGGCTCTGCCAAGGTGCCTGCTGCAGGGTCCCTTAGTGGGGAGGGGGAGCCTGGAAACAAGAGCAGGCCCCCCACAGGGTCCCCCAGTGACAAGGGACTCCATAGCCAGGAGGTTCCTAAGTGGCAGGGAGTGAGGCTGGAGCCCACAGCCACAAAGGGGCAGGCAGAGCCACATGCGGCTCCAGAGCTGCAGATTGCAGACACCTACCCTAAAGCAAGGAATCTCAAACCACAGCTATGTGCAGGCCCATCTTTAGGATAGGGTGGCCAGGGCAGCCACCCAGGGCACCATGCTTTGGGGGGCCCCATAGGGCCCGTACCGCTGCCCCCTCCATGCCTGGGACCCAGCCAAAAGGGCGTCCTGGTTCAGTGCTGCCAGTCATCCCCCCACCCCACCCCCAGCCACATGCACTGCTCTCGGCTCTGTGCCAGAGCAGCGGGGAGGGGGCAGGAGGCAGCGTGAGGCAGCATGGAGCCGGTATCACTGCCCCCCAACTGCATCACCTCCTGCCCCCTCCCTGTTGCTCCAGCACAGAGCTGACAGCAGTGTGCGTCGCCGTGGGCCGGACTGGCAGCGCTGAACCAGGCTGCCCTTTTGGTTGGCTCGTCCAGACCCTGGCATTGGATGGCCAGCGCAGGGGCCTGCCTCTCCCCTGGGCCAGCCGGTCCCACCCCCAAGTGCTGGGTGGGGGATGAGTGGGGGCCCCACACCTCCTTAGGGATGGCCCTGGCCATGTGCACTCCTAGCTGTCATGTGCATCCCTTGTGGCTGGATAGAAGAGATCAGGCACTTATTACAGAGCCGGGAAGATGCTGAGTCAAAAAAGAGGCTAGTGCTATGACTCCCTTCCTGGAATCTCTGAGCCTTCCCCATCTCTCCTTCCAGAGCTGCCAGTTAACAGCACTCATGTACAAAGTGGCACATTCCCCTCTGCCACGTCAGCACTTCTGCTGCAACAGGACACAGAGAGACTGGCAAAGAGCTAGTTTCTAATGCAGCCCCTTTGGGAGTCTGTGTACAGATTCCAAGTGCTGGGCAAAGTAACTAAACATTTGGTGGGCTGTCACATCTCAACTGCAGGAAAGTACCCTTTAAAGCAGGGAATTGGGCCCTTCCTGAGGATAGGCTCTGAAAGCCCAAAAGGGGTTTATATGGAATAAATAGAGAACTGTCTGTCTTTTTTCCTGGAGAATTCTACAGATGATGTGCCCAGGCAAGCCCTTGACTCTGACTTCCTTGGGCAGCCTCAGGATCAGGGCTCATGTAAGACTCCAGACCATATCACGTATTTCTACTGTGACCCTCCCTGGCTCCAGCTTTAGTGAGTTGGGATCTCCAGCTAGCAACTTCAGACCTCACTGTCCATCCTAATGGACTCTCGCTGGGACCTGAGCACAGGCTGCAGTTCAAGAGGGCTGAGGCTTACCTTCAGGAACATAGGTGGTTTCTGGAAAGCTCCAACACCTGGGGGGGTACCGGTGAGGACAACATCTCCTGCGTAGAGCGTGATGAACCTGCCGTGAACCAGGAACAGTCCATCAGCAGAGAGATCCAGGCTCAGCACCCCACTGCAGCTGGGGACAATGCTGAAGCAGACCTCTTCCTGCAGGGAAGAAGTTTAAAGGGCTGTGACACCAGGCACTGGGTTATGAGTACACCACGCACAGCTGAGGATCAACCCTGGGCACTCTGGGTCTCGAAGCAGGAGCCACCGTTAAGGACCAGTGCCAACAACTGGAGGCAGCAATGGCCCTGTTGCTAGACAGGAACAGAGTACCACACAGGGTTACTGAAGCTCACGGAAGCAGGATAGTTTGCTTCCACCAGGGCAGGGAAAGCAGGTGCACACTTACTGGGAGATCCACGCAACCAGCGTGTGCGTTTTGAACACCATCTGGTTGGTGCGGCTGTCCTGGACAAGCTTTCCATTCACTCTGCACCGGATTCCCAGGTTGTGGGGGTCTGAGAGAAAGACAGAGCAAAGTCAGCTCTGAAAATAACTGGAGAGGATGGGGCTGTTCCCTGTTCCCCTATTAGGCACAAGAGGAGAGGGCCTGTTCTGGACAAAAGGTGGGGAAGAGAGTTAAGGATCCAGGACAGGAAACCCCAACGCCCAGAAAGGATCCCAATGTGTTGGACAAAGTGCACCTAAGGGGCTGACACAGCTCCCTCCTGAGCTGAGACCATCACTGGGGTGGAATGCACGGGGGGGAGGGGTCACAAAGCAGGGGAACTTGAATCTAGTTCAGACAGCAGGAGGAAATACAGGAAGCAGAAAGCAATTGCTCGAGTTGCAATTCGACTGGGATGCCAGGATTCCTGCTGGGGAAAGTGTTTAAGGGGTCAGGAGCATGGAGTTGGGTCTTATTTCACGCATCACCACAGAAGCCCCTGCAGTACAAGGGCATCCCTGCAAACAACCAAGCCCTTCCAACATCAACTCCAGCCCAGCAGGTGGGAGGGACCAGAGTCCTATCCGTACCTGACACAGAGTCCTTGGTGACAATGGCAGGGCCAATTGGGCAGAAGGTGTCAAATGTTTTTCCTAGGAGCCACTGCTGCCCGTTTCTCTTCAGCTGCCAGTCCCTGGCGGTGACGTCATGGGCAACCATGAATCCCACAACGTGATCCATTGCAGACGATTCCTGAGCAGGGAGGCAAAAGGAGGTCCCTGAACAGCCACACTCAGGAGTCACTGCTGTGCAGGGGGGGCTGCCCCATCAAACCTCCTGGCTGACTACTCTAGGCCAGTAGCACAGCACATTTCAATGAAACAAACAATTCCATGGCACACCCACTTTTTTCAGTTGAACTGATTCTCATAAACATCACATCTACTTTCTTTTACTATGGTCATGGTCTTACTAGAGAGGTCTGCAACATACTGTATGACCTGATCCTATGTTTTACACCCCCTTGCATTTATTTTCATTCCATTCTGTAAGCTCACCCATCTTCGAAGCATCTGACAAAGTGGGATTTTCTCCCACGAAAGCTCATGCTAAAAATAAATCTGTTAGTCTTTAAGTGCCACATGACTCCTTGTTTCTTTTTTGCTGCAACATACTGCATACAAGCTAAAGAAGGATCAAATGCATTAAATGCTTCAAATCCACTGGAAAAAAAAATACTCATCCCAATTTTGTCCTTTGTCCACCTGCATTTGAAATGTTCACATTTTAGAACTCAAAGACCAATACCTCACTTTTAATGTAATGATTAATTTTCACAAGTTTTACAAGTTGTAATTTTGGTTGGATAGAATATTGTTTAAGATGGAAAATGTTTGTTTTACATTGATTTTCATAACTTTGTACACAATTTCATGTCACATTTGGACAGTTCTCACGACACGCTAGTGTGCCACGCCACACTGGTTGAAAACCACAGCTCCAGCCATGCACAGTAGCAGTACGTGCTTACCATACAAGCCACTCCATAACAGCTTATACCTGACCGTGAGGGCTGCCCTCTAGTGGTGTAAAAGGAGGACACGCAATTCAATTGTCAGCCCAGATGCTGAGGTTGCAGACCAGAAGAGAAAGCCTTAGCTTAGGGTCAACCACAGTGGGGGCTTTTGACACGTGTCATTAACCACAGTCACCAGATGGCCCCCCTCAGCTAGGCCTGGGTTTGAAGGAACAAGACACAGAGCATAAAAACTCCATGGTCTATTTCCAGCTCCTTGATGTATTCAGTACCTTGATGTGCTTCCCTTTCTTCCCGATGACAAATGCCAGCTCCACTTCCCAATCGACTTCCTAGAGAAGGGGACAATCAAATCTAAGGGTCTCTGCCTTTGTGTCCATTGGCTCAGGACAATCAGGTCTGGGTATCATGGGGACAGGCTTCTTAAGAGATGCCCAAGATCACTGTTCCCACACCCACCAAATGGCGTGGAATGCACTGACAGATGGACAATCCATGCCCTTTCTGTGCCGAGGCAATATCACCACCCCAGCTTATGGCCCAGCAACATGACAGTTCTCTACACAAGCTCTTTGGATGTGACTTTTGGGACTGTTGGCATCTAGTTGGTTTGTTACTGAGTACAGCCAGGAAAGCACTTGTGCAAATAGCAGTTACTGTCCTGCCTGACTTCTGAGTGATGGATCCTCAAACTAAACAGGTCACCAGGCCGCTCCCCGCCAGCTCAGACACAGGCCCACGTTCTACTGATGGCAGAATTCTCTGCAGTGGTAATGGGCACATCCAGCTTTTGCTCCCACAGTTCTTTGGTTGGAGCTTTGGGATGAGTATGTCACTGATACATCCTTGGGTGAGTTTGATGTGAAGATGGGTCTCTCGGCCGAAAGGTCACCAAGGAGGAGTGAGGGGTATTTACATTGCTCTCGGGGGGGTGAACAATCCCATCATAGGGGCCAATGATGGTGCTGGCGAACTTGCTGAAGATGATGGGCTCCTTGGGGACCTTCATGTTCAATTCCCGGCAGTGGTCTGCATAGTTCAGCCCCACACAGATCACTTTGTAGGGGTTTGTTATAGGAGCCAGAAGGGTCACCTCAGAGCGTGGCAAGATGTGCTGGCCAGACTTCTGAGCCCTAGAGACACAAAGGAGGAAAGAAACTGACAAAAGAGATGCAGGAAGGAGGAGGAAGGTTTTTTTATTGGAGAAGCCAGGGAGTGTGATGTAGTGGTCAGAGCAAGGGACTGGGAGGACAGGGTCCCCTGTATTCAACTCCTAGTTCCTGCCAGGGACACATCAACAAAGGGGCTTTCAGGGCAGCAGCCCCGCAAAAATAAATTAGGTGCCCACCAGCCCAAGCACTGCGTCACATGTGGGGTGAACCCATCTGCTGGGCCTCAGTGCCACCCTGCCCCCGACAGCCTGCTGATACGACGGCGCCAGTCCCCACCTGCGCAGCCTGCCACACCCATGCATTCCCCCCCCGCACTAGCCAGGCCCCAGCACTGGCTTATCCCACCCCTATGGCTGGCCAGTCTGCATGATCCTCCCTAGCACTAGCCAGACCCCAGCACTGAGCATTGGCATGCCCCACACAGCTGACAGGTCTGCTGGCCCAGGCTCCAGTGCAGAGGTGCCCAAGCCCCAGCCCATCCCTCCCCCAAGCTGGGTGCCATTGTGGTGGGGTGCAGCCCCACAAACGTGGGCAGCCTCCAGTAGTCTTAGTCTGGCCCTGTTCTGGCACAGATTTCTTGTGTCCTTGTTCCTTCCTATCAGGGGCGTTGCTGGCTGGGGGAGGGACCCGTAGCACGGGCCCAGGCCCCGCCCCCAGCCCCCACCCCCTGGCCAGGGACAGGGCCAGGTGCTGCTGCGCCACTGTGGGCGGATAGGCCCCACATCCCCAGCCGGGGATGGGGCTGGAAGCGGCCGCAGGAGGCCGGACCCCGGATCTCCGCTGGCGCTGGGGTTCGGGGGCACATGCCCCGGAGTGCCCAGCTTCCTATGCTTCAGTTTTGCTCCCGTACAATGGGGCTCACACACCTACCCGATGCACTGATGGTGCCTGTGAGATCCTGCACTATGAATGAACATTATTCAGAGTGTGGGTGCAGAGCTAGAACAGTCCCTGCTGCACACTTCCACACCTTTCCTAACCAAGTTCCAAACCACAAAATAACAAATGCTCAGCAAACGATGTCTCCTCCCTAGCTCAGAAAGTTTTACTGGGGGTGGGGGAGAAAATCATCCCTATTTTACGGCCAGGGAAACTGATGCACAAGGCAGGGAAGCCCCTTCCCCAAAGCCATGCACTGAGTCTATGGCACAGCTGGCGACTAAACCCAGGGCTCTTGACACACCCAGAGCTCTACTCACTGAGTTGTGCTGTCACCTGCCTTTAAGATCCCTGAGATTTCTTGAGGAGATGATCCATGACAACACTAAGGATTATTATTAGGCTTTGGGTGTAGCCTATAGAGAACAGGGCAGGCAAATTAGCAGTACTGAAAGAATCTTAACTTCTCCATTCCCTATTTTCTAGTCATTGATGCCTTCAAAGGTATTTGGGCATCTCACTTACAGTGAAATCACTGGGACGAAGGTCCCTAAATACTTTTTAAGGATGTGGACCTACTTCTATGACTCTTTAACAGTGTGCACATAGGATGGGCCAGACGGAGCCCAAGGCCTCTAGCTGGATTTATTCACAAACACCCCACGCATGGCTCTACTGCCCTCTTTGGTTTTCTTTCATTATCGCAGACCTGTCAAACATTTCCTAGAGCACGTCAGACTTGACTTAAATGTACTTCAAGTAGACCATATATACCATAAATCGAAAAACTAGGGTACTTGTCCAGCATCATGGAATACGTATGTGAAACCATGTTCTGTGATACAACTCTCTCTCTGTTAGGTAGAGTGTGATCCTGCAGTGTGCAGTCACAGGCCAGATGTAAGAGGTCTGCAGGCCATGTTGACACTACTGTGTTCAAGCGGCACAGCTGATCGCTTGGACTCCCCACATTTGGATAACAGCCAACAGTCCTGCTGCAGGCAGGGGCTGGGGGCCCACTAGGGTGCCAAGTAGCAGGGGAACCCAAGCACAAGAAAGGGAAAGCCCCTGGGTGGAGAGTTAGTTAGCTCAAAGACCTGCTCGGCTTTTCAGATGCTAACAGTGTCTAACACCCCCTGCCGGATCACTGAAGACCCCACTTACCTTCTTGCTACTGCCAGCGCTGCCTCTCCTTCCTCCAGGAACTCCCTCATATTGCTCGGCAGGGAGGGGTCAAATGCCTTCAAATCAATCACGTTGCCTCCATCTTTCTCCTCCAACCCGATCCTGGGCCCAGTTGAGCTGGTTTGGAACTGGATCAGCCTCATAGTGGCCACAGTCTGCTAGAAAACGTCCCCAGACTCTCTCCACCCCAGCCAAGCACCCTCCAGCTCAGCCCCAGACCTGATGGAAGGGTTCTTGGGTCTGGCCCCCACATCAGACCCTGCAGAAGCAAGACAAACGTGTGCACAGGCCCAGTCCAACACAGAGGTGAACTAGGCAGTCGCCTAAGGCTCCAGGCTTTAAAGGGTGATGGAAGTGAATTTTTTTCTTTATTTAAAAAATACTGTTCTCTCTTATAAATGAAAGTAGTGCCCTCTGATGGCACTATTCAGGCCAGCCCTACACATGCAGGCAGGTCAGCTGGTGCTCCAGTTCATTCTCTGTCCAAGGAGAGAAAGCAGGGCATTGTCTTTTTCAGTCAGTCTCCATTTCTTGGTCCAGGTAGAGAGTAAAGACCCAGAGTCCAGGGAACGTGGGGCAGGGATTTTTGCTCACTGTCTGTTTCCTGGCCCCAGGGTACAGCCCAGATCCACACTTCTAGGAAAGGGCAGGGAAGGAAGAAATGATAATGGCGGAGGGGGGGGGTGCAGACTTTGGCCTCCACCCCTAAGCTCACTCCCAGGTGTGCCCATGGGCCACCCCCGAGGTACAGGACCCAGCAGCCCCGTTCCTCCCCCTCCCAGCACGTGTTTGGGTGGGGGGGATAACTCCTTCAGCACAGGGCTCAACCCTGCGTCCCCACAGGCGGGAAGGGTGACAGGAAAGGGGGCGGGCCGGGCCGGGTAACTTCAACTCGCTGAGCCCCGCAGACTGAGCAGGGGGAGGCGCCACGTGCCGCTCGTCAGCACAGCGCAGGCGCGAGACTGCCACGCTCCCGCCCACTTACCTGCCTCGTGCCGACTGCCGGAAAGGCGCGAGCCCCGCTGGCGTCATAAAGCCAAGCCCCGCCTCCCGGTGGAGGACAGCCTACCACAAAAGCCATAACTGCGCTCCCCAGCTCCCGCCACGAGCGCGGCGGCGGCCAATGTCCAATCGGAGGGCAGCTAGGGCGGGACGTCACGCCTTGCCACCAATAAATCGCTAGTCTCTAAGTCCCGCCCACTGCTTTCTTCGCTTTGGGAGCCGGGCGGTGGTAGCTGCCCATCCCATGGGCGCGGGGCGGGGCAGGGCCGGTGACGTCACACTAGGGGCAAGGGGGGCTAGGCTGCAGGGTGATGGGCTATCATAACCCAGCAGAAAAAGCAAGTCTTGTGGCAGTTAAAGACTAACAGATTTATTTATGGCATGACTTTCATGGGAGGAAATCCCACTTCCTCAGATGCTTTGAAGAGGGGCAACTTACAGAATGGGATGAAAATAAATGCAGGGGAGTGTAAGACATGGGATCAGGTCAGACTGCAACAGCAAATCAGAGCATTTATAACGATTTAGACTGTAAGAAACAGCACCTAGAAGGAGGGTGAAGTCAAATTACTTGTTATAATGTGAAAAGACAGCATCTGACAAAGTGGGATTTTTCTTCCATGAAAACACAAATAAATCTGTTACTCTTAAGTGCCACAAGACTCCTTGCTTTTTTTGCTTTACTAGACTAACCCGGCTGCCCCTTTGGAACTAGAACCAAGCAGGCACCAATGAGAGTGGTGGTGCCCCCACCAGCACAACCCAGGAGCTGATGTGCCCAGGCCTGCTTGTGTGGGGGGTGCCATTGAAGCCAGGGCCATCGCTCTGCAGCTGCAAGGCAGCACCCTTGGGTTAGCCTGGCTCCCTCATGCTCCCCTTCTTGTAGCACGACTCCAGAAGCTGGGGCATGCCACAGTGACCTACACAGGCCCATCACACTCCCTCTTTGGAGACAGCTGGACCCCTGGCCAAGCTCCCCAACTGTCCCCACACTTGTCCTCACCCCCATGTCACCTGCCTCAAGTTCCATGCAGTCCCCTTGCCCAAGGCCTAACCACCTGTCAACCATGCCCCCTACCCTTCCAGCACAATGGAGGGGTTGGAAACCAGCAGCAGTGGAAGGCTGCTTACTGCCTTCCCGTTCTGCTTTTATTCAGCAGCGCCCAGGACTTCACATTATAGCTGAGCTCTTAGGAATTGCACTAATAATTTAATGAACCAGGAGGGTGCGGTGGGGCTCTGCCAGCATGTTTCTAGCAAAGGGGGAAGGCAGCTTGGGCCAGGACCATCTCACCAGTGGTGAGCCATCCTGACACAAGCACGGCATCCCACAAGAAAACAGATGAGCCTGTCCTAAGGCATATACCAACCAGCGCTTCAACGGCTAGATGGCCAGCCTCACCCACTCACTGCCTGTCACTCAGCAGGGTTGTTTCATACCTCCAACCACCTAATATTCACCCTTTGTAACGGCGCCACTTCCACAGGCTCCTCCAGCATTCGCAGCCACGTAGCCAGCTGGACACACAGAGAGGTCCGCGATAGACAGCAACAGTGCGGCCCTGCTCTGCTATAAACCATGATTAATGGAGCAGGAAGGACTCATTCAGATACACAACCAGCTAGGATCTGGTGCTGGAGAAGGAAGTGAAAAGGAGAGAAACCTCTTTTTTTTCTGAAGTTTATTTTATTAAAATATACAGTGACTGACTATCAAGTAGTTACAGAGAACAGGAACCGATGACCATCTCCCCAGGTTGTGCTGTGAGGCTGAGAGGGAGGTTAGGGACACAGGAGTAAAGGCTACTGCTAGTGAGACATGCGACCATTCCTTATACTGTACATATGTCAGGAAGTATCAAGTGCAAACTCACAGCATATGGAGAGGAGAGGGAGAGACAGCCAGAATTCAGAGCCTTGCTGGCATTGGGAGGCAGAAACAGACTGATCTGGGCCTGGGGCAGAGAGACACAGAGAGAGGGTCTTTGCTTATGGGAAGAAGTTTGAGAGATCCAGTGAAGCAGAATGGGTGGTTAAAAGTCTGGATCCTAGTGCTAGTTCAGATTTTGAAAGTGGGCCTGAAGGATTTGGGGGGGGGGGGTGGAGATAAAGGTCTGGTTTTATTCCATGGGAAGGCCTGTGCTAGCTTAAGTATCAGTGATGACTTCCACCCTTGCACCTCTCCTCTCCCCCTGCCCCCCAAGTGCTTGGCAGACCCTTTCCTATTGCAGATCCACAGACTATTTCACTGATTTACTCCTCTTCTTCCACTCTCTGCCTTCTAACCAGCAATGGTTCCATTCCCAGCAAGGTAGGGTCATTCAATTACCAGACCCACCCAAAGTGCTAAAGAAACTGAAAGGAAGGTCTTTCTGTGGCATCTAATCTAGGCAATTTCTGTTGACATGAAGATGAAAAGCTCTAGGGTTCTGGGATTCTAACACAATCAACAGAAAATCCCAGTGAGACAGAACAGCCACCTGCTGAGAATGTTCCTTATTATAAGCTATGACTGTATTGACTTGCCCCTGATTTGGATCCCGGGTGTAACACTCTCTCGGGTGCAGAGTTACCAACCACCTCCTCTTTTCCCACCAGAACCACTGAGCTGTGATGTATCAACCTGACTGGACATTACCGGTAGCCCCACCACCACGTAAGAAGTGGTGTAAACTGCTCGATCTAGCATCACCCCAGGAGGTGCTATGCCTCAGAGACACTCTTCACTGCCTCTTCTCCTAGCTCTGGAATGGGGAGACGAGAGAGATGTGCTACCGGCCTGCACCAGCAGTACATGACAGCCTTCCTTTGGTGCCTCATCTACAGCTGTGAGGGGAATAGACAGGTCACAAGTCCTATGTATGCTGATTTCCAGCTGGCTTTTCCAACTCTCTGGCTTCTTTCAAGACTTTAGTCATGGAGTTGCAGGTCTTATCTGAGCCCTGAAGACAGCATGTTTAATACTGCAAAATAGTCACTTGTTAAAAAAACAAACCAGTCCCTCAAACCCAACCTCCCTGGTGAATAGGCGACATTTCACACCCTATTTGATATATGACTTTCAACTGCAGCCTAGAGTTTTGGGCATCTTCCTAAATCCCCACAGGGCAGCTTTCAGTGCCATAGAAGAGATGAGGTGGGTGAGGTACTTCTGCTGATGGAGAGGACAAGCTATTGAGATACTCTGAGCTCTTCAAAAGCTTTCCCTCTCCACCAACAGAAGTTAGTCCTATAAAATATAATGCTCACTCACCTTGTCTTTTAAATAGACTGGAGCCAACATGGTCACCACAACACTGCCCATCCCACAGAAAAACAGGTTTCCAGAGTGACCCCCCATCCAGTCAACAGATCTTATTAGAGCTGGGTCTGAGCCAAAATGATGGGACATTTCAGCTTCCGAATGTAGCAGCTGGAGTCAGTCTCCTCCAGTCTTGTGCTTGTACTTCTGCTTCAGGAAATTCAGCTCCAGTCTCCTGTTCAATGATACTTCGTTCTCCCCTACCACTGCAGCTGGAGGGACATTCCTTCTCCAAGTGATCAGGGAGAAGTTGTGCTCTCTTTTTGCTTTGCCTCCCTTCTCTGGGGAAGCTATCAAGAAATTCTTGAAGGCTCGCAACGCTCTCTACCATTCACCCACAACACAGAACCACAGACACGTGTGCTTTTATAAGTGACCTGGAGAAGATGCCCAACAGCTTGGAAGGACAACAGAATGTCTTCTGTTCTGATGTCCATGAACCAGCCTCTCTTAGCTCAGAGACATTTCAGGTTCCAGGATCTCTGCTCAAAAGCTGCCTGCACATGGAATAGTGGGGACCACCTCCTCAGCTGATGAAAACTGATGGAGTTCAGATGATGTCAAATTTCTAAATGGGCCATGAGGTTCATCGAGCTATGCCAAATTGTGCCAGCAGAGAATCTAGCAGGAGATCTATTTCTTCTTCAAAAATTGCCCCTCCCTCACATATACTGCACCTCCTTTTCCTGATGGAATCCAAAAACTGCCCCATGCTAGATTCTCACTTGGTACTAGAGAGAACTCCACCTCTCTCATGCAAATAGCCTTTCCAATCCAGCTGTCATGCAAGAAACTTAACCCACAAGGCAGGTCTCTTTCCCACAAATGGAATTTGATGCTATGCACCCATTCCCTGGCTAGATCCTAGTGAGGAGCTAGTCAATATCTTTGTTAGGTCTGACAAACCCATGACACGCAATCTCTCTCTGTTTCCTCTTGCCATTCAGGTGAGAATCCAGTCAGCATCGGGAGCAAACATGATCACATCCATTCTCTCTCTCTTTTTTGTTTTTTTGGTTGTTTTTTTGTTTTTAAATATAAAAAGAGTTTGTTTTTCTTCTCACAAAGATGTGTGTGTGCTTTACAAGAGAAACAGACATGAGCGTCTGTCTGTGTGCAGGCCAGGAGACAACTGCGCCGGGAGAGACAAGATCACATTCTAGATCACATTCTCGAACAGCTGCATGGAGCTCATGATGTTCTCATCCTGGAAGGAGAGGAGAGAGCAAATCCAGAGTAACAGTTCAGAAACAACAGGACAAATGAAAATTTGTGGTTCAGTGACTGGGGAAGTGGATTGAGAGACAGGAGATTTGGGTGGTGAGGCAGGAGAGAAGAGATCTGACACCAGTCTGCTGTGAAACCCTGAGAAAGTCACCACCTGCTTCATGACTCAGTTTCTCTTTTCTACCCTTTGGCTCTGTATAGAGTGTAAATCCTTTGGGGGCAGAGACTGACCCATGTTGGTACAGCATCTACCAATGTGCAACTGGTTGGCTGGGTTCTTAAGCTCTATTGTAATAATCATAATATAGCTGACAGAGCTGTGGTCTGGACATTAGACTGGCATCTAGGACAACCAAAGTTCTAATTCAGGCCTGCCAGGTGACCTTGGGGAAGTCACATCCTTCCTCTGTGTTAGTTTTCACATTATTAAAATAGGAATTACAGGTCTGACCCACTTTGGACAGCGCTTTGAGGTTTACCAAAGGAACCAGCTAAGTATCGTTACTGATTCCACATGCATCATCTAGCACTGTTCACACATGACCAACCACACATGTTAAATCAACCTGCCCTTCAGGGAGCTTTGTCTGATCTCCCTAAGACAGTTCCATCACTTCTTTGCTCATGCAGTGTGTTCCTCCACTGCAAGGACCACCATGTGGAATCCCACAGCCCATGTTACCCAGGAGGAGATCACTGCTGGCCTTGAAGTCAATGAACTGGAATGTGACTCTAGGCAGGAACTGAGTGAAGCTGCAATCAAAAGGGTTGGAAATGGTGTGATTGCAATTGGAAGGGTCAGGTAAATCAGTAGCCTCATTGGAGAATGCACTGAGCACATCAGTAAGATGGACTCTAAGAAAGTAAGGTCAGTAAGATAGACTCTGAATCCAACAGAGGAGCCATCAGCATGGTGAGGAGGAGGAGGCGGCTATGGAACCAGGAGGGTGATGAAGAATGCACAGCAGCGATCTGCTCACCTTTTGACAGGTCTCTAAAAACTCCTCAATTGTCACCACGCCATCCCGATTTCTGTCCATTTTCTGAAACAGAAAGCAATGGTCCGTAGGTGCATGCATGGCAGTCCTAATGAATCTGTGCCTATGGGCAATAACGTGGTGCCTTCATCCACAACCATGCCTCATCTAGCTGTGTCCTGAAGTCCACCTGCCTGCAGTCCTTGCAGGACAGATCATGGACTCTTTCTGCCTGTAGTCTGACCAGTGGCTGTGAGCCCCCATTTGGACATTCCTCCCAACCTGTCCTCTTTCCTGGCCTGCACCAGGATTTCAAGTCCCTACCACGTAAGTCAGACTCCGTCCTCTGCCTTCTGCCCACAGCCAGATGGGAATCTGCTTCACTGGCTGCTGCATCTGTGTGACCAACCCATGCTCATGCTGTTTCTACTACAGCATGATTCCACTGATTTCCAAGACACCACTTCTGATTTACCCCAGACTGGGCAAGACCAGAATCAGCCTCTCTGTGACCAGGCTTTTTGCAGAAGCCCCTCATCTTCCTTCTGGCTAACTTGGAATCCAAAGATCTCCCTGTCCTCCAAGCTTACCACCCTGCTTAGCAAAGGAAGCACCTAAACCCTACCCCCACATAACTGCGAGCTGGCTTACCTGGAAGAACTTCTCCACATGCTCAATGGGAGCGTCATCCCTAAGGATTGGGTACGTGTAGCGGCCCATCATGTCGTAAATGGACTTCATTATTGCCAGCATTTCCTGGCAGAGAAAGAAGGAGACGTGCTCAGGGTGGGGAGGAAGTCTGAACTAGTCCCACAGGGGTAGCTGTGTTAGTCTACTTCAGCAAAACAAATAAGGAGTCCTGTGGCACTTTTAAAGACTGTCAAATTTATTTTTCACAAAACTTTCATGGAAAAAATCCCATTTCATCAGACACTTCATCTTTCAGCATCTAATGAAGAGGGATTTTCTCCCATGAAAGCTCATGCATTAAATAAATTTGTTAGTCTTTTAATGAGCCATCAGACTCCTTGAATTAGTCTCATCACCTTCATTCTCAGCCACGATGGAAGATCATGAGGGAGAAACTCATGACAGCAACTCTGCTATTTCCTGGCAGATCCTATAAACTGTATCTGCTTGGGAATTAACTCCATCAAGTGAGGCAGTGGGAGAAACCAATACACAGCAAGAGTCCAGAGACTTTAGATTAGGAGTATCCCAGCCACAATTTGTCCTCTCTAGACTTCTCCATTGCCCATCTGCAGGCAAATGGCAGTGGTATGGTCTAGTGGACGGAGCACTGGACTCAGGAAACCAGGATTTCATTCCTAGCTCTGCCACTGGCCAGCTGGTGATCTGGGGCAAAGCACATTACTACTCAGTGCCTTAGTTTCCCCATCTGTAAAATGGGGATAATATTCCTGTCTTCCTTTGTAAAGGGCTTTGAGATCTACTGATGACAAGGGCTAGGTAGCAGTCAGTTATTATCCTGTGCTGTGACCCCATCAGGCTGGGTTTGTAGTCAGCCTAGAGACCTCCTAGGAGCAGCTGCAAGGAGTGATGCTGAGGGCTGAGGTGGGGGCCTGTGAGTTCCCATGGAATCCAATGGTGGTGCCAGGCATACAGTTAGCAAGGTCTGCCATGAGGGCAGGGTGTTGTGTGCAGGTCTGTGCTGTTGGCAGGGCATCATGACACAGAAACCAAGGTCCTGACCACTTGTGGTCATTAGCAATCCTGTGGCACTTCTTCCCCAAAGCAGAATATTAACCTTGGTACTAGACCTGGACTAACCCTCAAACTCCCCAGGTAGGCAGCACTGCATTCTGCCAAAGCCTCTACAGATGCACCCAATTAACTCTTTGCAATCTAAATCTCCTACAAACCAGAGAAGGGGGAAACTGTGTGTAGAAAAGGGCCCATTTCCTGCTTTGGTCTGTGGTGTTGGGGCTGAGGGATTACTGCCTCATGTCTGTCCTCAAATATGGGTGTTGAATACACACCTATGGGCCAGAATTTGGCACTACTCTTTTAAAGG
The DNA here is from genome assembly GCA_007922195.1 of Podocnemis expansa. Lineage (NCBI taxonomy): Eukaryota > Metazoa > Chordata > Testudines > Podocnemididae > Podocnemis > Podocnemis expansa. The sequence goes on along the minus strand of ML681972.1, from coordinate 54,220,026 downwards.
CACCAATGTGGTCCCTAGTATGGCTCCACCATCATAACCAGGTACCAAATGCTTTTATAAAATGGCTCGATGCACAATGTGAGCCTTGCTTTGGTAAGTTGTCTTGCCAAACAAAGCACAAGAAAGAAGAGCAGCAACGTAGATCATGATAGGGAGGCTGGAGGCTCCAAACGCACAGATGGCAGTACCAACGAAACACATGCTCCTCACCTTGGGGAAGCAAGGCCAGGAGGGCAGAGAGGAGATGCCCTCCAGAGGCTCCCAACAGGAAAAGCCATCACAGGAACCCATAGAACTCTGCTGACTTGGCAAGCCTTGGCAATCTGGGCATATAGGATCAAGTCATGGATCCCCTAATATCAGTGGGAGTTTAGCCATTGACTTTGGCAGAGCTAGGAGTTCATTTCCAGGAAGTAAGATGCATCAGAGGTTTAATGAGTAGACCAGATCTACTGCATGTCAGGTGCTCCACCAAAGAAAGCCATATTTAGCCATAGTTCTCTCCTGGCCTTGGACACATGGTTGCAGCCCAGCCTGTTGATTCCAACTGTTATTCTAGCCTGATGAGATTCATGAGGGTTCATGCACTGATCTAGGGGAAGTGGGAGGAAGCTGGACCCACGGCAAAGCCATGGAGGTGGCCTCTTGGACCTGAGTTCTCAGGCACGGATAAACTCAACCCACTGCCACCAGCAGCTGTAAAAAAGTACCCAACCAGTTGCACATTTCAGCCTTGGCTGCTTCAAACAAGGCATCCTACAGTGGCCTGATTCATTCTCAAAGGTGCTGAGCGGCTGCAGCTTCCCCCTACTTCCAGGGCACTCAACCCTTCTGAGAGTCTGATCCCATGGTTAGGGCTGAAACATGGCCTCAGAGCCCAAAGCTTGGCTCCCAAGATTAAAAATGTTGGCCTGAGCCATCCACGATGCTATGCAAAAATTGTCAGCTCCTTCCCATCCCCACAGGCTCCAGTCATAGTGTACGCTCACAAAATAGGCCTGCATTGCTTTCCTTTGACCCACTCACACTTATCAGCATCTCCGACGCTTAATTGTTTTTGGATGCCTCTGGGCTCCAGTGTTGAGCACAAAAACATGCTATTCTCCTCCAGCCTTCCAAGTCTTGCTCCCATCTCTGTCTCTATGCAGACTTGCACCCATCTCCCTTCACTTCCACCCCCAGATGCTTCTGTCTCTGATACGGAACATTTGGATCACGTGTCTCCTTCCCAACCTCATGCGTACACCACAGCCTGCTGCTTCCTTGCAACCACGTTCCCATCAGCCCAGCTGCAGGGTACCTCCTTAGTGATATAGCCGTCCTTGTTAATATCATAGAGATTAAAAGCCCAGTTTAGCTTCTCATGCACTGTGCCCCGGAGTAAGATGGAGAGGCCGACAACAAAGTCCTGGAACAGAGAACAAAGCAGAGACACAGTGAAACAGGCCAATAACTAGGGCATGTGGACAAATGCAGGCAAACCCAGCACTAAAAAAACAAGGAGTATGTGGCACTTAAAGACTAACAGATTTATTGTTCATATGAGCTTCCGTGGGAAAAAATCCCACTTTGTCAGATGCTTCGAAGATGGGTGAACTTACAGAATGGAATGAAAATAAATGCAAGGGCATGTAAAACATAGGATCAGGTCATACAGTAACAGCAAATCAGAGCAGTTGTTAGACACATCAACATCACCCTGTACTGAAAACCTACTGATTGGTATAGTTACCTACATCCCTTGAGCTTCCATCCTAAACACACTACACGATCCATTGTCTAGAGCCAAGCCCTAAGATATAACCACATTTGCTCTGATCCCTCAGACAGACAGACATCTTGAGGATCTCTATCAAGCATTCCTGAAACTACAGTACCCACCTGGGAAAGTAAGAAAACAAATTGACAGAGCTAGACGGGTACCCTGAAGTCATCTACTACAGGAGAGGCCCAAAAAAGGAAACAACAGAACACCACCAGTCACCACATACAACCCCCAGGTCAGACCTCTGCAACACATCATTAAGGACTTACAGCCTATTCTAAAAGATGATCCCTCACTCTCTCAAACCTTGGGAGACAGACCTCTCCTTGCCTACAGACAGCCACCCAATCTTAAACAGATACTCACCAGCAACTACAAATCTAACAACAGAAACATTAAAGCAGGCACACACCCTGCAACAAACCACGCTGCCAAGTCTGCCCACATATCTGCACAACAGATACCATCATAGGTCCTAATCAAGCCTGCTACTCCATCAAAGACTCATTTACCTGCTCATCTACTAATTTGATCGCTATCATGTGCCAGAAATGCCCCAACACCTTATACATTGGACAAACAGGATGATCCCTGTGCAAAAGAATAAATAAACATAGAACTGATATCAGGAATCACAAAACAAAAAAAGCCAGTTGCTGAGCACTTCCATCTTTCTAATCACTCGATAAATGATTTGTTAATGACTGTCGTCAGAGATGTGACTGGGACATCAAGACTTCAAAGAGAAACAGCTGAACTCGAATTAATATGCACATTAAATTCTGTGAAACCAGGACTGAATCGAGACTATGGGATCTTTTCCCATTACAAAAGGTATTTGACTTCAGGCTTCCCAGGGTTTGAACCTAACAACTGCTCTGACTTACTGTTACAGTATGACCTGATCCTATGTTTTAGACCCCCTTGCATTTATTTTCATTCCATTCTGTAAGTTCACCCATCTTCGAAGCATCTGACAAAGTGGGATTTTCTCCCACAAAAGCATGTGAAAAATAAATGTGTCAGTCTTAAAGTGCCACACGACTCCTTGTGTTTTTTGCTGGACTAGACTAACACAGCTATCCCTTTGAAAACTGACAAAGCCCGGCGCTGCCTAACACTCTCCAAATGGCACCCTAGGAAAAAATACTATTTTGCACTTGGTGCCCGGGAATTGCTCTTTAGGAGGGGGACTCTTGGGGGGCCTTGCCCCTTCAAAGAATGAAACAGAAATATTATTGATCATGAATCTCTCCTGGTATTTTTCCTGTTGATCCTGTTTCTGTTCTCCACTGTATCTACTTTTAGTCAATTTGCTGCCCACCTGAGCCTAAGTCTCCCTTGCTAACAGTACTGCAACCTACCCCTTCTGGTTCTTTACTGCTTACCGTGCACAAATAACAAAATGAAAGTCATTAACTGCCACCTCCCAATGTAGAAATGAAATAAAAGGCATTTTAATGGCTGGCTGAGAGATTTTTGTTACATCCATCTACTATATATAAGAATGAATACACATGCATGCTCATACAAGAGTGATCTTATATATATATGTCTGTGTGTATATATAAGATATATGTTATATATATATTTGATATATATTTTATAAGATATGTATTTGTACATATATATTTTTATATATATAAATATATGTACAGAACATATAAAAAAGATATACATTGTATGTATGAACAATGAACTTAGCAAATAAGAAAAATTAACCCATGGCTTTTTGATTTTATGATCTGCTCACTTTGAATGCCTAACACAATGCATTAGATACACAAGGTTTAATCTGATTATATAGTCTTTATGCACCATGATAAAAATCCTATTGATGTAGTGTCTTGATGCATGATTAGTGCTCTCTATTCTCACATAGGTCCCTCAGCTGCAGGACATATCTCAAGCTAAGCAGGCATGCCTTTAGAGCCGTCCTTGGATGGGAGATGGTGCTGGTGATTCAGTATGGGCTTCCATTCCTGAACCAGCACCCTGATGGTACTATGGGACTAGGGTGACCAGCTAGCAACTATGAAAACCCAGGACAGGTGGGGGGATAACAATCATTTATATAAGAAAAAGCCCCATGTATTGGGACTATCCCTATAAAAACACAACATATGATCACTCTATTTGGAGCCCAGCTCTTTGCAGTGGTGTGGCAGTACCCTCTTCTGGACCAGATGCAATGCTGAGGCTCAGACTGCTTGTGATTAGGAAAGGGGCCAGAGTGGCAGGGAAGTTTCATAGACGTACGAGTCACTCCACCAAGGACAGAAAGGCTGCCACTGCTGGGGTTGAACACAGCTACTGTTTCATAGCATACCATAGCCACCCATGGTTTAGGGCAGGGAGCCAAGCACTGTTCCCTCTAAGCTGGGCACATGTGTGCCCACACACAGGTTATGAAACTCACGCACACAACAAAATAAAGTGCGCACAAAAAAATTCAATAGTGCTAATATTGGTGCTCACAAAGAAATTTTTTTACACACACAGCCTACATATAATTAGAGAGAACATTGGAGAGAAGAACAGTGGGCCTGATTTTTCTCTCACTTAAATGTTTACCCCCACTCATTTGAACAGAACTGCTTCCAGTTTGCAGCAGCACAAAAGCAGAATCAGGCCCTCTGTGGCCACCTGAAGACAGACTGGAAGGAAATTAATGGTAATTAACCAGTGCAACTATGTACCAAGGGCTGTGGGGAAATTTACAGACCAGCACTGACAATTTTTAAATCAAGATGGGAATTATTGTGGGGCACTTCTCTGAGCTGTGTGATAGAGGAGGTCAGATGAGATGATCACCATGGTCCATTCTGCTCTTGTAATCTATGAATCAATGGAAAGCTGCAGATATATTGAGGTGGGGGATACATTTGGAGAGGATGAGCATGAATATCGCAGGACACCAGGGTTAACAGCCCTGCTTTCCAATGGGGAGTGTCCAGTGCGGTACCCTATATGAAGACAGTAAAGGAAATGGGCAGACACAGGCAGTCTGGCCAGCATCTTGGTTGAGGCCTCTTGTCATGCAGGGGAGGAGAACTCAGATGTAACTGTGGAACAGAATCAGGGAACAAGGATGCAACTCCCCCTGCTCATTGGTCAGTTTCTCCAGCGAGCAACTGGGTACCATCTCCCAGCTGCCCCCTACATCCTTTTGTGTCCCTCCCCACCACGCCAATCAGCTCTCTTTCTCTCAATTTATCAGCAGTTGCTAGGGGCCTAAGTCGTGGCCCACCACCTGATGGTGCCAGGAGGCAGTACAAACAAAAAGTCCGCAGGTGCTTAAATTCTCCAAAGCAGGGATCTGTGTTCATGCAGCATAGACCACACTAGATGCATGGTTAGACCCCACAGATGCTACTGCAATGCCCATAAAAACCAATCATAATGTGGAACAGTTTCCAAACTGTCCATGGAAGTCAGGCACCCAAATTCCCTTTTTAAAAAAGCTCTTTGAAAGTGGGAGCTGGTCCCTTACCTCAAAGCAGATGGCTCCGTTCCGATCCACATCAAAGGCGTTGAACAGGAAGTGTGCGTACATGGTGGCATCTGGGAGAGGAGAAAGAAGAGCAATCTGGTGAAAATGTTAGCCCTTTAGACCCACCTCCACTTTATCCAGGGTGTTTCTCTGAGTACTTCACAAATCTATAACACATGGCTCTTTGCGCAGCCTTCTGACCAGGCCAAGTTGTCATCCTCCCATCTTAGCCCTTAGATCACCCCGCCTCTTACCTGCCATAATGTGTGCTTGGGGGAAGACCCAAAGGGATAAGGGTAATGTCACTGCACCATGAGGGTGAACGGGGACTCACATCTTCCCAGGAGCATGCAAAAGGGGGGGCAATCAGGGGCACAGCCACCCCAATAATAAAGAGGCATGCACAGACCCCCCCAGCCCATGGGGTTCTTAGGGTGCAGCTGGGGCACAGAACATGCCCCTCCAGAAGTTCTAGGATTTTAATTCCTGTGCGCACTCCTGTGTCCCCCTATTCCAGTACAGTTCCAAAGGGGCAGCCATGTTAGTCTAGTAAAGCAAAAAAAGCAAGGAGTCTTGTGGCACTTAAAGGCTAACAGATTTACTTATTGCATGAGCTTTCATGGGAGAAAATCCCACTTCGTCAGACGCTCTGAAGAGGAGGAACTTACAGAATTGGATGAAAATAAATGTAGGAGAGTGTAAGACATGGGATCAGGTCATACTGCAACAGCAAATCAGAGCATTTGTAAGGATTCAAACTCGAGGAAACAGCACACAGAGGGAAGGTGAAGTCAAATTACCTAAGATTTCCAGGACAATATTTAGTTAACTAGCAATGGGAAATAACATGCAGAGCTACAGAGCTGTATGGGGCAGGGACCATCTCTGCCTTACCCCAGGGCGTACAGCAGCAAGCACAATGCCGCCAAAATGGGGCTTCTACATGTGGCCACAGTACAAGAAAGCAGTGCATTTATCACCATGTGGCTGCTTTATCCCCTGCTCAGGCCAGGCGAGGGGATGCACGTAGTGGTCAACTGATGTATATATGGCTATTTTCTGGCAAAGGTTCCTGGGCCCAGCCTCAGCGGACAAATTCGGGAACTTTGCAAATAAGATTCTTCTCCCCAAAATGGGAACCTGCAGCCTGGCATAAAGGCACTGGGCTCCTTCTGGGGAGAGATTCATTCTACCTTGCTGGATAATTTAACCCCTTCCCCTCCCCTACTCCGTAAAGATCTCAGAGGGAGCCAGGGGCCAACTCACCTCCCTGAGGGAAGAACTGAGCATAGATCAGCTTGAAGGTGTCTTCATCTACCAGGCCGCTGGGGCATTCCTACAGAGGGGAGTCATCACCAGGAGGTTAGCCCCTGCTGGTCTGACCACCACCCTCCCCACTAGCAATGACATTGTAGCAGGAGCAGATCAGGCCACCTGACTCCCCTCGCACACCATCGTTATCCTTCCTCTCGAGAATTGTCCTCCAATGGCATCTCTTACACCCCTTCCTCGAAATCTCATCCCAATGCACCTCAGTATCCGTGGCACTGTTTCTCCCTTGCCGTACGCAAACCCCTTCCCCAGGGTGACATATTTCTCAGCACATTGCTAACTGTACTGCTAGAAGATGCCTGGAATCTACAGTGATGAGGTGGCATAAAAACCCACCTGGAAGAGAAAAGAAACACCCTAGCCTAACACGCTCATGGTCTGTGACTCCCCAAATAAGCCCTGCTAGAATCTTGGCCTGTAATACACCTTCCTCCCCTCCGACCATCTGCTCAACTCTCAGCCTGCATCTCTAAGGATCTGTCTATGCTGCTGGCAGAGGCGCAACCTCAGCGTATGCAGACATACCTGTGGTACCTTTGATCAGACTAAAGGAGTGACATTGACACGTGCTGTAATCACACCTTGCTCCTCGAATGCCCCTCATCCCAGGCCCTACTCCTCAGCTCAGTGAGCAGAGGAGGAACAAGGCGCAGGCCAAAAACACCCTATCTCCTCTCAGATCTGTTAACATCTCACCCTCTAAACTTCAGAAGGAAACGATTCCTTGGCCTTGTGCTGGCCCTCAGCGCTGGAATTAATTTCACCCACGGACAACTCTCTAGGATTTGGTTTCTGATTTCACATGGGCAGCAGGTGGAGCTGACAGAGGCCATAGGGCAGGGGCGGTGCTGGGGCGGGGAGGGACCCAGGGCATGGGCCCAGCCCCTGCCCCCAGCCGTCCGGCCCAGCACCCAGCCAGCAGGCCCTCCCCCCTGGCCAGGGATAGGGCCGGGGGACTGCGCCCGCACAGGGCCACCGCGGCCGGCCAGGGATCGGGCCCCGGATCTGATTGGGCCAGAGATCTGGGGCACTGGCATTGGGACCCAGGGCACGTGCCCCGGCGTGCCCAACGCCAGCGATGCCCCTGCCATAAGGCACAGCTGTTCTCAGGTATCATCTGGCTGGAGGAAGAAACCAACAGATACTCACATTCTTGAAGCCCCTGTATAATGACTGCAGCTCCTTCTTGGTGAATTTGGTCAGTGCTTGCAGCTGGTCTAGCCCTTCTGGCTGATGCCGGACAGATGACAGTTCAAGGTCACTGTCACTGCTATCTGGAATGACACAATTCAAACTCCATGAGCAAACAGGAAGGAAAATGCAAACTCCCAGAGTCCAACCCCAGCACAGAGGGGAATAAGGAATATTATGCTGGGGAGGGTTCTTGACTGCCAACAATCAGGTGTTTGATCTGATATTTCACTTAATTAATCAATCAATCAATCCATGGGCAATCATGGACCTCGCTGAAGCTGCAGGGCATGTTATCCACCTTTTATTTGGGTGAAATGAAGGAGCAATTACATGCCCTTTTGTTTAGTGACAGTTGATGCTATGGAAACTACTGCACGAGGAACAGGACTGCACTGAAAGGCCTGAGCAAGAACTAACTCAGGGACAACAAGTCCCTGCGGACAGACTGCATCTCTCTCTCTCTTTGCTCCAGAGCCAGTCACTTGTGCTACTGTTCCTTTTACAGCTTCCTCTCACGTGAGCCCTTTACATTGAATCACCTAACCCCTTCCCAGTTGGGTCTGACAATTGAACAAGACAGGTTGTCCCCAGGGCCTTAAAGGAAACGACTGCTCTGAAAAATCCATGCTCCTGAGTCCCATAGCTATGCTGACCTAACCCCTAGTGCAGCTACAGCTAGGTCAAGAAAATAACACTTCTGTAAACATAGCTATCATTGCTCCAGAAGGTGGTTTTTCTAAAGCAATGGATAAACCCCTTCCATCATTGCAATATGCATCCACACTATATAGCTATGTTGGCAGAGCTATGCTGCTACAGCCCAGTAGTGGAGACAAGCCTAGAGGGAGACAGGGAAGCAGACACAGCCTGAGACCACTGTAGTGCGACCCTGAGATACAGCTAAGAAAAAAAGCTTTTTCGGCAGGGTGTTGGCTGGAGAGGCAGGCCTGGGACTGTGAACAAAAGAAATGTTTCCTGTCATTTGATATGTGCTGCATTCAGAGAAACAGGAGTGTGATCATTCCTTGTAAATGAACAAGACTCCATCAAAGGAAATATCAGACTTCATCATCAGTTTCAATTAATAGCTGGAACAACCTTCAAGACCCTTAAATCTGACCAAGCACCCAGGAAACATTATGTTCAAGGTACAGCTGAAACCGACCCCCTGTAGCAAATACTCCATAATGCTCTGCCAGGCTCATAGTCTCCAGAGCCTCCTGACTCCCAGAAAAACTTAACAGGATGAAGGACTGGTTCAGTCCTTTGCACAGAACTGCCCTGGCTTCAGCTCCATATCCTAGGAACAAGAACCACAACATTTCTAGCACACAAGGGACCTGCCAGATTGGTTATGAACCAAGAATCAGGCCCAGTACCGAGGAGGGGAGGGAGAGGAGAGGAGAGAGCGAGCAAGTTTTTGGACAGAATATTGTCTGAAAGAGAAGCAAGGAAACAATCTCCAGTTTGGTTCCTGCTGTGCTTAGGGAAACAGAACCTTGTACATTCTTTGTAAATAAACAGAATTGAAAGAGAAGATTTCATTGTCATTTTCTCCTGCTAGCTGGAATAACATGCAAGACCTCTGATTTCTGGCTAGCTGCTGGTGTCAAAAGAGAGAAAAAGGTAGAAGTTTCTGTCCTGACACAGGAAGGCTTGACATCTTTTCCAAAATTCTTGTTCAGAGCCCCATCCTGCCAGCAAAATATCACTGGGCTTGGTGGCTTATGGAAGATTACAACAGGTTTGGGAAACAAAGCTGCAGAGAGCCTCCTGGAGATCTAGTCACAAGTGAAATTTCTCCCTTTTGGGGGAAAAGTGGGGTGTGGGGAGTTTGCAGCAAAAAAACAAACAAACAAAAACCACCACAGAATATTTTGCCAAATAGCCACATGCTTGCTCAAGATGAAAGAACTCTCAGAATTCTTTATAATCCTTAGCAGAAGCAACGTGGTTCAAAAGACATTAAGGAGACTATAGGTCCAACATTCAGACATCAAGTCTACAGCTAGACTAGCTGAGCTGTAGGACTTTTCCAAATCTGCAAGGGCAGTTTGCTGACCTTGTAAAGCCTGGAGCTAAACCAGCTGGGCTGGATAACATTAAGAAAGCTGCAGAAACTTTGCTGCAGTTCTGTCAAACAGACCAATGTATGCTAATAAGTACAGCTGTCATACCAAATGTAACATAACATACTTACATGGTGGGGAATAAATACTTCCACCCAGCATGGGCAACTTTTCCTCCAGACTTTTCTTTTAAAGGAAATTCTAGACCAATAACCTTGTTAATATGAAGTCAGAATTACAAATTTCTATCATTCGCTTAAGAGAAAAGTATGACTTCTCTCAAAGATTTGAAAGTCAGGAAATTTTAAGTGAATGTTGCCTTCAATAAATATTATGCAGGAGAGTCTGGAAATGTAGTTATGGCTTCCTAAATGTAACTGACACTGTACCCATGCTCATTCTGCCCAGCAACTCAACCAGCTACTCACAACTCCCTTACTTCATTTCCATCCATAAACCCTCAGCTTTTTTAAGTACTGATGTACATCATGCCTGAAACTCATCACTGATGTGGCCCGGACGAAACTGAAATCTTCTTCTTCTTCTTCCCCCAACATGTTCAAACCGAGAAACAACAATGCTTTCCTTCTCATTTTCCATACACATTCCAGAATGCTGTGGTCCATCATTCATCCAACTACCTCTCCATCCACAGAAACATCCCTCTAGCCCTGCATCTATCTAGTCACCCTTTTGATTGTGCCATTCATTGCTGTATTACTTGAGCACTGTTCATTAAAATCATGAGCAATAACAAAGTCTCTGGTGGACTTCTCCGAGTGTCTATCGTTTCTCCTTTTGAGAGGAAGTAAATGTTGGGATTTGAGTTCTGGTTTTTGTTGTTTTTTGTTTGTTTGTTTGTTTTGTTTTTTAAGTTTTAATTAATTAATTTTTTGTTTTCTGTTGCTTTGTTTCCAGGCTGGGTGGGTGAGTGGGTTTTTAGGATGGCAATGGGTATCAGTTGTTCTGAGGTTCATTCTTAGCATGGGGAGACTTATCTCTGACCCATTAGGACTATCCCTGGGCTGGAATGATCAGCCTATCTCAGTTCATGCTACGAATGAGATAGTGGCAGGAACATCTTGCATCGTAAGAAACTTGCCTATGTCCTGAGGCCAGAATAGCTTGCAGAGCAAGAAGTAGGCTCAAGGATTATGGGAACTGGATGTGACTTAAGGGTCTGAGCCAAGGTCCATTGAGGTCAATGGAAAGACTCTCATTGACTTCAGTGAGGTTTGGGTCATGTGCTAAGCGATGGATTCATTCCCCATTCAGAGATGCTGTCTCATACTGGAGTAAACTTCCTCAGTGCAGACAGGGCACCAGCCATGGCAGCTGGTTTTGCAAGGACTTTCCGCTGCGATCCCAGCCAACATTTAATTCCATATCCATTTTCAGAAAAGAGACGGATCCCTCCCGCCTCTAGCATGCAGCAGAGCAAGATACAGCAGGGAACAGGGAGGCTGGCTCATCAGAAACTAACAGTAGTTGGAATTGCAACTCCATCCCAAACAGCAAATCCAGAGCCTCAGTGGTGTCACTCTGTGTGGGGTTAACACCACTTGAAAGCAAATGCAGCCCACTTGCATTACAAAGGACACCCCTGAAGATCTATCAAAACTATATAAAGCTATCTGCATCCCTCTTCCTCTCCTGTTCTGAAAGGTTAAGTAAATTCAACCTGGCCTGGGAACTGGGCATACAGCAGCCAAATGTAGTTAAAGATACAAGGCTCCAAGCTCCCATTTAGATAACAATTCCAACAGTCACGTTAATCATCTGTGACAGCTGATGATGGGGTACCACACAATAAGCAGAAAAATGAGGAAAGGACAGGTGGGGTGTTCTGTTGTGTACAAGGGTAAACCAAAATAGATGTAAAAAAACAACAAGGAGTTGTGTGGCACTTTAAGACTAACAGATTTATTTTTTGCATGAGCTTTCGTGGGAGAAGATCCCATTTCCTCAGCTGCTTCGAAGATGGGTGAAGTTTAAGCAGCTGAGGAAGTGGGATCTTCTCCCACAAAAGCTCATGCAAAAAATAAATCTGTTAGTCTTAAAGTGCCACACAACTCCTTGTTGTTTTTTTTTACTGGACTAGACTAACACGGCTATCCCTTTTGAAACTGACAAAATAGATGTACCACCCAGTGCTGGAACTAAGTATTTTGGCACCCGGGACACACTGTAGCAAGCAGTACAGAACGCATGTCCCTCAACTGAGCGGTCAAACACAGCTGCTCAATACAGTGCCTGGGGCAAAGTCCTGGTCACCCCGCCAT